>OZ008367.1:194909824-195565039 GCA_963931995.1 Phaonia tiefii
TTGAAGAGCTGCTGCTTTTTCTTTCTTTAGTGTCTGTCACGTTTTTGTTTTCAACTGTTTTCAACAAAAACCATATTTGGGTCACAATGATATGTATTATAACCTATTAATCATTGTGTCCCAAACAACTTATATTGAATAGCAAACACAATGTGTTTGGGCACAAGCTACAAGCACGTTATATTTGCATCCAAACAATAAGAAAAGGCAAATGCGTGTATAGAGAATTCCCTAACAAAAATAGAAACGCGTAATCCGCATTCCGCGCGGCCGTTGTTGTTGCAATTGTTACTGTGCTCAACTCTTGTATATGAGAACGTGGGTTCGATCCCTGTTCTGACCACCTGACATTTCTTGCTATGACATTCAACGCGCTTATTGAAGCTAGTGAGTAACTAGCTATAAAAAAAAGTTCTCCGAAAACCGTTCGGAATCTATACAAACTGTAGGTCTCAATCATTGAATATAAATTTGCAAAGCACACAGCTCACTGATTGTTAGAAGGCTCTTCCCGGTCCCTTCAGATAATATAATGGAAAAATTTGTATTTATACTCATAGATGCATGCATAGAAAGCGTTTTGTCGAGGATCATAGCGTTCCCAGAATTGTCGACGTGCATGCCAAAACATAACAGAATGTCGCCGCCATTAGCAGAAGTAATATCATCTACCCATACACATTTTGAGCCACGGTGTATTATTATTAATTTATGGAAGTTTTCTCCTCTTTCGACTAGGATTCCATTAATCGTTCCATTAATAATTTGACTACGACATTCGATTGATGTTTTTCTGTTGGGAAGTCAACGTTTATCTTCGACTTTTTGTTTATCTACTGCTTTTTATTATAGTTGAACACCTCAGAATTCTTCTCACGATGGTCATCTCGCTTAGTGACGGCGACCATATCGAGTAATAACCCATGAAAGAGCTTCTCAACAAACCGTTTGGAATCGGTGTAAAACAGTAGCTCCCAATCAAAATATGTGTAAAAAACGAAACGCACTGCTCTCTGATTATACGACGGTCTCGTTACTGCGTACATGAAATATTAAACTATATACTTATGAATTTTGTGGCCCTCGGTGTTGCAATGGTTAGTGTGCGCGCCTCTTGTGCTTGAGATCCTGGGTTCGATCCCTGCTCTGACTACCTTAACTTTCTTTCGACGGCGGTCACCTAGCATAGTGACGGCGACCCTATCGAGTATTTAGCCTCTCAAAATACCGCTCGGAGCCGGTGTAAAACTGTAGGTCCCAATCAGTGGGTATGAAACTATAAAGTGTATATCTCACTGGTTGTGAGAAGCTCTCTCCGATTCATTTATGGGATGTAATGCGAAACCATTTATTTTTTTTTTTTTACATTTGAATTTATTGTTCGGAACCGGTGTAAAACTGTAGGTCCCAATCAGTGGGTATAAAACTATAAAGTGTATATCTCACTGGTTGTGAGAAGCTCTCTCCGATTCCTTTATGGGATGTAATGCGAAACCATTTATTTATTTTTTTTTACATATGAATTTATTGGGGGTAATTTATATGTTGGGAGTGAAATATTCGTGAATTACACTGTGATAGTCGAAAAAATGAACTTCGATGAATCCTTTTCGAACTATTAGGGGGGAGTCCCCTGAGTGCGAAAGTACATTTGGAAGTGTCAGATTGGCTCCAGTTTTTGAGAAATCGCTATATATGGATATA
Source organism: Phaonia tiefii (assembly GCA_963931995.1). Taxonomy (NCBI): domain Eukaryota; kingdom Metazoa; phylum Arthropoda; class Insecta; order Diptera; family Muscidae; genus Phaonia; species Phaonia tiefii. The sequence continues at coordinate 194,911,529 of OZ008367.1, forward strand.
GCTAAGTCTGCGCTATTTAAACAAATTTTACCGGCCATAGGCCAATTTTTTTTTTGGCCTAAAAGGGATTAAAAATCTTATTAAAATAGAAAAAACAAATGCTTGCGCTCGGTCCAACTTCTTGAGATATGGGCCTTTAAAACTTGAGTATATAATTGGCCATATCTCACATATTTATGGTCCGATCTGGTTCCGGTGAATATCATTACAAAGACCATTAAAAACTCTTTAAATCTGCATATAAATATATTACATTTTATTAACCCATTGGGGACAAATTTAAAAAATACGATTTTTTAACCTCACTTTTTTGCTAAAAATCTGATTTTCTCAAAAAACAGCCCTAGTAAACCTATTTTCTACCTAGACTCAGATTGTAGGCAACACTTCAGGCTTTGTTTTAAGGTATAATGCTTCGCATTAGACCGAAGATATTTATGTTCAAAGTTTGAAATACAAGAAAAAATTAAATTTTTCCAAATTCTTCCAAAATTTTTCCAAAAAATATATAAAAAAGGCCTATGCTAGGAAAATAAATAAAATTTTGGAAAAAATTAAAAAAACTTTAATTTCTTCTTGTATTTCAAACTTTGAACATAAATATCTCCGGTCTTAGAAGGGTTAATACGAAGTATTATACCTTAAAACAAAGCCTGAAGTGTTGCCTACAACCTGAGTGTAGGTAGAAAATAGGTTTACAAGGGCTGTTTTTTGAGAAAATCAGATTTTTTAAATTTTTTAAATTTGTCCCCAATGGGTTAATAAAATGTAATATATTTATATGCAGATTTAAAGAGTTTTTAATGGTCTTTGTAATGATATTCACCGGAACCAGATCGGACCATAAATATGTGAGATATGGCCAATTATATACTCAAGTTTTAAAGGCCCATATCTCAAGAAGTTGGACCGAGCGCAAGCATTTGTTTTTTCTATTTTAATAAGATTTTTAATCCCTTTTAGGCCAAAAAAAATTGGCCTATGGCCGGTAAAATTTGTTTAAATAGCGCAGACTTAGCTATATCCATATATAGCGATTTCTCAAAAACTGGAGCCAATCTGACACTTCCAAATGTACTTTCGCACTCAGGGGACTCCAAACTAATAGTTCGAAAAGGATTCATCAAAGTTCATTTTTTTTCGGGTCAAAAACTATCACAGTGTTATTAGTTGAACTAAATGTTGGTGAATACAATTTGTGCAAATGTTCCTTTAACCATTATATTTGAAACCATGCGTTTTATTAAAGTTTTACTAATTTGTACTTCTCTTTCTTATTATTTCATTTCAGGTGAGTGAAACAAATCTCTAATTTCTCTATGAGAGTATGTAAGTTTTAAGTCATTAAGGACAAAACCATACATTAATTTTACTATTTTGTGAAAGCCTAATGATATGCAACACAAATCGATTTTGATTGTTCAAAGTACTGAAAGCGTTTAGTTATACGAGTACCTTACTGAATTTTTGAAACCAAAACAACCGAGTTTTCTTAAATGTAATTTACTAAAAGTTAACATGAGTTTCACATTTTTCACATAAGAGCTCAATTTAAATCATACTTGGGTACTTTTAATTAGCATTAGATTTTAATTTGTTTTCCTTTTTCTAATGCCATCGTTCGCAATGACAATTAAAAAATTTTGAATTTTCATTTGCTCAAGCAATGCAAATGCAGGTTGTGGTATCGGGTGCTAATTTTAATGAAATATGGGAATGCTTTTAATTGTTTTGACTTTGTGTGAGTGCTTGCAATTCTGTTTTTAATGTAGTTTATATGTAGAGGTTTGTGGATTTGATAGGTATTGACTCATAGTACTTTCAAATTCATAAACCTGTACTGTATAAAATATTTGAAAATCAAAAGTGCCAGATATGAAGGAAATGCTTTGAAAATAATTACAATTGCCAATGGTACCGAAATTTTTTTCAATTTGTATTTGTCGAAATAATTCAAATTAACCCACACAAACTATAATTGTCATAGAATTAATTTGCCCCATGCATGAATTAAATGGAGAATATCCAAATGTGAAGCTGAGCGTTAATATTCAGTATCACTCTTAAAAATACTATATTTAAATGGACTTTGATTGCCCGATGTTTGTCATTTAAATGTCATTTCATTTGAAAATTTTCAGTGAGCTTTTAAGTTGAGCTTTAAAATGACGAGTGTAAAACTCGCACTCAATATTTATATTTTAATAAAACCCTTAGCTCAAACTACTCAGTGTCTCTTAATATATTTGCGAATACGTAATTGAAACTCTTCCATCATGTTCTATTTTCAACAGGATCGATAGAATTTACTGCAGTATATTATTATTATATACGTATATACTTTCAACTACGAGTATCTGTTGAAAATAATGAAATATCTACAACTTAAGTATATACTTCAACTTATAGAATTTGGGCTATTATTTCCATGTACATACATACACCTCAGTGCACCCAAGTTCTGCTGGTATTTAGACAGTTGACAGAGTATTTTGATGTCGTGCTATTACTAATGCTCTTCCTGCTGCTACAGATAACGTTGAAAACTATTGGTGGTGGCTATGGTGGTGGTCATCTTGAAGAGCATCAATGTCAAATACAGGGACATTGAGTTGTCCAAAAATAAAGTTGAAAAGAAAAGTTGACAGATAAAATTGAAAGCGTATAGTACGACGTACAAAAAAAAGACTATTATATAGTAAAAGATGTATATCTATACGTTAAACAAATGTCTCGTACATGCTTGCAACAGGAGTAGTAATAAACTATAACTTCTGTATAAACTAAAACTTTTGTACACACAGTGAAGCGAAAAGGTGAAGAAGCTGGAACATTTGTCTATAGAGGAGTCGATGTACATTTCTGGTTTGCGGAATATGCGAATCTTGGAGTTTTTACAGTATTACCAGTGAACTACGTTAAAAAATCTGCTGAAAAGTTAAAATTATTTTAACAAATTATGTAGTCTAATTGTAGTCTGAAATTAAAGTCCCATTAATTTTAGTAAAATATAAATACAGGCATTTTTCAAGCATGAGGCACTATATGAAGGACAATAATAATAAGGATATTTTGGATTATTTTGAAACCCCGAATCCGATCTTTGTTGATTAGCATAAGGCCATCAGTGATGCAGTGTTTTTTCGTCTTTATTTACAATTGATTGATTTTACAAAGTATTTATGGGATATTATCTAAAAAGATATTTCAGCAATTTTGGTTGATGGTTAACTGACATAAATAATTTCTATGTTCAACATTTATACGTAGGAAAATAGTGCAAAAAACCTTTTACGCGCAACTCGTGTAAATGAGAACATGTCCTCTGTTCTAACTATGCCACATTTCCCTCCACAAAGACCAGCGAAGTGACGACTACACTATCGAATAAAAAGCCATGAAACCGCTTTTCAAAAACCCTTTTACAGCCTGTGTTAAACTGTATGTACCAATCAGTGAAATGGAAAAATATTTATATATTTTATTATATATTTATATAATATTTGTATATATATTTATGTTTTATTTAGTATCTCAAGTTTCTTTAATACTCGGGATTTTAACAAGGACATAAAAAATTTGTATATAAACAAAACACAGAATAATTGAAACATCATACTGAAAATTATCCCAGCTGTAGTACTCATGTTATATTTAAGTATGGAATTTGAGCTGGCTTATATATCGTCCGGAACAATGACAATTTCGCATTCGATATTGTTCCTGAGCTCCTTTAGCGCTGTTAGTTTGTTGGCACATAGAATGAAATCCGTTATATCGCATGGGCGAAATGGTCATTCGATCAGATTATTTCTCAATATTACACGATTACCGAACTTCCACTTCAATATACCGACTGTTTAGCCCGCTGTGTGGAATGTGGCATCATCTTGTTCTAACCTCACGTCACTGATGTCAAGTTTATCTTATTCTGGTCAAAACTGGGGGTCAATTATGTTTCTCTGAAATCAAAAAGTGAGTTTAGGTACAACAATTATCACTGAAAAGTTTTCACAGAACCAGAATTCACCCTCTGGTCTATTAACTTTCGCCTTACCAATACCCACCCGGGCGACCAGTTCGGTTTTAATTCTTTAACATCTTTATTAATTTTGCTCCGATCTAGGGGAAATTTTGACTCACTGAACAGGTTGTTCAGAGTTGTGGAAAAATATGATAAATTGTTTTTTTTAAAGATCTTTTTTAAATTTTTTCAATTGTATTTCGTGGTTTACCATCAACCGAAAGGGCAACCGTTTGGTGGGTATCGGTAAACAATGCACATAAAAACCTTAGGTAAGACGAAGGTTACCATAGCACAATAGCGACCGCCACTGACTCTAACGTCACTTTCATAGTAGAAAAAGTTTATTCCAATCACAAATCTGGATGCAAAGGAGTCTCTTCAATCACATGTGGGGTTGTTGCTGCACGCTGAAAAATAACGGCCCCAGCAATATATAGCAAGAAACATGTAAATACTTGCAAGCATTGTTTTCGTGAATTGAAGATCTTCTGCTTTTTGTTTCTTCAATGTGACAGACACCAGTGCTTTCAACAGTTTTCAACAATCAAATCCACATTTGGGTCACAAATATATATATTACAACCTATTAGTCATTGTGTCCCAAAACATGTTATATTGAATACCAAACACAATGTGTTTCGACACAAGTATACTATTTTTGCGGCGAGAGCTACAAACACGTTATATTTGCATCCAAATAATAAAAAAAAAAACATTTTTTCAGCGCGTGACCTATAACGCTTACTTACTGAAAAAAAAACATTAGGACAAAAAGTAGCCTCATCGGTAATGCTGAGTTTTCGATGCAATTCAAACGCTTAAGGTTCCGATCACTAATTTCGAATTTTGGCAGAATATCCTTATTGTTATCCCCGTTACAACTAAGCAACAATGATGATATCAATTAGACCACTGTAGTACGTAAAAGTCAAATACCAAGCTGTAGTGTTATATTGCACTGAGTTCAGTGTCAAACACAACATACAGGCCAGCAGCAGCTACCTAGTATTCGCATTTTATTCGCGGAAATAATACATATCTAAACGAAACATGAACAGTAGATTGCATAGTAAAGGAAGTGTTAAAACATATTATGTAGTACCACCCATGAAGAATCAAATTGTTACGAATAGTTTCGTGATTACTCTGCAGGCGCTGAGGTGCTTCAACACGATAATGTACAGAAAACGATCGCTTTTTTGTACGAACATCACCGAAAGCCCGCCTTCTTATATTTGCCGGTTTTTTGAATATTCTAGTCGCGACGTATTCTTTTAAACAGCTGGTACATAGGCATGAAACACACACGAACCAAATAATTTTTTGTTGGCGGTGGTACTCCACGAACAAAAACTAATTTAAAACGAATATAAATAGACTTGTTCTTACCAAGCGATGCATGTACTCATATTCGTTCGCTTACAATCAAACAGTACATGTTCATGGCCTGTGTTTTGTTACGTTTTACCAACAGGCAAACTGAATACAAAACTTCAAAACACTTTGAAAGATATTAACGTGTTACTTCTCTAATATGAATTTGATTCGGGTTGAGCACTTATCAGAAGAAAGTCAAAGTTCAAATATTGGATAATATATATCAATACACGCTGAAAAGCTTGTATTTTTTATTGTTTGGATGCAAATAGCTTGTCACAAATATAGTATACTTGTGTCCAAACACATTGTGTTCGCTATTCAATATAACACATTTGGGTCACAATGATTAATAAGTGATAATACATGAATTTGTGATACCATGTCCACGTGCTTTTATATTTTATATTGGTCTGGTTGAGGTCTTACTTTGAAATCAATTTAGTACAGTTTTTACTGTTTATAACATTTAAGACTTGCCAAAATTATCTACACTATTCGAGACTCCATATCTTGGCTATTCCAGATTTTATACAAAATTGTTGGTAATTTCCAAAATTTACATACGAAAGTCTGTCCCAAAATTCACGCAAGATTTAATGTAATTGAATTGTTTCTCAGGATGTATGGCAAGGTACACCATCCTGATGAAACTATGCGTCGTCCCCATTATGTAGTTCAATTTAGGAACAACAAAACTAGATTATTATGTCGTGAAAGAGCACCATTAATTGGTATTGTCCGGCTAACCGCATTTTCGAAGAAAAATTGTTCGATGATAGCCCCACTAAATAGTAACAGACTGTTGATGCATTTGTATCTTTTCTGAGCTTCAAATGTACCACTTGGCGATTTGGACCAGTAAATGTTCGCTACCAAGTTATTCGGACGTGTATAAAAAACTGCGAAAATTTCATGAGCCGATAATTTCGCTCACTTTTCATTTGCTTGGTATTCTTTCTCTTTCCAAATATTTCTTAGGCAATATCAATTACAGGGTTGGTAGTTATTTCACAGTTCTTTCGTACAAAAACAATTGTTTGATGATTCTTTGGGGCAGGGATTTTGACATTTTGGTAACTTTTACAACCAAAAGCAACAGGACATGTGTTAAAAATAAAATGGAACGCGTAGAGGAATTGTACTCATAAATGAAATACTTGAAAAGGTAAATCAAAGGTAGGGGGTAACTATCCGCAAAAAATTTCCCGTTTAGGGATAAATAACAACATTTATTTAGAAAATTGCGCCGGAACTGAATACGTGACTTAATGCTTAAAGAATGGTATTCAGTTTTTATTAAATTTTCTTTGCCATAAGAAGGATGTATATTAAAAAATAACGAAAATTTCATGAATCGAAAATTTCGCTCACTTTGCTTTTGCATACAGCTCTTTGCGAAAATTTAGTAGACAAAATCAATTACAGGGTTGTTACGCCAAAGTTATTTCGTACGAAAACAATTGTTTGTGACCGAAATTTTACCATTTTGATAATTGTAACCACCAAAAGTAACACTACGTGCGTTAAAAATAAAAGGAGGAAAAGGAATTATAAATTAAATATTTGAAAAGGTAAATCTCAGATAGGTGGCAACTCTCCGCAACAAAATTTTCCGTTTAGGGATAAATAACAAAATTTCTTTCGAAAATTACGCAGGAACTTAATACGGGACTTAACGATTAAAAAACGGTATTCAATTTTTATGCAATTTTCGTTGTCATAAGAAGGACGTGTATTAAAAAATAACGAAAATGTCATGATTCTATAATTTCGCTCACTTTTCATTTGCTTTGTATTCAGCTCTTTGCCAAAATTTCATAGGCAAAATCAGTTACACGGTTGTTACGCCAAAGTTATTTCGTACGAAAACAATTATTTGACACCGGAATTTTGCCATTTCGATAATTGTAACCAACAAAAGTAACACTACGGAATATAAATGAAACATTTCTAAAAGGTAAATCACAGATAGGTGGTAACTCTCCGCAGCATAATTTTCCGTTTGGAGAAAAATGATAAAATTTCTTACGAAAATTGCGCAAAAACTGAATACGGGGTTTAACGAGTAAAGAAGGGTAATCAGTTTTTATGAAATTTTCATTTCCATAAGAAGTACGTCTATAAAAAATAACGAAATTGTCATGTATCCATGATTCCGCTCACTCTTCATTTACTAGGTATTCAGCTCTTTGCGAAAATTTAGTGGGCAAAATCAGTTACAGGGTTGTTAAGCCAAAGTTCATCGCTGAAGATGATTTTTTTTTCGAAAACGCTGTTTTATGTATAAAATATATCTCAACAATGGAAACCAAGAACTCTCAGCAGTCACACTGTATTTTCTTGAACTACAGCACTTTGCCGCACCCGGTATTAAAATCTTCCCTGAATTTTCGGGCAGCTTTATATTGAAGACACTTAAGAGCAAGTGTGAAATCTTGTTTGTCCTACTGTATGCAGGACATACACGAAGAGGCTGCTGTACGCCATTGTGTACCACTCTAACTTTACATCAACTTTATTACTATCAAATCAAACTAACTACCAGAGCAAAAAATAAGGAAACACTAGGGTCAGTCCGTAAATAACGCTGATGAGTAAAAGGAAATTTCATTTAACTGCAAATTTTCCCTACCCACCGCTTGCCATTGTTTACTATGCCATGCGGAACAAACAAAAAAAGATTACGTCTATGTGAGGGAGACTGAGACATTGAGATGAGTTTTTGTTGTGAAGTAGATCCTATCATGGTCCTACTGCTCCTGATGTAAGTAATGCAAATGTTGATAAAACCGAAACTAAATCAGACAGCAAAAACTTTTTTATACACATTTAAAATAATCAAGATGTATGATAGTATGAAATGTTAGATGAATGCATATGTAAACATTAGTTTACATACCAAATGAAATCATATGCATGGAAAAAACCTAGAAAAATAGATGACAGCACCACTTATGCCGACATCATGCCCAGGTAGAAGAAGGGACCACATGACTATTTATGCATAACTGACATTTGATGGTGATAAAGGTGAAGTTTTTCTGTCGGATTTGGAAAGCTTTTACTGGATGCATTATTAAAGTTGTATGTGGGTACTTACTATTCAAACATTACAATTTCTGATGGGACTTTAAATGTTGAAAAATGAAAATGGAGTTAGTGTTTGGTGAAATGGAAACACTCAGCTGTGGAAACTAATGAAACCCAAATCTTCTAACATAATTATGACATAAAAATGTAAAAACTCTGAAGGTAATATTGCTTTAAAGATTTAATTCATGCATATTAAAAGAAGTTATAAAGCTGGTGCTTTAACAGAATTTGCGTCGATTAATAAGGATAACTAATATATTCAAATATAGGTTGTATTCAGTGTATACAAATAAAAAACACTCCTAATTGACCAAATCCTTACAAGGGAAAGCAAAGGCTTTTCCTGTGCCTTTATGCCGATCCCAGGCCCAGTAATTTGGTGAAATTTATCATCGAAACAAATTTCTTCGAAGATTATATATTTATTGTATAGTTTTATATTACACACTTAAATTTAGAAAACATCAGCTGCCCCTGTTTACAGTCAAAACATAAAAAGTGCATTTCAGATTTTTGTGACTTTCCCCATTTTCCGGATTATACACATAAATTCGTAAAACTATCACATATGTTATGGCCGAATCCATTCGACGATTGTTTTCTGTGTTTTTTTTTTTTTTTGTTTGGTCTCCATCCACTTCTGTTCATTTAATGCATGTAAAAGTATGATTTAATGCACATATGTCGCAAGTGCTATGAATTTATTTTAGTTTAAGTGGAATTATATGACTATTTGAGTGGTAAAATAATGTATCTGAGCAAATGTATGATATGCCGCGCTCTGTGTCATACATAGTCATACTATGTACTGTGTTGATCCACAGTTGTACGAATTGCTAGGATATCTAGGAAGAAAGAGCCTTAAATGTGTACGTCCCCATATGCACTATATGCCGGTCACGTAGTAAACAAATAATTTTTGTTGGATTGCAAAACACAAAAAAGAATGTTATAGCACAATGGCAGAAGCCCTCAAAATCGCGACACGTTTTTAACTAACGGCACAATAAAAAAAATATACGATTGTTTTCTAAAAATAATTTAACTTCTCTGTGGGGGAGAGTTTAGAGGGGGATTTTGCAGATTGTCATGCATGCGAAAATTTGTCATGAGGCAAAGAGCTTGACGAATTTAAGCACATTTGTTTTATAAGAAGTATGAAGACACATTTATAGTATAAGGACATATGTATAAGTTTTAAGGCACATCTGCACAGTATAAATTAAGTCTTTGTGATGTTTAGGAGTTTTTAACGCTACCAATTTATATTGGATCTAAACCACAACGACGACTTCCTAAAAATATAGAACATAAAGAAGTTTGTTTACATTGTCTCTTTTTTTGCCATTCAATTTCTATTAATTTGAATTTGTACCAGAATTTTCCTACAAATTATCGAAGTTGGGTTGGAGTCTAAACCCAGCGAAAGAGGGGCAATGCCAGAGAAAGTTTTTCATCATTTCAATATCCTCTACGCGCTCCCTACATTGGATGACTACATTTTGAAGTTGACAGAACCAAAACCACCGTCGGTGATGCAATTCTAGTTCGCGCAGCTCTTATAAATTAGAACGTGGATCGAAAAAAGGGCCGATCAAAATACCGCTCGGAACCGGTATAAAATTGTAGGTCCCAATCACTGAGTATAAAACTAAAAAGCCCACAGATCACTGGCTGTGAAATGCCCTCTCAAGTTCGTTTAAGGGATGTAATGGTGACCTACAACCTCTAATTTGGTTGTAATGACCTCTACAACATTTTCAATTGCATTTTAAAAAATATTAATTTAATTTAAAAAAATAATAATATTAATAATATTTAATATTTGAGAATTATATATGAAAGTTTCTGTCTGATGAAGGTGGAGGTCTTTTTTCAAAATTCGCTGCGTAGTGCTTCGTGAAATTTTAAGTTGTTGAGAACGATGGCGAATTTATATCTTTGGGTTTTCGGCAACACACTCGTTTACAGCAGCAATGTTTTCAAGAGACCGACCGGTAAGTTGACACACAGGAGTCTTACGGTGCATAATCTACCCACTTTCTTCAAATTGCTGACCACTCTTCGAATGGTTGACACATTAGGTGCACTTTCTCTATTGAAAATTCTTAGAAGTTTGTGAGCGGTCTCAGTGGAACTTTACAAATTTTTGTAATAAGGTTTCACAATTATAACGCGTTGTTTTCCCGTAAAGTGCTCCATTTTTTCAGTTGGCAAATCCGTGGTTTAACAAACTCCGCGACGAGACAAACTTATCGAAGATGGCTGCAAAACAGAAAAATCAATTTGGCAGCTATTGGTTTTGCCAGTTTTGTACAAATGTGGGATGTTTTTGCAATAACTGAACTATTAAAATTGGATCAGTAGGCCAGTCGATAAAATCGACTCACAGTTTCAACCGACAAGTACCATTTATATTGGTACTATTTATTATATTATTTATAAAAGTTTTCGTGGCGGTGACGAATCGGAAAATTGTCGCTCGGCTTCCATCTGTCAAACAGTTGATTTTTTGTGTATGTTTTTATTATGGTTGCATTTTTGTAGTAACTAACAGTTTTGAATCAAAATGTACACCTGTTTAAAATTAAGTTAAAAATTAAACTTCAGTTTCTACAGATCAAAATTGTATGCGTAATCTTCTGGCTTAGCGCAGGTTAACAGACTTAACCTTCGAAATGCTCTCATCTTATATGTCAATATAAGTTTTTGTTATTTAAAACCTCCTGTGTAATAATAACTTAAGTCAATATAAATTGTCATTCAAGAAGAACATTTTCTGTTTTTTTTAATACCCTATATATACAAACAAAATTATAAAAACGCTTATGCGCTAAGGTAAGAGGGCGGATCAAAAAGTCTGTGACTTTTTGAATGAAACACAGTTTTTTTTTTGTAAAAAAAAATAAATTGTTTTTCAACATAATCTCCTTTTAGCTCAATACACTTAGTCAAACGTTTCTCCAATTTTTGTATCCCTTCCAAAAAATAGGATTTTTCGAAGTCCATAAAATAGGCATTTGTTTGATCAATAATTTCATCGTTGGAGTTAAATCTCTTTCCACCGAGCCATTTCTTTAGGTTTGGAAATAGGAAATACTCACTGGGGACTAAATCCGGAGGATGTGCCGGATGAGGTACCAATTCGTAGCCCAATTCATGGAATTTTGCCATTGAAACTTCACACGTGGCACCCGTGCGATTATGGTCAATTGAGAGCAAACGCGGCACCCATCTGTCAGACAGCTTTCTTAAACACAACTGATCATGTAAAATCGAAACCACACTGCCAAATGAAATGCCTATGGCATCAACAATCTCACGCACTTGTACTTTCCTCATCCATATCGTGGATTTTTTCGACAGTCTCTGGTGTATTGACCTTAGTTGGCCGTCCAGAATGTTTAGCGTCATTTGTACTTGTGCGACCACAACGAAAGTCAGTAAACCGCTTTTTTACCATTGAAATCGATGGTGCAGAGTCCCCATAGTATTTATCAAGCTTTTCGATCATTTGATTGACGGTTTTTCCATTTTTTAAAAAAATGCACGAGGTTGTATATTTTAAACAGCTGTCAAACGCAAAGTAAATGACGGAACTTGCTCAAAATTTGACAGCACTCTATTAACAGGTGGTGCTTGATGGGAGCAATGTTGCATTTTATATAACAGTGCGAAAAGTCACGAAGTTATTGATCCGCCCTCTACATTTTGATAAAATTTTTGCTTTAGAGAACTCATATACTTGGGCATACGATTTCCAATACCACTATAAGTTTGAAAATACTATTCATTATTTAATTTTAGTTATATCTCCTAAACAAAATAAACAGTATATTTAATAATATATTCCTCACTCAGGCTCCAACTAAACATTTAAGGATTTTGGTGATCCCAAAATAAATTACGACTTTAAAAATGCTCTCCTAAAATCTGCTCATAAGTCGTTTCTCCAAATATTTTATGGTCGAAACAAAACACTATTGATGAAAGAGCAATCGGAAACATATGTCGTGGGCAGAAATAAATCTGCCCTGCACAAAAGTTTCTCATATACAAGTGTATAACATGAAATTAAATTTTTTCAGCAAACACAATTAAATTGCCCTGCAAGAAACATCTAACTTTTATTTATAATAATTCTAATAAATTCTACATTATTATAACATTTTAGTGTTTCGTTATAGCACTCAGGGTGTTAAGCCTCGATTTTCCAGTCATTTGTTATATTTCGCAAACCTACATACCTCCACCCCAATGCATTGTGCAGTTCTGGGATATATCAATTCATTTGCAATCAACACGAACGAATGAAAAAAACAACTGAAACGTGACTTTTAACTTATGACCATAAAATGGCCATAAATTGTGGTAGATTGAGGTTTCTCCTTTCAAATCATAAATTTCCTTTTTAAACATTTCCTTTTCGGTCCACCACACTCTAATAGTGTGTGCAGTTTCACTTTGGTATGATGAATATTAATAAAAAAAACGGTATAAACTTAAGTAAGGTTCTTAATGTCCCCCACCTCTCGATTTTTCTAGGGGCATAGTCCTTTAGGCATTATATATCTGATGTGGTTGTGCCATGACAATTGTCAACTTAGTGCGTGATTATCTTATTTAATAAGTTGCCACGAACATAGCCTGAGATGAATAAAGAGATTTCAGCCTCGCTCACAACCCTCACTCCAAACAGCCTTTCACTTGAGACCCTCTGACTTATGTCCTGCATATAAAATTCAAATATGTTTTTTGTCCTCGTTTGTGCTGTTGTTGTTAAGTATTATTAATATGTTTTTTTTTTCTTGCCCTATACAGCTGTCGTATTAAAGCACATGATGTATGAATGAGTGGATGTAGTTGTAGATGTGGAACTCAAATAAATTCTTTTGGAAATATTTTAGTAGTTGAGCAGCATTTATGAGACAGTCTTCGCGAGAAGTATGAGGTTTTTTAATGCATTCTCCACCTAATGGAGGAGTTTTTCGGAATGTTTATTGTGCAAAAAAGGGTGCTAAATGGTATTTCAATTATGATAAATAATACATTAAGGAATTAATTTAATTAATTTTCATGTGAACAATATCTGCCACCACCCCCCTTAAAACCATCAATGCAGCCAGCATGACTGCGGATGTTCACGATTCCAGTTCAAAGTGATTAATATTTTGTATGGATTTAATAAAAAATAATTTACCATTTTTAGTTGATACTAATTAAAATAACACTAGTTTATTATCACTTAAATATTTTCTTGAAATTTAAAATTTGAAATATTTGTTGAAGGGACTTCAGTAAACAATTTTAATGGAAAACGTAAGGTGGTTAAATATAAGTTGTGGAGTAGAAAGTCAAAGGAAATTTTATAAAATTTAATTTTATAAAAATTAACAACGAGAGCGGATAAATAAGTCCGTGACTTTTCGAACTTCCCTCATAGTTATATGAAATGCAACACTGCTCCCATCAAGTACCACCTGTTAGTAGACAACTGTCACATTTTGAGCAAGTTCGTTTAACAGCTGTTCAAAACATACAATCTCGTGCATTTTTTTAAAAATGGAAAAAAGTGAATTTCGAGTGCTCATTATACATTATTTTTTGCGAAAAAACAACTGTCAAGCAAACCAAGAAAAAGCTGGATAAATACTCTGGGGACGCTGCACCATCGATTTCAATGGTAAAAATGTGGTTTACTGACTTTCGTTGTGGTCGCACAAGTACAAATGACGCTGAACGTTCTGTACGGCAAATATGGCGGATGAGGTAACAAATCGTAACCCAATTAAACAAATCCAAACAATCCTTTGAAGTTGTCACACGATTACGTTTATGGTCAATTGAGAGCAAACGCGGCACCATCTTGCAGACAGCTTTCTTAAACCCAAGTGATCATTTAAAATCGAAACCACACTGCCATATGAAATGCTTATGGTATCGACAATCCCGCGCACTTTTACTCTTCGATCGGCCAACACTATATCGTGGATTTTTTCGCCATTTTCGGGTGTATTAACCTCAATTGGCCGTCCAGAACGTTCAGCGTCATTTGAACTTGCGCGACCACAACGAAAGTCAGTAGAATACTTTTTTAAATTGAAATCGATGGTGCAGAGCCCCCATAGTATTTATCAAGCTTTGCCTTGGTTTGAACTTTTTCCACACTTTCGTTTACAGCGGAGATATTCTCTTCAGTACGCACCTTCCTTCAAAGCTTTGTTGTTATTGCATCACTTAGACAGTATGTGGTATCGACAAGTCGACGGATAACTTACTTAGATGGACAAATATGTATATATATAATATTTATAAATAAATAAAATAGATAATTTCCCATTACATCCCATTCTCGCAACCAGAGATCAGTGCGGTTTCTAGTTTTTAAACTCACTTATTGGGACCTACAGTATTTACACCTACTCCGAACGTTAGTTTGAGAAGCTTTTTCATTTCTAAATACTCGATAGTGTCGCCGTTACAATTCGCGGTGACCAACTTTGAAAGAAATTTAGGATGGTCTGAACAGGAATCGAACCCAGGATCTCATGATCAAGAGGTGCGCACACTAACCATTGCACCCTCAACGGCCAAAAGTCTTGTATTAGTTGCACGAATAGATGACTGGTTTTCCAAGTTAATTTGCAAAATTTGGTAACGCTGTTTAAGCGTGAATCTACTCATGATGATTTGCTGGAGTATACGGAACATACTCTACCCATTTACTAGAGTGTTCAAAAGTGAAAGCGATAACCTGGTTTAACGGTTTTTTGTTATTAACCGTGTGTCGGGTTTTATAAAATAAATAAATGGTTTCCCGTTACATCCCATGAAGGGATTAGGGAGAGCTTCTCAAAACCAGTAAGCTGTGCGCGTTCTAGTTTTACACTCACTTATTGGGACGTACAGTTTTACACCGGTTCTGAACGGTATTTTGAGAAGCTTTTTCATGACTAAATACTCGATAGTGTCGCCGTCACTAAGCGAGGTGACCGCCTTCGAAAGAAATTTAAGGGATCGAACCCACGTCCTCAAGCACAAGAGCCGCGCACACTACTATTGCACCACCGACGGCCGGGTTTTTTATGAAACGTAATTTTCGAACAAACAGAAAACCGGTTATAATGACGTCGGTTAACAGGTTTTGTCTCTATTTGTGTTAAATATCCTTAAAAAATTCAATAATAAATGACTTGACTTTCGAAATTTAATGAAATTTTGGAATTAAGACACATGATTTATATTTTCAAGTAGGACGCCTTCATGTTTCAAGTGGTTATAAATGTCATTTCCTAACAATTTTTATTCAAATTTTTAAGTGATTTTATGACTTGAATACGATACAAATTAATTAAGATTTTAAATTTATTTTTTTTTATATTTCAAATATTCTTTCTAAATTAAATACATTTTTTTAAAATTTTTAATATTATTTTCGAATTTAACTCGAATATGAATAAAACTTTGAATTTGCATATTAAACACTCACTGCAAATTGGAATATGATTTCAATTTTAGTTGTGCGAGTTATTTTTAAATTTGTAATTTCCTTTAAGGCGAAGAAATCATGTTTTCTCCGGTTAGTGGGGAAAAATATAATTGCCGCGGGTGGGATTTGAACTCACATTCGCTAGACGGTCGTTTCAATGTGTGTTAAGCACCATCTTCAGCAGCGTCTAGCCCGTTAAGCCTCCGCAGTGTGTATTCACACTTGCCACTAACCGAAGACTTTTATTGTGCAGAGTGATTGTTTGTCTCTACTCACAAGTTGCACACTGATGCCGAAGTTTTGAAAGTTCTATTTAAAGACCGCAACTATTCTAATTCTAATTTTTGTTCTGTTTTTACTTTGGCTCTACCAAATGATTAAATTGTAATGGTCTTAAATCCGAGCTATTTTTAAAGTTGGAACTTTCTTTACGGATAAGAGATCATGTCTTATGATTTAAATTTTAATTTGACTGCCAAATTTAAATAGAGTTCAAAATTCGAAACACGAACCCGTTTACGAAATGGTCGCTTAACATATTTCTCGCAAGTACTACATTAGTAATTAAATTTGAGACAAGACCCCGAACAATCCGGTTTCATTGAAAACCGAGAAGCGGCTTTTTTAAAAAACCGAAACAGGAAAAATTAAAAATTCTTCTGCACTTTATCCCTTGCACTACTCCAATTGCAAAACATTGTTCACAATGTTTGTTACATTGACTGTATTTGCTACACGCTGAAAAATAACGGCCCCAGCAACATATTGCAGGAACCATGTCCAATGTACATTGTACATGTTTGAAAGCATTGTTTCCGTGAATTGAAGATCTTCTACTTTTTTTCTTTAGTGCCTGTCAAGTTTTTGTTTACAGCAGTTTCCAACAACAACAACACACATATGGATCACAAATACGTATATTTTATCCTATTAGTCATTGTGTCCCAAACATATTATATTGAATAGCAACCACCGTGTGTTTGCGACAAGCAAAAAAAAACATATATTTGCACCCAAACAACAAAAAAGTTTTTCAACGTGTACATGACGTGGGCAAATCGGTGGCAACATTTGCAGCCCGAAATACCTTAAAATTAAGAGACGAACTTTAAGCCAATAATTTGTTTCCACTTTGTTGCCCAGAGAAAATACCTGAAAAATAAAAAAGACGACATTAGCGAGAAAGGATTTAAATCAGAAGAAGTTAAGTATTTCCAAACTGCATTTGTAATTTGTGTATCTCCAACGTGTTATTCCATAAGATGTTATATATGTTTAAGAGTAGAAATGAATCTTCATTTGTCCCTTGTTCTTTAACTCGGTGATAAGTTTCGTCTTATAAAATTGGATTAGTTAATGAAAATGACAAAGCACTTCATTATATACTACTTGTTAAGGCTCTCATCTGCTGCTAGTAATCGGGTTTTATATACTATTGTGCAAACCCGTGCTAGATATAAAAGCTGCAAACGCCAGCTTTTACTTACACAAATACATTTTAATTGTATTTAACTGTCAAGCACAGCACGAAAGATTAGAAAACTTAAGAGGGAACAAAGCAAACACATACAAAAATCTTAATGCACAGTGAAAATTAATTATATTATCTCTACTACTACGAAATCCACACTGTTCAACCTTCATTCAATACGTGTGGGAGGGTTAAAAAATAGTTGACGAATATCAATGAATCATTTCGAGGGGTCAGGGGAATTAGGACTTATTTTCGATAAAAATTTAATCCATAAATTAAATTTCTTCCAATTCATTCAAGCTCAAGGCCATTTTTAATTAATATAAAGATTATCGTCTACACTATTTCCAATTGAAATTTGAAAAATATCAATTTGATTTTGAAAACTAACACTTGAAATTTGAAAATTATATTTGAAATTCGAAATACATTAATTGAAATATAAAAATTCTATTTAAAATTTGAAATACATCAATTGAATTTAAAAAAACATGAATTCAGATTCGAAAGATATCAATTGAAATTTTAAAGTCATCAATTGAAATTTAAAATACATCAATTTAAATTTAAAAGACATCAGTTGAAATTAAAAAGACATCAATTGGAATTTAAAAGAAATCAATTGAAATTTAAAAAAATCAATTGAAATTTAAAATTCGTCACTTGAAATCTAAAAATTATTAACCGATTTTATGTGTTAGATTTCTAAATTGCAATTGGTTTCTTTCACATATGAATTGAAGTAAACGGTTTTTCAACAGAGACGCTACAAAAGTAAATCGATAAGGACAGCAAATGATGCCATATTTTCCCCGGTCTTTTGACATTTATCTTCAGTAAGGTTTGCCATTTCATCATGAAAAGATACTCGAGCCAACAACGAGTCGAAATTCTTAAAATTTACTACCGAAATTTGAAGTCAGTGGCCTCAACTTTACGAGCGCTACGTCCAATTTATGGACTTCAGCGATGAGGCTCATTTCTGGCTGAATGGCTTCGTCTATAAGCAAAATATGCGTTATTGGTCAGACAGCAATCCACACGTAATCCATGAGTCATCATTGCATCCCGAAAAAATTACGGTTTGGTGCGGTTTATGGGCCGGCGGCGTCATTGGGCCGTACCTCATCCGTGATGATCAAGACCGGCACATTACTGTGAATGCGAATCGCTACCGTTCAATGATAACCGAATATTTTTGGCCCCAATTGGATAATATGGACTTGGAGGACACGCGGTTCCAACAGGACGGCGCCACAAGCCACACAGCGAATGCCACAATCAATTTATTGGAAACCAAGTTTGGTTTTGGTTATCTCACGAAATGGCCCAGTCGATTGGCCGCCTCGGTCGTGCGATTTGACGCCGTTAGATTATTTCCTGTGGGGCTACGTCAAGTCTATGGTATATGCCAACAAGCCAGCGACGATTGATGAACTTCGTACGAATATCGAACGTGAAATTGCAGCAGTATCGGCCGATTTATGCTTGAAAACCGTTGAAAATTGAGTTCAGCGTCTGGACTTCTGCAAGCGTGCCCGTGGTGGCCATGCAAAAGAAATCGAGTTCCATACAAAATGGCATCGAACGCACTTTCACAGGAATAAATAATTTCATTGGTGTCTAAAGCCGGTTTTGCTTTATTTAAAAAAATTTTGTAGCACTCTTATTGAAAAGCCCGTTACTTCTAATTTCAATTGATGTAGTTTTAATTTCAATTGATGTTTTATAAATTTTATTTGATGTACACTCCGGGTTCACTTATTTAAAGGCACTAAAAATTACATATTTGGCAGCCTGTATCTTTGCAATTTGTAACCGATTGCAGAATTTTAAAATGGAAATGGAAGCTAGACACCTTGAGATAGAAAAAACTCATGACAATAGCGGTTTCTTAACTAAAGAACTTATTTTAAGCAATTTATAAAAAAAAAGTCCAAAACTGTGCTATTTTTTTTTTGGTTCACTTGAATAAAGGCCCTTTAACTAATTTGAATGAAAAACAGTTTTTCTTGTTTTTATAATTTATTTTACTTTATTTGAGAACTATTGGTAATAGGTACAACCCCCTTTGTTTTTAATAACTTCAAATATACGGGTTTTCATTGAGAGATAAAGGATGATTCCAAGCATCCTTAATGGCCTGAATTGGTGACTGCTTGTCATTAAATTGTCTACCTCCTTCATAGACCTTACGAGATAACCACCCCCAGACATTTTCGATAATGTTTAGATCTGGCGAATAGGGTGGCCAGTCAAGAATATTAACATTTTGGCTTGTAATGAACTCCTTTACTACTCTGGCGTTGTGTATAGGAGAATTTGCCTGTAGCAATATCCAAGATATGGGACCAAATAGCTCACTGAACTTCGGAAAAGCCGATTCCAATAACGTTTTAGAGCTTGCTCCAGTCATTTTTGCACTTTGAAATTCAAGATCGATGGTGCCATAGTACGTAATAGCACCCCACACCATAATGCCGCCATCTCGGCTGTGATGTCGGACGAAAAAACGCTTTTCTGTGCGCAGATCATGGAAATAATAGTTCTAGCCATCAGGCCTATCTAAATTAAGCTTCTTTTCATCCGTAAATACTACGGTTCTCCAGTCATTTACATGACCTCTTGGCTGCACATTCCATACCATGTAGTCTCTTGCAAATTGATTTTTGTAATTTCAGGTATTTAAGATACTCACAGCTCTTAATTACTCTGCGTACTGATGACTTGCTCGCTTCCACTCCAGCTTGAGCTCTTATTTTTGACAAGGATAAGGCAGAATTAGAAGCAATTCTGATGAGTTTTCTTTTCTGATACGTAGATAAAGACATTGAAACCCTTCCTTTAAAATGTTGTTCCTATCCCTCGAGCTCCTTGGTGTAATTGTCGACAACTGTTGGGCTCCGTCCAATTTTTTTAGCTACTGCGCCGTTAGAATATCCTTCAGAACGGTAAACATCGATTTTAGTTTTTTCCGATAGATTTAAAATTTTTTGTTTTCCCATTTTGACTAGTAAAATGATTCAGATGTAATAAATTGTAATAAACAAACGCTCCCTACAAAAAATTATCGCTTACTTTAAAAATAATAAAAAAATAATAAAGTGCCTTTATTCAAGTGACTCCAAAAAAATAGCACATTTTTGGAAATTTTTTATAAATTGCTCAAAAAAAGTTCTTTAGTTAAAAACTACTATTGTCATGATTTTTTTGATATCTCAATATGTCTAGCTTCCATTTCCATTTAAAAATTCTGCAATCGGTTATAAAGTGTAAAAGATACAGGCTGCTGAATATGCAATTTTTAGTGCCTTTAAATTAGTGAACCGGAGTTGTATTTCAAAGTTCAAATAGAATTTTTAAATTTCAATCGATTTTTTTCAAATTTCAATTAAAAATGGTGTAGTCTCTTTGCATTGCGATTTTTTTTCTCTAAATATTTATTCTTTAGGGACTCGATTTATAAAAACTTTGTTTAATTTCCTTTAATTTTGATTTAATACAACATTTGCCAAATCAGCAATACTATTAAATCCATAAACCCAGATGTAGCGGGCCCTATGTTTACCCTTCCGGCTGCTAAAGACAATGTCTCGCTGAAACATGCAAGTGATTATGATGAACAAACTATGTAAGCAATTTATGCCAGGATAAGAAAAAGATTAACATAATATTCCAATGGTCACTTCTTTCAACCTGCACATCATTCTATTAAGGCAGATATAATAATAATCTGGCAGTGTCTCCGCCAGTAGAAAAAAACAACAAGACTAACAATGCCACAAAACGAAAAAAAATGTCACATCATTTCCAATATATTATTTCCCCTCTTTTTTGTTGTTGTTATGGGTCTCATTCAAGCGTCTTGAAGTTGGCGTGGCTTAGTGTTGATGAGGTTACTTAATACCTTTGCGTGCTTCTTTTTCTGTGGAGCCAACAAAAAAAAAAACCAACACAACACAAACCAAGAAATACCTTTTCACCATTCAACAACATGTATGTATGTACGTTTGGGTATGTATACTTTTCTAATTTTCCAAGTTGACTCTAATCCTTTTGCAAGAAAAACAGAAGACAATTTAAGAAATTTTAATGGTATGTTGTGGATCACGGAACAAGTAAATAGCAGTGGAAACCCCCATTGCTAATACCTTAGAAATGAAACGTTATATAAGCCAAAGAAAATGTACAATAGAACGCTTGAAAATTAAGCCCTAAATATGGGCATTAGTGTCCTTTTTGTGTGATTTTTATTGCTTGAATGCCTATTTTGAATAGCAAAGCGTGCCGTAGTACACAAAAAAAAACTGTATATAAACAATAATAGCAAATGTTTGAGAGCATGAGACGAAAAATTGTGGGGAAAATAAACGCAATCCATTTAGGTATTTGCTAAAATGGCACGCACTCGAAAGTATTTCCCAAAGACTTCACACGTTCTCATAATCATAAAACCAAGCGAATGAACAAACCTACATCATCTCACACCAATCCACCCCACCCCATCCCACTGACATCCCTGTCACCAACGCGTTGGTTGGGCCCAAAATATCTGGTCCGAATTAACAAAGGAACATATGGAATTTAGTACATCCCTGCATACATTCACATACGAACATGTGTACAGCACACTCACACAACCACTTGAAACATTTCGCTTTAACTTGATCTGCAAATTTAGAACTTTTCCCTTTGCTGCGAATCAAATTACACAAATATTTTTCCTTCTTTTCTGGCAAATGAAATATCATCGTCCATTTTTGAAAATTTTTGGGCACAAAGTTATCGTATTTGGGTTGAATTAAGTTTTAGATCTCTGCGTGTGACAATTGAATATGTAATTTTTTATATAAATTCAAATTTCTATACAATTGTCAGTTATCTGCACCATGTGGGATAATATCAGATGGCCACAATCATGTGTCCGGCGGGTGTCCGTTTCCGAACGTCCATCTGTCAAAGCATACATTTTAGCATTTCTAATAGCGGAGGATAATTTAATTTAATTTAATTGCACAACATGTGATTTTACATGATTCAATAATACAAAGCTACAAAAAAGAATTCAAAAACTTTTCAAGTGACCTAGTAGAGGTGATAGCTCTACTGGAGTAAGATAATCCTACTGTTTTTTAAAATTGTGATACACCCCAAAAATCTCAATTTACCATTAAAACCTCGTTTTTGGATGGCTGTTTTCAATTAACCATTCATCAACAGTTTTGGAAAGAGGAATATTTGTCCTTTTCAAATACAATTACAGTCGTTTTGGGACAATAGAAGTATACGGAGGTTTTTGTCAGGAAATTTTAACTTTATAAAAATGGTTTCTGTTTTTATATTACTTTACAGTCCTCTTGAAGCCCCTTTCAAAAGATGGCAAAATTTGCGAATATCAAACTGGTCTCAAAAAACACCTCAAATTAAAGTAAAATAGAACAACAAAAAATAAAAAAATAAATTGTCGACCGGACCCATAGGGGTCAAAAGGTCCAAACATGGGGTTTGAGGACGATTTAGAAAAAGTGTCGTTTTGGTGAATTTTTTTATAGAACTTCTCAAAATTTGAGGAACAAATACATAATTTTTTTTTTATATCTCGCTTAGCTATCGAGCTATCGGAATTTAATAAATTTTATTTTTCCACCTTAGTTTTAAGAATTTTGTGTTATAAAGCTTCGGCTGGCACTAGGGATTTTCTCCTCCGGGGTTGGTCGAAAACCGGCTTGGTGGCTTCGGCATAGCATTTTTGTGTTATAAAGCCTAATGCGTAGCCGGCCTTAGATAGGTTCTAAAAATAGCGAGTATTTTTAAAAAAAAATTCTCTTTTGGGAAAGAAGCGCCGCTGTAAAAAAAAATAGTTTTTGGTACATCTACAAATATGTTATAATTCAAATTCTCTTTCATTTCAGTACAAGCACTTGCTATTTTATAGCTAAAACACGCTTTTCGATACGCAGGACCCATATATTGCATTCTAAAATGGTCCCCTGATGTTTAATTCGTGAGAAGAGTACCTTTCAGTTGGGCACCCACACTTGCATGTTGCTATGTGTCCCTCGGTGGATCCGTTTTTTTTTTGTCAGACGGACAAATTATTTTTTTAAGTTTTGGTGTTCATATTTTTACTGTAATTTTGTTTTTATTTTCTTTTTGGAACGAAGTTCCTTGTCCCAAGATGCGGGATGGGAACTAAATAAAAAAAAATTAAACAACTTTTTTTTAACACTATTATGATACAACCCAATTTATCAACTTTATTGGGTACTTTTACTTTGGTTTGTGTCTACACGAACGTACGTTGGGAAATTTAGTGTTTAAAGAGAATTTTTTGCTAGGTGGAGCCTGTAACCAATATCTTCTTTATATATATAATTCTACTGCACGTGTGTTTGTGACTGAACTCCTCCTAAACTTCTGGACAGATTTGAATTAATTTTTTTGTATGCGTTTGGGTGGCGTTCTAGGTGGTTTAGATTTACTATTCGGTCCAATTGGACCAAGGGGCGTGGTACCTCCCATACAAATCGCTTGAAATATTATGCAGGACAACGTCTGCCGGATCAGCTAGTTTAGTATATATTGCTGTTTTGAAACCAATAAAAAGCAAATTTTGAAAAGCCAACGTGAAAGAAGTTTTAAAAAGAAACTTTTCTTAAATAAGTGCTTTTTCTTACAAATATCTCTCAATAGCTATTCATATTCTTAAACACAGTACCTTTTCTTGCCAAAAATACCTCACCTTAAAGAAATACCTTCGCTTCAAACAACAAAATTTGCTTACAAAATGTAAATTTTCTTAAACAAAATTATGTTTTTAAAAATCTCTTGTCTTTTCTTAATCTTATCTTTTCTTAAAAAAGTAAGTTTTCTTACAACAAATTGCCTTTTCTTAAAAAACTACATTTTGTTTAAAGAGTACATTTTTTAGGGAAACAAAATAACTTTTCTTGAGATAAGTACCAACTCTTAAAAATGTACCTATTCTTGAAACGGGACCAATTCTAAAAAAATTCCCATATCTTGAAAAAAACCTTTCGGTACAAAAATTCCTTTTCTTAAAAATAAAATAATACCTTTTCTTTTCTTGAGATAAGTAGCCTTTCTGGAAATAAGTACATTTTCTTAAAAAAATAAATTTGTTCCTAAAAAGAGTACTATTTCTTTAAAAAGTACCTGTTCTTAAAAGAAGTACTTCCTTGCAAAAAAAATTTATATTCTTATGGCTTTTTCTTACACAAAGTACTTCTTCTTAAAAATAGTACCTTTCCAAAAAAAATCATTAGCTTTTAATAAAAGAAGTACCTCTCTTTAAAGAGGATCTTTTCGGGAAAATCAAATACATACTCTTACAAAAAGCACCTACAAATATCCCTTTCTTTAAAAAAACATTCTATAAAAAAAAAATTTTTTCTTAAAAAAAGTTTATCATTTTACAAAAAGTATCTTTTATTAAAGATCCATTTATGTTATTGTATTTTTCAACGGGCGTGTTGGAACTAACTAGTACATAATATATAGCGAAAGGAACTTCGTTCCAAGCGGGTGTCCCCTGACACCACATGTGATTTGTTGAGTCCCACCTGGTATTCGGCAGTTCAGCCAAAAAGTTGTATATCTATTTTAATTTAGTCCAAAAGTGATTGTAATTTCAAGCCAAACAATCCATCATTCAATAAAAAGTTTGTAGACAATTTATTAATTTATCAAAGCTATTCTAAATTGGAAAATATAATTAACGGCTGTGTCATGAATAATTTAGAAATTTCCTCACGTAAGCAAAATTTGACCCTACTCGCATTCACGCATGAATCACGTGTGACTCACGTGATCCCTGGCAATTGCGTAAAAATTACTCACAAAATAAATTGTACATGACAACGTGGGTTCGATCCCTGCTCAGATCAACTTACATTTCCTTCGACGACGGCCGCCTCGCTTAGTGATAGCGACACTATCGAATATTTAGCCATGAAAAAGCTTCTCAAAATACAGTTTGGAACCGGTGTAAAACTGTAGGTCCCAATCAGTGAGTGTAAAAACTAGAAAGCGCACATCTCACTGATTGTGAGAAGCTCTCCTCAATCCCGTCATGGGATGTTATGGGACACCATTTTTGTTTTTTTTTTTTGTTTTACTTCTTCCCAGATTTGGGGGGTCCAAGTGACACTGAAACCATTTTACTAAAAGGGGAATAGTTTGAAAAAATTGTAGCCGATTTGAAACTAATAATGGTGGTTGTTCAGAAAAGAAATCGGTTATAAAATGTCACGAATTACACGAACAATTGTGACCTCAAAGCCGTGTATATGTTGCTGGTTAATTCATATTTCGGGTCCAGTAATATAAAAAACAATCAGTTATCATTAGAAATGGTTGTATTGTTTTTCAAAATATTCTCATATTTTCAATATATTTTAACAGTCATAGTGTAGCACTGTGGCTACATGACCGGGTAAACCCAAGTAAAAAACGTGATCAATTGCTTCAATGTGCTTCTTCCAGAAACAACTTTTGTTGGATTTAGTTTCGTCTTTAAAGGCCCATACGGTCGATTGCTGTTTTGTTTCGGGCACACATGCATAGATGCATGATTCGCCACCTATGACGATGTTATACACTGGATTTGAGTTACCGCAGTTGTATGTTTTCAATATTTCTTTGCTCCAATCGAAACGAGTCTTTTTTTGAGCTTTCGTCAAATTCTGTGGCATCCAACGAGAAAATATCTTTTTAACGGCCAACTGAACATGCTATATCTTATGGATGCTAGTGGTTCTAATGCCCGAAGAGGCCTCAATCTCACGGTATGTCACATGTCGGCCTTGCTTTATCAGGTCACGCACAGCATCGATGGTTTCCGGGAAAAAGAACGAAGTTGGACGACCTTCGCGAAATTCAACCTGGGGCGTATGGTGTTCGAGACTGAACTATTGGTACCCGCGAATTACAGTGGTGTTTGATGGTGCTTCATCCCCAAAATTCGAAACCAGTTGATTTCTCTTGTATCAGTAACACACGCCGAAAATCGTAAAAAATCATCGCACGAAAATGTTCACTGGTTAATTTCATTTTTTGACCGAGATTATTATTTCAACACAGTGTGAATACAACAAATAGAGCTCGTAAGTGAAAACGTGCTATGTATGTTTATTCTAAAAAATTTCAAACTTTCCAATGGAAGTTACAGATTTCATCTGGCAACACCAGTACTGCCAAGACCCGAAATATAAATTGCAATCCTCTAAATAAGAAACACGACACAACATACAAAAAAATGCATGTTTTTGTTGCATAAAATTACAACATCCTCTACTGCGTTTACCTTCCATATTTTACCATGGATTCAATGTATCTGGCACAACCGTTCTGGAACGAACTGCCAGAAATGCGTTGACTTCACTCCCGTTGGCGGACGATCATTTCTAAGTGTGTGACTCTTCTCATCAGCGCCTTAGCCTTCTAGGTCGGGGATTGTCTTGTTTACATTGTCGCTAATTGTAGATGTGGTCGTAGGAGTTTCTCTCATCTTTCTATCTGTCACAATCGTCGAAATGACCGTCAGCCAACGTGGGTTCAAGTGCCGGTTCCGACTGTTTGCATTTTTTCTAATTGCAGAAAATCCCAGATCTTTATAGCTTAAATTAAATCGAAAATATTCTTCTAAAAAATAATTTCAAATTGAATCGTATATATTGTTTAAGTTTTATTCAAATACTTTTAGGGAAATTTAGTATTTAGATTTTGATTCATCTTAATTTTTTCCTATTCTTCATTTTGTTTACCGTTTTGAATTTTGGTTTATTTTTAAAATAATCTTTATTAGCGATTCTTCGCTTGGGTGATGTTTAATTTTACTTCTTGGGTTAATTTTCATTGGACGATTGGATTTCAATGGACGATTATATTGTTCCCGGTCACATCTAGTTGGCGTGTTTTGACTTGTGTATGAACAACCACGTTTAAACTCAAGGTACCAAATGTTAACTTACAAATACATCAAGAAATTTTAACTTCTTTAACACAAAATTTGAATTGTTCACTGTTTTCTTTTAGTTTTATTGAAACAAATTCAAAACTGAGTACGCTCAAGTCTACCTCATACACTACCAAAAGCTATTCTAATACTATTACATGGCGCCCATGGGTATTTATTGCATATGATTATCTGGCGTTGGGGTAATGCGTTTTAACAACCCCTGCAAAAGTTTGCCATTTTATGACTTTTGTATTTAGATCCTTATGTTAAAAGGGCGAACATTGTCAAATGATTAATTGCTAAATTAGTATATTTCACACATTGTAACATGTATTTGTACATTTCAGTTCATTTCTATAATTTTTCTTACATTAAGACGTAAAGGAATTAAAGTCGTATTAAATAATTTCATTAAAAGCAACTCCATTAGGACATAGGGATAATAAAATTATTAAGGCGTTCTGTAACACGCAGCCCCACACACATACGCCGCCTAACAAAATCGTACATATACACACACATTCATATATAAGTATGTTCTATAGATGAACATCAAAAGTCACAGTCAGACGACACACATTCTTCCATCCGCCTGCACACTCAGATATTTACGAGTATGTGTTAGCGTTTCACGTTATGTGTAGAGTTTCGAAGTAGAATGTGAAGAAAATGCGAAGTTCTAATACACAAGAGTTTATAAAGTTTATTTCGTTTTTCTCTGCTTTCTATATTCCAGCCCATTTAGGCCACAGAAGCATTTGAACAAATAGAAATAGAACAAATAATGGATAGAAGAAGTATTTTGTAATCAACACATACTTATGTTTTATACTACCACATACATGTATGTGTAAAATGCAGCAAAAAAAAAACAATACACACACACATTCCCTCAAACACTTTTACGTTTTGGGAATACGGACAAAGGAAACGGCAATTCGACTGGATTCCTTTTACATTTTCCTCGTCACCGGCGTATTAGTATAAATAAAATAAATGACGACAGTGTGTGCGTGAGATTCTATTATATTTTTGTATACGTAAAAAAGCGAAAGACGATAAATTCATTAACAAATAAATGTTTATCTATACATATTTGTATGTGTATACACACACACATGTGCATCTAAACACATAATACTAATACAAACGTATAAGTATATTGCACTTAAAAATCTTGATAAATTTAATAAATTTATTGGTTTCAAAAAAAAATGTTCCATGCCAACGCACATTTTCACTTTGGGGCGCCACAACCTCCCCACAGCGAGTTCAAGGATTATTTTTTGAATACCAAAAGAAGGATTGGATTGGGAAAATGGATTAGGAAGCCAACAACAACAAACATTAATTTAATGTGATACACGTCAGAAAAAGTTTTAAGTTCAACTTTTAGAGTTTAGTGCTAAAACAGACTTTATTAATCATTTGCTAATGATGTTCGACAGACCTTCAAGGGCAAAGAAGTAGAATGTGAGTACTATTTTCAGTACTGTAAAGGGGCTTTAAGGGTTAGATTAACCTAACAACTAGGATGTTGGTTTACAAATTTTAGTAAATTGAAAATATATAATTACGTTTTATAGACCAAACAACTTCAAAATGTAAAGGCCTAAAAAAGGAAGCAATGGCATTTGTAAATGCCTTTCAGAAACGCCGGATATCTATAACACACCGGAAAATAACGGCCCCAGCAGCATATTGCAGGAAATCACTATTTTCGTGAATGGAAGATCTGCTGTGTTTTGTTTCATTATTATTTCTTTTCAGTATTTCAGTTGTTTCAACAAGCACGGTCACAGTTGTGTCACAAATGCATATATTATAAACTATTAATCATTGTGTCCCAAACATATTGTATTGAGTAGCAAAAACAATGTGTTTTGACACAAGTATACTGTATTTACGACAGGCTACAAACACGTTATATTTGAATCCAAGCAACAAAAAAATACATATTTTTCAGCCTGTACATAAAAGTCTTCGATTACTAGGTATTTTTTAAATTTTTTTTAAATAAACCAAAGAATTAACTAAATAGTTTCCCATTATACCCCATAAAGATCCAGGTCACAGAGCTTCCCACATTTAAGTCAATTGAATTAGATAAATTCTCCTTTTGCAATCTTTACACGCTGAATATATTAATTTTTAATATGTTTACACATAATGATAATATATTTACACTGAACCACATCTACGTTTAACTACATTCTTTCCCATTATATCACATGAAGACCCAAGTCCCAAAGCTTCTCACAATTAGACCAATTTATTTAGTTAAATTCTTCTTTGCAAGGTTCACTAGTTTACACTGAACATATTACTTTTTAATATGTTTACACATAAAAATAATATATTTCCACTGAACCACATGTATGTTTTGAATATGGTTACCAATACAGTGATATTATCATTATACAAATGTTTGCCGGAAAATATTGTTATGTTTGTGCCTATTTGATTGTTTACCGCTCGAAATTAATACATTTACAATTTTAATACGGCCATATTTATTTTGGTTCTCCAATTAACCATATATTTGTGTATTGGTAACTCGTCACACTAATCTTCTTGTCTCTTTCACACTAATGTAAAGTAGACGTATTACCTACAACTACACAAACATACTTACTTAAGTAGGTGGATAACATTTTTCTTCAACGGGCTCGAACTTCAGCTTTTTCCCTCCAGTTAATAACACCAAGCTCTCGCAGTCAATATTCCACCAGATCTTTCTAGCGAATTCGTTAAAGTAAAAAAGTGGTTGTCGGTGGTGCAATTGTTACACCACTTCTAAAGGGTGGGCCATGTAAAATTTTGAATTTAAACTCCCATTTATTGCGAAGCATTTGGTGAATTTAACATTTATGAGGTAACATACGGTGGGAAATTTACGAACTGGGACACCTTACGCTTGAAGAAAATTGGAAAATCTTAAAAACTTTCGTTTTTAATTAATGTATGAGAAATTCTTGCCAATAAATGGTATTTTGGGCTAAGCAAACACTTTAGAGATAAAGCCCTCTCGCGAGTATCAAAAGTCCCAATATACCAGACTCTCATTCTACCTGTCTTGCTTTATGGCGCAGAATCCTGGGTCCTATCGCAAGCAGACGAAACATCTGTAGGAGTCCTCGAGAGGAAAATACTCCGAAAAATTTATGGCTCTATAGTGCACAACGGCGAGTATCGGCGACGTATGAATCATGAGCTGTATGAGCTTTATCCTCACATTGACATAGTTAAGTGGATCAAAATAACGCGATTGCACTGGCTATTCTACTGTCAGTAGAATGGATGAAGACGAACTAACACGAAGGGTTTTCGAAACCGAACTCGAAGGAAGATGAAAAATAGGAAGACCAAGACTCCGCTGGAGGGATCAGGTTGACAAATCCCTGCGTATACTTGGTATTGCCAACTGGAGAAATAAAGCAAAAGATCAAACTGGTTGGCGAAATATGTTATCTTCGTTTTGTAAGGCCCCTGACCCCCCGGGGTTGTCCGAGACCAGATAAGTAAGTAAATTCATACTACATGCTTAAAATTCATACTACAAGCTTACAAGGTCAGGAACATGTTTCTAACTGAAAATGATTGGTTTTTGTTGAAAATAATTCAGTTAGGCACAATCACTGGCATGACTAGTTTCGAACTACGTTACAAGGTCATCATCAGATGCCTAAATACTGTGCCTGAAGACCCATAAGTTTCAGCCCACTGAAAGGTCTATATACTTTAATTCCAACTCAAAAACAGACAGCTTTTTTCCACCATGTTCTTCTTTTCCTCAAACTCTTTGTCACAGTTCCGAGTTCCAAATATAAACAATTTTACCGAAAAATCATATTTACTGATGAAGCTCATTTTCACAACGGGATCTACGTTAACAAATTAAATTTTCGCATTTGGGCTCGGAAAATCCACACGTTGTCTATTGAAGGATTTCAATACGAAATCTATTAAAGGTTTAAAAACGCTGTCGTTCACGAAAATCTATTGAAAATGTGGGTAGATTGAATGAAGTACAGTAAAGCAAGTCGTGGAAGCGATTTTAACGATGTTGTGTTTCATCATAAATGCCGATGATGGCCCTTACCAATAATACAAGGTGACGCAAAAGTAATGCCATAATGTGAATTGCCAACAATTTTGTTTTGTTATTGCACATTAGTGATCGCTTTCCATTTCATTAGTGAATGTTATCTTTCAACTCGTGCAAATAATTTTTGTGTTTACTTTTGGTAAAGTGGTTTGACAGATGGAAGGCAATCGAAAAGTTTCAGACGCGTCGCCGCCACCAAAACTTTTTTGAAGCTCACGCTCATGGCTCTTATTAATTTAAACTGTGAGTAGATTTTATCGACTGACTCCATTTGACTCACTGTCCTAAATTTTTACAAAACTGCCAAAACCAATAGCCGCCAACTTTATTTTTGTGTTCTGCCGCAGTCTTTGATAATTTTGTCAGGGAGCGAGCGGTGTTTGATAAAGCACGGAGTTGCCAACTGAAATGTTAATTTAATCTCAAACAGGGTGGTGTAAACGGCAAAGATTAGAGAATATGGTTATCGCTAATCTGGCCGCGATGTATGGGAATATCTTCAAGGCATTCACTAAAATTCGTTGCAACGAATGTCTGATTCTCTAACTGATGCGATTTGACCACAATGAACTATCGCAATGGGTCAAAAACAAAAAGCGGTCTTTCAACAAAGGGATGCAACGGCTCGAAAGATGCGGTGGATGTGCGGCAAACATCAGCTACGTTTTGAGTCCATACCTTGCCATTTAAAAAATGTAAGGTCGAATTTGAATGTGGGTACATGGACCGAACACATCTTTGGGAAATATGTGTCCCTTTTAGTCAAGATGGAATAAAATGAATGAAAATCAAATGTTGGTCTCAGTTTGCGCACCGTAACTACAATTATTGGCCGTCGATGGTGCAATAGCTAGTATGCGCAACTCTTGTGTATTAGATCGTGGGTTAGATTCCTGCTCTGACCACCTCAAATTTCCTTCGACGATGGCCGCCTCGCTTAGTGACGGCGACAGTATCGGGTACTTAGGCATGAAAAAGCTTCTCAGAATGCCGTTCGGAACCGGTGTAAAACTGTGTGTCCCAATCAGTGAGTGATAAGTTAGAAAATGCAGAGCTCACTGGTTATCGGAAGTTCTCCCCAATCCCTTCATGGGATTTAATGGAAAACGTTTTTTTTCCGCTACTATTAAGTCATAGATCATGGAAATAATTAACCAAATTATATCGCTTTGCGAGAAAATGTGTGAACGCGAAAGGGTTAAAGGTTATTTGGTACTTTGAGGGTCTATTGCTATTTTTAAACACGGTCGAGTCCAGTCAACGACCAGATCAATCATCTATATTTAGTCACTTGAAATGACTAGTTTCTTTTGTGTATCAATGTTTAATTATTACAGAATTTTCATTCAGGAAATACTTATTGTCACAGAGTAATTCTTTAAAGAGAGAAAAGTTGACTCATCTGACGTTCCTTTCACACTCTTCATGGTGCGGTCGGTATGATAGATAGATGTTTGACGAAAAGTAACTTACACCAGGTGGAATTACAAGAACTTCTGACTTTAATTTTTCATGTCGCTTTGGTGAAAAATTCTGAAATTTCAATATGTTTCTCACTTTTTATTGACTGTTATTGTTAGCATACAGTTCTGTTGTATTTAACACAATAATTTTAATACACAAAACGAAAAACCGTTGCTGTTGGTTGATTTCAATCATTGCCTCTATCTGGTATTATTGAAGCAATTCTCTTCAACATCCAACGTTCATATCACACCAGGCCAAATATCATAAATTTGCTGAGAGAAATGTTAAGTCTATATATAAGAATTAGTCTATGCTTACTATACTTTTCGCTGTGGAAGTAACAGCATTTCGCTGGTAAGTTAGATCAATTTTGGCATTGTTATTAATATTAAAGACTGAACTTAATTTTATAGGTTGAAACTGTTTCAACTAAGAAGGTTTATTGTGAGTTAAAACTTTTTAGTATAACCTAAAAACAAATGCGGACGTAAAAATTTAATTTTCTCCCCTAAGCTTTTTCAAGGTATTAGTCATTTGTTTGCTTTCAAGCAACAAAATATTTAGAAGAATTATATTAAGTGGAAGATACTGCTTGATTTTATATGGTATTAATAGCAACCATCAAAAAATTATAACATCACTTTCGTGAAATTATTCTCTGGTATATTCAGCTTAAACCACATGGCGTAAATAATGAAATCAATCACATTTCAAAGCTTTGCCTCTCAAGATCTTTATCTGCAACTGTTGCTAAAGATGTACATCAAAATCACTTCCCCTACAAACATATAATACATATTTCTTATTTGAATTAATTTACATGGCGCTAACGAATTCGGTTCCGAGAAACAAAACTAATGGCTAAAAACAAAAAATTAATTGTAAAATAACCCAATTAATACTGTTTAATATTTATTTTCAATGTAAATTTTATTTTTAATAATTATTTTTAATTTATTGGATAAAGTGTTTTCAAAATCTATGACAAACTGTATTTCGATATGTCACAAATAGTTACTATATTGAATCCTATATACCAACAGATTATTGAAAGCTAAAGCTACGATTTCATCCTTTTTTTTTATGATAAAATTTAAAGTTTAACCATGGATTTTCACCAAACTGTAATATGTTTTTTTGGCTCGTAAATCAGGGATAAGTAATAATTGCTAGGATTGCAAAAATAAAACAATACAGTGGTTTACAAATCACGACTAAACAGACTTAGCGTGGGTTTAAGTTTAAACCTCCTATAAATTAAATTCCTTCCATATTATAGCCAAAGCCACCACATTTTCGAAAAGGAGAAACTACTGGGGAACAGTGAACGATACAAAATGTGACACCTCAATTGGTAAAAGAAAGTTAAAACTGTTCTCAAAGCAATTTCTGTGGTGAAATCACCCATTTCGAATTGTACTAACAACTCAAAAAATTGACTCAATTACTCAAGCACCAATAGAATTCTACTCGAACAAAGAGCGTGCGCTCTAATTTAACTCAATTGTGTGTTACTCTTTTGTGAGACCAAGCATGTGCGCCTTAAAATATGCTCAGTCTTTGAGTTTATTTCTATTACATTCTCTTAAGTGATAACATTTTAAGAGAGTAAGTATTCAAGAGCGAATCATAGAGACGTGATTGCACATTAAAACTGCGCATGATTTGTAATGGCTTTACAATGTTTTAGGCAATCGTTTCTCTTTACAACAACAAAGGCAGTGATGTTATTTTAAAGAGGAAGTAAGGAACTTAAGGAACCGGAGCCAGCATCCTTTTTCGTTGCATGTTTCACGACATACACTTACTACACTCAACTTTCAACATAATCATTATCACCACATCGTTATCACTCGTATTATCACAACGACGACAGCAACAACAACAACAGCAACAACCAGCCCAACAAGGGGTGACAACGACGACGACGACGATGACGAGGACTATAACGAAAAAATTGCAACAACAATAAAATCAAAATAATTGCAAAGAAACACGAATAAAAACGCCAGTTTTTGACTCAACAAATCACCCAACACATGACACTATTTTTCGCATATAAACCTCAGGAAGTTACAGGACAACTCCTACTCTTACACCAACATTACAATAACCAACATATACGTTGGCTAGCACCAGTGAACCAGTGAAGTGGATTCTTAAGTTCCTTATACAAAAATCATCACAAGGACTAAATATTTTAACAATCAAAAAAAATATAGAAAAAATTAAATATAAATAAACGTTAAAAAAACTGTTAAAAATATAAATAATAGGAAAATAAAAGCCAACACTAAGTGAAGGGGATACTACTACGAGTACAATGTAGCCCAGTTTTCATTCAGTATTCCAAGTTTTGAGGAGGGACAAAGTACTCGGTCGTGCGTTCTGATGTTAGCAATCACATAAATCACTCCTTGCGGAAATTTATGGTGAAGTTTTGTTTTCTCTTGGTGTTGGTCGTTGTTGTTGTAGTTGTCGTTGTCATTGAGACTCAATAGAAGAGAGCTTCGTCGTGACCAACGAAGACCATTCCTTAAAATCCACATGCATATACCTACATCGACTCGTTTTTGTCATTTGTTCGTTTGCGGACGTTAACAACTACGACAACGACAGCAGCAGTTTTCACTCTTTACTCACTTCGGGCTGTTGGCTTCGACAGGATACTACATACGAGTGTGCGTGTGTGTTCGTGTGTGTTGTGTTTTGGACAACAGAGCAGAGTCAAAGTAGTTGCTTGTGTAAAAATATTCCTCAACACTGACAGTTCACGACCAGAGCCATGAACGTTGTTAGTTCAGTGCACAAAGTGCTTCTAACCAAGTGGTACTACCGCTTAGTTCACAGCTGCGACATTGAGCGCCAGCGATGGTGGTGCCTCTTATACAATACAACTACTAGACTAATAATACAATTGCCAAGCAAAGCATATAATACAATTTATACACACCACTACAGCTACAACAATCACAACTACAGCTACATCAGCAACCACCACAACATCAATACTATAGCAAAACTAATACTAAATATTAGTCGAACAAACGTAACGTCATCGTCGTCAACGAACAACGTATGTGTGTACAAATACGCCTTTCGCTGAGCTTAGACAGCCCTAACCACACACTGCAAGTGAAGA
The DNA here is from genome assembly GCA_963931995.1 of Phaonia tiefii. Classification (NCBI taxonomy): domain Eukaryota; kingdom Metazoa; phylum Arthropoda; class Insecta; order Diptera; family Muscidae; genus Phaonia; species Phaonia tiefii. The sequence continues at coordinate 194,947,688 of OZ008367.1, forward strand.
ACACCTAAAAGTACAAAAATCGTCCAAATCAACAACAAGTATCGAACGTTTAATCGCCAAAGAAATTAAGTAACAATCAATTTCGTAAACACAAACACAACGGTGTCTCAGGCGAGATAGTATTCAGTGAAAGCGCCAGCGAAATATGAATTTCATTGGTATGATTACAAAACCAAATCTATTGATTTTCCAAATTATCGATGTTGTGATTTATGTTCAAATTTACAAAAAAAAAGAAACCTATACAAGTTCTTATTATAATTTCATTAATTTCTAGAAAATTATTTTAAATTTTCACTGAATATTATGTTGTCTTTTTTAAATTTGTATGTCAACAAATCTTACAACACTCTCTCTCTCTCTGTCTCTCTCTGTGTGTGTGTATGTGTGTGTGCGCCTATTAAACTGCCGTTATACTCAACGAATGTGTTTTATAAAATTATCTTCATTTAAATAACGTAAGTTTATATTTTCTTTTAACACCCTTTCTTTGCCTTTGTAATGAGAATAACATAACCAAGATTATGTTTCTATGAAATATGTGTGTGTTGCGTGTATGTGTAAAGCCTAAAAGTATGCAATATGTTAGCATATTTTAACGTTTTTCCATGTGTTTTCTCAGAGAACCATCCTAGATTCTATGTTTTCTTAAAGAAATCGTGAGTTATTAAGTGAGTTTGATCAAAAAAAAAAAACATAAAATGGTGTTTAAATTCCGAAAGTTATTTTTTTGGGAAAAAAATAATCCATATGGTTAATTCCTATTCAGTCATTCAAGGGAAAGTTTAACAGTTAAAGTTAATTTAATTCAAGGGGCGTGCCATTACAAAATAACACAGCGAGATAGTAGCAAACCCAGCAGGAGAGTTTAAGCTACATCTTTTGTATGAACTGAGGCGTGTTGAAATATATCAATTAATTTAATTATTTTTGAATAGCCACATGAAAAACTCTTATATACCCAGAACAATTATTCAGGAGTTTCAGCTTAAGTCAGAATAGCATTGAAAATGACATCGTGATCTTAGTATTGGAGTGATATATATGCAATTAAATTCCTATGCTTTTAAATCACTACAATACTGTGGAAACCATTTGTCACCGCTGGGCTTTAAGAATACGCTATTTCTGGGTTTTATCAAATTTTTATTGAAGCCAAAAATCAAAAGTTTCCTTCTCTCACTTAATTCATAATGAATTCTTTGTCTACCATTTAACTTCAAAATCAATGTATATATCGGGAAACAAACTTTTCTCTACAAATGCTTCCATAAGGTGCAGTGAAAAGTCACAAAAACTCCTTTAGATTTCATTAAAAATAAAAGATTTTTTAAGACCTTTCCTCAGTGTACCCATTTAGAATTAGTATATTTTATTTGTCCAACGATTAATCAAACACACCAAGGTCCGTTCCATCCTATTCAAGTCATTTTAAATTTAACCAATAACCAAAAAATATCGTCAAAGTTCAAAATCTTAGAAACTTCGACACACTTCATCAAACATCGTTTTCAGTATAATCAACCTTCCTAACTAGCTGATTTAGTTCTGCATTTTAGTCAAACAACAGTTTGAAGAAATCAGCAAAATAGTTTATAGGAAAGATATGATATATTTTAAAGAGGTATTATAATTATATTGTACGTGAATGTAATAAATTTCAGTATAAGTGAAATATGTATTTGAAATGTCTACAATTTTGCGAGGAGACAAATGTCTTTTGAACTGCCTACAATTAGGCGCTCAAGATTAAACCTCAATATCAAGCGTATACAAATAGGCAAAACTAATGTGACAAGTCATAAGCTTTGCCGAACTTTTCGTATATTCCAAAATGTTGTTTTGATTTCAATATTCTAAATTTCGATGCTTTTATTTTTTTTAATTGGCCAACTGCCGATACACTTTATGACACTGCAGGAACTTTTAATAATATGTTTACCAATTTTTGTTTTTTGACTTAAGTAAAACCTTTCTAGCTAACTGTATTATCAAAGCATATGTGTGTTAAGAATCCGTATGCTCCGTTAGTTCCAGCGTTATGTAGAACCATTTCGTTCACAAAAACCCTTCAAAGAATTTAAATTAATTATATATTTCATAGACTACAACTAGGCGCATTCAGATAAAGCACCAAACGCCTTAAATCAGAATTCGCTTACTTTTGCAAAACAAACTTAAAGAAGAAAATACAAAAACTTAATACAAATTTATATATATTTACATTTATATGCATGTGTGTGTGTGTCTATATAGAGAGCCAAAGAATTCATCAACTGCTCTCATTTTGTTTTCTGTTTCTACTCGAAAGCCTTAAACTATGCTAAAATAGTTTACACTTGTACCGCATGTTATGCCATGTGACTGGCTGGTGACAGTGTATGGGTTTGTGCTGGTTTCTATGTACTCGCGCTCACTAACACAAGCGACGTGCAAGTTTTGCCGCATTTTATTGATTTTTTTTCCCCCATTTTGCCTTTACATTTAGCTTTCACGGCAATAATCACGAATGTGGTGATGGCGATAACGAAGTTGTGTTCTATGTTTCCTTTACACCGTTCGTTTGCATTTATACTTTGAGAAATCAACAAAATAGTCTTAACATCGAGTTTTTCGCTTTGTGCTGAAAATACGTTGATGAGGGCAAAGATGAACGAAAGCACAAATAGCTTTAAGAGAGGTTAGGTGGGATAAAAAAAAGGTTCAAGGTTTTCCTAGACATGAATAGGTTTCTTTGTTCTGCAGTTTATCATAAACAAATGACGTGACAAAAGGAAATGCAAAGTCAAACGTGAGGCCAGAAAATATATATGTGTATATAGCGAAACAAATCCAAATAGCAATTTTGATTGTATAAACCTTTAAAGTGTATAAACCTTTAAGAAAACCAGAATCTGGAAAAACTGCTCATCTTAAAAATTGCATTAAATTGTATGCAGCAAAAACTCCCTTAAGTATGCTTTAAATGTTGTTGCTGACTTTCACTTGGCCATATGCCAGCAGCATCTCTCACAATTGCGTCAGAGGAATCCAAAAAAATACCCCACCAACAGTAAACTTGAATTCAAGGCTTTGTTGTGCCTGAAATTATGCTTTAACTTTTTCCATTCTTTCTTATTTGGCTTTGTGCCAAAATGTATGCTCTACCCAATCGTGTGCTGCCATTGTTGTTATACTTCGTATTATGTATGTTTGTTTGTATTTCTTTAGGGCCGACTACGCTCTGCTCTGCCATTCAAATTGTATAATTTATATGCGAATTCAGCCTTGTTCTACTTAAATAATTTATGTATGACCTCTTCAAAGGCGTTCAGCATACGGAACATATAACCAAGTAACACGATTTTGTTGTTACTGCTGTCATTGTGTGTGGCACAAACACACATTTATGCTCTACTGCAAAAAAAAAACAACAATATGACACGTATGGTCTGAAGCAACGTCTGGGTAGGATTTATTTTTGGTTTTTGGATTGAACGTAGCATAATTTGTGGAAAGGGCAATGATACATTTTGGAATATAATTATCTTTGTAGGCAAGCTTGTATATGGTTATATATATGTTTGTTTTTTGTACAACCCATAAATTGTACAACGCCCTATGCATGATACAATATTATAATATCGATTTTGGCAAAGGTATTCAATCGCCGGTGCTTTCTGCATCAACTGCAATAAGGAGGGATGAATTCAAGTATTAGGATTATAAACCTTACTTTGGAAAAAAATCAGTTTATAATAGATTGTATTTTTATTAATACCTTTGGGACTAATTATCTCACCAGGATGGTTTTTTAATTGTATGTGTTTACGGTTTCCACATTACAGTTTTGAAACCTTTACAAAAGTTTCAGTGGGTCAAAGGAGGGCAGTGCTATCATATTAATATTCTTTAAAAAAAAAACCCAAATGAACGACAAATAACAAGTGGGTCTAAATTAAACATATATATAAACAGACATTTATAATATCGGTATGAATTGATATGATTGTTATTTCGAGCCAAGTGTACACAAATCTGTTAATATTAGCCATTTCTGTGTGTGCGTATGGAAAACTTCTCAAAATATAACCGTCGGAACTGATGCACAATTGTGAGCCCAAAAATTAGAAGCAGACAACTGGAGGCAATGTAAAGTCGCCCTCAATACCAATACCATGATGGCACTTTATAAAAAATCAAGTCTATTTTTTACACCAAATTGTGGCTGCCAATGTTTTCTGGATAGCAAGTTTTTCGCTTAACAAAACTATAGTTCAACCATACGGTCCTGCATACAGACATATGCGTTGGACAGCTCCAAAGCTAACCACCAAAAACCCCAATTTTGCTGGCGCTCATACTTTGGTATGAGGAGAGTCTTATCTTTTCCCAGGTGATTATAACATGAATGCCAGCAAAGCATTAGGAAATTGTAACCTTTAAACTAAAGGTCACATTCGGGCACAACTTTGGCATTTCATAAAATAAATATTACAAGGAATTGCAACGTTAATAATTAATAATTAGTAATGAAACATTATTTAATAACTCATTTTATTTTTATAAAAAAGATTAAGGTCATAAGAAGCGTTTTTGATATATTCATTGATTTTTGTGTCAGTTTGTCTTTGCTTCGGCTTAGGGTCTTAATAATCTTAAACGGATTTTCTTTCTATTGAAATTGTATTATTCGTTTACAATATTTGACAATTTTCAAGAATATAATAAAAATAAAATGAATATTTTCCCAATACATCCCGTGAAGGGATAGGGGAGGCAGCTTCTCACAATCACTTAGTTGCGGGTTTCCCCACACTGTTTGGGACCTACAGTTTTTACACCGGTTCCGAATGGTAGTTTCAGAAGCTTATTTTTGCATGGCTAAGTACTCGATAGCGTCGCCGTCACTAAGCTAGGTGGCCATCGTCGACAGAAGTGTAAGATGGTCAGATCAGGGATCGAACCCACGTTCTCCCGCACTACAGCCCTGCACACTAGCCGTTGCACCACCGTCGGCCTCTCAAGGTTCTAACAATACAAGAAAAAAATTCAAACAAAAACTGACATAAATTAATTTATAGTTTACAAGCATAAAATTGATCAAGTGCCATTAAGAAAGAAAAAAAAATGGTTTCCGATTATATCCCATTAAGGGATTGGCCAGGGCTTCTCATCACCGGTGAGCTGTGCTCTGCCGAGTTTGACACTCACTGATTGTGACCTCAGTTTTACACCGGTACCGAGCGGTATTTTGAGAAGTTTTTCATGGCTAAATAGTCACTAAGAGAGATGACAGTCGCCAAAGAAATGCAAGGTGATCATACCAGTGATCCCACCTACATTCTCATGTACCAGAACTGCACACACTAACCAGTTGCACCACAGACGGCACAACCAGCTGTCAATTGCAGAAGGAAAATTCAAACAATTCGTCCAGACTTCCGAAATCCTATGCCAACTGATATTGAATTTCACATATGTTAACTGTAAAATATGTCCATAAACCTGTGTTCTTTAATCCATGTCTTTCTCGAATTTAAAATTGTTCTCCGTGAAACCGTCAATTCCGAGAAAGACAGCGACAATACTTAGTCTCTTCAGCAATAATTTCCTGTACGTCCAAGTTAGGTTTATGTCCAGTTAAATTACAGCGGACTGCAAGTGCCATTTCCCATTCCAAATCATTGAGATGTGCTCTTTGGCCCGACTAATGTGCCGATATTCCGGTCCCTAACGCATCCATAGTAGTGCCAACATATAACGACTAGCATTTGCTAGATTTGCACCTGTTACATTGACAGCCTGTTTCTCTATCTCGAACGAAAATCTAAGCGAATGAAAATCAGTCACTCACATTCGACCAAATTTGGTTTCTCATGTTTGTTCCTAAGTGACAGCACAAACCAAAATTTGTACTGAAAAATTTTGTTTTCATTCGACTTGAAACGACAAGATTGTGAAACCCAAATCAAATTTCTTTCGTCTAGAACACGAACGAAAGCTTTCGTTCGAGTTAGAGAAACAGGCTGTGAATCCCGCGCACCACATTCGGTCTGTGCTAAACTTAAACTAGTGTTTTAGCGTATAAGTACACACTGAAAAATAACGACCCCAGCAATATATTTCAGGAACCATGTACATGTTTGTAAGCATTGTCTCCGTCAATTGAAGATCTACTGCTTTTTGTTTCTTTATTGTCTGTCACGTTTTTGTTTGCAGCAGTTGTCAACAAACAAAAGCCACCATTGGATCACAAATACATATAATATAACCAATTAATCAATGTGTCCGATACATGTTATATTGAATAACAATCACAATATGTTTGGACACAAGTGTACTATAGTTGCGACAAGCTACAAACACGTTATATTTGCATACTTGTCGCAGGCATTCGATTTCTACTGCCTTTAGGAGAAAGAACATATGCAGTGGACCCGTATCCCATACCGTCCATTAATCATACACCCGAAGCGTCACCCCGATCTCATTCATCCGTCCAATGGAATTCGGAGTGACTTATTCGCAGCACTCCATCCATGGTACCCAGAATGAGAGTTAACCAATCGGCTCGACGATTTAATTCCCCAATACCAGTCTAATTCATCAGCCTTTCCCTGTACGATGACTAAACTATTCAGGGTTGATAACTTACTCCCCTTCCGCTTTCACTGCAAACTGTAGTTGCAAATAATACGACAGTCATTTTGTGTTGTGTTGCTGTAATTTTGTTGTCCATCTCAGTTCTCCTAATGACCATAAATAAATTATTTACGCATTTCGTCAGAATTTTCGGGCCTTCTTTCATTACATCAGGAGTCGTGCCCTATAATGTTCCCATTACACTATCTGTCATTATTGAGGAATGCCGGAGAGTCCATGGGTATACTCCTCGTTTGTTCGTAAAATCTAACCACCAACCCGAAATATAGTGTCCCCTTGACACAAAATATCAAAATTTCCATAAAGTCTAGCCGTGGTACATTTGTGTACATTCCAACCTCATCCCAGTTGCCCCCTAGAGTCCTAAGAGCCAAACGAATCATTATGACAGGCAATAAAGTTACTACTCCAAAAGAAATATTTCCCATCCGCGCCTTGAAATCGACCACATCCTTAACTTTGTACCCTGAGTCGCACGCAACGTTCCCCACTTCCGCAATTACAACCCAAAAACTTCAATTTTCAATTCCTCCCACAAAGCAACTGCATGGTTTTGAAATCGGATGTCAATTGTAATGAACTATGGGAATGATTTTGAAATGTTAGGATTTGGTTGACTGTTGGCAATTCTATTTTTAATGTTTTTTATATGGAGCGTCAATGACACAACTGATCGACTTGTACTCGACTATGTAGTTGGAGTACTCGTAGAGAATAAGGTGTAGTGAAAGAATATGCAATAAATGACAGCAAGTAAACTAAATTGAGGGTCAACAGTTGAGTGACAGTTATGTATGTTTGATTAATGCTAATGTATTTTAAAATACGTTCAATTACTGCTAATGTATTTTAAAATACGTTTGCTGCTTGGTTTTCCATCAAACAATCTAACACTATGACAACTCCAACTATTCCCGTGGCTTTCCATGGTTTCCACACAGTATCACAGGCTTGGTATATAAAGCGTATAACTCTATATGGTTTTTTCTATGTATAAATTGGTGGCATCGATTGTGATTGTATTATAACACTTTCCACTTCATAAACCTGTCCATTACGGTGTAATGTCTCAAAAGATGCGTATTGAAGAGTTGATTACGGGTACTTCAAACCTGTTTAAACGAAAGTATTTATAGTCCTCTACCGGCCGTCCAAGTTTTGATTCCCAATGTATTTTGGCAAAAAATGGGGTTCAAACGTATTTGGGAAAAAATATATTTTCAGAATATTTTAAGAGAATTTTTGTTTTTCAGGGCTGCATTTTGGAATCTCGACCTTTCTTTTCCACATTGGAAATTAAATTTGCATTTTACTTTATTTTAAATTTTACATAAAAAATACAGTCAAATCTGTAAAATTTAGGTATCTAAAATCGAATTCGAAAAACCAACGAGACACACGGAATACTACTTCGGATTTTCTGGCATTATTAGATCTTTGCAAATGATCTGCAATGTGGTTGGCAATATTGAAAAATATTAAGGAGATTGTGATAGACGTAAAGTATATCGTTTTTTTTCAACGGCTTTAAAGCAAAACGAAAACGAACCCATTAAAAAAATATATAATTCAAACAATATAAAGTAAGGGGTGTCTCAATACGGTTGCACTATTTAAATGTAGTGTAATTTTTTTCTGTGCAAGTGGCAACTCTTCCGATTATTAAAAATGGAGCACCTTACGAAAGAACAACGCGTTATAAATGTGAAACTTATTCCAAACATTTGGAAAGTTATGCTGAGACTGCTCGCAAAACTTCGAAAAATTTTCAGTCGAAAAAGTGCACCTTATGTGTCAACCATTCGAAGAGTGGTCAAAAAAAAAATTAAAGAAACTGGGCCGATTATGCACGGTAAGACTCCTGTGCGACAACGTACCGGTCGGGCTCTGAAAAAATTGCTGCTGTAAACGAAAGTGTCGCCGAATTCGGCGTCGTTCTCAGCAACTTCAAATTTCTTGAAGCCCTACGCAGCGAATTTTGACAAAACATCTCCACCTTCATACGTAAAAAATCCTGTTTACTCAGGAGCTCAAACCAGCAGACCATGAAAACGGCTGGCAATTGGTTCAATGGGTAATGGAGCAAACTGAAGTCATATCCAATTTTTCTACAAAAAAAAAAGTAATCTTCTCCGATGAAGCGAATTTCCACCTGAATGGCTTCGTGAATACACAAAATTGTCGAATTTGGGGCTCAGAAAATCCTCATGTAATCCCTGAGAAACAAATGCACCCACCAACGAGCAACTGTCTGGTGCGTATTTTGGCCAGGCGGCGTGATTGGGCCTTACTTATTTTTTGAAGATGAGCCCGAAATTGCAGTGACTGTGAACGTCATTCGTTACAGGAACATGATAACCGAGTTCTTGTAACCTCAACTGGACGGCATAGATCTGGACGACATATGGTTTGAGCAAGATGACGCCACCTGCCACACCGCACATGAAACAATAGGTTTCCAGAACAAATTATCTCAAGAAATTCTGATGTCAACTGGCAACCAAGACCATTCGATTTAACGTCGTGCAATTTCTTTCTTTGGGGTTTTGTGAAATCGCGGGTTTATGAGAATAAACCTGTATCTCTATCATCGGTGAGATACAGCCACATCTCTGTGAAGAAGTCATGGAAAATGTCATGAAAAATGTAATGGCCTGTCATCAGAGCCGTGGGGATATTTTACGGATATTTTATTCTCAAAAAATGCGTGTTTTTATTTTGAAATTAACAAGTGTATTCTTACTGAGATACCCTTTATATACTTCGTTTAATTTAATTTATTAGTCACTGAATATGCAAAGTTTTCAAATTCAAAAAGTTTTATATAAAATAAAAATCAATAATTTTTCCATTTTTCTGTGTACTCGTACATTAGGGTGGCAATGAAAACTCAACTTCTGATTTTTGGTAAATATCAAGCGGATTCTTATTTCGTATAAAGCTAACGTGGTGGAAATTTTATATAATAAAATCGGATATAATCGGATAACTTTAAACCGGTCCGATTTGTGGACAAAGTTTTCGGGTTTTGGTATTTAGGTTGTAAAGTTGTATACTCGTCCACTAGAAAATTTTCATTTCTCAATTCATTTGAAAAAAAAAATCGAACATTGATTTAGTTTGGCCTGAGTACAAAGTGGTAAAAATTTGTGTAAGATCCCACCACTCTAGGGATTCAATTTCTAAAATTGAAAAAATTGTTAATTTTTAGAAAATTAGAAAATTTTTAGATTTTTCGTTTTTTTCCAAATAGTTGTATCTAAATGAAAAAAATGTTCACGTCGGATACCAATGACTTCTAGTAGAAGTCTATACGCTGACAATAGGCTATAACACGATATAGTCATTCAATCGTTTCAGGATGATATGGTGCGGAAAAGTACGCCTTCTCGATGAAAAATCGCCCAGATGGTCTTTTAAGGGTGCCAAATCAAAAAATTTGCAAAAGTTCAGCCAAAAACATAAGTTATGTGCTCAAACCGATTGTATAAAATCGGATATGACAATTGGTTTCAATAACCGGTTTTAGGAACCGGGTTCATAATTCGGGCTTAACGCTCAAAATTAAAAATCAGTTTGTATAAAACTGTTGTTAATAAATCCGGATTTGATTATTGAAACCAATATTTTATTCTAGTATTTGGAACCGCGGTTAACAACCGCGGTATCAAAAATTCCGAGAGTTGAATAGAAAACATAAATTATGTTGAATTGAACATGGTTTAAAGCCGCGGTCTTGAGAAACGCAGCCGGTTGGACCACATCAATTATATTTTCAATTCACATAATTTGTTACAAAAGTTTATTTAAATATTTGAAACAAAGGTTTTTTGAAACAATATTTAGAGAAACACTATTTGTGGGTTGGAATCCTTCGGCTGATTAATAAAAATGGATAAAACCACGCGTCAATGTACTATTAAGCCCATGAATTCCATTACAATTGGCATCTGATTCCACAACCAAGCAATTTGTGTTGTGGTTGCTGGCAATGACAATATTTCTGCATTAGCATTAGATAATGAAACGCAGTTTTAAAAATGTCAATATTGTGTATAATAAAATCTTCTTGCATTTCCTAAAATTTTATTATATAAATACTTCCACTGCGGAGAGCGAAATATACAGGATTAGCCTAATATCGTTGGTTTCCTTGTTGTTTAATTATTCAGATGGCGAAAAGAACTCAGTGACAGTAAATGACTGCCAAACAAAGTACCTTACTAGCGCATAGTATATTGTGGAGATTTGCAAAATTTCCCAATACTATTTCAGCGTACAAAAATGCACCCAAATTTTAATCTAAGCGCTTAATGTTTTCAAAGCTACCAAACTGATTTTACCCTACTTAGTATGATTATAAAGTGCATACATGTTAATTGAATCCAATCACTTTATGACTGATTCAACTTAAGCCGAAGCAATTAAAAATATCATGGCACAGCCACATCAGAAAATTATTATTATCCATCACAGTTGGTTGTTTAACTGAAACTGCATTTTCCGTCAACACAACACATCATTTATTTTGGCCATTTTAACGCAATATAATCCATTGGCAATCTGAATCGGACAATGGTAAATGTCAACGGGCGCCAGAAAGCCTACTGGCAGATACCAATTGCATTTAAACGTATAAAATTGATTTGAAACAACAACAGTTTATACAATAGCAACCACAAAACGATAGAATTTCAATTTCGCACATTTGTTGTTATACAAGTACATAATTTTCTGTCAAACCAACCGAATTGTTACGATAATTACAAAAATTTCCATTAATTTCATTTTCCAAACATACTAGTGGCGCCATTGTTTGTGTGTACATTAACACGCACACATAGACAATTGAAAATTGAAAATGTGAAATACAATTAGAAACTACAACATTTGAAATGAATAGCATTTAAAAGTTGATTGCTTATTATTACTACTCGTATTGTATTTCGACAGAAATGAATTTAAGAATTTTATTTTTTTTTTCATTCTCAATCATCATTTCACATTTTTCTCTGTAATCATAATGCGGTGGTAAAATGTTAAAAGTTTTATATAATTTCAATAGTTGCAATTGCAACAATTGCATAAAATTTGTGGTTATTATGTGAAAATTATTTGTTTTACCCCATACCTTTCCGACATTATTGTATTAAATTAATTGCAATGGTATTAAGCAACAATTATCTGAGAAACATTGTAAATTTTATAGCAGTGATGACCTAACGAAGCGATTGGTCTGGCAAATACAAAATTCCTTAAATTATAAAATCAATTGCACTCACTGTCCTGATAGCTAATGCTGTTACAGTGAAATTATATTTTGTGAAATAAGTGTGTATAAATATTTATACATTAATTGGATAATTTCTGATAATATCACATACATATCTACCTAAATATACCTACATATACACTCCGGTTCACTTATTTAAAATTGCGTATTCAGCAGCCTGTATCTTTTGCAATTTGTAACCGATTGCAGAATTTTAAAATGGAAATGGAAGCTAGACACCTTGAGATAGAAAAAAATCATGACAATAGTGGTTTCTTAATTAAGGAACTTATTTTAAGCAATTTATAAAAAAAGTCCAAAAATGTGCTATTTTTTTTGATTCACTTGAATAAAGACTCTTTAGCCAATTTGAATGAAAAACAGTTTTTCTTGTTTTTTTAATTTATTTTACTTTATTTCAGAACTATTAGTAATAGGTACAACCCCCTTTGTTTTTAATAACTTCAAATATACGGGTTTTCATTGAGAGATACAGGATGATTCCAAGCATCCCTAATGGCCTGAATTAGTGACTGCTCGTCATCAAATTGTTTACCACCTTCATAGACCTTACGAGATAACCAACCCCAGACATTTTCGATAATGTTTAGATCTGGCGACTAGGGTGGCCAGTCAAGAATATTAACATTTTGGCTTGCAATGAACTCCTTTACTACTCTGGCGTTGTGTATAGGGGCATTATCCTGTTGCCATATCCAAGATATGGGACCAACTAGTTCACTGAACTTCGGAAAACCGATTCCAATAACGTTTTATAGCTTGCACCAGTCATTTTTGCACTTTGAAATTCAAGATCGATGGTGCCATAGTACGTAATAGCACCCCAAACCATAACGCCGCCCTTTCGGCTGTGATGTCGGTTCAAAAAACGCTTTTCTTTACGCAGATCATGGAAATAATAGTTCTAGCCATCAGGCCTATCCAAATTAAACTTCATCTCATCCGTAAATACAACGGTTCTCCAGTCATTTACATGACCTCTTGGCTGCACATTCCACACCATGTAGTCTCTTGCGAATTGAAGTGGCATTTCCTTACGAGGAGCATTAAGTGACGGCTTTTTTTGTAATTTCAGATATTTTAGATACTCACAGCTCTTAATTACTCTGCGTACTGATGACTTGCTCGCTTCCACTTCAGCTTGAGCTCTTATTTTTGACAAGGATAAGGCAGAATTAGAAGCAATTCTGATGATTTTTCTTTTCTCATATGTAGATAAGGAAACCCTTCCTTTAAAAGTTTTGCCATACCCCTCGGAGTCCTTGATGTAATTGTAGACAACTGTTTGGCTCAGTCCAATTTTTTAGCTATTGCGCAGGTAAACATCGACTTTAGTTTTTTCCGATAGATTTAAAATTTATTGTTTTGCCATTTTGACTCGTAAAATGATTAAGATGTAATAAATTATAATAAAGAAATGCCCTACAAAAAATCATGGCTTACTTTAAAAATAATAAACAATGTGAACCAAAAAAAAAATAGGACATTTTTTGACTTTTTTTTATAACAAAAATTACTAACAAAAAATTTCGCTCCTGGGCCATGTTTTTCGAAACATATAAGGCCAAAGCTAAAATCCATACGATCTTGTTGAAGTAGATTTCACTAGAAAGTTTCATCTAAAATCTATCAATCTGTATATAAGTTTATTTATTTTTATTTACCCATGGTTAATATTTTCTAACCTCACTATTTTGAATAAAAAATTATTTTTGCAATTATAGTAAAATAGAGCAATTGTGTTAGTTTCTTTTTCAATAAAATTGAATTAAAATATGGTTTAATTTTTTGCTTTTTTAATTTGTTTTGATGGAGCAGTTTTTTTTCCAAAAAAAACTATTTTTGTTTTGGAAATTGTCAGTTTTGGAAAAATAAATATGGCAACACTGTTTTTAGCTTTGATTACAAAGTTGTCACAGTAGCAGCAATACAGAATAACAGACAATTTCACAAAAAAGTACGCTTGAAAAAACATTTAGGATTTCTTGATTCTAACAACGCCAAACGACCAATAATTTCGGAATGTATGTAATCGTCTTGCTCTAACATATGGTACACTCATAAAATTAACCGTTTGAAAAGTGGTGGTTGCAACCGTAAATTCGACTGTTGCTATCGAGTTGCAGTTGTCACAACTGAGTTGAGGTTGCCATTACTGAACTTGTGTCCGCGCAAATGAAATTTGATTAAAACAACCTCTAATAGACTGAGACAACCTCTAATTCGGCTATGACAACTTCTAGTTTGGATGTGATGACATGTAATGTTGTTTTGATAACCTCTAAATTCGGTTACGTCTAACTCGGTAATTTTTTGTTGCGGGTGTATGCACTCATTCTTGCAAATGTTTATTTTCTTCATCTTATGCTTTAATGCACCAAAACGCTATCTATGTAACTTATATTTGCTGAGTTTTTCATATTGATAACTTTGTGTCTGCTTAAGACCGAATTGTAAACGGTTTGCTGCTTAATAACGCTTAGTTCCCCATACAAACTAAGTGATAATCTAAGCAAGCGGCGTAACCAAAACCCGCCCATTACTATTAATATACATTACTGGATTTGGCTGTGCGTTTATCATTGAGTGTGCGCTTTCGTGATGCACAGTTCGTGGGTGTGATCCACGAAAAACCGGACTTAGAGTTTTTTAATTCGATTACTCCGAGCGTAGTGTAGCTTCGTCTATTTAACTCTTGTATCTTGAGTTCGTCGTAATAGTTAATCGGCGTACGAACAGAGTTGGGTCGAGAGACTCTTTCAACGCTGCTTGAAATGCCGTTCCACGGTCAACACTTATTTTTTGTGTATACCGTCTATATTTGTAATGTTTTGTAATAATTCCACTTATAAGTTAATTAAATTTTTTCAACATTTTTTGAAATGTTTACGTCCGAGATTGTGTATACTGTGCTACGTGAAAAGAACGTACGCTAAACCGCCTTCGATTTGAAAAGTTTTCACTTTAAGCGTTGTGTTATCACGTTCCATGCTGGTTTACCCTTAACAATGTCGAACTACCTTCAATGATTTACCATTAATTCTCGTATAATGCTATTGGCAATACAAAACGTTTGAGATGCATTTCAATCTATTCAAATCAAATGACATCACAACAACATAAAAACCAATGCACGAACGAAAAGATAAACATATAAATAGAAGCTCGAAATAAGAACAACTATAAATAATCCCTATTAACTTTAACTTTAGTTGTGCCATCGCATGCAAACATATGGATGTTACATTACATACTACGAACTAAATAGTTTGTTGTTGATTTCGATTGCTTTGAACATTTTCGTTTTCTTGACTGTTTGCTTGGAACTGTTGTACGTACAAGCGCTCTATAACTAAAATGTGGGAAAAGTCAAATCCAATCAGAGACAAAATAAAATGCTTCCAACTAGTTCGCCCTCGGTCGATTCAATTGATGTCGTTTTGCCAACTATTGATTTAGAACAAAACAATCACTTTAAGCTATTTTGTAAACGATGTAAAGTGTTTAAGTGGCATCACTGTACAACAAGAGCAAGTTTCCACTTTAACACATACCACTGCCATCCAATGACAGTGCAAATACAAACATATATGTATGCAGCACTGTACTACTTGTACAAGTGGCAGTACTGTCATCCTCATCTTCAGTCACATCAGCGTCATTTACATGCATGCTACGTGTCATGAAATATTTCTAAAGAGGAAAACAACCCAGCATCTGCTGCTATATGTCATAACCATAAAGGGGATGTTTACGATAGAAGTAGGGGAGGAAAACCTTATAAAGTTTAAGATTCATCAAAATAAATGTCAGAAGCGGAAAAACTTCAAAATTGTTGAATGAATACAAGAAATAGGGGGGTTTTCAAACTATATTATGCTTTAGGGTGATAGCATTATATAAATGAAGATATTATTACATAAATATACTATATGCGAAACAGTTATTGCTAATATACAAATAATTTATAATAAGCGTGTTTTTTTTTTATTTCCCGCTAAACAAATTTTTCGATGACTTTGTATGGACAGCCGCTTAAAATCGCTAAATATCACCTAGCTCCTCGTACAAAGTGGTCGAACAATTAGTTTAGCAGGGAATAAAAAACACGCTTATTATAAATTGTGTGGTGACAAGCCATAACAGCGCAACTCGAGTTATGCTCAAATAAAATTTTTCGAGAATAGAGCTATCGTACTTACTCTATATAATCCAAATATGAATAATCCAATTTGTTGTTCCCAGGATATTCGAAAAGATTTATTACCAAATCTCGATCAGCACTACATTACAAATGAAATTTGAATCCTTAAAACGCTGTCCAAAAAATTTGGAAAAATAGACGTAGGCTGTTATGCCTTGTGACCACAGAATTATTTGTATATTATCAATAATGGTTTCGCATATACATATATTTATGTAATATTATCTTTAAAAAACCGGTCAATTATTTTCCTATTACGATTCCTGTACACCCAATCAGTGCCCTGTCTGAACCACAAACGGTCATATGTATCATACATGGGACAAATCAATTATATGTGAACCTGCGTGGGTAAACCCACCTAGTGTGTCAGAACAAGTTTTTGAGTAAAACGCAATTAAAGTTCCCCTCTGTGTTGCATTTTCATAGTTTACTGTTTTATATTATTGCATTTTTACATTACTTACCGATGTCTTTGAGACCTTCGAGCGGTTTCATATGATAATTGAAGGATTTTTACATACAAATCCAAAAAGTGAATTCAAATCCAACAGTGAATATGTGGGCTTTCGTAAGCACGGTCAAGTATGACAATTATAAATTGTAGTTTGAATTGAATTACAAGTAGGTACAAATTGCAATTCAAACAAATTTGAATACCATTGGCAATTGTTGGATTTCCTTCATATCTGGCCGTTTTGGTTTTCAAATATTTTATATATACAGGTTTATGAATTTGAAAGTAATACGATGCAACACCTATCGAAGCCACAAACCTCTACATATAAAACACTTTAAAATTAATTTTACCAATAGTAAAATATATTCAAAATAATTAACAATTACAATTAGCATCCGATTCCACAACCTGCATTTGCATTGCCTGAACAAATACAAATGCAATATATTTTTAATTGTCAATATATTTAAATATTTAAATAATTCTTTTGCATCTGCATTACATAATGTAGTGCAAATTAAAATCCAATGCAAACTATAAAAACATTGTAAACCCACCTAATGTGTCAAAACAAGTTTTTGACTAAAACGCAATTAAAATTCCCCTCTGCGCTGCATTTTCACAGTTTATTGTTTTATATAATTGCATTTTTACATTACTTTCGGATGTTTTTGAGACTTGCGAGCGGTTTCATATGATAATTGAAGGATTTGTACATACAAATCCAAAAACTGAATTCAAATCCAAAAGTGAATATATGGGTTTTCGTAAGCACGGTCACGTATGACAATTATAAATTGCAGTTTGAATTGAATTACCATTAGAAATAGAAATTCAAACAAATTTGAATACCATTGGCAATTGTACTTATTCTCATAGCATTTCCTTCATATCTGGCCGTTTTGGTTTCCACATATTTTATATATACAGTTTTATGAATTTGAAAGTAATACGAGGCAACACCTATCCAAGCCACAAACCTCGACATATAAAACACTTTAAAATTAGAGTTGCTAATAGTAAAATAAATTCAAAATAATTAACAATTACAATTAGCATCCGATTCCATAACCTGCATTTGCATTGCCTAAGGAAATACAACTGCAATATTTGTTTCGATGTCATGGCGAACAATGGTAATTCGTTTGCATCTGCGTTAGATAAAGTAATGCAAATTAAAATCCAATGTAAACAAAAACCCTTACGTGATACTGCAAGGTAAACCCCCCTAGTGTGTCAAAACAAGTTTGACAATTAAAAGTTCCCTTCTGTGCTGCATTTTCATAGTTTACTGTTTTATATAATTGCATTTTTACATTACTTTCCGATGATTTTGAGACTTGCGAGCGGTTTCAAATGAAAATTTTAGGTTTTTACATACAAATCAAAAAAAAAAGTAAATTCATGAAATTTGACACACTACGTAAGTTTTCTTAAGCAGTATTACATATATGATATGTATGCACTAAGTATATGTTGTTAAGAATTTTCCAATTATCCTTGTTAAGCGCTGCCATATTTCCTGTTAATAAAACAAGATTATTTTTATGGTAAGTGCAACAGTTCACATTTCATCATCTGTTCCTAGGCAGATTCTCTTTGGGCAGATGTAAGACGCTAATATCCTTTTGGTTTATATATTGCCTTCATAGTTTATAGTTGTATGGCCAAACCCATATACTGGACGTTAAAACCCAGTATATTAAAATGAAAACAAAACCTCATGCAACAGCGCTGGGATTCGAACCCAATATCACCACCATCACCAGTTTTGTAATCGGACATGCCAACTGATATACCGCGACCTTAGAACACCAAGGTTCTAACAGAAATTTTTTAATAAATTCATCTGTGTTCCTCGTTTCACTAAAATGGGCATGACCTTTCAATTATCGGCATAATTATATCTCATTTCGTTTGCGAGATAGCTAATAGAACAAACTTTTAACCACATATTTTCCTGTAGTAATTTGGTCAACAAAGTGGATTCAATCAGGGTTGTCTCAAAAATTTCTTGCTGCACTTAGAAACTTGTTGTTCTAAGATCGCGATATGTAATACTTCGGCATAAAGCAACTTGTTGGGTTTGGGACAAACTCGAACAAATATAATCAATGGTAGAACATGAAGTAGAACAGATTGATTTACAGTATAAGATGTTCCATAACTGGTCCTTTGTAATCGAATACTTTCGTGGGGTAGCATAGACTAAAGGGATACACATTCACTAAAAAAAAATCCAAAACTGTAATCATACCATTTAGTGAGGCGTCGTTGAGGACAAATGGTCGTCGATTTGAATATGAATAGGAAGGTAAACAATTCTGCTACATAGAAAGGACCTCCAATTTTAACTTTTGTCCCAATCTGTGAGTGTAAAACTAGAAAGAGAACAGCTCACTGTTTGTGAGAAGTTCTCCCCACTCCCTTCATGGGATAAATAAAATCCTTTTTAAATTACGATCAGTAAAACGTTTTCTTTATTTTACTTAACACTTTGCAATTAGTCTTTAGTTGATATCACGATTGCTGACGAAATGTAACTTTACTCGTCATAATCACAAACGAAATCATAAAGCTGCTCATCTGCTATTTATATCAAGTTCGACGCCTAGGGAACGACTTATCTCTGGGAAATTCGAAATCCTGGTCGGAGCAGTGAGCTGTATGCAGCTCGGAGCAATGCACTGGCAGTATTATTGCCCTCTGGAGGCGAATATAGCTGCTCGAAAAACTACCGGCTGCGCCATCTATTAGTTGCTTCCAGAATCGCCTAGAGAAATGTCATTAGCATATTAGTATCTTTCCGCTTTATTTCGATGGCATATTTTTAGGCGTAATTAAAAGTCAAGTCTAGCATTAGTCGCCATGTTTCTTACATTCAGCTAAGTGTTATTTCAGACAAATAAGTGAAGAATTCACATTAACATTACTTTTTCATCCATGTTAATGTTGGCATGGCAGCTTTTAATAGTAACAATTTAATACAATGATTTTAAGTACATGTGTCATAGGTTTAAGGTTTATTCATGCATTAATTTGTATTCTTCCTTCATTTCTTACGGGCTGTTCGCCGATATTGAACGAAAGGTTTAGTTTCACATTTTTTAGGAAACGAATGAACTCC
Source organism: Phaonia tiefii (assembly GCA_963931995.1). NCBI lineage: Eukaryota > Metazoa > Arthropoda > Insecta > Diptera > Muscidae > Phaonia > Phaonia tiefii. The sequence continues at coordinate 194,967,417 of OZ008367.1, forward strand.
AAAACCTTCTTTTATAGAAAACCATATCTATATTTAAAGAGATATATTTCTGGCCTAGCGTTAAGGTCCCGTGTACTAAACCATTTATAAAAAATGTATTTTTTTTTTGTTTTTCAAATAATTTTGTACTTTAACTGTGGACAATGTATACAATATTGGTTTTGTATGAAAGACTTTTTTAAGGCTCGTTCAAGGGTATATAAAATATGCCAACGCATGTCCTAACACATTCTTTTTCAGGGATATTCTGGAAAAAAATTTAATTTTTAAGTTTTTAATATCGAGATTTTTCTAATCTAAATATCAGTTTGACATATTTTAAACTTTAGGTGATTTAAGTAAATGCATGTAGTTCGCGTTTTACCAAAATTCAATACGGTGGGAACATTACGTTATAAGCAGGGCAAAATGGGTATCAAATCTTTTCTTTTGACAACAACATCATTGTTGTGTAGATATACTGTTTTTATTTTGTAATACATTTTCCGATGTGATGTGGACCAAATTTTTAATATTTGGAATTACTCCAATCTGACATTTAAATCAGTAAACCTCCTTAATAAAAAGTTAAAAATGCGTTTTTGGCAGAATGTCCCTGAAAAAAGGATGTGGCAGGACATGTTTTGACATGTTTCTATACCGTTGGGCGCGCCATTAAAACCCATTTCAGACGATACTAAAACTGTATACATTATCTTTAGTTAAAGTGCAAATTTCTTGAAAATCTAAAAAAATAAAATAAAAATGGTCCAGTTCACGGAATCTTAATGCTAGATACGAAATTATTCTGGAATCATCATAAAAGAAACCAAAGTAAATTTTGTGGGGTGGGCAAAAGCTTCTTTTTGGGAGTCGGTATAATGTACTTTAGGGTGTACTTTTTTTGGAATTTGAAATGTGGGAGGGTCTCAAACGACACGTATTAAAGAGGTGACTACGGGAACGTCAAAGTTTTTTTTTTTATACGGTGGTACTTATAGTCCCCTACCGGCCTTTGAAGTTTCAATTCCTAGTACATTTTCGGAAAAAAATTGTCTTGTTTGGACACTATGGGGCTCAAACGACGTGTCATGATAAACATATAGAAAAATATATTTTAAAAATTTTGATAGAGCATTTATTTTCACGACATTATTTTGAAATCTTTATCATGCATATTTTGCCTTCCCCATTTTGCTGTATTTTACTTAAATTTTCCATAAACTATATAAAATAATTATATATTTGAAGGAGGTTTTGCGAAACAGAAACACAAAAGAGATTTTTTGAAAAAATTAGCTATTTGATGGAATATTTGTGAAAATGCGGCAAAATAAGACGACAAATGCATGATAAAGATTTCAAAATGACATAGGGACCCCCCTAAAAAAAAAAATAAGTTATCAGTACACCCTAATGTAGATACATTCAAAAATAGCAAAATCAAATGTTGGGGAAAAAATTATTGAGTGAGTTGAGAAAAACGTTGGAAACAATCAATATTTGTCTTATTTTGTTAATCTACTAAGTAGGGTTACCAATTTTTTTTAGCAGAAAATACAAAATTGTACATGAAAAATTTAAACTAAATAACGGGTTAGACGCTGCTGAAGATGATGCTTCACAAACATCGAAACGATCGTCCAGCGAATGTGAGTTCGAATCCGAAACATTTTTTTCACTAACCGGAGAAAATATGATCTCTTAGCCTTAAAAGGAAATTACAATAATGGTAATATAGTTTTCTGACAAGACAACGAACAGTAGATCAGATTTTAATATATACACGAAAGCATTAATACGTTTCCTATAAACCAAATTGAAAAACTCATTGCTCGCTCCTTCTATTTCGATCGTCTGTTTTTCAATCGCCGTACAGAAACAGACGTAATATTTTTTTCTGAGTATATTCTGGCCCGTGTATATTTCGAAACCCTCAAATAAGAGTCAGAGGTAATGTGTATTTTCAGGACATACATTTTGAAACCAATATGTTATTATGAGATATATTTTAGACTTCTGGGCGTTCAGAAAATTTTTAGCTGGACATTCTGAAAAAAAAAATATGAAGCCTGTGTTAGATAACAGGGGCGCATAGGTCAGACGTAGAATACGTTAGTCATTTTGCAAGTAAAATATATGAATTAAATATAATTTTTGATAAATGATTTAAATCTATCAAATTTATCTTTAATTTTTATGTTAAAAATTTAGGATAGTTTTTAACAAAATTTGGGTACACTTTATATCAATTCGATGCACTTTTGAAAACAAGTGTAAATACTGCATGTGGCAACACTGGTTCTGTAATGTTCACATAAAACATGCATTGATTGTCATTATACTTCTTCTCCTTATACTGGTTCTGTGATGAACACACAGATAATCGTACTGCTCTGCTCCTACACATGATGTTATAATACATAAAATACAAAGCATAAGAAAATTAATACAAAATTTGAAGGAGTTAAATTTTGATTTACTTATAGAATCAAAAAATTATATGTAGCAATATGATTATTTAAATACAAATCAAAAGAAGACATATTAAATATGTTACGACCATACTTTAATTTTCTTCAATGCATGCATAAAGTATTAAAAACTTATAATGAAAGTGACAAACATTTTCTCAAAATTTTGTGCTCCAGATCAACACCCCTACCTTACCGTATAACGTATTCTACGTTAAAACAACACCATTCCATGGAAATATAAATAGGAGTTACTCGTACAATATTAACAATTTCGTTCACCAACAGTATAGTTTGAGGCGCGATGTTTATATAAAAATATTTATACAAACACTGCATACTTGCAGGGGTTAATGTGGCTTACACTATGCAACCACTTTGTAGCATTACATGGTATCTGTATGTATATAGAAAACATGATCTGTTTGCATGTGAAGTAGCTATTAGATTGTGTAACAGTGGCATTCCGCAGTATCCACATTATCGGCCACAATCACATTGTGATATACGTATATATGTATGTTTGAAAACATAGGTATGTATTCGCTGTGGCAATTAAATACTTCAGTATTTTAACTAGATTTTACATGTAAACGCAATTGCTCCTGATTTGCGATTATTAATAATTAAAATTCTTATAAATTTTTTATGGTGAAATATTTTAAACCTTTATCTGTATTAATTGATATTCTGTTGTTCTTTTAATATCACTACAACCTTTTGCAAATAACTGGTGGCACTGAAGAGCTGCTGGTCACATTTAACACTTTTATTATGGCAATGAGCAGTCGTAAACGTTGTGATGATGAATGCAAAAAGAACACCAATAATAATTATAGCATATAAATTAATTAATTTTAAACTGATTTAAATATATCAGCCCTTGCCTTGTATTTATTAAAAATGAACAAAATACACACTTGTATAACTCATTAAATTTACAAACAAAATTCCCATTAAAATTGAACTTTCTTTGCACTTGTTTACGGACGATTTTATGTACACATTGCCCGTTTATTTGTTCGCCTTCGTTATCCAGTTAACGCATCTGCTACCACAGAATGCAATAAAAATATTGAGGTATTTATTAATTTAATTGTGCATTCATATAATAATAAAGCTGGTTGTTTGTGTTGTAAAAAAAAGTAGTTAATTTTTTTTTATTGTCATTTTCCTATTAAGCGAATTTTAAATGCTCAAAGGATTAACGAGTGACAAAAAAATTAAATTTCTTTTTGGTAAACATTGTGCTTGCGAAGGGTATTACTTAGGGATTATCGGATTAAACATATGAAATACGTTCGTCATTTTGGTTTTTGTTCCAATTGCTTTTTGTTTTCTAGTAATATTAAAGCTTAGCATTAAATGCTCTTACCTTAAATTACATACGTAATAACTAATATTACCATGTAACAGTTTTTGCTCTATACTCCGTGTGTTAAAGGTACACCGGGATATAGCTTGGAGTAGCATTTTCAATACGGCTTAAAGAATCCTCAGAGTAGAACTCAAGTTATAAATCACTCGTTGCAGTTGGTGTTTGAAGCATCCCTATAATCCAGTTGGCGAGCGAAGGAACACTTTATCAAAAATTCCCTTTTGACGAGACTTTAATTTTATTCAATAATTCTAAGAGTAATAACACCCAGCGGCAGGAAAATAATTCTGGGATTATTTCTTATTAAATAGTAAACTTGAACGAGGCTGGTATTTTATGAAACTTTTATAAACTCTAAACTTTTTTATAAACTCGTTTCTTACAACTTTTTACAAGGAATGTGCTAACACTAAAATACCAAATGGAACTAAAATCTAAATTATAAAGCTTAGCCTTTCTGTTAATACTGCTGTGCGTTGTAATGTTTTTTCGTTTTGTAAATAATTTATAACAAATATCAAACATCAGTTTTGAATCAAAACTGTTAACAGACAATTTGTTTAAAAAAAAATAAAATGTCTATAATTGTCCTGCTTGATTTTGCTTATAATATACAATAACAATTTCATATACTTACTAGCTTGTACAACTCGACGTCTAAATGACTCAAAATCCTTTAATCCTGCTAACATGTGGACATTATAACCATTTATCTTCAATGTAATTGTAATTTTAGCTTGTTTCTGACATTTTAGGTTTTACCTATGTATTTGTGAAGGTAAAAATAATGTCCATTGCTGTGTAAGGATAATCGATATTCTATTTCGTTTTCAGCGAAAATTAATTGCTAGGTACGAAAGCCAAACATCAAACACCGAATTGGCTTAAAGACAAATAGGATTTCGAACATTGGACAAAGCCAAAAATACTAGATGTTTCGAATAAAAAATATAAAAAGAAATATTTCCATTACATCACATGTTCTGACAGGGAGAGCTTTTGCAATCAGCAAGCGGTGTGATTTTAAGCTGTTCAATCAATAAGAGTTTTACACTTGTTTCGAACTGCTTTTTGTGAAGCTCATACATATACAAAAGTCGCGCACACTAATTATTGTACCATCGACGGTCAGAGGTTTCGAGGTTTCAATAAAGGTTTCCAAAGTTTATTTGATAACGATTAGCGAGCTGTTCCGGGATTTTACTTGAAGTTGTTAGCCATGTGAGTTAACTTTTAGATTCTTTTAAGAATTTTTTACCTGATACTGTAATATTCCAAAATAGAGCAAAATATTTGTTGTGATACCCAAAAAACACACCCTTTCTGCATATGATTACGAGATTTTCTTAGAAATTTAAGCGAAGCAGAAGCTTCGCTTCTTCTTGCAGAGATAATTCAATATAAAAAAATACCAATTGAAATCTAAGAATTGAACTTGAAAATACAGAAATGTCAAATAACTAGTTAAATATTGAAACATATCAACTGAAATTAAATAAATTTTGAATACATCAATTAAAATTCAAAAAACAATAAAAAAATATCAAAATCCATCAATTGGCATTTGTAATGTTATCAATTGAAGGCTGCATAATACTACTACTACAAGCAGAAGTACAGTGACGAGCAAAATTGTAAATGGGTTGACACAATTTGGAAATAAATAGGTGTATATTTTAAATATTTGTTTGAAACCAAAAAACAAAATTACATGAGGTGTCAGGGGACACCCGATTGGAACGAAGTCCCTTCCGCTATATATTATGTACTAGTTAGGTCCAACACGCCTAAGGAGCCGGTGGAAAAATACGAGAATTTAAATGGATATTTAAGAAGAGATACTTTTTGTAAACTGATAAAATTTTTTAAGCAAAAAATTTTTTTTTATAGAAAGTATTTTTTTTAGAAAAAGTATATTTTTAGGTCCTTTTTGTAAGAATATGTATTATTTTTTTCTGAAAATTACCTTTTTTAAAGAGAGGTACTTCTTTTATTAAAAGCTAATGTTTTTTTTAGAAAATGTACTATTTTTAATATGAAATACTTTTTGTAAGAAAAAGCCATAAGAGTATGCATTTTTTACAAAGAATTACTTTTTTTCAGAACAGGTACTATTTAAAGAAGTGGTACTTTTTTTAGGAAAAGGTTATTTTTTTAAGAAAATGTACTTATTTTCAAAAATCACTTATCTCAAGAAAATAAAAGAAAATTAATTATTGTATGTTTAAGAAAAGGCATTTTTGTAAGAGAAGGTATTTTTTTTTTGAAGAAATTGTTTTTTTTAAGAAATGGAAATTTTTTTAGAATTGGTCTTTTTTCAAGAATAGGTACAGTTTTAAGAGTAGGTACTTATCTCAAGAAAAGTTATTTTGTTTCACATAAAAGGTACTCTTTAAAGGAAATGTAGTTTTTTAAGAGAAGGCAATTTTTTATAAGGATATGTACTTTAAAAAAAAATTTAAGAAAACGTCCTTTGTATAAAAAATCCACTTTTTTTGAGAAAATTTACTTTTTTTAAGAAAGCCACTTATTTAAGAAAATTTTATTTTTTAAAACTTTTTCACTTTGGCTTTTCTAAATTTACGTCTTATTGGGTTCAAAACTATAATATGTACTAAATATTGGTTACAGACTACACCTAGAATACTTCCCATTATAGAAGAAATTTCCCAACATATGTTAGTCTAGACACAAACCAAAGCAAAAGTACCCAATATAGTTGATAATACTAGGTTGTAGCGTAATAGTGTTAAAAAAAAGTTGTTTAATTTTTTTTCATTTAGCCGCCATCCCGCAATGTGCGATAAGGAACTTCGTTCCAAAAATATGAATTGAAATCCAAGAATTGGACTTGAAAATACAGAAGTGTTAAATAATTGAATTATTTAATTTTTTTTACCGTAATTTAATATTGAAACATTTCAACTGGAATTCAGTCAATTTTGAAGACGTCAATTCAAATTCAAAAACATTAATTAAATTTCAAAATCCGTCAATTGAATTGTGCAATTTTATCAACTGAAGTCTGCATAATATATCTACTACCTGCAGTAGAGTAACAATAAAAAATGTAACAGGGTTGGCACAGCTTGGAAATAAATTTGTATATATTAAATGTTAAACTAAAACAAAAACAAAAATATTAGAGACTTCGGTTAGGGGCAAGTGTAAATTTACACTACCGTGGCTTAACAGGCTAGACGCAGTTGAAGATGATGGTTCACAAACATCGAAACGATCGTCCAGCGATTGTGAGTTCGAATCCCACCCGCAGCATTTACATTTTTGTTCATTAACCAGAGAAAACATGATATCGCAGTCTTAGAGGAAATTGCAACTTTAAACATGTCTGGGATCTAAGCCAGTTAAAATTAAAAAAAAAACGAATTAACTAAATTGGAGCATCTGGGTACTTGGCGAGCGGAGATTTTATGTAACTCCAAAATTTTTCCATCGGGTTTAAGTCCGGTGACTGCTGCCATTTCATAATTGTAAATTGGCCAGTTTTTAATGATTTTGGCCGAAAGTTTTGGGTCGTTGTTATGCTGAAAAATCACTCTGTCAGTAGGAAGAACCAGTTTTTCTATAGCAGCTGGTAAATGATTTGGCATTCCTGGTATTGCTGTTTTTGCACAATACTTTAAATTTTAACCAGATAACCTACTCAATTCTTCGTAATTCACCCACATGCCATTATGGGACCACCACCATATTTCATTATTTATGTTACTGCATTCGGGGTAGTAGTATGTGGATCTTTGGTCCAGAATCAAGCACGGGCACTGGAACTCAAATCGATTGATTTCAGTCTCATCAGACCATATAACCTAAAGCGAACCACAGACTTGTCAGTCATGAGCTATCGTTGATGTTTATTGTCGGTTTACCGCCGTTCTTGATACCAAATAAGAATATAATCGAAGTTGTTCGCATCACTATCATGATCACAAAATTATTTGTAAATATTTTTTCAAATTCATCACCTAGATACAAAGTTATTGACCAAGCTCATGCTCATGAATGGCATGTCTGTGGTTCGCATAAAACACAAAGCGTAATTGTATTTTCATTACTTAAAACTAGTCGGATTTAATACTTTACCTTCTACCAATCAACCTCAGTCAAGTTTTCGTAGAGCTGGGCGAATTTCTTACGAAGCTTTATATTCTTTGATGATAAAAAAAATGGTTTCGTTTTCTTCCCTGTAGCTTTAACACCACCCAATCGTTTGAGACTTTGACGACCAGTCCACTCACTGGCGTCAATAGTTAACGTTTTTAGTACCGCAGCTGCGGTAATTACATTGTCAGTTGTCACTAATTTTTTTAAATAATGACAAATGCGGTCGTCAGTCTTTCTTAGGCACCCAGGAACAATTGAAGTTTTAACATTTTTCTTCCGTTTTATTCTGTCTTACATTAAACTTTTTTGCAACGTTCCGAACAAGATTCTTATTATTCTAATAATTCCATGATTTCAACTACTTTGGAGGCTTCCATTTTTGACCAGCACGTGAACAATAATGAGCAATTGAAAAAGGTAACAGTAAATTTTTGAGTTATGTGAAGGTTTCACTTGAGTTTCAGGGGAGTGTAATATTGTACCATTGAAGAGAGTGCGTAATTGTAACATTGGGGTTTTTTTACATATTACGCTCTCTTAAACATAAAGTATAAATATAATTGTAGTATATTTAAGTGTTCATTATGAAAGAGATCACATCAAAGTAAAACTCCAAAAAAAATATTTTAGTTCTAAGTTTAAATTAAAGTTTTGTTCTTCCATTATGGGAAACCTGTTACAATTTTCCTCGTCACTGTAGCTACCTGCTGCTTCCAATTGACATATTTTAAATTTCCAATAAAATTATTAAGCCCAATTGAAACTACGATGATTACGATAGTTCCCTTAATTTACGCAAACTTTATATTCAGAAATTCTCCATCTTCGACCTTTTACTATCACTTGACCTTGCGTATTTTTGAGCATTTCAAAACGGCCTAACACGAACCCCGTAACTAATCACTATTAATAGCAGTCACAACTCTCCCCATGACGCGATTCGTATGTTGCGAGATCTTCATATTTCTCCCTGGTTCAGTAGCGGTTTCATCAAGCGGTCGTGGTGAGATCGTATATGGAAGATTTCACTTAACATCGACGACATAATTAACATTAAGCTTCACTCAAATGTTAGACCAATCAAGCTGCAATACACACCACAAACTGATTGTTGACTTTCTGCTAGTGCAGATTTTGTTTGATTCAAAAGTTAGTTCAGCCAAAAATGTAAGGCTTTGTTTAACAATATTGTCACGATTAAATAAAAGCTTTTATTTAAGTTTAAACTTAAATTAACTGAATATAAACAATAGAGCGGTTAAGGTTGCGCCTGAAAGTATACCTTTGCCACAACATAGCTCACCAAATTAGGTTAGTGAATATGCTAAAACACCGATTAAATTCGTCAAGATTCAATAGAGACGGCAATAATACCACTGGTTCTGCAAACGGGTCGAAATCTTCAGATTGGTTTATAGTGACAATAAAAAATGAACTATCGAGAAACAGGTGCAACCCTATAGATACCCTAGTGTCTGGTAGTACAACTCATTACAAATAGCAGCAGAGCAGAATTTATGAGTCAGTCTGTAGGTAAACTGCTAACGATATAGTTCGTTAGCAAAAGCGATATCAAGTAATCACTCGGAAGTACGCAACGTCAAGCAGTAGTAAAAAGGGTGAATTCAGACTAATTGTAAAATGTTAAGCAAAATAAAATAAATCTTAAACTGTTGTACTTATCGTAATTTAAAAAGCACCTTGGTTTATTAACCGGAAAGAAAAAAAGCACGATACGAAACCAGTAACAATATATTTAAAACATATACTATTAACATTTCCATGCAATCATAGTTTTTTTTTTATCATTCATCCCACATTCGTCGATAATAAACTGCTTTCTTCAGGATACTTCCCTGCTCCTTTTGGCCGTCACTATTTGGTATCCTTGGCAACACAGTGCCTCCTTGTAGTAAATACCATTATCAACTACAACTTGAGCATTTCGCTTGCAGAATAATACATGAAAGCCACAGTAGGAGTAAATTTAATAACTATACCAACTACAAAGTTTGCAAATACAAGTGCCCCGACGTACTTGACTTCACGAGAAATTCCTTTGAAATACAAAGTATTCTGTACGATTCATATGTCAGGTATAACAAAAGAAACTTTTAAACGGCTCCAGCAGTTGGCATATGAGGACAACTAGACGATGGATAGTAGGACACAGTAGCAGTAGTTCTTGGTAAATATTATTGGTAAATATTACTAAAATAACCTATTGAAGAATTAACTATCGATTTTCTGTAGTGGCTTTATTTCTATTTACCTTCAAGCGATTGTCGGTGGATGCTTTAAAAATTAATTTGAAATTGTTGTTAAATTTTTAATGACGTTTTGCTAAATCAATGACAAACAGTACAAACAGTTGGTCTACCAATTGATACGTTGAACAAAAGGGCTATCTAAATTATCTACTCAATAACGATGATTAGCTTTTGGGGCTAAAATGCTTCAGACCAAGTAATTGGAAGTTATTTCCGAACAGTATTTACAAGGAAAAACACTACTTTTTCGCTTGTGAAAAGTTACAACAAAATTGTGGGTAAAATTGCAGAATTTTTCAACGAATTCACCAAGAAAATGAGAGGTATACTATGGTAAAAGTGCAGACAAATACAAATTGTTGCGTGAACTCTAAAATTTATTATGGTTTTCATATATTTTACATAAGTGAACATTTGTTTAAAGTATACATAGAGTCACGGGGTTGGCATTTGAAAACTTGTTGAAATTCTTTGGATTGCTTTATATATGAATGCATAAAGCCTCGTCTGTCCTCTTGGCCATATAACTGACAATCAACCAAAGTGCTGCCGACAAAGTATAGTTTTTCCATAGACATTTGCAAGCGTCCGGCATTCAAGAGTCTGTCCAGTTTCTGTATGAACTCCTCATCACGTTGCAGCCATTGTTTGTAGGTATACCAGGATTGAGATTGTGCCAGTAGTTTTAGTATTAAATTATTAAGATTATAGGTCATAGCTTGCGCCTGTGCTGGCTGGCGGTTCAAACATCTTTCAAACAAACCAAATTGTCTATCCGAATCCATACTTCTCCAGGCGCCCGGAATCGTATTAACGCCTCCAATCATAACCTCTGAAAAATGTTGACCCGCAAGAACATAATTCAAAGGTGCACTGAGATTTTGCTGCTGTTGTAACAGATTATTGATGGTTAAAAATATTTCCATAAACTGCTTAGAACTTTGAGTCACGGCATTGACTTTTGGTTTGACATCGCCTTCAATTTTCGTCTTTTGCGTGATAAATCTCTGGGCCTTCTCTAAATTGCGATAGTAGTTACGTTTTGTTATCGTAAGCAGTTCATAATCCGTATCCAATTTGGCATCTCCATTCAACGTTAAATGCATAATGCGTCCCAAGAATAATTTCGAATTCTGTTGTGTCATCTCATCGATCCATGGAGTATTTATGAGGAATTGATCGTAAAATTTACCCAATTCTGAGTACATTTGTGCCATGTGGACCTTGTTGATAGATGAACGTTCAACGACGTGCTGATAAACAGGACCAAAATAGAATTCTGTGAGAGTTTGACAATCGCTGGTTGTTTTATCTGGAAAATAAATTATTTTATTTTAATAACTTAAGAAATGTGTTGCATCAATGCATCTGAAAGGAAGAGACAGGCATCATTAATATCATATTAACAGACTGTTCTCTAACTCGAACGAAACCGAAGAATAATCAGTCACTCGCATTCCACTCAAATTGGGTTCCTCCAAGTCGAAATTTTCGTTCCCCTGACTATGTTTGTTACCAACTGGTAGCACATTCGAAATAGAGAAGTCAAATTTTGTACTAAATAGTTTTGAAAAATTTTACATTTTCATTCGACTTGAAATATCAAGACTGTGGAATCCAAATCAATAGGTTTTCATATTGTTATTATGTATGTAGGTTTTCATATTGTTATTATTAAAAAATATTTTATCAAATAGTTTGGATATATTCATTGTTATTTATATGATATGATTTTTCTTTTTGTTGCTAATTTTCCTAAGGTGATTAATTTCCTCTCTTTCTTTTTATTCTTCAGGACGAGTTTCACACTCGTCATTTAAAAGCTCAGTTTAAAAGCTCACAGAAAATTTTCATGATGAATGACATTTAAATGACAAATGTTGGCCATTCAAAGTCCATTTAAATTAAGGATTTTCAACAGCATCAGTGTATCCATTTCGAAGTAATTGTGGGCCTGACTTATATCCATCGAGTTTACAAATTCCTTTCAAATCATTTAATTTCCAAATCTTCTTTTTTAAACAAAGCATGGGATAGCAAATGTTGAAAATATATGTAATGTAGAATGTAGAAAATGAAACAAGAACAAATTTGGAAAATTTCGTGCAATTTCAATGAATCTCATTACGGTTTTTTTTGTTCTCACCCATTAGATAATCGATCCACAGCCAATTTAAGAATCTGGTCAATGTTGTCGATTGCAGCAACTCAAAGTATTGTATCAGCTTTGGTATTTCCATAACAATCACTGTGTCCGTATTCTTCAATGGCTTACCCATTACTTTACGGAAATATCCATCCCAATCCAAGGGTGGCACTGAACCAAAATTCAAACCTTTGAAATTCTCATATGAATATTCGTTGACTTTATCCTCTTCGGCAATGGAAATTTTCATGATATCTCGTGAGTTGCGTTCAAAATTCAATATCTCCAAGGCGACGAGTCTAGCGCGTCCAGCATTCACATCAAATGTCTGCATTATTTCACCCAGCATTTGTTCAAATTTCCTTAATGTAAAGCGTATCGAATCATCTGGCCGTATGTAAACCACCCGCTTGTTGGAGCGCAATTCAATTTGAGCCGTAAAGAAGTAGGGAACACCGGATTCATGGAAAACACTCAACACTTGCAGCCAGGTCATGTTGCGACGTTTCCTCATCATTGCCACCGAATCATCAATGGCCGGCCAACCACCAGATAAACGATACATTAAGGTACCCTTCAAGTGTTCAATATTGCGGGCATTTTGACATGAATCGTAGAAATGCTTCAATTTCAACTCTGAATCCATTAGCTCATCCTCGTTGGTAGCTTCCAGGAATTTATTGAATTTCAATTGTTCCTGCTGCAGGCGTTTCTCATGTCGTGCCTTTGGTGTGGCATTTAATGAGCGAGCACAAACATAACCGAAAAAATCCTCACAGGGCTTTTTCGTTAAATCCAGCCAGGATTCCAGCTCATAGGAGAGACGTAAAATGTCATTCTCTATGGCAACCTTATCGGTGGCAACGTTACCAGCACCAGTGGCAGAAGCTGCGGGAGTAGCACTCAGGGTCACAGCCAGCAGTGATGCCATTAATACCATCATCATCGCCTTGGTCGTCGTTGACACGAGACAAATATCGAAACGATAATATGACAACATATTGGCAAGCTAGGGGCAACTTTTGTTGTTGTTGTTTTTTTTATAGTCAACACTTAACTTTGCAATATATTTTTCTTAAAAACAAAACCACAAAATTTGTTTTGGTTTTGGTAAACTTTTTTAATATCACCGGGTTGAAAATCAGAGCAACCAGCACAGAGAGCACTGTGGGCAATAACACAAGAGTCTGTGGCGTTGGCTGGAAAATATGATTGCGAAACTTTTAGATTGTTGTATAAATTAAATGTTTAATTTTGGCTACAGCATAAGTTAACACTTGCGTTACAAAACACCAACTAACATGCAACTTGTGAAAATACTCAAAAAATACGAACACTTAAAAACCTTGGCCAATCACTTAAGAACCCTTGGTTGTTTCTGATTCCTTTTGCATTTCTAATGGTCTATTGTAAATTCACTTTTGTGTTTGTTTTTCACTTCCGGCTCTGACCTTGTTTTTAATTAAATTTTTCACACAATATGCACGCAGTGCTATGAGGAAAAGCTTAGCATTTTCTTTGGGTTTGCGCGCGCTCCCTCATGCGGTTTCGGGTATGCTGTTTGAAACCACTAGAATTTTTTAAAATTCCACGTTCGTTTTGTGATTTCTGTTGTTCTTAGGTTTTGTGCTAATCTCATACTAATAAATAAACTGTGAAAAATAAACTTAACGAATTCACGCAGCTCTCAATTTGTTTGATGAATTTTAATGCGATGTTCGATGGCGGTTGCTGACTCTAGCGGATTAGACGATAAGAAAGGGGTTGAGGTTAATATTGATAAAATGATCTAATAACAAAATAAAGTAGAAGATGAAAAAGCTGAAGAAAAAGAAAAATAAAACAATGTGAATATAATTAGCAGCTGAATATTAGATTGTGTGTACGGTTGATATGTATAGTGTAACTACTAAAGGTAGTTTATTTTTTCAAACTATAAAGTGTCAACGCACAATATCTGTGTATCAAGCATCATAGGATAGGGGTATATTCACTTTCCCACATCGTTTGTAACACCTGGAAATGTTCAGTATGGACTATATAAAGTATGAATTCATTAAGACAATTTGTATATCTGTCTGTCTGTCAGTATTAAAGACTCTAGCGTCCAAACAAATTGACTCCGATGGTTAAATTTTGTACAGAAATACTTCCTATAACAACAGTCAGTTTGGTATTAAAAAATCGTAAAATCGTAAGAGTGGAAACAACTTTCCCCTATGTAAACAAAACCACCTCTACAAAAATAATATTTTTCAGATGAATATTTTTAAAATTTAATACATCTGACACAGAGATTTTTGAACACAATTGTATTGTATCCTGTACCTCGTTTCTGTAGTTCTCGAATCGAAAAAGCTTTCACATGAAACATGTGAATTGAAACAAAAACGCCACGAATCGGTACAAAAACTCGCTTCTCACATGTGACTGTTTCTACAACGTTTGCTTTGCGAAAACTTTCTGTCAGGTACTTTTTTTTCATGCTTATTGGAAAAATGCGAGAAAAAGTGTTTCTAAAAGTAGGGAGTCGAAAAATTTAAAATTGTAAACGTCAAAAATACTCACAAATTAAAACGGTGCGAGATTTTGATATTGTTTCTACAAAAAGGCTTTTAAGAAATTAAGAATTAATATTTTAAATCGAGAAGCCAAGAATTATACCATTTTCTTATGTATTTCAATTAATTTGTCCTAAATATTACAGAAAAATCAAAAAAGCAAAAAGAAAATATAGTTGAATATATGTCAACTAATTTAGAATTTTCAAGAGACTATTTGGAGGGTTAAATTCCAACACAAATTGTAAGAAGCAGTGGAAATCTCTTAAAATATCTCTTCCTTTTCGCACTAGCTTATTTTGTTTGTTTACTGTATTACTTGACAGCTTTCTTGGAATATTCCAATAAAAACGTCATCAGTGTTGCCTCTTTTCGCAATGATATACAGAAACACTTTTTACTCACAAATCGAGAAACGATGGAATTTTTTGTTTCATGCATAATGTGAAAACTTTTTCGATTCGAGAACTACAGAAACGAGGTACTGATCATATCTGGGGCAAATTAATTGTATGATAATTATAAATTGTAGGATAATTTGAATTATTTTGACAAATACAAATTCAGAAAATTTTAGTACCATTGGCAATTGTACGTATTTTCAAATGATTTTTATGAGTTTGAAAGTACTATGAGGCAATACCTATCAAAGCCACAAACCTCTACATATAAAATACTTTAAAAACAGAATTGCCAGCAGTCAAACAACTTCCAAATAATTAATTGCCTGAGCAAATGCAAATTCAAAATTTTTTAATTGGTAGTTCTTTTGCATTTGCATTACATAAAGTAATGTAAATTGAAATCCAATGCAAATTAAAAAAACCCATGTATAATCATGATATAAGTGGTCGGGATCGTAGAGAACTTGACAAATCAAGTTTGTCTTAAAGAAAACTTTCAGCAATAATTCGGTTGTTGCACGTTCTGTGTGGCACGTAGCCCCGTCTTGTTGGAACCAGATGTTGTCAAGATCAACCTATACTAATTTCGGCCATACAAGTTGGTTATCATCGATCTATATATAATAAACTAAACAATTTTGGTTTTTCTGTCACAGAAATTCAGAAAAAGTGTACATTAAATTCAAATTTTCCAACCTTCACTTAAAATTTTCAATTTTAAAATTTGTTTTGCAAAATTTATGATGATCTCAGCTTTTCTTTTGTCTTTCTCGTACTCCTTAATGCGGTTTCGTGTTTCTTTTCACCACAATTTTTTAAAATTTAACATTCGATTTGTGATTTATGTTCTTCTTGGGTTTTGTGCTAATTTCGATTTAATAAATAACCTTTGAAAACTTTAATAAATAATTATGAAAAATTTTGTCTTTTCTATCACAGAAATAAAAGAAAAAATTCTAGGGTGATCTTTTATTATTCGGTCCGTATTTTAAGACTTTATAATGTTTAATTTTTTATTCAATCTAAAGATGCTACTATACACCCTTTAAGGGAGATAGACTTTTCAAAAATTAGTTTGCCACAATCCCCATGATTCCCGGTAAACCATATGGCTATATCTACCGACAGATGTCAATCAGCGGTTGTTTGGAATCATGTTAATAAAAAATGCATCAGTTGCACTTATTTGTGGATATTTTTAATAGTCCGATTCCAAACAACTGCAATGGCAATACAGTTTTCAAAACTATATCTCTATTAACAGAGATATAGCATATTAACAGAGATATATATATAGAATAACAAATTCATAATTATCAGATTATCTTTGAATTACAATATGCAATACATTCATTTAAATTTTTAAAATTTTCCAATTTTATTTGAAAATTTAATTATACGCGGTTGATTATTGTAACACAACTTTATTAGAACAGTGATGATATTGCTACCCAAAGGGCAGCGAAATTTTGAAGAATAAACATTTTAATTTGGAATACAATTTTATTAGTTTTCCCATAGAGTAATTCTTTAAAGAGAGAAAATTTGTCTCATCTGACATATCCTTTCACACTCTTCGTGGTGCTATCGGTGTGATAGGAGCTGGTCGGCTTACACCAGGTGGAGTTACAAGCACTGTTGACTTAAATTTGTCACGTCGTTTTGGTTGAGAACCGTGAAATTTAAACATATAATGGACTTTATTGTTATCTTTTATTGTTAGTATACATTTGTGTTGTATTTAACACAATAATTTTAACACCCAAAATAAAGTGTCGTGGTTGCTTTCATATAGGTTGGTTTGAACTATCTATCTGGTGTTATTAAGGCAACTCTTTCCAACGTTCATGTCATACCAGGCCAAATGTCACAAATTTCCTGAGCGAAATATTTTCTCTACACATATATTTTTCTATGGTTTTACTTTGTAAATTAGTTTGTCTAAATATTTTGAAAATGTATTAACAGAGAACGAGTATTTCTGTTATATTTGACTTCTACTAGGTGGTATATACAGAGTAATATAAGTATAATAAGAATGTGCAACAGCTGTTTTACTTTCGCTGGTATAGTTCGTGCTTTCCGGGAGAATGCGGTTTAATTTGAATCTACAAGCTGAAAAATCTGTCTTGTTTTTATTGTTTGGCGGCGACTATAACGTGTTTCTATCTTGTCGCAAATATAGTATACTTGTGTCCAAACACATTATGTTTGCTATTAAATATTGCATGCCAGAGACACAATGATTAGTAGGTTTTATTATATATGCTTTTGTGACCCAAATTTGGCTCAGTTTGTTGAAAACTGCTGAAAACAATAACGTGGCAATCAGCAAAGAAACATTCAAGCTCCAGTTATTCAATTCATGAAAACAATGTTTGCAAACATATATGTACATGGTTAAGACAATATGTGGCTGGGCCGGTTTTTTTTTTAGCGTATATGTAAATAATTTTACTCCAACACTTTGTAGTCAACAATATTTTTAATAGCATTGACGTGTTTTATACTTTAGGTTCGATACCTGGTTGAAAGAGAATAACACACAGCGCTACCTAATTCTATAATATATCTAATTCAGCGACACCTATAGCTTTTTCTTCTTCAAACTTTCGTCTCCATCAAAACTCCAACTTCATAGTCGACCAGCTGTGTCATCGAGATACCCTGGGGCATCCATGCTCAGCTGATCAAAATGATAGTTGGAATTTGATAGTATACATAGTGGATGGGAGAATGAGCGATAAGCAAGCAAAGTAAGCTTCAATAGTGTTTGATTGCCTCTAATAACATGTAAATTGTGTTTGATGCTGGTTGCATCGAACGAGAATACTCATTCTATTGTATTGCTGTCTAACTTATAACAGCAACTCTGTGTCTATCCAATCTTCAACTACCTCGGTGATATATAGCAAAAAACAAAAGGTTGACAGAAACTCTAATCAGTTAGTCTATGCTAATATTTCTACAAGAGTTGTGTAGCTCATGAACTATATAGTTAATTTACGAACATAATGCATATGTTCGATACGGCGAGTTTATTAGTGATTGTTATGCCCAGGCATCGTAATTCAACGAGTTCGAAAACTACTGAAAGAGTTCGACAGAAGTATAATTTGTACTACCTTTTTCAGGTATTTGTTGTGTACAAATATTTGTTTAAAGCTAGTAATTGTAATAAATGTAGAAAAAGATTAGATGGATAAATTATCTCGCTCATTTGATTTTTAAGTGAATGATTACGAACGTCTGTATGTGTTAAGGTTTCACGACGAGACAAGACCCAGCGGCGGAAGTCGAACGTCCTTCTACAAATAAGGCATGCGATGCAGAATGATTCTTTTGTACTGCCTTCCTAAAATAAGGCCTGCGGAATGCATGCATTTTTAAATCAGATATAACCAAGAAGATTTTTACAATTTTGAGAAATTTATTTTCCGATTCTTTTTAACCATAATTTAATTGGAAAAATTCATACAAATTTTAAAATTATATTCTTTATTTAATATTTTTCAGGGTACTTTTTTTTTATAATTTTCAATTTGAAGTTGGGCGTGGTACAACTTTCTAAGATAGATACATACATACTTATAGATAAATATGCAGAAGTGGATAATGATTTTGTGATAAAAATAAATTATTTAAACTTTATTTTGTTTCACAAAAATAAATTAAAGTAAATCCCTTCTAAGGCCTTCCTCTTTGCATGCCTTCTAAGGCCTTCTACAGGCAATGGGCAAGGAAGGCCTTGCCTCCCAATCTCACGCAATGTTAAAAAGAAAGGAGGAGGTAATGTGTAGGGAAGGGCTTCCGTATTTTAAAGAAGGCCTGTTTGGTCATGATTTTACGCCTTCTGTTGGGGATTAATGCCGCTGCCCTCCAGCTCGAGGAAGTAGTGCTGCGCCGTCAAAATCTCCGACCGGCATTACATAGCAGTAGTTTCGTGTCAGTGTAGTGAAATTGACTGAGGAGTTTGTCATCTGGATGTCAATCGCCACCCTCTGCTTTACCGTTCGTCTGTCACTTCGTTGATGATAATAACCATTGATTTGGTAGTACGATGGGGCGTAGTACATATGAAGTATCTACTTCACCAGCCCTAATGGACTAGTAACTTCTCAGATGATAAATATACAGCGATTTCGCTAGTGACGAATTTAACAGGTATTGTTTGTAGTTTTGAACTGTATAATAAATATAATACAAATTTAGGAAAGACAGAAATTCGTTGTGGTATCAAATCGTATAGATTTTAAAATGCAAAAGCACAAGCGCTTAAATATATCTAGGCTCAAATAAGTGCGATTTTTATTTAGAACATTTGAGCGTCAACAGCGCTCTCTACTCTTTTGCCCTCAAACAAATGGCCGAGGTGGCCCGTCGGTGCATTATGATGGCCTGCGAATTTTCTAATCCTTAAAGATAAACTAAATGACTGGTAAAAAGAGGGCGGTGGTCATTCCTGAACTTGAGACTGAGGTTTGATTAAAACATCTGTAATTGTTGCTGAGAATGTGCAACATAAATAATACAAATTGGAGAGTTTTTTTCATTTCATTCATTCATTTTGTTGTAACTAAATATCATAACGGCTGGCAGATGACCAAGTGAAAAGTCAGATAAGCAAGGTAAATTATCTACCATAATCACAGCCTAAGATCATAGCCTAAGCCATAAGTAGACAAAATAAAAAGTTAGTATATTCTTACTTTAGATTAATTATTCTTAACTTTCGTCCATACTGTTTCATATTATGCATACCCAAGTAAATATTCTTCTGTAATGCAAATGTGGATTATTGTATGCTGAATATCCGCATTATGTTATTTTTGAGATAATTGGAATGGCTCGACTTGTATTTTTTCTTTCGTTATGTGTCAACAAATCTTCTTATCTACAGTGTTTCAATTTCCAAAATATGACAATTTAATTAAATCTTAATGTGACGGCTGCTATAGATTGTAAATTGTAATGAGTTTCCACTGTCAACTCGGTGAAATCTTATCTGCAGTGTGGGACTTTATTTCAGTCTGAACACAGTGTAGATTACAAACATGGCACGCAACAATAAAATAATAATCTTGACCCTTTTGATTGAAGTTTGAGTTAGTTCGATTTCAAATCTTCTTAGTTCTTTTTTAGATTTAACAAACACTGTCGATAGTAAACAACCTTTTAAAGCCATTACTAAGCATACATGTCTGTCAACACGGGGAAATCTTATCTGCAGTATAGCAATTTATTACGTTGTAAACACAGTCTAGATGGTATTTAATATGACATGGAGTGATTAATGATTGATCTTGACCCTTTCGATTGAGAGTTGAGTTTGTTCGATTTCATATATTCTTGTCTGTTTTCGGTTTAACAAACACAAATAGTTAGGGTGGCTTTTATGTTTAATCAAAATTTAATTATCAAGAAAAAGGAAGCCATTCCATGCTCCTAGGATGTGGACAATTGAAGAAAATTATAGCCGACACCCTACGCTTAATGATTGCCGTACGTCAATTTGATGTCACTTGTGATCTTTATGAAAAAAGATTTTAAAACTCATGAGCGGATTGAACGGTTTTATCTTGTTTCGGGTTCTGTAAGGCGAACTCGATGTTTTGACCTACATATCATATTACTTTCTTACAAATACATTTTTCACAGTATTTTACCTATAAGATTGCTTAAACGGGGTTTGCCCATCCATAGGCTAGGTTATGTAGAACTGGCTGTCACTATTAAAACATTTATTTCAGTGAGGACCGTTGAAATACCACGGAACATCATGTTCAGACCACAACGTTGAATCTGTAACGTGGCGTACTATGCACGCTGAAAACAGATCGGCCCAGAAACATATTGCAGGAACAATGCATATGTTTTCATAAATTTAAATAAATTGAATTCATGTTTTCATAAATTGAAGATCCGCCGATTTTGTTGTTACTATGTTGTCTGTCTCACGTTTTAGTTTTCAGCGATTGGCAATTATATCTCCAACACGTAATATTGAATATCACACAAAATGTGTTTGGACACAAGTATACAAACACGTTATATTTGCATCGGAATATCAGAAAAAGACAGACAGAAAAATTCGGTTATAGGCCGTTCAAGCCATATGATACCCAATCCAGTGTTCCGTAGGTAGGGCTGACAAAGAGAGGTAACAAACAATGTTATCCTCTATAATTGTATTTTGTTATACGACCTTTGTTCTACCTATAAATAATCGAAATTTTCTTCTTTCCTTTGGTTATTTTTGTTTCCTGATGATGCTACCTAAATGGAGTAGCAAAATATTGAAAATAAAAAATTGACTTTTAATTTTGATTGAATATTATAACTGCATTAACCCAAACTCCGTGATCTAACGTTAGGTCCAAAATGAAGTAAGATCCAAACTATTGTCTTATACTCCAACAAAAGTCGGGACAGGCTTCTGTTATTGAGATCACATCTACTAGCGTAATTTGGATTTCAAGTTTCTCGAACGATTCGGTGCATTACTTGACCATACACACCGAGTAATTTTGCTATTAGTCTATCATTCGCAGGTCTGAGAGATTTGGTTTCAACCATAAGCTTAACTGTACACCAGGGTCTACTGCAAACCGCGTTTTGCAGAACTTCAATCGTACTACAGTGAAAAAAGCTCTCAATGAAAATTTTGAAAATATTCAAATAATATATAAAAATATTCTACTGGTGAACCCCATAATGATAATGAAATTTTATTTTGTTGCCAAAATATACTAGGATTCGAAGTTTGAACAGCCAGTAGGTGACTAAAGTACCCTCGAATAAAAAATCAATGAGTTTTCGAACTCACGGGCGATGTGTTAACACCTTTTTGTTACACGGTATCTGCTCGATTTCTATGAACACATTAGTAAATGTTACATTGGAAAACAAAAAAAGAATAGTTTTGGTGCTAACGTTCTTTTGCTATTGCACTTTTTTTTCCTGCATCTGCTTTCACATTACATGTAATATTGTTAAAATAAATAAAGCAATATTTAGCTCACTGAAATAATTTATTTTTGTTTTGGCATAAACAGAGCGACGACAAAAAGTATTGAGTAGTATAGATAACTTATTGCACTCTTTTTCCGCTCTCATGTAGTGAATCTGAGTAAAGGAGCATAAGCATAGACTCAACATTTCTCTCAGAAAATTTATGACATTGGGCCTGGTGTGATATGAACTTTGGATGTAGAAAAGACTTGCTTCAATAATGCCAAATGGAGGCAATGGTTCAAAACAATGAACAAAATAAAAGCAACGGCATTTCGTTTTACGTATTAAAATTACTGGGTTAAATACAGAGCAAATGCTAACAATGACAGCCATATTTAAATATCACAGTTTTGGACCAAAACGACATGAAAAATTAAAGCCTGAAGTTATTGTAATTCTACCTGGTGTATGTCACTTTTCGTTAAACATCTCTCATCACACCGACTTCATCATGAAGAGTGTGAAAGGAAACGTCAGATGAGTTAAATATTCTCTCTAGTAAGATTTACTCTATGGGTGTGACCAGTTGTATAAAAAACCGATCGCACGCCCACAAACATATTATGTGCGGTCGCCAACAGAAGCGATGACGCTGTCGAATTGTAGACAACGCACAAGCAGAGACTGATGCTTTGAATCAAACATAGTTGTTGTGTACATGTGTGTTGCCGATCATTTTTGTGTCAAAATACGATTACTCTCAGCCTCGCGAGTCTAATTTTGGGTTACCACTGGTCTAGACCCAACTCTTTAGAGTAGACCTCAAAACCTATATTGACATTTAATTTGAAGCCTTCAGTGTAGAAGCCTAAATACCTTCCATTATTTAATATTTGTCCTTTCTAGTACTGCTACTGGTATATAATAATGGTATATGGGTGGAGAAATTTCGGTCAAATGTAGACGTTGGTGTCATGTAGTGCACTTGTAACGTGGATTATTGCAAATACCTTGACATCATATCGTGCCCATAGGGAATGTTGATCCACAGTGCAGAAATCGCTTGGCAGATTACTGACGTAGCCGCCATTTGCCTGCCGTAAAGCTGGAAGAACTGCGAAAATTTATTTATTTTTTATGTTTCAGTTAGCATATTTGTTTGTTTTAAGAGTAACGAATATTAAGCAGTATGATTTCGAGATATTTTGACCCCTGAGACTAAGTGTGGAAAAACCAGATCAACTCTACAGAAAAAGGTTTTCCGAAAACCTTAACCAGATGCAATCTAGAAATCGTCACAACCCGTGAAAATCGCCTCTGAGTAAAAAATAATGAAAAATAAAACTGAACGATGCAGTTCTATCTGCTAGGCCTGGAATAGGGTAAATAAGTCAAGCCCGTTTGTTGCTTGTTGAATGATGCAGTTCTATCTACTAGGCCCGAAATAGGGAAATAAGTCAAGTCTGTTTGTTGCTTCCATGCACCAACGATACAACTGTGCAAGCTCTTAAAAAGACAAACAAAAGTTATGCTTTCTTCTTTTATTATGTGTTTCCCCATCCTTAAACCAAAATTAACTTTACTTGATAATAATATTCTTGGGATAATTTTAAGGAAATGTTTACAACTTTACTGGAGAACAATTTAGTTTGATAAATGAAACCACGACCGAGCATAATAAATAACATGCTAATTTATCCTAACAATTTGACAACTCATCACGTTTGATGAATACACTCAAGTGGTTTTAATTGACATAAACGAAAAAGAGATGGCAACTAAAAGAAACCCAGAAAGAACTGTCTTGGCTTTGTAATTGAATGACTGGTTTTTATGTGTTACACCCACAAAGTGGTGAATTGCTTCCTTGGTATATTTAAATGTTGTTCTCTCAATTATTTAAATATTTTTTAAAGCATCTTCAGTTCATTTCTATCTAAGTATGTAACTTTATCTTTAATTCCCAGAAATTCATACTAAAATCCCATATATAAGAAACAGTTTTGTATTTGGTATAGGGATTTAATCTTGAAGCAAACATCGGACAGAAATGTTACCTGATGATTATATGAAACCACAAAACAAATACAATTCTTGAGTAAACTTAACCACAGTTAATTAATATTTCAAATATTAAGTCAATTATAGTTTCAAATTTAATTGACTTAATATTTGAAATATTAATTAACTGTCATAAACTTTACTTATGAATTGTATAAGTTGCATGCAGGTTGAAAACGTATGAGTCGTAACGATTATGTGTTGCATATTTTAAGGCTTTACACTTTGTTGGAAACTAGTGCATACTCTTGCGGCGCTTAAACTATAAGAACGGCGTGAAATTATGGTTTTTGTATATTAACTATATTTCTGTTTACAGGCGCCGTAGGTGGTGATGGCGGTGATGATGGCGATGATAAGGAAAAGGCAGAGGAGGAGGAGAGAGAACGTCAGGAGGCCATACGTGAGGCCGAAGAACGACGCAAGGAGAAGCATCGTCGCATGGAAGAAGAGCGTGAAAAGATGCGACAAGATATACGTGATAAGGTAAGTTGTTATAAAGAATTCCAAAAAAAGGTTAAAGTTGATTTACCTAAAGAATTTTTCAAATCAATTTAATGTTGAAATAGAAAACAGAATATACTCGAATTGACATTTAGTCAGAAATCGAATTTTAGGATATTTTTATAATCTTAATGAAAATACTATTTTCGACCGTCACTTTATTCTCAAACCTTTAATAAAGTAAATTAAATTTTTTTTTGGATTTTATTTGAATTCTTCATTGTTTTTCCATTATTTTGTTTCCGATATTCTCTAATAATTATAATTTAAAATACAGTACTATATGTAAAGTGCAACAGTGTGTTTATATTATCTCACAGTTATATATACTTGGAGTTCAAATTGACTCTAGTAGGGAGTCCTTTTTATATGAGTGACTCCCTAACGGAGTCAGATTGAATTACTTGGTGTAATAAGCAACTATATCAAACTCCAGTGGTGTGTAAATAATTCCACAGTGTATTCAATATTGAGTATATTTCTATGATTTCTATTCATTAAAATGACAAAGTGGAAACCCAAAAGAAATCTAATTAGAGAATGTAATTAAAAACAGTGCTGATGAAAATAAAAATGCATATATCCAAATGTGCGGTGAAGTGTTATTTCATTTGATATTAATTGCAACGGATATGTGTCATAGAAGAAAATATTATACTATTACTATGTATATGAATTTAAATTATTTGTTTGGCAGACATTTTATTGATTACAATTTGTTTTTTTTTCTACTTTTAAATTACTATTTCGTTATTAGAACCTAGTGCCATTATAACAATGTCTAGTTGGAGTTAAATAACAGTTATAATTTTTAAATTTCCTACAGACTGTCAAACATTAACTTTTATATGTATAGTCGTTAGATATGGTACTAAGCAGCTACATAAAATCAATACGTATTTGTTAATTCTAACTTCAATAGGGCTGTTTATTTTCCCACAACGCAAAGAAATTCTGAGCAAATATTGTTACGAAGTTTCTATTTGTCCTTTTTCGTCCAGTTTTTCCCTCGTTAATAAAACAAGCTTTTAGTTTAAATTACAACAAGTACAACAGTTTTCTTGACTTTACTTGTCCAATACCAACTCAACACTTTAAAATAAATGCGTTTCGATAACATTATTAATCAACGAGTTATTGGTTCGCTCATTTGAACTGAGACTGACTTCAGTTTCGCCAGAACTCAGTTGTTTGTATGACTTGAGCCGATTCCAGAATCATCTTGTAGTTACGCTGTCTGTTCTCGAAAATTCCACATTGACTGAGTGGTTTCTGTTGTAATGCCACCTGTCCTCAATTATTTCAAACTGATCTCGCGATACCATAAAAAATTCGTGGTGAGTTGGTATGAAGTAGATTTGCATTTTTTCGCCACGGCATACTTTAGGGCGGAATTAACATAAGGCAATCAGGCTGCCATGTAAACCTTCAACACTTTGCTGATATTCTAATGTTATTTTGACATAAATGTTAGTTACACCAAACATGTTGCAATATACTGGAATTGAGTTCTAATTTAATTTCATGTCGTTCATAAATATCGTGCATAAATTAATATTTTCCCATCACATTCCTCAAAATTAGTGAGCTGTGGGCTTTCTAGATTTACTCTCACTGACTGGAACCTTGTCTTGTACACCGATTCCGAATGCCGTTTACAGTCACTACAGTTTAGGCCTCATCTTCAAACATCTACAACAAGTTCATTTGTTGTGTAAGAAGTCTCTCAGTGTAGTGTTTTTTGTTATAGTTTTCAAACAAATTCTTAATTTATGTTTTTTGCGAAATATTTTTTGTGTAGTTAGGTAGACGGTTGGTCACCGCATTTGGCGGGATTGTTCCGCTTTTTGCGGGATTGTACTACATGTTGGTGTCTCATCCCAAATTTAATCTAAAATAACAAAACGATTATATATAAAATAAAACGCTGTATTTTATATGTTTAGTAGTATTTTAACTACATACATGCATTTCTATTTACATTTTATTTAAAACCAAAAACATCCGCTTTATTGCAAATTTTGTCCAGCGATTTGGTCAAAATCAGAACTAAGACAATCTCTCGTAGACTATCTGATTATTTTAGAGTTTATCGGGCAGACATTTGGGTGATTGAGAACGTGACTTGTAGGCTGAGAAATAACAATCCAGCATATGTATATAAGATTCAACGTCTTCTCTGACGCTCAGGTGGCTATCAATTCCGTAAAATCAGTCTTTCTCATTTCAACATCTGCCCAGGACTGCCGCATATCTCTTAACGCGACGACCCATCAATATGGCATAAAATGATATTACCGATAGGCACTGGAACATTCCGGGGACCCGTAGAGCAGCTGAGATAGCAAGACCACATAGCACAAAATCGATTTCAATTAACCAAATCCAGTTTTCAATTAAACTCTTGTTTGATTTTTGCGCCGATACAAAAACTGATGGATTCAATTAAATAAATTGTAAGCCATTAATTTATGAAAATTCCTAAAGTAAATATTATATTAACTAAATAATTAATTGATTTATGGGGAATAATTCAAACAAATATGTTTGTTAATCCAATTTAAGATTAGTTAATTTAGTTCGCGTGGAATTATAAATTATTTAATTAATCCAATTAAAAAGTTAATCAAATATAAAACTTAATTTTGACATAATAATTTAAACGCTCAATTGTTACATTTATTAAAAAATATTATTTTCTTTAAATAAAATATTATTTTCTTTAAATAAGAAAATTCAAAAATTATCGGCGGTTTCTCTTGCTTAAAGTAGAAAAAGTGACATTTCAATGTAAAAAATAAACAATTGTTTGGCGGTCATTGTCTCGTTTCATTAAATGTTAACGAAAAATAGTACTTAAAATGTTAATTATGACAGAACATAAAAAAAAAATAAGAAACACAAAGATGTTAAGAAACAGAAAATATAGTCCAAATTCGCGGAAAGTGTGTTGTACGACATTTGGACCACAAAACTAAAAAAATTGCAATGCTTGGGTATTTTACGTAAACAACCAAAGCATTGAAACCTATTGCAGCTCTTCCCAAAGGGTATTGCTATCTGAAACTCGAATCGGATGTTTTCAGAATACGTAAAACCCCACACAATAATTACAATTGGGAGTCATCCGAAAGTTATTCTTGAAGACTTCGTCCCCGCTTAATACGGATTCATGCCCCCAGAATCGTGATGACGGCTGCTAAAAGTTATTAATAAATATATATTTTCTAAATATTGTGCAACCGTTTTCTAACAAGTTGCAAATAACTCCCAGTTATATAAAATTAATGTTCCTTTCGAGAAGATAAAATACATCTTTTAACCTGCATCCTTCTCATTCTTCGCCGGCGTAGAATTTCTTCTGATTAATTATTTGATTTACTGATTTTGCCAGTACACGTGTGATTGGTAACAGGTATCAAAGTTAAAAATGTTAGGCTTTCCTTGCTATTTCATCGTGAATAGTCTTATAAACGAACAAAGCTTGCAAATCATTTATTATCAAAAATCTTGCTCTGTAAAAAATGTGTTGCAAGTTACGTCCATTTTATAGTCGACATAATCAAGTCATTGTGACCACATTTCGCAGCAGTTTCACTCTATTACACATCAATCAACCAACTCATATCCCTACTTACTTACGTACTTATCCAGTCTCGAACAACCCCGGGGGGTCAGGGACCTTGCAAAATGAAGATAACATATTTCGCCAACCAGTTCGATCTTTTGCTTTATCGCTCCAGTTGACAATACCAAGTGTACGCAGGGATTCATCAACTTGATCCCTCCAGCGCAGTCTTGGTCTTCCTATTTTTCGCCTTCCTTCAAGTTCGGTTTCGAAAACCCTTCGTGCTGGTTCGTCTTTGTCCATTCTACTGACAATGTCGATGACGGGATAAAGCTCATACCGCTCATGGTTCTTGCGTCGCCGAGACTCCCCGTTGTGCACTATATGACCATAAATCTTCCGGAGTATTTTTCTCTCCAAGACTTCCACAGATGTTTCGTCTACTTGCGATAAGACCCAGGATTCTGCGCCATAAAGCAAGACAGGTTATATGAGAGTCTGGTATAGCTGGATTTTCGTCATTTGAGAGAGGACTTTATCTCTAAAGTACTTGCTTAGCCCAAAATAACATATATTCGTAAGCACAATCCTCCGCTTGATCTCAAGGCTGCCGTTGTTGTTTTTGTTCACGGCAGATCCGAGGTATATAGGCATATCCCTATTTAGTAGTGAAAAAAGCTTCTCAAAATACCGGTCGGAACGGGTGTAAAACTCTAAGTCCCAATTAGTGAGTGTAAAGCTAGAAAGTGCACTGCTCACTGGTTGTGAGAAGCTCTCCGCCATTCCTTCATAGCATGTAATGGGAAAACCATTTTTGGAACAAAGTTCCTCATCGCACGTTGCGGGATGGGGGCTAAATGAAAAAATTGTTAACAACTTTTTTTAACCGTATTATGCTATAGCCCAGTATACAGCCCAGTAATATTAAGCATACTGTTAGGATTTGGTAATTATTCCTAGATTTGTACAGTCAGGGACGTATATGAGGGTTGTGTTCTTTCATGTTGGCTTTGTGATAGTCATGCCATTGTGAAGTGTCCTGGCTTCAATGGAAGGCATTTTGACATAATTACGGCTAAGGAAAGCGGGCTTTGCTAAACATGTTGGAAGTGTAAGGAATTCGATTTTGACTTTTTTTAGGTTATTGCCTTTTGCGTTATTAACAGTATTACGGCATTCTGTGACTTTTCAACGGGCGCTTTACACGTGCTGGAACTAACTAGAAACTTCGTGCCAACCGGGTGTCTCTTGACACCTCATGTGTTTTTTTTTATCCGCCAGTGATAATGACGATAGCGATATATCCATACCTCTCCGATCACAGCAATGGGGTTTGTGTTATTCGCCCACCTTGAAGATTTTGCAGATGGGCAGTCGAATACCTTTCGGAACCCGTTAAAACTCTAGGTCCCAATCAGTGAGTGTAAAACTAGAAAGCGCACAGCTCACTGGCTGTGAGAAGCTCTCGCGAGTCCCTTCATGGAATGTAATGGGAAACTCTTTTTTACCCGCTAGTGATACTAAAGATCGCAATCCGTCGCCGATCGCAGCAATGGGGTTTGTACTATTCGACCACCTGGAAGACTTTACGTAAAAACTTCGGTATAAAACCGTACAGAATATAACTTGTACACTAGCTGATGCCGGACGACCTACCATAACATCATCTTTTAGTTGAATTGGCCTTAGAGAATTGGGAAGAATATCATCTTTTATATCGAAAAATTTTTTGGTTCACGGGGAATCTCAATAAAACGAATTGCCCAATTAGTTCGAGGCTGTTCACGAGCTTCCAATGCACCCTGAAAAATTAATTGTTTGATACGATTTATGAGCTGGCAGCATCATTGGACCGTACTTCCTCAAAGACGATGAAGGCCGTAACGTTTCGGTCAATGTAGCAAGTGCGTATTTGTACGGACGATCACAGATATTTTTTGCCCAAAATGGAAGAATTGGTAATTTTTGGCATGTGCTTTTTACAGAACGGTACCACATGCAACACTGCACGCGATACCATGAACAAGTTGAGAGGTAACTTAAACAGTTATGGCGTTGTGAATTGGGTGCCAGGTTCGTGCGGTTTGGCCCCACTAGACTATTTTCTATAGAGGCACGTGAAGTCTCTTATATACAGGGACAAGGCAACCATGATTGCTGCCTTGAAAGACAATAGTACACGTTCAATTGGTGAGATACCGGTGGAAATATAGGAAAAATTTTGACTTTCAGAATGGACGACGTGAAACATACCCGTGGACAACAAACTAATCCTTAAAAAGAAAGTGGTATGCATTAATTTATTGACCCACGTAAGTATTTCATTGAAAGAACAAAAAATGAGCTATTATATTAGTACTTTACTTACTTTTATTGACTATTTTACAACCTTATGAGGTCAGATGTCTTACAAATAACACCTAAAAAACAAATTTCAACATATTCTTCCAACTGGCTCTATCCTTCGCCGCCTTTGGTAACACCAAGGATACGGAGGGATTCTTTTGCCTGGTCTTTCCAGCGGAGATTTGGTTGTCCTCTTTTCCTGCTTCCATCGGGTACGTCATCGAAAACCTTTCGCGCTGGCTCATCTTCATCCATTCTGATAACATGACCTATCCCACGCAATTGGCCTAATTTTATTCGCCCAGCTATGTCCACGTCGGAATACAAATTCCAGAGACGTCGGTACTCGCCGTTTTCTTCAGGATCTTATATTTTACGAAGAGTTTTCCTCTCGAATACTCCCAGGTGTTTTTCATCCGCTTGCGATATGACCCAAGTTTCGGAGCCATATGTCAAGACAGGTAAAATGAGAGTCTGATATAGCTGGACTTTTGTCCGTCGAGAGAGGGCTTTGTTCCTAAACTGCTTGCTGACCCCAAAATAGCATCTATTTGCAAGCACAATTCTGGTATCTATCTCCAGGCTGACGTTTTCGTCCTTGTTCACGGCGGATCCAAGGTAGACAAATTCATCTACCTCTTCAAAATTAAATCAGTTGTCAACTGTCAAGTGCGGACCAAGTCGAGAGGTTTCTCTAGTCGTTGACACCATCAATTTTGTCTTGTCCACATTAACAGCAAAGACCCACCTTCGCTGATTCCTTTTCGATTCTTGAAAATACTGCAGTAACCTTTCGCAAATTTCGGGCAATGATGTCTATGTCTTCAGCATACGCCAGCAACATATGGCTTTTCGTGTTAGTGGTCTTGTTAGTATTTACTGCAGCTTTTCTCATTATTATCTCCATTAAAATGTTGAAGAGATTGCACGAAAGTGTGCCGCCTAGTCTCTTAGTTCTCGGTTGGTACAGAATGGTTCAGTGACGTCTTTCCCCACTTTCACTGCTGATTTGATGGTGGTCAGCGTTATTCTACAGAGGCGAATCAGTTTTGCCGGAATACCAAGTTCGGACGTAGCTTCGTACAGTTTTCCCCGTATGAGGCTATCGAAAGCAGCTTTGTAATCGACAAAGAGGTAGTATGTATCGATTTTCTTTTCGTCGGTCTTTTCCAAGATTTGGCGTAGCATGAATATTTGCCCAGTAGTGGTCTAAAACCACACTGATAAGGTCCAATCAGGTTTTCAATAACTGGCTTTAGTCTTTCACATAATACGCGCGACAAGACTTTATACGCGATGGATGAAAGACTGATACCGCGATAGTTGGAACAGACACACGGATCGCCCATTTTGAAAACAGGACATAATACACTGAGACTCCAATTGTCGGGCATAGATTCCCCCAGCCATATATCGCATATAAGTCGATGCATGTGGGCTAGCAGTCCTTCGCCACCTGCCTTCCTGCCTTAAAAAGTTCAGCGGGTAGTCCATCCGCACCAGCAGCTTTATTATTCTTAAGGCGGGAGATCTCCGTTCTAATCTCGTCTTTGTTGGTGGGGGGGGGGGGGTAGAATCTACATTATGTTCCACTATCATTACCTCCTGATCTTCAGAGAATCTGTGTGGAGTAGTGGTGAAAAGTGGTCTCTCCACATTTTGAGCACACTCTGCTTATCAGTTACCAGAATCCTATTCTCGTCCTTGTAGGAGAGCAGTCCATTATTAAGCCCATTATTTGATCTTCTTACCCTCTGGAAAAGCTTTCGGAATTCACCATTCAACCTCTACATTTCGGTTTTTTCAATCGTTATATAGTGCACAAAATCTAGGCATATAGGGATTTACAACATATTCACCTTGGTTCCAATTTATGCATTTCCAAATGAATAACAAAAGACACTCCAAATATTTCTTTTCAGTTAAGAAACTATTGCTTTCAAGTACAAAATTTAAATTCAATATTTAACTTTAGAATTAGTTTCTTGTCCTTACTGCCTCATCACTTGTGCCCAAAACGCAAGGTAGGAAACCCATATTTCAACTTATCGCGGGAAACTCCAAAAGTTAATTACGGCCTCTCACACATTTTGTGCTTAAGTATGTTTAACATTGAATAGGTGACCATGAAGTAGCATTGAAATACATGTGACATCCTCCCCAACGTGGTCATTATTAGCAAATTATTTACTTAACTAAGGACTTATTGAAGTCCAATAGATTGAACATATACAAGCTTCTCTCTACGTGGGTATGTGTGTATGTGAGACTACGACTCACTGTCAGCTCTGCTGTATCCCGAGTAACGTGTGCACTTAATAGCACAAACCAAACTAATCTTAGCAACACTATAAATTGAGTTGGCTGGCTGATTTAGTTTATGTTAGTTCGAATAGCTAACAAATGTCCCTCTCCCCAACTATGTATGGATGTACGATGTACGTTTGTGTATGACACCCACAAGGTCCTGCACTAAATCTGTATTCTAGTAGGTGTTATCCTAAAAGTTCAATTTACTTTTATGCTTCGTGCATATTTGCGGCTATTAATTTAAGTTTTATTGAGTTAATTAAGAAAACGCTACATTTACGGATAATAATGAAGATTCCGAAATGAGATTTCAATGTACGATGTAAGTGCGAGTAGAAGGCTGGAAAGACAATGTAATGTCGTCTCCTCTGAGTGGAAAGACAATATAATGACTCCTTGTTTTTCTCGTATTTGTAGGATAATACAAACTTTGTCGATCACAGCATTTAATGGTTCAACATGTCGGAGATAAATGCGAAAAGTTCTTGTTCCTCCTTAGGCTAAAAATATTGAAGCAATTATGTGTTTAAGGATAACAAATAGGATTATATTTGTACAAATATGTTACTCTATATGTATACTCTACACTGGGATATAAATTCGTTGACCAAACACGTACGTTTGCTATTAACTTTTTATCCATTTGGGACTTTCAATTTGTTCTCAATTATGTTTTATTATTATCACATTGTGTTCCATGAAGGGATTGATGAGAGGTTCTCAGAATCAGGGGGCTGTGTGCTTTGCAATGTTTACCGTACCGCATTTAGCATTTTCGTGGCTAATTACTCCTTAGGTGACCATCTTTGAAGGAGGTGACCATCGTCACGTTGAACACTTGTCTTATATACAACAGTCGCATTCGCTAACCATCGTCCAACCGACCGTCTGGTAAAGGGTGTCGAAAAATGCACACAATATTAGAATTTTGTGTCGTGTGTCCCATAAGTCTTATTGTTGTAGTAAAAGGACGGTCCAGCGTTAATCAGAATGAATCTCTAAATTAAAGAACACCGCATTTTCACTGTTGAGTAATATTTTCAAAATATTGATTCTTCAGTCAATGAACTGATGGCTTCGCTAACCGTCAAAATTGTCAGCTTTAGGATTTACAAATGACTGTTTATTGTAGATTAAGGACTGCGTACATCACTGAACTGCTTTTCTACGAAAATTCACCTGGGCGGGCAATAACAGTTATGGTTGTGGACGACATGTATTTTCATAAAGAAGAGGCCACATGTCCTACATTAAATAAAGATATAAATATATATTACATCCCATGAAGGGACAGGAGAGAGCTTCTCACAAACGCCGAGCGGTGTGGTTTCCAGTTTTCACTCACTGATTGCGACCTACAGTTTTATCCCGGTTCCGAACGGTTTCTTGTGATACGATTTCATGGCTTATTACTCGGTAGTGTCGCCGTGTGAGGTGGACTTCGTCGAAAGACGTGTAAGGTGGTCAGAGCAGGGATCGGACCCACATTCTCTCGCATAACATGTCCTGCATTCCGAGAAACAATTCAATTACATTTTAATCTTACTCAAATTTTGAGACACAATTTGTTTAAAATACTAATCAATTTGCACCTATTAATCAATATTGCGCGTATGATTTCGTTATTCAGCTCTGACCTTGTCTCGGGCTTATTAACATATACCATAGTTTTCACGTAGCCCCATAGAAAGATTTACAATGCTGTCTAATCGCCGGATCTTTGACCTCGTTGTTTCGTGACATAATATGACCTGGGTACTTCATTCGCAACAAGGCCCATTGTATCTGCTCTCTGTGTCAAGTGTCATCGTGCTGTTGCAACCACATATTGTCCAAATACGTGTCATGTAAAAAGTTTGTTATCCTGTCACGATAACGTTCACCGTAACAGCATTACCGACATAAATTTCTAAGAAGTGCGATCCGATGTCTACGACAACCAAAAAGTTACACCAAATAGTCACCAGCTGTGGGTGTATAGTTCTTTCTTGAATGGCATGTGGATTTTCAGTGCCCCAATCCCTTCATGGGATGTTATGGAACACCATTTTTTTTTAAGTGCGGCAGTATTTGTTTGTTAACAGCTGATTATTGACTCAGATGACTGGTTATATTGACCGAATAATTCAAGTAATGGACGAAATACAATTCTTACAGATCTACCATTTCAAGGGCTTGGTTCACTTTTCATTCCAAATGTATAAAATGGTGGCCTAATATCTGATTTAATGCAATGGGGAGTTATCATTCACAATTCAACAGAGTATCGATCCATGACTAAGTTTGCCAAGCCCGGTAGTACCAATTGTCGGAAAAAATATAAACGAATTCATTAACATATTACAAGCAATTTCTATCCAAGATCTTTATTACAATTGAATCACCCTATACAACCAACCTATACTTGACACAGATATTTGATATCATATTAGAGCCAAGAAATCACTATTTCAAACTATCAAAAGCAGAGTGCAATAATTTCAAAACTGAGTGAGACACAATCCAATTTTTTAAATTTTCAAGATTTCAAAAAACTGATAATTTGTAAAACAAAGAAAAATTACATGAGGTGTCAGGGGACACATCGGTTGGAACGAAGTTCCTTTCACTATATATTATGTATTAGTTAGTTCCAACACGCCTAAGGCGCCCGTTGAAAAATACGACAATTTAAATGGATCTTTAAGAAAATATACTTTTTGTAAAATGATAAACTTTCTTTAAGAAATAATGTTTTTTTATAGAATCTATTTTAAAAAAAGTATATTTTTAGGTCCTTTTTGTAGGAATATGTATTATATTTTCCCGAAAGGTGTTCTTTTATTAAAAGCTAATGTTGTTTTTTAAGAAAAGGTACTATTTTTAAGAAAAAGTACTTTCTCTGAGAAAAGGTCATTAATTAATTAATTTTTTTTCAAAGGAGTACTTTTTTTAAGAACAGCTACTTTTTAAAGAAATTGTACTCTTTTTATGACAAGGTTATTTTTTTAAGAAAATGTGCTTATTTTCAAAAAGGATACTTATTTCAAAAAAAAGGTAGTATTTTATTTTTTACAGATGGGTAATTTTAAGAAAGGAATTTTTATAAGCAAATTTACTTTTATAAGAAAAAGTACTTAGTTACAAAAAATCAATCAGTGTTCGAACTCACGGCCGATGTGTTAACACCTTTTTGTCACGCGGTACCTGTTCGATTTCTATGAGCACATTAGTCAATGTTACATGGGAAAATAAAAAAAGAATAGTTTTTGTGCTGAAGGCTCTTTTGCTATTGCACACTTTCTTTCTTCTTACATCTGCTTTAACATTTGATGAAATATTGTAAAAATAAGCAAAATAATATTTAGATTTAGACAAACAGAGTATTGAATAGTATAGAGAACTGATTGCACTCTTTTTCCGCTCTCATGTAGAGACTCTGAGTAAAAGAGCATACACGAGTCTTATTCTCTTTGTAGAACATTTCAGTATAGATGCACCATTTGGACAATGTTTGTTACATAAAACAATACAAAAGGCATAAATGTTTCAAAAGGCATCAATGTTTCACATCAAAATTATGAATGGAGCAAGTTATGACAAATGTTGCCATATGTTGCCAGTGCTCTTGAGTTATACAATTTCTTCCATGAGTTCTCTATACTATTCAATACTCTTTGGCGATGACGACCTGCTTCAATGTTCGCTGTCGCTACATCAATACCATCATACTTATTCTCAGGCAGAGACAATTGTTGTACAACAAACACATATGTGATGCTAACGCTGGGTGGTGTTTGCTTGCGTTCACTTCCATAGATTGCCCTACCCGTTCCTATAGTTGTTAACATATCAAAAAAAATCCTTTTTTTTAAGAGAAGTTACTTTTTGTAAAAAAGCATAGGTCCATAGGTGCTTTTTTAAGATAAGGTACTTTTTTTAAGAAAATGTACTTTGTTCGAGAGTACGAATAGGTATTTTTTGGGAAAATTAACTTTTTTTAAGAAAAAAATTTTAAGAAACATTACCTTTTTTGAAACTTCTTTCACTTTGGCTTTTCTAAATTTACGTTTTATTGGGTTCAAAATTACAAAATAGACTAAATATTGGCTACAGGGTCCACCTAGAAAACTTCCCATGCAACAAGAAAATTCCCAACATATGTAACTCTAGACACAAACCACAGCAAAAGTAAACAAGATAGTTGATAATAGTGGGTTGTAAATAATAGTGTTTAAAAAAAGATGTTTATTTTTTTTTACATTTAGCCCCCATCCCGCAACGTGCGATAAGGACCTTCGTTCCAAAATTAATTTTAACTTAGTGGTTACCGGTTGATCGACACAAAATCTCCCATAAATCAAAACTGATCTTAATGAATTTTACTACTAGGCAATGTTTAGTTAAAAGCTACCGTGAAATAATAATGTACTACATACGCACAACCGTTCTCACACCTACTCTGTATCCAACAATTGGTATCTTTGCCACTCCGATTTTTGTTACTCCCATATAATGTTTATAGTTGGGGGTTTCCGGTTGACCGCCAGAAAATCTCGCTTAATCCAAACCCGATATTTCTGAAATTTAGTACTAGCCAATATTTGATCAAAAGCTACGGTGTATTATAAACGTACTACTTTTCCATGCCCATTTTCGCATCTCCTATACAAAGTTGGGCCAACAAATTGGCTGGTAGTTACGATCAATCGTCACAATCACAACCAGCCCTAATCAACTTGGGACTTAGGTAATGTTTTCGGCAAAGTTAATTTCGTATTGAATTTGGGAGAATTTGGTCTGTCGGCTTCACAAAAATATAAGCCTTTTTCAATGGACCTTAATCCCAATGGATGACTAGGCGTGAGGGAATGTTGAAGTCTGTTGCCCCGAATGAAATTTTTGTACAGGTTCTCAGTTGGAAATTACCTATAGACATCATCAATGTCAAAGAACTGACATGTCAGAGTCACTGCTGAATTTCAGACTTTTTCACCCCCTGACATTTTCATACATTTGTTCAAAAGTCAGCAGGAATTTTCACAGTTTGTCAACAGTGGTGATCACCTTATGACGTGTACACAAGACGTCTTGAGTAATCATTCATCAGTGGGTCAGTAACTCAAGACGTCTTTAAATATGGTGTTTCGGGTCATCTTGTAGGTGCTTATTTATTGGAAAACTGAGACATATATACACAATTATAATGCTCTGAAAATTATTCTTCTAAC
The DNA here is from genome assembly GCA_963931995.1 of Phaonia tiefii. Lineage (NCBI taxonomy): Eukaryota > Metazoa > Arthropoda > Insecta > Diptera > Muscidae > Phaonia > Phaonia tiefii. The sequence continues at coordinate 195,005,704 of OZ008367.1, forward strand.
CAATTTCAACCATTTTGATATATATTCTGAAAACGTATGGCATATATGTCATAATTACAAGTAAATAAAATAAAATTTACTTTGAAGTTTTTGAAAAATTTGGAAATCCACACACATGACTCGCTTTGACAAATGATGAAGACCTCCGCAATCGAAATTAAGCATTGGTCTTAATAAGAGTCGGCCATGACAAAGGGCTGACAAATCAATAGAACACAATTTATGTCACCAAAGTCAAAACTACTGACATGCCAAGAAGAAGTCTTATATAAATTGTCATCACCTACTGACATAGCCCTAAGGAAATACTACTGATAATGTCTTCAAGACAAAATTTCCAACTGGGTTATCATTAAGCTTATTTATTAGCTTTATATTATTTTTCAAAAAAGTTCACCACAAGAAAATGTTCCAATACCAATTGAAAAAAACAATTGAACTTTGGACGATGGAAATCGATGTTGAACTACTGCGTGACGGCCATGAAAAATAAATTCGAGCGTAACTGGCTAATAGCTAATTAATCTAACTCAAACGTTCACTTTCGGTTGTTTGCTACGCGAAAAACATCTGATTTGGTTCGTATTGATTTTCGCTCGATTTCCGTTCGGCTGCATGGTACTGGAAACCGAATCACCGGGTTGTCGCGTAGCAAGCGAATGACAACGTTCATTTGAGTTGGAGAATTGGCTGTTAAACTTGTGATGCGTAAGAATGCACTTTTTCATTATGAAACAACAACACGTATTTTTTGAGATACGAGTAGTTATGATTTTTTGTATTGGATTGTAAGAACACATGTTCCGATTAAATATTCGTCAAATGGCCCCACACGGCTCTGATGACAAGCCATTATTATTGTCATGAAATTTGCCATGTATTTTTCACAGAGATGTGACTGTATCTCACCGATGACACGTTGCATCTCGGATTTGAACTCAGGAATTGTTTCTGGTTTATTGCAAAAGATTTCTCAAAACCCCAAAGAAAGAAATCGAACGGTGTTAAATCGCATGATCTTGGTGGCCAGTTGGCATCAGAATTTCTTGATATTATTTTGTTCTGGAAATCGTTGCAATAATAAATCGATTGTTAGATGTGCGGTGTGGTACTTGTCCCCGGGTTGCTGAATTTTGTACGCATGAAGGTGGAGGTTTTTGTGAAAATTCGCTGCGTAGCGCTTCGCGAAATTTGAAGTTTCTGAGAATTGATGTTTCCGGTTTTCAGCGACTTTCTCGTTTACAGCAGCAATGTTTTTAAGAAACCGACCGGTACGTTATCGCACAGTAGTCTTACTGTCCATAACCGACCCTGTTTCTTCAAATTTGTTGACCACTCTTCGAATGGTTAACACATTAGGTTCACTTTCTCGACTGAAAATTCTATGAAGTTTGCGAGCGGTCTCAACATAACTTTCAAAATTTTTTTAATAATTTTTCACAATTATAACGCGTTGTTCTTTCGTAAAGTGCTCCATTTTTAATGATCGGAATAAACATATGTGACAGCTGCCAAATTTCAGAGTTGCCACTTGCACAAAAAAAATTACACTAAAGTTAAAAAGTGCAATCTTACTGAGACGCCATTGTATATATTTTTTCGATTTGTACACAATTTTACGCCCAACGAATTAAGACTTGTGAATACATTTACGGCCCTATTGTTTCTTGTTATGGCCTTATTGTTATGGCCTTTTTATGAGAGGTTTGGGAGACAATTTACTACGCAAAAATCGTCTCTCAAATCCATCACAACTTTTTATGAATAAGGCGTTTAGTTTATATACCAGTTTCTTCCAATATTTGTTTAAAGCAGTTATTTAAACTATTAAATTAAGAAACTATTGGCCAATATAATATATAATCTTTTTTTTGCATTATTTTTGTATAATTTCAGTATAACATCAAGAAAAAAGAAGAGGTAGTTGAAATGCAGCCACAAGAGGAACCCAATCCTCTGATGCGGAAAAAGAAAACACCGGAAGAACTGGCTGCCGAGGCTGAGCAAGAAGAGCTGGATGATTTCACGAGTAAGTTCGATTTGCATTAAATATTTCTCTTCTATCTGTCTTTTCAGAATGTATTCTAACTTTCAATACCAAAATAATAAAAAATTTAAAATTTAAATACAAACAAAGAAACACCTTTCCTAACCGACTAATCCAGTAAAAACAACAACTGCAATGAAACTACTACTAATCTTTGTGTCACTCCCTCTCTATCTCTCTTTGCTGTATTGCAAAGGGCAACTATCGTACTACTTACTAATTCAAAATGCATTTCTATTCTACGATACTACTACTATACTACTATTTACAACTAATGCTAACTATCTATAAAGAACACGAGTATCCAAGAACTTTCAAGTTTTATTCCTTTTCTTATTTGTTACAAATACGTATAAACGAACAACAAATGCGAATGTTTAAGTACAACATGTTTTTTAGTCTCTCTCTATCTTTCTTTTTTTTTGTATCTATGTATTTGTATCTTAACTGTGCGTGTGCGTGTGTAAACCAAGCAAATACAAAACCTACAGCAACAACAATTTTTCAATTTACAACACAACTTTAAAATCAATATCTACTAGTAACAGCTTTAAAACACCAGCCATATAGATTAGAATAAGTGTATCTATTCATATTTCTCTTCTAACTTCTTCTACTCTTTCAACACTATTACAACTACTACTACAACTCTACTCTTCCAAGTCTACAAAAGCCAAACGACAAATACAAAATTATCCTTTAAACCATAAAATAAATTCAGCAGCATTAATAACATAAACATGACGACAACATAAACATCTCTCTAAGTATTTGTATAAATAGCGAACCATAGGTATTGTATGACTTTGCCAGTGTTTGTCAATGACTCTGCCAGGAGGCGTCATTGTTATTTATGAAAAGGCAAACATTGAAATCCTACAATGCCTATAAATCCTATTAATACAATTAAATTGTAAATTAATCCTTAAGGATACAAACAACAATATGAACTTAACATTAAACATTCTAAAATGTTTCAAAGTAATACGAGTACTAACTCAGAAATATTCATATATATTTTTTGAATGTAAACTGCTACATGTTTTAGTAAATACATATTTATGAAAGTAAATAAGTTGATACTTTCATTGCAAGTAGTTGATCGATATGAACATACATACTAGTTACATACATATATATACATGAGATACATGATATACAACTACCTACATACCTACCTACTGCATCAGTATGTATGTAGCTATAATTTATGATAGATGCTTGACATTTTTGTGTACAACGTAAATGTAAATATTAGAAACGTCGATCGAACAATGTTGGCTAATTAACATAACCCTCTAATGAGAAATTTTCGATTCAAAGGACTTTAATGCCAAACTATATTAGATATAGTAAATATCTTCCAATTTCCGGGGAAGGTAATAATAATTTATTTTATGTATTATAAAGAATATGAAATATAAATATAAATTATTAAGAAATATAAAATATTTACAGTATAAATTCAATTATTAAATATTCATTGAGTGGAAGTAATTTATATAAATATTGTAAGTTATTAATCTACACAATTATTTATAATTTTAAAATATTTTATTAGATAATGCAAACATCAAAAAAATTTTGTTCAATAATATTTTATTCATAACAAAATTACAATTATTCATTTAAAAAGTGAAGCTTCTCTAGATTCAAATGTTTCAATGCCTCCAATACCTAACTAATCGTGTAGGGAAATTTTCCGCAATTACGACCTGAACTAATTCTTCCCCTTTTAACTCACACGCAATAGTTTCACTCACCAATGCGTAGTAAACAGAACAATCCAATTAAGCGTCCAAAATCGAAAAAAAAATGTTCAGTACTGTCCTTACGCAATATGGCAAAATCTTTGGTAACGTACGCCAGTTCCAGGATTGTGGTTAGCTAAGTTAGGTTAGGTTGAAAAAGAGAAAGAAGTAGATGCAAATACTGGCTCAACAATTTTTAAATTCTGAACTATGACTCCTACTACGACTGCAACTCCCGGTCTACAAATAAGCCAAACAAAGTCAAATGATTTAATAGAGTCAGGTATGAAGAAACACGTGAACGCCAATATTTTTAGTTAACGTATGTGAAGTTCGTACTAAGGGTTTCTCATTATGATTGCAGTTTTTAAATTTAGTGTAATTTTTTTTTTTGTGAAAGATGTGGCAACTCTGATATTTGCCAGCTGTCACATATGCTTATTCCGATTATTAAAAATTGTGCGGTTTACGAAAGAACAACGCGTTATAATTGTGAAAACTTATTACAAAAATTTGGAAAGTTATGCTGAGACCTCTCACAAACTTCGAAGAAATTTCAGTCGAGAAAGTGCGCCTAATGTGTCAACCATTCGAATAGCGGTCAATAAATTTGAAGAAACTGGGTCCGTTATGGACAATAAGACTTATGTGGGAGACCGGTACGGTCTCTTAAAAACCATTGTTGCTGTAAACCAGAGCGTCACCGAAATCCCGAAAACATCAATTCGGCATCGTTTTCAAAAACTTCAAATTTCACGATGCACTACGCAGCGAATTTTGACAAAATAACTTCACCTTAATGCGGACAAAATGCAGCATACTCAGGACCTCTAAACCGCAGACCATGGAAAGCGCCGGCAGTTCGTTCAATGGGTAATTGAGCAAAATGAAATCAATACCAATTTAAAAAAAAAAAAATCATCTCCGATAAAGCGCATTTCCATCTGAATGACTTGGTGAACCCACAAAATTGTCTAATTTGGGGCTCAGAAAATCATCATAAAATCCATGAGAAAGAAATGCATCCACAACGAATAACTGTCTGGTGCGGATTTTGGTGCGGCGGCGTGATTGGGCCTTACTTTTTTGAAGATGAGGCCGAAATTGCAGTGACTGTGAACGGCATTCGCTACAGGAACATGATAACGGAGTTCTTGTAGCTTCAAGTGAGCGGCAGGGATCTGGACGATATGTGGTTTCTGCACGACGGCGCCACCTACCATACCGCGCTTGATACAATCGACTTATAGCAGCAACGATTTCCAGAACAAATTATCTCAAGAAATTCTGATGTCAGCTGACCACCAAGATCATGCGATTTAAATTCGTGCGATTTCTTTTTTTTTCACATTGACCAATACTCAGGGGGATGCCCCCTATAAATGCCGTGCATTGTATTGGACTTAGGAAGTAGGGATAGAGGTGGAAGGAAAAAGGGTATAATGTTTGTTAATGTTTGATTTGAATCTCTCGATATTGAAAGAATTAGGGAATACACCCGCCGGAAGTTTATTCCACATACGAACTGTACGGCTAAAAAACGAATTCTCCCTGTATTGAGTAGTTCTATCCACAGGCCAAGAAATAACAAATGGACGTGAACTACTGGAAAAGCGCGTTGAGCGATTAAATACTCTTACCTCCGGAATAGAGGCGTGTATCTCATATGAACACTTACCGTGAAAATACCTATACAAAAGTGATACGCAACTCACGTTTTGACGATGCTCTAAGGAAGCAACAGAGTTGGTTACCCTGCTATCTCCTATAAGCATCATCGCTCTCCGTTGTACGCGGTCCAGAAGCTCCAATGTGGACCTAGGGGCACCAGCCCAAATATGAGAGTTGTATTCCATTTTCGGCCTAATATATGAAATGTATATATTGAGGAGATCAGATGAGGTGAAAAATTTCTTACACCGCTTTAAAAGGCCTAAGCACTTGAAAGCTTCTTTGGACACGTTAAATACGTGATCATTCCACCGAACATCACACTGTATTTTCATGCCAAGAACTTCAAGAGCATCTGATTCCTCAATGTCCACACCATTCATAGAAATAGGTGACAGGGACATGTCATTCGTGCGCTTGTGGGATAATATGCAGCACTGGGTCTTACGCTCATTAAATTCGATCCGATTCGACCTACCCCACTCTGTTACCAGGCGAATGTCCTGGTTGAGTGAGTCATTCATCATCCGTCTCTTCTCATGCACCGTGGAAGGACTTGGCCGACTATCAAATGAATATGAATGACATATACTACTGTCATCCGCAAATGAGTACATTGGACTCGAAGTAAGACTCAAGAGGTCGTTAATAAAGATAAGAAAAAGAGTAGGAGAGAGGACAGATCCTTGTGGTACCCCCGCATTAATCCTATATTCGTCAGAAGAGATGCCATCTATGACAACACGTATAGTGCGATCCCTGAGAAAATTCGATACAAATCGAGAGAAGTTACTACCTAAACCAAAAGCATTAACCTTGGACACGAGTGCATCGTTCCAAACTCTATCAAAAGCTTTGGATATATCCAGAGCCACTATTTTACTCTCTCCCAGTCTATGAATAGACCGACTCCACTGTTCAGAGAGGAACGCCATCAGATCACCAGTAGAACGGTTTCTGCGGTTTTGTAAAATCTCAGGTTTAAGCGAATGAACCGGAAACAATTCCTGAGCTCAAATCCCAGATCCAATACGTCATAGGTGAGATACAGCCACATCGCTGTGAACAAGTCAGAGAAAATTTCATAAAAATAGTAATGGCCTGCTGACAGGCATGGGGGCCGTTTGACGGATGTTTTATTCCATACTTAATCGGAACATGTCTTGGATACAATCCAATAAAAAATCACAAATTTCTCAAAAAGTACGTGCTTGTATTTTAAAATGAAAAAGTGCACTCTTACTGAGACACCGTGTACAAGGTAAGGAAGATTTTTCTAACGTGACAAATGGTTGGATTTTGCTGGAATAATAGACAATTCAGTTCAACACACTCACTGGCAGAACTAGTTAGGAACTCCGTGACAAGATCATCCTCCGATGCCTAACTATTATATCGTATATATACAAACACAAATATGCAATTTACATATGCGAATTAGTATGGACCGAAGATCCCTAATTACGAACACACACTGAAAGATCCATAATTCCTACAGAAGAACAGAGGACTTTTATCCTTCATATTCCTCTTTACATGTGACATGGACTACGAAAAGTTTGTTTACGTGCGAAAACCAGTTTTCCGAGAAAACACTATCAAAGATTATGCCTTAACATTCACAGTTCTGCTACACAACTACAACTATATTTTTAGGAAACTTGTGTGATCGGACTGTCCTGTTTACGCCATTTGAAAGAGCGGTTCATCCTCTATCCAAACCGAAAAAAAAAGTAAAAAATTATTTTTTGACATAGAAGCACCCTTTTCGTAGTCCATGTCGCATATATTCATATATATATTTCTTTTTAAATTTCAATTTATTTATCTATTTTAGATCATATAGGATAAAATAAAGAATTCTAAGTAAACATGAGATTGTCTTTAATATTAAAATCATTCAAATATATTTATATCAAATCCCAAGTAAATATCAAACTATCTTTAATTAAGAATCTAAAAAAATTTTATTTTTATCAAATTATAAGTAAATTAAAAATTGCCTTTAATAAGTTATAAATTCAATCAAAAATTTAATATCAAAGTTAATTTAGTGAAATGAAACAATATGGTGAAATGTTGTTTAAGGATTTTCAACTAGTTTAAAATATTGCACTTTTGAAAAACGGTTTGAGCATTTGCCCGAATGTGCAATGAAACTTTTTCGGTGAAAAAAAAACACGATACATTTTGGTACTACCAAGTTTTTGAAGGTCAATAATATTGGCTAAATATTTATACAAATACTTAATCTGTTTATTAAGCGGGTTTTTTTAAATAATATAATATCATAATTGTATTAACCTATTTGCCCTTAACTTATACACTTACAACTTATATTCATATATAGATTGGATCAACAGCAATTCTTCGATCTTTTTCTTTCCTTTTACACCACCCTCTATTTGTAGCTGGAAAGTATTAGAGTTCAAAGATTTAGTAAATTTAGTGATATTGTTGTTATATATATGTATGTATATATCTAGTATCCTACGTATATAATTTAAATCCTCAATTCACGGCAGCCAAAAAGTCCTTTGTTTTACCAGTTCTGTACGTTAGAGGGTTACACATTTTGTATTTGTAGTGATAAAATAAAAAAAATATTAAGCAAATTCTAATTCTTAACTATCCCTTCAATTAACTATCGCTTCTATACTTTCTCTTCTAATGAAAACTATGCTAAACAAAATAATAAGAATTTCTCTCTCAAAAAAAAACAAAAAAGAAAAGAATACAACTAAAAGTAAAACTGTGTACCGTATTTTCTATTAGCAATGAAATCAAATTTCTGTTCCATTCTTAATTTTTTCCCTTCCATCAGTGCCTGTTTTGCAATACAATTTATTTATAATTTATGACTGCGCACGTTAAATTTTGCATATTACAATTTACGTTTTTTTGGTTTAGTATATAATTTTGGAACTCTAGCAAAAATTAAATTCTCCATTTTCCCGACACAATATTTTATATTTTTTTATTACGTTTAATATAATTTACAGAAGATGCTGCTTCGTTAGAGTCCGTAATGTAGTGAAAAATATGATTATTTTGGTTTTGGGCATTAAATTATAGTCGCAACGTAATAGGTTCCAGTGTTATGAAAATCGTGAAATGCATGAGCTCAGTTATAGGCGAATAGTAAATAAGTCAAATTGTAATTCATTCTACTAATACACGTCAACACAATTTAATCAACCAGCTAAACACATTTCGTAAAGGGTAAAATACACGCTAAAAATAATGGGCCCAGCAACATATTGTAGGAACCATGTACATGTTTGCCAGCATTGTTTTCGTGAATAGAATCACTGGTGCTTTTTGTATCTTTATTACCTGTCATGGTTTTGTTTTCAGCAGTTTTCAACAAACCACAGTTTTCAACCAATATAAACACATATGTTATAAGCTATTAATCAGTGTGTTCCAAACATATAACTAGATATTTGCGACAAGCTACAAACACGTTATATTTGCATCCAAACAACACAAATTTTTCAGCGTGTACTTGTCCCTTAATTTGTTAATTTATTACTTAACTTTTGTGTTACTTAACTTCAAAAGTAATGCTTTAATTATTAAAACAAACAAAAAATATCATCAATATTTCGACCACAGCCTCCATATTTTCTTAAAATATTTCATATAAGACTGAACTACAAGCATATATTTGTGTGCACAATGTGAAGAACAGGTTATAAGCTAGAAACTAAATATTAGGCTCACTCTTACACATGAATCACACTTTCGGAGAAAGCTCTGATTTCATTTCATTAACACGTTACTGACATCACTATCACGAGATTTGAGCAACTTATTCCCACACACAAAATGCCGCTCGTAAGTTGTTGGTTGTAGGTAACGAATGCGCTCGGGTGTACTTTCAAAATTTCAAATTTAAACCCATGAACAGGTTTCAAAATTTCCTCTTTGCCTGCGCTCGTCTGTAGAACTAAGAGCAGGAGCGCACGAATGCTCAATCAGGGAGTATTTCATGACAAAGCTAATCGGTACGAAATAAGAAATTGATAGAAAACGAAGTTAATAGGCGAGAGAGTAAACAGGTGAAAGAGGGATAAGCAACAAGAAGCAAACTAAGTTTAAATAGTGTGTGGTTGACACAAGACTTGTGTCGAACTCGTTCACTAGTTGTCGAACTCGTTCATTTAAGGTGCCAGGACATAGCAATCACGAATATATTCGCCGCATCGAAAACGTGCATTATGTTCGTGTAGGTGATGTCTGTTCACCCTAAATGAACTAGATAGTTCATGAACTATCCACCTCTAGTTGACACTAATGACAGCTAAAGTATGTTTTATGTTGGTCGAATTATTTCTATTCGTTTTATGTTCAACCACCGAGGAACAGCAACTCGAACTCGATGAAATGACCTAATACCTCGTCGTCATCGACAGAACGTAAATAGAGGGATAGAGACTCTTATCTATTGCTCTATGGCTCAATGCAGGCTGGCATACTAAACCTCCTCGAGTGCGCTCGTTTAGTAAATACGCGCAGTTGCAACAACCGACAATTCCGCACAAATTTGACTGACTAATGGTCAGTTTTCAAATGGGTAGTAAACTATCGGATTACTTAATCGTAATTGAAAGTTATTTAGAGGTTAACTTTGCATTGTGTTTTTCAGTGGCGAGTTAATGTAAATCGTCATATTGTTACCGATTATGGCAACCCTTTCACTCTTGAAAATTCTTTCATTCATTGGAGAAAACATGTTTTGAGCTAAAAAATACCAAACCAGCAAATGGGAGCAGCCAAACGGAATTATAAAATATATGAAATAAATACATAAAATCAGTCATTTCAACAAAAAATTTTAAAGCAAACCTAAGTATGTAGGCGCATCAATCTAGGCTCAACGTATATTCAAAACCGAAACAAGTATCTTATACAATCTAACATTTTTTATTTTGACAGTCAGTAATGTGATTGTCAAAATCATATGGTTCTGACTACAAGTTAACCAACCTAAAATTGGGAAGTTAAACCATCGTTAACCATTGCCTGAAAAACACAGTTCGATGTTTAACCAGAATTTAACTAAAACGCCAAGATGACCACTGACTGAAAAATTAGCCATTAGGAGCATTTTGTTTCAATTTGCCCGCTGAAATTTGCACACAATTTAAGAGACGATTGATTTTTAAACAGAGTTACCATGTAGTTTAATGAATCGCACTTCATTTGGTATAAAAGTTGATAACTATATCAATGTTTAAAAAAAACATAATCATTTATAAACAAATATTTTGTTAATCAAAGTTTGAATTTCATGCTAAGAAAATAACAGAATAACAAAAATAAAAAGTATGCTATGTTTATAAACAGAAACATAATTCACATAAAAAAAAACGAACAATAAACAGACATTAAAAACTTGTCGTATAAATTTCCTTCCCATACATTAAAATTCAGAACTAAAAAAATTGAGGTCATTATGAAAATTTAAAAATACATAATTTATTGATCAAAATTAGACACTGATGCTAAAACAAATAACAGAGTAGTAAAACTAATATCATATTTATAAACAGAAAATTAGTACTCAGAAAATAAAAATCCAATGCTAATACGATATCCCAATACACATTTGTTGATGTCATCACTTAGTGCCAAAAATACCTTCTCTATTTTCGTATCTCGCTGTCATCAACAAATCGAGCTCATATATGGCTCGCCACATAAAAGTGTAATTTAAATCAATTGGGTTATATGAAATGCTCTTGATCTGACAACGAGCGGAACAATTAATTAGTTCTCGAAATGTTAATACTCGTATTTCGCACAAGATCAATTTGCAACACAGCATTTGAGTGGGTTCGAAAAACGAACAGTAAAGCAACTTGCGATTGGGTTAGTTACTGTAAAATTTATTCGCTTTAGCCTACGTGCCCCTGCATTGTGCAAGAACCCAATACACGAACTCGGCTCAAAACCCTTATGTTGAAAACGGTGATATTTTGGAAATAGTACAAAAAATTTAATAAATGTACCAAACTTATATACACTCCGGTTCTCTTATTTAAAAGCACTAAAAAATCCATATTCAGCAGCCTGTATCTTTTGCAATTTGTAACCGATTGCAGAATTTTAAAATAGAAATGGAAGCTAGACACCTTGAGATATAGAGGAAAATATTGACAATAGTGGTTTCTTAACTAAAGAAGATTTTCTGAGCAATTTATAAAAAAAGTCAAAAAATGTGCTAATTTTTTTCGTTCACTTGAATAAAGGCACTTTAACTAATTTTAATGAACAGCAGTTTTTCTTGTTTTTTTAATTTATTTTACTTTATTTAAGAACTATTAGTAATGGGTACAACCCCCATTGTTTTTAATAACTTCAAATATACGGGGTTTCATTGAGAGATAAAAAGAATTAATGTAATCCAACGAAATTTGATTCCAAGCATTCTTAGTGGCCTGAATTAGTGACTGCTTGTCATCAAGTTGTCTACCTCCTTCATAGACCTTACGAGATAACCAACCCCAGACATTTTCGATAATGTTAAATCTGGCGAATAGGGTGGCCAGTCAAGAATATTAACATATTGGCTTGCAATGAACCCCTTCACTACTCTGGCGTTGTGTATAGGGGCATTATCCTGTTGCAATATCCAAGATATGGGACCAAATAGTTCACTGAACGTCGAAAAAGCCGATTCCAATAACGTTTTATAGCTTGCACCAGTCATTTTTGCACTTTGAAATTTAAGTTCGATTGTGCCATAGTACGTAATAGCAACCCACACGATAACGGCGGTTCAAAAAACGCTTTTCTTTGCGCAGATCATGGCAATAATAGATTATGCAAATTAAACTGCTTCTCATCCGTACCTACAACGGCCCTCCAGTCATTTACATGACCTCTGGGCTGCACATCCCATACAATGTAGTCTCTTGCGAATTGAAGCCGCTTTTTCTTACGAGGAGCATTAAGTGGCGGCTTTTTTCTTAATTTCAGATATTTAAGATACTCACAGTTCTTAATTACTCTGCGTACGGATGACTTGCTCGCTTCCACGCCAGCTTAAGCTCTTATTTTTACAAGGATAAGGCAGAATTAGAAGCAATTCTGATGGTTTTTCTTTTCTTATATGTAGATAAGGAAACCCTTCCTTTAAAATTTTTTCCATACCCCTCGGGGTCCGTGATGTAATTGTCGACAACTGTTGGGCTCCGTCCAATTTTTGTAGCTATGGCACGGTTAGAATATCCGTCAGAACGGTAAACATCGATTTTATTTTTTTCCGATAGATTTCAAACTTTTTGTTTTGCCATTTTGACTCGTAAAATGATTAAGATGTAATAAATCGTAATAAACAAACGCTTCCTATAAAAAATCATGGCTTACTTTAAAAATAATACAAAAATAATAAAGTGCCATTATTCAAGTGAACGAAAATAATAGCACATTTTTGGACTTTTTTTTATAAATTCCCCAAAACTTTTTTATTAAAGAAATCACTATTGCCATGATTTTTTTTATATCTCAAGATTTCTAGCTTCCATTTCCATTTTAAAATTCTACAATCGGTTACAAATTGCAAAAGATACAGACTGCTGAATATGGAATTTTTAGTGCTTTTAAATAAGTGAACCGGAGTGTATAATAGCTTCCGCAGCTACGCGAGCTGCTCCCTAGGTGCTAGTTTTTCTTGTTTGAGACCAAGATGAGCGTGTGGAAATACATGTATTCAAACGCACACAGCGCGTTCGTGGACTCGTGCTCTCGAGTGGAATATTTCCATTTTCCTATAACACCTCATGACTAATGAGTATGCACTTCGTTTTATTGCTCGTGGCAAGCGAGCAAACTGTGGGCGAGCATCTACGATGCCTGGAACGTAATTGTGTATGACGATAATCGTCCAAACGATAATGACATGTCGATAATGACAGTTCGTTTACGATTTAAAGTACATGCGTTCACACAACTTTACTACCGACAAATCGATAATGAATTCGATATCGTTTCTTCAATAACACTGTGCGACACCAAAAAAAATGATGGGGTTCTGGTAGAAAGGTCTAAAAAAAATATACGTGTATCGACGTTTTGCCAGATCTGATCAGAATTTTTTTTTAGGATGGGTCAAAGTTTCCGCACCTCGTAACTTACCTGAATTTTGAAAAAAATCTAATTTTGTCTCACAGTGTAATTAGCCCCCTAAGTTTGAGCAACAAATGAATTTTATTTAAATTCCGCAAACTAACCAATTTATTGCATGTATTTATAATTTATGAAACTTCATACATAACTTCTTTTCATACCAATTATCAGCGAGTTTGTTCGTCTCTTTTGATTATCTCAGTACTTTTCCTCTTACAATTTCAAACATAAGTAATAACGTATTATTACCAACATAACAAATGTACTCCTTCCTTGAAATGTTAACATGACTGAGAGATAACCAGAAAGTTGGAAAGTCGTATAAATCATCAACCAATGCTATCTCATGAATATGCAAGACGTGATAATTTCCACGAACAAAAAATAAGATGAAACACACAATTATGAAATAAAGTATAAATGTCTGATATTTTTTCTGTGGAATAAAACATAATAAATGAAAGACATGGTATTAAAATGCACCAGGACAATTATTCACAAAACCTTTGCACACTCCCAGTGAAGGGAAACTACATGTCTACCTCCATGAACAACAAACCAATGTGGCTCAAAGTTTTCCTACTGGAAAATTTACGTAGATATCTTTATGATAAATATAACTTCATAATAGTTTAATGGGGGGAGCATTAGCAATTTTTCAGTTTTACGACGGGACAAAGGAAACACAGTTTGCTGTAGTAAACAGAGGCGTAGCATATACATATGTTACAAAGAAATCGTTATTTTACACTGAATAGTTGACTGCTCACTTTAAAGTTTACTATCGAACATATGTTAGACATAATAGATTAAGCAACAACGTAGTAAGGTTAAAATTGAGTCGTTTACGACTGACTTTATTTCAAGTTACTTACTACTTGTAGGTTAGATTCTTTAAATTCTATTGATTTGATTGACTTTAGTCACTTATATTGTTTTGTTCACAGCCTGAGTCTAAATTAGTTGTCCCTACTCAGCCACTCCTGACTTATTTACATATGGAAAACTTTCTCTGTTTGTCACTTTGATTACCCACTTCGTCCTGCAGTAGATTTATGAAAATAAAAAAACTTGCTTAAGGTAAAATGTAAATTTAATGAGTTTCAAGAGATTAAAAATGTAACACAATTTATCTGACTCCCACACACAGAACAACTTTTACTTGCTCCTTCTTCATTTCGACAATGGTAATATTGTACCACTTAAGATGTACACATATAATTTGTAGGATTAATTTTTCTTGCTTTTTTTGGAGTCTGTCAAGACTCGTTTGCTTGCCTTAAACACATATCCTGCGAACAGAATCCTTATAAACAATGACGTTTATTTCATTCCATTCCATTCATGAACGAGAACAGGATCGAAATAGCAAAAGTTACGAACGAACTGAGACTCTTATATGCATTTTAATTGAAAAATTGTTGAAACAGAAAAGTTTCTTGTCGAGATGTTTTTAAAACAATCAAAAAATAAAAAATGCAGGAAAATCTCAATTAAAAATGGAATATGTAACTCTATTTTGTGAGGGTACAGTAGATGGGGGGGGGGGGGGGGAGTGCTAGAGCAAAACATGATTTTTATTTTCGTAAAAAATTAACACAAGAGTGCTTAATATAAATGGTTTTCCATCTCCTGTAAGGACCAACGACTAACTGACTAACGACTATGGCCACGAGGGATGCGAATAATGTTAACCAACGTTGAATCTGTTACGTGATGATGCAGCCGTAGGTAGATATGGTGTGTTCAGTCTTATGTCCTTGTGGCACTACATGCGAATAAGTTGAATAATTTATGCTAGACCAATTGAATTCATTTCATTCTTTTGTCAAACCATCCATCCATAAATTAACTTTGAAGAGATTTGCATTGTCCGTGTGTGCTGAGAAAGAAGTTTGTCATATTTACATTCAATTACAAATCATCACACAGAATGTTTAAATTCAAGGGAATTTTATTCACATTTAATAGGTATCTACTTAAAAGAGGATTTATTTTACATTTAATCAGGCCCATTACGCTTTATCTTCACAAAGAGGTATTATATTATTTACAGTGCGAGTCGCTTAAAATTGTACAACACACATGATTGTAAGGGAAACATGTCACTCGACATCTTTAAAACCAACTTAATAGCGTCGGCGTATATACATAGATGTAATTGCAAATAAAACACATTATTTTAAATCCCTAACTCTGATTTCACAGCATTCCTGACAAAACATCAATGTTGACACCCCATTTGGCAAGACACTATGAAAAAAAAATACATGTATAATATATATTGTATATAGTCCGATCGGTATGTTTAGTAAAACTAATCCAAGAGCAAAACTGACCTCAATTTGGAATAATTTGGGCTATTTATTGAAAACAAAAAGTTGTACAACAAAATACAACTATTTACTAAAAATTATTAAAACTAAAAGCAGACGGATCGTAATTTAACATAAACTTGCTGGAATTACCCTTTTTTATATTTTCCCTATGCCTGTAAGATTTGAACAATATAAAATTTTACGAAATTTCCTTTTCAGTGTTATTTTACTTATAGTTTGTAAAACGACGTTCTTCATAGATTTCCATTATAACAATAGTAATCTTTATTTCTGTGGTCACAAACAATAACAGCCTAACTCGAGTTAAGCCAAATTTGAAATAAATTTTTTGAGCAGTCAGCGTGCTCAAATAAGCAACTCTTTTTTGTTAAGAAGTAAGTAAAAGAATTCGTTTCCTTGTTATCTGTAACAAAGTTATCACAAAACCTCCAACTCCTGATTTCCAGTAAAGATATTAAACTTTAAACTGCTCTCCCTGAAAAATTTTAGAATCGACTTAGGCTGTTATTGTTTGTGACCACAGATTTACAAAAAATTCACATGAAGTGTCACGGGGCACCGAGTTTCAACGAAGTACCTTTCGCTGTATATAAGTATAGGGTTTTCCAATACCGACTTGACAACTTCTTTTTTAATAAAACGCAAACCGTTTGAGATATTTCCAAAACATTATGATCGACTTGAAATACAATCAAAACATTTATGAGTGGAACATCGCGGGCACGTTGGCAGCGGTCGATTCGTTGGCCCCAATTTTCAATGACTCGGTCGCACATTTCGGCCGTAACGGTCGCTATTTCGTCTTCAATGTTGGCTCTGAGTTCTTCCAACGTCGTCGGCTTGTTGGCATAGACCAATGATTTGCCGTAGACGCGAAAAAAAAAAGTCTAGAGGCGTTAAATCGCACGAACGAGGCGGCCAATTGACTGGTCCATTTCTTGAGATAACATACTCACCAAACTTACTCCTCAATCAATCGATTGTAACGTGTGCTGTGTGGCTTAAGGCACCGTCCTGTTGACACCACATGTCGTCCAAGTCCATGTTTTCCAATGGCGCGATAACGATTGCCATTCACAGTAACGTGACGGTCGATATTGTTGACGAAAAATATGGCCCAATGACGCCGCCGGCATGCAAACCGCACCAAACAGTTATTTTTTGTGGATGAAGTGGTGATTCATGAAGCACATGTGGATTTTCACCAAACCAATAACACATATTTTGCTTATTGACGAACCCATTGAGCCAAAAATGATTTTCGTCACAGAAGATGATTTTGCGATGAAACTCATCATTTTGGCGCATCTTCTCCAGTGCCCAATCGGAGAACGTACGTCGCGTCAAATGGTCCATCGGCTTCAATTCTTGGGTCAGCTTGATCTTGTATGGGTGTAAACCAAGATCTTTACGCAAGACCACTTGGCGATGCCCAGTTCATGAGAACGCCGCGGAATCGACTAATTTGGATCGTTTGCTACGGACGCCTGAACAGCAGCGATATTTTCGTCACTTCGACCAACCCGTTGTCTCACTGGCCTACAGTGCACAATGAATATGCAGACTCAAATTTTTGCACTAAACTTGTTATTGATTGTCTACTTGGGCGAGAATAACGACCGAAAATTGGAGTTAACGTTCTTACAGTTGCGGTCACCGACTCCGAATTTCGGTAGTACATTTTTATAATTTGCATACGTTGTTCGTTCGTGTAATTTACCATGATAAAAGTGTTGAGTTTACTGAAAACAAGGACAGAAACAGTTAGATTATCAGTGAAATAGTGCGTTCACAAATTAAATTCAAAGTTCTGAAGCCATTTATTGTACTAGTTAGTTCCAACACGCCTAAAGCGCCCGTTGAAAACGAAAAACATTTTTTTTATAGAATATACATATATGTTTTTAACAAAGAGTATATTTTTAGTTCCTTTTTGTAAGAATATGTATTATAATTTCACGAAAAGGTCCTCTTTTAAAGAGAGGTACTTCTTTTATTAAAAGCTAATGTTTTTTTTAAGAAAATTCACTATTTTTAAGAGAAGTTCTTTTTGGAAGAAAAAAGACATAAGAGTATGAAAGTCCCTTTTTATAAAGAAGTACTTTTTTAAGAACAGGTACTTTTTAAACAAGTGGAACTCTTTTTAGGAAAATGTTACTTTTTTAAGAAAATTTACTTATTTTCAGAAAGGCTATTTATCTCAAGAAAAGAAAAGATAAGATATTATTTTATTTTTAAGAAAAGGTACTTTTAAGAAATGGAATTTTTGTAAGAAAAGGTTTTTTTTCAGAGAAGGTTTTTTTTTTGAAGAAAAGGTTTTTTTTATGAAATTGGATTTTTTTTACAATTGGTCCTTTTTTCAAGAATAGGTACATTTTTAAGAGTAGGTACTTATCGCAAGAAAAGTTATTTTGTTTCACAAAAAATTTACCTTTAATGAAAATTTAGTTTTTGTAAAAAAAAGGCAATTTGTTGTAAGAAAATGTACTTTTTTAAGAAAGGTACTTAAATAAGTGATGATTTATTCGACCTTTCGTATTGTATTCAAAAAGTAAATTGTTCGAGCATTTGGTCGTATTTTTAATTATCTTCCTGACTATGCTATCCAAAGGGTAGCAAAATATCTAAGAATAAAATTAATTAAAAATACGACCAAACGCTCGAACAATTTAATTTTTGAAAAGGTACTTATTTTTAAAAAAAAAACTCTTTTTAAGAGAAGGTACTTTTTGTAACAAAATTTACTTTTTTTGAGCAAAGGCACTTTTTTAAGGAAAGGTTTTTTTTCAGAAAAGGTACCTTGTTTAAGAGTAAGAATAGGCATTTTTTTTTTGAGAAAATTTACTGTTTTTAAGAAAAGGCACTTATTTACGAAAATGTAATTTTTAAACTTCTTTAACTTTGGCTTTTCTAAATTTACTTTAATTGGGTTGAAATCTACAATATATACTAAATATTGGTTACAGACTCCACCTAGAAAACGTCCCATTAAACAAGAAATTTCCAAACATACGTGAGACATCTAGTTAGTCTAGACACAAACCAAAGCAAAACTAAAAAAAAAAGATGGTAGTGGGTTGTAATATTATAGTTTTAAAACAAAAGTCGTTTAGTTTTTTAATTTAGCCCCCATCCTGCTGCAATTTTCCAAACAAGCGCTGATGAATATATGTAGCTAGATCTGAAATAGCTATACGGTTTGCCAGGAATCATTAGGAACTTTATCTATATTAATTGAGAATTGTGTTGAACTTGAATAATAAAATAAAAATGTGCTAAAACCGTAACTTCCCCACTCACCCGTTATTCAACACTTACTATTATTTGATGGTTCGTGCTTATAAGACTTTCAGAACAGTTCTATCCGAAATGCGCCTCATACGGTTGTTTACAGCAGTCACAAAAATTTCCTAACTGTAGCTATAATTTTCGTTTATCTAGTGCCATCTAGCGCTGGCTAGGTAGTTGCAGAAAGTTGCTTAGTGCATTCATCAACCATTCGTTGTGAGATCGTGAATGGTAGTTTTAAATTTGCAACAATATGTGAGGGTGTCATTAATAATAATAATCTGACATACTGTTGGAACATTTAAGTTGCATGACACACCGCAAACAGTTCGTTGACATTAAAGTGTTAGCTTTAACATACGTATATCAAACTATCAATTAACATTAAAATGTTAGGTCTGCCAAAAAGAACAACACTTTTCGTATCAATAGCAACATGAGATGTAAACACATTGGCGTACCGACTATTTCAAATCACTCAACCTAAATATATATATATTTTCCCCATCACTCTGGCAGTTATGTGACAGAGAATCGGTTGCATATTAAAATTTACAAATAGTATATTTAATTTGTATAGATTTCTCTTAAGCAATTCAGCTTTCCATCAACTACCATAATCACTTAAGCATCATTTAAGCTCAAATCTACAAACCGATTATAATTGTTTTTCCTCTGATAAATTTATATGCACATAATATTGGCTTTTTAATTGCACTCAAAACCACGCACCGCTTTTATCCTCTGTACACGATGAAATCGTTTTATTTTTTATTTATTTTAAAATATTCATAGCTTAAGATGTGGCAAATATTATAAATTTAAAAATAAATCAAACAAAAAAGAATAAACAATTAAATAAACTCAATAAAACACAGTGTTGCTTTTGTTGATAAATTTTGTGTTAAAGTATATTCTGTATATGTGTATTAATTGCAAAAACAAAAATATAAAATAAACATAAACTGCAACATTTACTGATAGATGAAAAATATTTTGATTCGTAATACATGTGAAGTATAAAACAGGGCATTTTAAAGTCCACATTTCAGTCCTCCATTTAGGTAACAACGGGAGAATATAAAATGGAACATACAATTCAATAACTACGAACAGCGGGGAAGATGACGCCGGAAATTGTGATCCGATTTGTATAAAATTTCAACAAAAATTATCAAGGATCGAAATAAAATTCTTCTAAAAATGGGATAAATCAGTTCAGTCTATAATTCACTTCTCACTGAAATAAAACTAACCACATCCCAGGAGAAAATCACCTTTTTGAAGCCCTTAAGCAGGGTGGGGCAAAAACTATCATCTGATTTTCTTTCGCAATATCTTTTGTTTGAAGGTAAAACTCATTCACGTTTTAGCTTTTTATGTTTACTCGCAATTACAATCTTTGTTTCAATTAATTGTGGAGAATTATGCCGGACAAATGGCCACCGTTGCATTGATGCAAATTTGGTTTCTTTTGATTAAATTTTGCACAACTGCACCCAGCATTTGTGTCGTCACAGTGTAAATTTCGGTTCGAATGTTGTTCTTAAACTCCTCCAAGGTGCGTGGCTTGTTCTCCTAGACCAACAACTTCAAATATCCCCTGAGCAATATTTCCGGGACAGTCAAATCGGAGTATCTGGCGGACCAAGTCAAATCATCGAAACGCGACATTTCACGTGCTGGGAAATCATCCTTCAAAATAAGTATTGTGTCGCGTGCAGTATGACAAGTGACCCCGTCCCGTTGGAACTACATGTCCTTCTCTAGGGCAGTCTCTAGGGCGCCCGGCGTTCCATATAATGGCGTTACCGTAGAATTCTTCGACAAAAGTAAGTTCCAGTGGTTCGTGAATTATGCGTAGATTTCGAATTTAGCCTTTTATAAAAAACTATATCTCTATTTATAGAGATATATTATGGTCTTGAGCTTGAATAATAAAATAAAAAAGTACCGATAAAAGGCCGAATAAATAAAAATCATCCCTGATGAACGGAGAGCCCGATGAAGCTGCAGGCAATTGTTATTCCACAACAAAAATCACTTGAAATAGGGGCCGATGGTTCTCTGGAGATGGGAAGAAGTTTTTTGCAAATGTTTTCTTGTGTGTTTTGCCTGCGATATATTTCAAACACTTGCGTAGTGGAATATTTTTAATTGAGATGAGTTTTCGTTTGCATTTAGTTTTGCGCATTTTTCAAAAGCATCATTCCAAACAACCGCTGATAAAAATCTATCGCTAGATCTGAAATATCCTGCAGTTTTGCCTATTAACGAACCCATTTAATTGGAGGTTTCGTTGCTCATAATTAAATTATGAATAAAATCATGATGCTCTTCTGCTTTTTGCCGGAAATAAATGGCATAATCAAGTCATTACTGGTAATCTGTCGGTTCCAAGTCTTGGACTAGCTAAATTTTGTATGGAAACTTTCTTATTGCATGCAAAATTCTCTGCAGCGACCTTCCTGAGAGGCCAAGTTGTGTCGAACGACTCCTGGTTGATGTTTCTCAATCTCCCCGAATACTCTGTTGTACACGTTCAATATTGTTATCCGCGCGCACCGTTCGCCATCTTCCGACACGAGGAAGGTTCCTTACTGCCCCTTGTTGTCGAAAATTTGCGACCACACGGTTTATTGCTGACTCTGAGAGTCCCACCCGCACATTAAAATAACGACAATATGCACGCTGAGTCAGAACAAATTGAGAAATAAAGTTGAACGATTCGGACACGTTGTTCAATTGTGTACTGTTGCATTTTAAATTCACCAAGTCTTTACAAAATGTGGAAAAGAAAAATAAAAAAAAATTATAATAAAAAAGTTATAAAGAATTCAAACCCCATGGTTTATTTTGCACCGCCAAATTTAAAAATGGTTTCCCAGTGAGCGTAAAGACGCACACCTCACTGATTGGAACCGACAGTTTTACGTCGATTCCGAACGGCATTTTGAAAAGCATTTTCATGGATAAATTCTCGATAATGTCGCTGTCACTAAGCGAGGTGTCCGCCGTCGTCAGACATGTAAGGTAGTCAGAGCAGGGCTCGAACTCACGATCTCATGTACAAGAGCCGCGGACTCTACAGAAGGCCACACATTCAGGATGAGAGTATTTTTCAATAAATAAATAAATTACATCCCATGAAGGAATTGGGGAGAGCTTCTAACATCCAGTGAGCTGTGCACTTTCTAGTAGTGTACTCAGTGATCGGGACCTACAGTTCTACACCGGTTCCGAACAGTATTTTTGAAAAGCTTCTTCATGGCTAAATATTCGATAGTGTCGCCGTCACTATGCGAGATGACCGCCGCCGAAAGAAATTTAAGGTAGTCAGATCAGGGATCGAACCAAGGATCTCATGTACAATACGCGCAAACTAACCATTATACCACCGCCGGCCACGAGAGTATTTTTAACGCGATCACAAAATTAGGAACTTTATTTGAAGTTTCAGACAAACATTGCCTTTTCACACACGCTGAAATATATCGGCCCCAGCAACATATTGCAGGAAACATGTACATGTGTGCAAGCACTGTTTTCATGAATTGAGGATCTGCTGCTTTTTTGTTTCTTTGTTGTCTGTCTCGTATTTGTTTTTAGCGGTTTTAGTAAAAAAGCTACATTTGGGTCTCAAAATCACATGCCTATTAATCATTGTGTCTCAAAAATGTTATATTGAATAGCAAACACAACGTGTTTGGGCACAATTATAATATATTTGCGGCAAGCTACAAACACGTCATATTTGCCTACAAACAACAAAAAAAGGCAGATTTTTCAGCGTGCACCCTTCCCTGAATGGACTCTAATTAACTTTTGTCGAAATTTTATATTTAAGGTGGCTCTATAAATTACACGAATAAAATCCTATCCCTATTTGTTTATTATGGTTTTATAGATGCGCATTTCCTCAACCCAATTTATCATGACGTTGTTGGTATCATGAATGGCTCGAACAGTATTCGTCTTAAGGGTCTACATTGTTTCTGGATTTTCCTCATGGAATCAGTCTTCAACCCTATGACAACCATACATTCTCGGCATAATATATTTTTTATGTAGGTTTTATTACATTTTAACTAAAGGTACTCATATTTGCCATACACATATTCGGTCAATGTCAGCACGTTGAAATTCTACCTTACATTTTTTAAAATGTGAGGAATGGACTCAAAACTTACCCGACGTATCCCGCACTTGCAGTTTTTTTTTTTTTTTTTTTGTTGTAAGGCCACTTCGATGGTTCATAAGGGTCAAATCGAATCCGTTAGAGAATTGGCGGCTAATACACTATTGTTGTCCCTACCGTCTACTTGCCTGCGGTCGTCAAAGGGTTAACCTTTATTTATTTGCACCCAAACGAGAAAATAATAATACAAACTTTAAGAACACATGCATGGGAATCGAGTTTTTTATTACTGTCAGCTTAGTCTAATACACTGAGAAAGATGCTAGGAATGCTATATAATACAACTCTAGAAATGTGGTAAATTGTATGCAGCTACCAAAGAAAAATCGAAACTTCACAGATTCATATGAAATTGTATCTTTTGCTCAATCTATTAGTAAATGTTGACTAAAAATAATGATAAACACTTAAATTTAATGTCCTTGATTGTAATTGTAATGTCAATTAAAACAATATACACATATATCAGAAATATATATTAACATGTAATAAATATGACAATAATTATATTGCAAGTCAGTATCACAATATTTGATTGCCAACGGAAATCTCTAAAAAAAAAAACAGACTACCTTATATAGTACATTGGGAAACAAAAAAAAAACAAGAAAAAATGCAAACACTTTTACTACTAATTACCACTACTAACAAAATAATATATCAGAAATATACTATATTACCACTACATCTACTACTACTACTACTAAGTACAATTATATTATTATTAATCAATTCACAAAATACCACTACAACTACAATTACTCGTAACATGAAATGCTTATTTATTGCTGTTTCCATTACTCAATTTCTTTTTACAGAACTGAAAAATCAAATAGAAACGCAAGTAAATGAGCTAAAAACCCAAATAGAGGGCAAATGCGTCATGCAGTGATATGTCAACATAATTCTATATAAATTATGAATATAATAATAATAATAATCATATTATTATTAATAATAACAAATTAATAAATAACATGCATAAACAACAGCAACAACAACAACAACAACAACAAGAACAACAAAATAATTTACTTCAATAACTTCATATTACAACAACAAATAATAATACATAAAACATTAATAACCAACCGACAGAAGCAAAATAAACCCCTCTAAACAAAACAACATTCATATATTGGCGGATTATACAATTATATATAATAATAATAATAATAATAAACAATTGAAACCGATAACCGACATGGAAGTATAACTGCTGAATTGCATGAAAACAAAATAAGGCTACATATATTAAAAATACAACAAACAACAAACCAAACAAACAAAAATAATAATTAATAACAACTAAAAAAAAACAAACACATTTACATTACAACAAAAATGAAATGATATATATATATACTATACATTTACAATAGTCTATACAAACATATATAAGTAAATGAGAAAGAGATCTACATATATACATCTATATATACATGTATAGCATATGTATATAACAAGTATATATGTATATATATATAAAAAACGAAACCCCACATCAGCACTACTACAAACAAACTACAAGTAAATATTTCAAATTTCAACGTTTATCTGGATACTCAATAATACATCAATAGCTGCATTATTATGACAAAATATTCTACAAAATGATAACCCAACAACTTAAAGCTCTGCTATGAAAAACTATAAACAAAAATCTTAAATGAAACAGAAAACAAAAAAAAAAGCTGGCAACCCTTGCATCGATGACATTTATAAGATACCGCTATGTTACTCTTTCTCTCGTTTACTATCATTTAATTGGCTCTTTCTACCCACGCTTGCTGTTAACTAGAGATCTCCCTTAATAATTCCCCAAAAGAAACAGCTGCTGGCTGCTTCATAATGTGCTTTCAACAACTACAACTGCTCTAGAATTCAAAGCACTGCGTTTCTGATTGGAAAAAGTTTAAAGAGATAAAAGAACAACAACAACAAAAGCCTTTAAAAATTTAGATGAAATTTGTGAAAATCATTTAAAAGAAAAACTAACCAAATAATAAAACTATAGCCGTTTAATAAACATAATTTTTAAAATCGCATACGAAACTTTAGTAAACAAATAAAAATGATTTAAAAATAAAAAACCAAAAACTATTAACAAACAACCATTACCTAGGCTGTTAATGAAATTGATTACATTGATGAACAAAATTACAAGTAATTAGCTGAAGAATTCGCAAAACTAGTTAAGCGTTGTTTCCGTCATTTTTATTTTTTAGTTAATGTGTGTTTTTGATTTCGAAAACGTTCAATATCTCTTTGGTTTCTACTGTTATCGGTTAAAGCCTCTTAAAACAGCTGCTAATCTGATTATTACTCAATCTCTGTAACAACCCCCCACCCCCCCCACTCAACTCACTCAACGCCACTATTCTTTATCTACTTCAACAACTATTAAAAATCATATGTTCTTGTTTTGTCTCTCTTTCCTCTCTCTTTTACTACTGTCTGAGATTTGAATTTTAACAAACAAAATCTTTGGTATTGATGAGTTTGATACGAAATGTAAGTACAACACAATTATTTGTTAATAAACATTTTATGGACCTACCAACCACTTACATTTATTAATTAATTAAATACATACAAAGTTTGCAAATGTTGTATTTTTTATGTTTTTACATTACAAACTTTATGTTATCAATCAAAACTCACCACTGCGTGTGTTGCGTGGTGATGTACATGCAGCACACAAATTACTCCGCCTCATCTGGCAACACTTGTCTGTCGTTATTTTTTGTATTCGAAATCAGTTTAATAATATTTATTTACAAAGCAATTTTAATAATATTTAGTTACCCAGCCCCATTCACTACAGTCTGCCTACCATGAGTAGGATATTCTATTATGATAGTTGTTGTTTTACCTGCAATATAGAGGATGTCTATGCCGGCAACATGGACAATGTAACATATAAACATGTACCTAGTTGCTGCGCCATCGTATAAATCGAATAAATCCGTGACCAAAGTAGACAGTCAAAATTCCTCTTCACTCGAATACCTACCTACCTACTATGCTCTCTCTCTCTTTCTCTCTTCATTGAATATTTCAATACACAAGCAGGTTTTTGATAGTGTTATTCTATATAACTATTAGACAGTCAAAATTTCTCTTCACTCGAATGCCAACAAACAAAATGAGTGAAACCGTAAACATTCTCTGCTCTCTCTCTTACCCTCTTCATTGAATATTTCAATGCACGAGCAGCTTTTTGATAGTTTTATTATATATAACTATACAAATTCCCCCCATATTGAAGTAGAATTACATAATCTATGCAAAAAGTATGAAATAATCAAGGCATGACGCGTGAGAGAAATCCGGTTGAGTAAATTGTGACCACTTTTTGGTGCCCTTTACGAGTATTGCGAAATTGTGTATATTTCCTACTTCGTGATCGTCTTTGTCTAGTGTACACACATTTTAGTCGTATAACATATGCAGATTTGGGTAGCGAATTTAATCGTTCTCAAAAATGGATAATTTATAAAAATTTATAGTTAAAATCAGAAGATAAAATCTCTAGTCCGCCATTTAACTAAATTGTCCATGTTAACAAACAGTTCCATATTTGAGTTGGCAACACAGGCTCCGAAATGCTATTATATCAGTTGATTAAAACCGTAGTAACCAACAACGAAATACGAAAGTAGACATTCAAAGTTTCTCTCGAGTGGAATGCAAAAATTACAAATCAAGTTAAACGCCTCGTTCCTCTGATCTCTCTCTCTCTCTCTCTCTCTCTTACTATCTTCATTGAATATTTCAAAGAGTGACCAGCTTTTTGATGATGTTATAGAATCTAACCATGTTTAAGTAAATTACATAAACTACGTACACAGTATGAAATAATCAAGTTATGATGCGAGAGAGATATACGTTTGAGTGAATCACGTCGACTTTTTGATTTTCTTCTACGAGTGTTTGCAAATTGCGCACTTTTTTTCTTCTCTACCTGTATTTATCCTCTTTGGATGTACTTATCAATGATGATGAAAAATGGTAGAGAAGTTAAAAGTGTACAATTTGGCAACCCTCGAAAAAGAGAATCAAAAGGTTGACGCGATGCACTCAAACGCATTTTTCTCTCGAGCCACAGCTTGATTAGTGATAACTTTTTACATACTTTATGTAGTTTTATTTAAACATGGTTGGCATTTCTGCAGTTAGATACAATATCATCAAAAAAATGCTCCCGTATTCAAATATTCAACGAAGAGTGTACCAGAGAGAGCAGAGAAACGAGGCGCTTCACTCGTTTTGTTTGTAGGCATTCCACTCCATGAGTACAATTTCTTCTCTGCTTCAAATTCTACACACTTTGTTCTTATAACAAAAGACGTTCAAGAAGTAAACGACCAGAAGTTGTGCGTAATTTGGCCACAGTTGTAAAAATGAGAACCCAAAGGTCGAAACGATACACTCAAACGCATTTATCTCTAGCGTCATATCACGACTATTTCATACTTTTTACATACTTTATGTAATTTTACCTCAACACGGGCAGAATTTGTATACTTATTTACAATTACTTCATCAAAAATCGGTTGCATATTCAAATATTCAATGAAGAGAGTAAGAGAGGGAGCACAGAGTCGTAACGCTTCACTCGTGTTGTTTGTTTGAACTTGAGTCAAAAGAAATTTTGACTGTCTACTTTAGTACTTTGTTTTTGCTTATAACACTTGATTAAAACCGTGTTAACCAAAAACTATGTGCTAAAGTAGACAACATTCAAAATTACTCACGAATGGAAGCCAACATAAAACAATGAGTGAAACGTTACGTTTCTCAGCTCTCTCTCTTACCTCCTGCATTAAATATTTCAATGTACGAGCAGTTTTCTGATAATGTTATTACAAATTCCAACCACGTTAAAGTAAAATTCCCTAAAGTATGAAATAATCAAGATTTGACGCTAAAGAGAAATGCACTTGCGTAAATTATTTCGACTTATTGGTTCTCTTCACGAGGTTTGCCAACTTGCCCACAAAGATTGTTTGTCTACTTCTTGGTCGATTTTGTGTTAACGTAGCTGGTGTTTACGCGGGCACTTAACACGGTTCAGCTACACTTAGCTCGTATTGAAAATTCGATTTATGGTGACACGTTTAATTGTTTTGATTCGTGTGAAGGATGCGTCTACACATCTATGTACATCTAAACAACACGATTAATGTTAATACGAATTAAAGCGTCGTGTAAACGAGGTATCAAAAACGATGTACAAGTCGACAGTCAAAATGTCGCTTCACTCGAATGCCAACAAACACAACGAGTGAAACCCTAGGAATTCTCTGCTCTCTTCCTTGAATATTTCAATCCACGAGCAGCTTTTTGATAGTGTTATTGTATATAACTATAAAAATTCCAACCATGTTGAAGTTAAGTTACATAAACTATGTAAAAAGTATGAACTAATCAAGATATGAAGCGAGAGAGAAATGCGTTTGAGTGAATTTTGACCACTTTGTGTTTCTCTTTTGCCAGTGTTGCCAAATCGCGCACATTTTCTGGTCGTCTAATTCTAGATCGCCTTTGAGTAAATTTACGTATGAAATAATCAAGATATGACGCGAGAGAGAAATTGCATTTGACCACTTTGCTACCACTTTTTGTTTCTCTTTTACCAGTGTTGCCAAATTGCGCACATTTTCTGGTCGTCTAATTCTTGATCGTCTTTAGAGGTATTAGACGATATCTATTCCTGCAACACTACACACTTCCTAGCGTCGCCACATTTCATTGATTTATCATAAATTCTTGTTACACCCTTGCAGTGCCGGAGGTGCGTTTCGCCTAAATCATACTTCCTTATTGTTTTACAACCTTTATGAAAACTGAAGTCTAGCAGGTTTGGAATAAATATTTCAGCACTCAAGTCACTGTGCGCGACGAACTTTAGCTTCAATTTAAAACTTTACATTGTAAATAAGTCCCCTATTGTCAGCAGTTTCCAATGCAGGCGATTGTGTACAACCGACTTGCGATTTTTCTCTGTGCGAAAGTCATCAAATACAAGGCAGCCAGTTGCATTTTAGATAGACAGTGTTGTATCATCATATCAACCCCACCTATATGAAAACTGCCGAAATTTGAAATATAACTAGACACATTTTCCTTTTGATCAACTTACTAACTGTTTTACAGTACGTACTATTTGCACTTTCCCAAACTCCCAAGTACACTGTAAAAAAAAAACAATCAACAATATGCCATTGCAATCTAAGTAATTTTTTGTAACTTTTGTAAATACATATTTCCCAAACACCCCACAACAGTTTTCGACACTATTCTCCGCTACAGGAGTGTAGAGGTGTTTTTAAATAGCTAAAGCAATTTTGTGATAAGAAATAGCAAACAAAACAAATCCCAACTATAAACAACAAAATCCCCATATTAACCCAAATTTCAGACTTGTCTTTAAACAAACACACAAAATAGTAGTGAATTTTGTTTGATTCCTTTGTACAAATCATAAGGTTTACAACAAGTGCATAAAGCTGTGATAGTTTTAAATCATTTGCCATAGCAAAACTTACACTTAGCAAAAACAGTATTGTAGATTTTTTAAAAGAAACAACAACAAACAGCATTCGCGAAGTTGCACTTATGCATAAACATTAAAAAACGTCGTGTAGCAAAAGCAATATGTATGGAAATATATTCTCAACCCGCCCCCAGGAAATCAATATATTAATCAACGAATTCACCATAGGAGTCTTTAATTTACTTTAACATTATTACACTTCCAATTGTACATTTGTTTTTGTTTGGCTCAGTTCTGTAAATATTAGGCATGTCAGGTTTAACAGTCTTATGTTCAGTTTTATATTATTTTTTGTTAACATTTCCAATATGTATGTGTTTACTACTACTATACTACCATATGTCATAGTATGTGTTTTTATGATGATAATCTATATATATGTATGTATGTGTGTTTATATTTTATTTTGAGAAAAACTTGTACACACAATTATTTTTCAGAGCTTAACTAAACGATGTTTTATATTTCTATTTTCTTCTTTTTCTCTCTTCCTCCATATGGTATAATCTCTTTTACTCTCTCTCTCTCTATATCTATGTTTTCATACACTCTAAATGTATGTGCCTATGTATGCATTAATGTCACACAACATATTCTTGATAACGTCAAACACTTGTCAACATCTATCTATTCTTGAAACATCATCCAACATCGCCCAACATCATCGACATCTCTAACAAATATCGTCAACAACATCACTCTACATGCCCACAGCAATCAGCTGGTATCTTTGATTTTTTACAGTGTACATTGATAATGTTCAGTATTATAACGAATCACTCTAAAATACAACACTTAACTATACATATATTTTTTCTCTTTTCAATCGCTTATTTAACAAAAACAATTATATATAGTAACAAGTTTCATATCAATTTTGTACAAAAATGTTTAGCAAAATATATATTTATGTCAAATTATTCATTGTTATGTTTGAGACCAAAACAAAAAAGCGAAAAGTAATGACAAGATCAAGCAGCTTCTTATTCTTATCGGGATTATTTTCTGTTTTGTTGTGTCAGTAAAATCTGTTATGTTTGAAATATTGAAATTTGCCTATGTTACATATTTTGTTATTTGTTTTTATGTATAGGTCAATTTTGTTAGAAAAAAAACAAAAGAAAATCGTCTCTATTAAAAACTTAAGCAGGT
The DNA here is from genome assembly GCA_963931995.1 of Phaonia tiefii. Classification (NCBI taxonomy): domain Eukaryota; kingdom Metazoa; phylum Arthropoda; class Insecta; order Diptera; family Muscidae; genus Phaonia; species Phaonia tiefii. The sequence goes on from OZ008367.1 coordinate 195,036,848, forward strand.
CAGGAAAAAGATGATCATTAAGGAAAGTCTATTGTTGCGCTTACTATTCAAGCTGTTATTAACAGTACAGCTAGCAGTAATTTTACAGAAGAAAGTTAACTAACGTATAGCAATTAACCTTGCTGCAGTATTAACAGCAGTATTAACAGTAGAGATAGCAGTCATTTTGCAGAACAAAGTTAACGTATAGCAATTAATCTTGCTACAGTATTAACAGTTTCATGTTATGTGTAACTACAGCAACGTATGTACATTAGTAAATTGCAACACTGTTTTGAATTACGACCGAGGATTCTAAATTTAACATTAAACAGGTCAAAAATAACATGATCACTTAAGATAGTCTGTTGTTGCGCTTACTATTCAAGCTGTTATTAACAGTACAGCTAGCAGTAATTTTACAGAAGAAAGTTAACTAACGTATAGCAATTAACCTTGCTGCAGTATTAACAGTATCATGTTATGTGTAACTACAGCAACGTATGTACATTAGTAAATTCCAACACTGCTTTGAATTGCGATTGAGGAATCTATATTTTACATTAAGCAAGTCAGGAATAGGATGATCCCTAAGGAAAGTTGGTAGTTGCGCATATTATTCGAGATGTCACTAACAGTACAGTTAGCAGTCATTATGGAGAACAAAGGGAACATGTAGCAATTAATCTTGCTGCAGCATTAACACTGTCATGTTATATGCAACTACTTCAACGTATGTACATTAGTAAATTGCAAAACTGTTTTGAATTATGATTGAGAAGTCTACATTTAACATCAAGCAGGTCAGTAATAAAATGATACCTAAAGAAAGCCGGTTGTTGCGTTTTCAATTTAAGCTGTTATTAACAGAACAGTTAGCAGTCATTGTTAGCAGTCATGAAAACATGTAGCAATTAATCTTCATGCAGCATTAGCAGTGTCATGTTATATGTAACTACAATAACATATGTACATTAGTAAATTGCAGCACTGTATTGAACTACAGGAATAATATAATCACTAAAGAAAGTCAGTTGTTTCACTTACAAATCAAGCTGTTATTAACAGTACAGTTAGCAGCCATTGTGCAGAATAATAATAGCATATTGGAACCCCTCTTGCTGCAGCATTAACAGTATCATGTTATTTGTAAAGTAACTACAGTAACATGTTGCGACATTAGGACTACAATGTTCTAATGGACAATTTTTGATAATTTCGTCTGCATGTCGCATTGTACCAAAGTGGGCATGTTGTTTCTATTACTGCTATCGGCAGACTTACAGCTCTTGTCGTTCACGAGATTTCGTCTACAATAAAACAAACTTCTTGCTTCATATATAATCTGATTTATCTCAAAACATATATTGGTGCACTTAGAACTTTGTTGTTCTAAGGTCGCAATCAGTAAATTGGGGATTCTGGACTTAACATTAAGTCGTGCAGAGTAACGCATTAACGTAGCAAAAATTGGCTGTCAATTTAGTAGCTAAAATGTATTGTTAAGATGAAATCTTTTAAATTATTTGATATATAAAACATTTTTGTTAAAATAATATTGCATATTGAAGAACATCATTTCTAACAAATTTGTTTTTATAGCTACATGTGGAAAAGAGAATCAAGTTCAGTGGGACGTGCGTTGCTGAAAGCAAAATATTCAATCCCATCTGGGATATTCAGTTTTGTATGAAATTGTGAAAAAATTGTAAACCTCGGACCTGAACTCACATTGTCGGTGTCTAGTTTCGAAGTTTGCGAAACTTCATTTGAAGCGACTAATTGAGGTTTAATTTTCGTGCGAATGATATTTGTCCAGTTTGTTTAGTTTATTCAAGCTGACATGGTTTCTAATATTTTTTTTCCTATACAAATGTCTGACCAGTATTTGCAATATTGTCCAATATGACCACCAATTTGAGCCCTTTATTGTTGTTTTTTTATGCAAGATTTTTTATACGACTTTCTAGATGATATGCGAAAAATCAGATATTCTTTTGAAAATCCTGCTCTATATTATAGACCAACATACTTTAATCAGATCAAAAATCTCCTAACGTTTAAATTGAAGTACCACTAGAACAGTAACATGAACGTTATCAGCACAGGGATTGCAATAATAGTTTAGTTTAATTGAAAAGGATATTGTTATATAGTCCCGGGAATGAATAATATTACTATAATCTTAGTGGTATCCCTGCTTGCGGAGAGTTACAGCTTTTTTCTCTATCTCTCTCTGTAGATCAAGTATATATAAATAGTGACAGTTATGCGTATTCATCCTTAATTCTCTCCTAATAAATTCTAACTAGCCTTCATTTAGCTCTCTCTCTCTCTCACCGAAAATCTTACAAATAAAACAAATAACAAAGCAAACTTAAACGTTCACCCTATTTGACATAATACCCAGCCCTCAAGATAGGAACTATTACCCCCTTCTCTTGTTTTTTTACTTCTTCTTATCTTAAAGTAAATTTCTCTTACAAAATGTTATTGTTTTTCTTCTCTATTACTCTAAAAGGATAACAAATCCTTATAAAGAGATTGTTTAGCAATAATTATTATATTAAAACAAGTTATTATAACTTAAAACAAAAGAAAAGCAACCCATGTTCTAAAAACAAACAATGTTTTCGTATATTGTATAAAAAATTTAATTAAAGCAGACAACTACCTAACTTAGTAAAAAAAATAAATAAAATATTTTATTTCGAATATTTTTGGTTTTGTTTATTTTACCAAAAGCGATGAAAAGAAAACGCTTATTGTTATTTTATTGGATGAACATTGAAATTATTTTTAAAGTTTTAGAGAGAAGAGAAAAATTATATACATGTAAAACAAAACAAAAATATAGGGATTTAAACAAAACAACAAAAAAAAAACAAAAACAAGTACTTATTAAAAATGGAATACAACATTTAATATATTAAACATAATACAAAAACAATACAAAACAAGAAAATTATGTTCATGTAAAAGTTATATACAAAAAAAAACCAATACAAAAACCCAAAGATATAATGTTGAATAATTATTGTTACTTTGAAAAGATTTAAAATTGAAATAAAAAAGAATTCAATAAAAATTATTATATAAACTAAAAACAAACTAATTGTTGCTTTTTATTTCCTCCTAATCCACTATGTTTGGCTTTCCTTGTGTTCCATATGTTCATTACACAACATAAATTACATACTGGTTGTATCAAATTATTTCCTTGCGACAAAACTTTCTACCTAAATCCTATTAAACCCTGTAATGTTAAATCTAAATTATTTTACAGACAGATTAAATTTTTAACTACATATTATATCTTCTTTGGTTTAAATTCTTGTGACTGGTAATAATATGAAACCCGAGGCCCTAAAAAAGTATATGAATACATTCGTTTTGACCCGTATTATGAAACTTTCAAAATCTTCACAGTTTCCCTATTTAACGATTTCTTAGGGTTTAGGCGCGTTTGAAAAAACACTGCACCCAAAAGTTTTGATTAGAGCTAACAGATCAGGTTTGTCTTGCAATTAGCGTTAATGTAGAATCAGTCGCTTTGGAAAAGAGGCGGGCGTCTAGATAGAATATTTATTGAAGAGTCCCCCCTACTGCCCATTGAAACTTCAACACCAAGTGTGTGATGGTAAAAAAAAATATTTTTTTTGATCAATATGGCGCTTGTATTACGTGTTATGACGACAAGCATAATTTGAAAAATATATTTTTAGAATTTTGATGGAGTATTTCTTTTTCATGGCACGATTTTGAAATTAAATTTTGAATGTACTTAATTTTGTATTTGACAAAATTTTTGTATTTTAAATTTGTATTGTAGCGGAAAAGAATCAAATATGTACAGCAAGTAAAGCGTAACTGAATACGAATGCACATTTAAAAATAAAAACACGTATTTTTTGAGATAGTTGTAATTTTTGCATTGACTGGATTGTAAAGAAGACATATTCCGATTAAATATGAAATGAAATATACGTCAAATGACCCCCACGGCTCTGTTGACAAGTCATTATTCTTTTCATGAAGTTTCCATGACTTTTTAACAGAGAAGTGACTGTTTCTCACCGATGACGCATTGTATCTCGGATTTCAGCTCAGGAATTGTTTCTGATATATTTGCATATACCCGAGATTTCACAAAACCCCAAAAAGAGAAATCGCACGGCGTTAAATCGCGTGATTGTGGTGGCCAGTTGACATCTGAAGTTCTTGAGAAAATTTGTTCTGGAAATCTTTGCTGCAATAAATCGATTGTTTCATACGCGGCGTGGCAAGTGGCACCGTTTTGCTGAAACCACATGTCGTCCAGTTGAGACCACAACAACTCCTTTATGACGTTCCTGTAGCGAATGCCGTTCACAGTCACTACAATCTCTGCCTTATATTCAAAAAAAAGTAAGGCCTAATCACACAGTCGGACCAAAATCCGCACCAGACTGTTGCTCGTTGTGGGTGCATTTGTTTCTCATGGATTGCATGGAGATTTTGTGAGCCCCAAATTCGCAAATTTTGTGTATCCACGAAGACATTCAGATGTGAATGCGCTTCATCGGAGAAGATAATTTTTTTTTGAAAACTTATATTGACTTTACTTTGCTCCATTAGCCATTGAACGAATTGCCGGCGCTTTCCATGGTCTGCTGGTTTGAGATCCTGAGTAAGCTGAATTTTGTACGCATGAAGGTGGAGGCCTTTTCGCCGTACAGTGCTTCGTGAAATACGAAGTTGTTGAGAACGATGCCGAACTGATGTTTTCGGGTTTTCGGGGAGACTCTCGTTTCAAGTAGCAATGTTTTCATGAGACCGAACGGGACATTGACGCACAGGAGTCTTACTATCCATAACCGACGAACCTTTTTTGACAACTCTTTCGGTGAGTGACACATTAGTTGCACTTTCTCGACTGAAAATTCTTCGAAGTTTGCGAGCGGTCTCAGCATAACTTTCCAAATATTTGTAATAAGTTTTCACAATTATAACACGTTGTTCTTTCGTAAACCGCTCCAATTTTAATAATCGGAATAAACATATATGGCAGCTGTCAAATTTCAGAGTTGCCACTAGCTCAAAAACGAAATACACTAAACTTAAAAAATCCAATCTTACTGAGACACCCTTTATGATTAAAAGCTTATACGCAAACTTCAGTGATCAGTGCGCGAAAAATTGAACAAAACTATGCCGGAGCAAGAATTCAAAATTTTGCGTGGAAAAAAATTTCCGTCAAGGTTTTGAGAGTATATGTTTTTAATTATTCTCATCATGACAAGTCAGTTGAACTCCTTATTGAACAAAAAATATTTTTTTGGGTTCATTACTAAATTGCTAGTTACATGATCGTTTATGGCACTTCATTGTAATGGCAATAAAATAATTTATTACATATTTTTCCCGATGTTACGTTGTTTGTTTGACAACATGTTCAGAGGAAGCTTTATTGGATCGTTTTCATCCAAATGCAATAGGAATCGAAAATTCAACGGCCGGTAGGGCCGTTCAGCTCTTTAATATGCATCTTTTGAGACCTCCACCCACGATTGAAATTTTAAAACACTCGAATTTCAGTACACCCTAATGTTCATGCTTACATACATTAAAAATGTAATAAAAATAATAGGCAAATTCGAAACATCGGAAAGAAAAAAATTTCTTTGGTATCCCTACGAAAATCCCTACCAATATTAAACCATTAAATATATACGCTAGTGAAGCTCAATATTTTGTCATTCTTAAACCGTTCAAAGTACTAAAATCGTCTCGAAAATATCTAAGTTTTGGTTTCCTAAAAACTCGAACTACCCCGAAAAAGTTTCTTTTAAATATCTTAACATTTTGAGGGTGTTTCTGAAAATTATAAATTTGATTTGTGGTGTACTGAACAAGACCCATAACTGACGCCAGCTTTAGCACAGTGTAATTAGAACTTTAGCAAAAACACTAAAGGCCGTGTTAGACTGTTAGATAAATCGTTGGATATGTCAAAATTAGCATTTGCCAAATTTGCATTTGGAAGATGGAATAGTGAAAACATGCGGGGAACGAGTTGCAAACAAAATGCTGACAGATCTGTTAGATTTCTCTCATATTTTGATTTTGCTCCAAAAATTATGCGTTAAGGGTTGTATTTGGGATGAAACGAAGACACCCAAAGAACCAAGAGAACGGCAATAAAAGCGTTGATTTCATCACGTTTAGCAAATGTTTAGTCGTTGTTCACCGTGTGATGTTTCCGTTTTTTCATCATAATTCGGTTCAAGATCTTTTTGTTCCTATTAAAAATAATTTTCAATAGAAAATAGTTTTTATAAGTAGCAGTGAAATTGATTATTTCGGTGTATGGTTGAAAATACAGCTATTTCGGTGCCCACCAAGGCAGCTCATCGGCTCCCTTCTCCACAAGTATTAAGGTATATCATCACACCTTAGAGGGATAAACAATTCTCAAGTTAACGAGAATTGTTTCAACAACACCTACTAAAGCGAAAACATCTAAAACAATACTTTGCCGAAAACATGAATATTCACAGCAAACCCAATACATAGATGTTTTTGATTCAAAAATAGAAACAACGATTGCCATGAGATCGGCCTTACAGTGTACTGTCTGCGTATTACTTCCGATTTTCTTGTTACTTTATCGATCTGTTAAAGTTTATGTTTTTTCATCATAACTCGGTTCAAGAACTTTTTTTTTCTATTAAAAATAATTTAAAATAGAAAATAGTTTTTACAAGAAGCAGTGAAATTGGTTCGAAATATTTCAAAGCCCTCCAAAGCAGCTCATCAGCTCCCTACTCCGCAAGTATTTAGGTACATCATCACACATTATAGGCATAAACAATTCTCAACTTAACGAGAATTGTTTCAACAACACCTAAAAAATAAAATAAATGGTTTCCCATTACATCCCATGAAGGGACAGGGGCGAGCTTCTCACAGTCACTTAGCTGTGCGCTTTCCAGTTTTCACTTACTGATTGGGACCTACAGTTTTACACCGATTCCGAACGGTATTTTGAGAAGCTTTTTCATGGCTATATACTCGATAGTGGTCAGAGCAGGGTTCGAACCCACGATCTCATGTACAAGAGGCGCGCACACTAACCATAGAACCACCGACGACCGACACCACCTAGTACTGTTGCGAAAACATCCAAAACAATACTTGATCGAAAACATCAATATTCAATACCCAACCGTCCACCGAAACAATCAATGTCACTGCTTCTTGTAAAAACTATTATCTATTGAGAGTTGTTTTTAATAGGAAACCAAAAGATCTTGAACCGAATTATGATGAAAAATATAAACTTTTACAGATCGATAAAGAAACAAGAAAATCGGATGTTTTCTGTTTTCTGTATTCAAGTTTTATTTGTTATCTGCTGTATTTTGTTTGCCACTTTGCAGACAGATGTTTTAGCATTCTCCAAAACTGATTGTGTAAATCACAACTATGTATAGTAGATTGAACGATTTCTGAGCAAATGGAAGAGGGTTGCATTCGATTTCTCTTTCTCCTGCACTTATAATCTAGCACGGGCTTAAGAAGGATTTTACAGAAATTTTAGCTGTCAATATTTCAATAAATAAAAAGTAAGATAGACTCAGTAGGAGTGGTCTTAATTGTAAGCAATAACTGCAGGTATTTCGTTTCTGATTGATATTAAACTAAACAAAGGGGTAGAAAACAGTATAATTATAAGATAAACACAGAAGCCAGAAAATAGTTCCAATGAGCTGTTCTAACGAGACGACACACAAAAAATTAAAAATCAATTTCAATTCAAAAATTTATTTATTTGATTAATTTTTTAATTGATTTTGGTGTAATCACGAAAATGATAATATCAATTAAAGGTATTTGTAAATTTGTCAAAAAAAAAACTTCAATTAAAACATTTGTAAATTTGATTAAAACATTTATTGATTTTTTTCAAAAATATTGATTAAGTATGTAATCAAGTTAATTAAAAGGTTATTGATTTTTTTTCGCGATTTTTGATTAAAATTTGAATTGAATCAATTAAAACAATTGCTTTTATCAGCATGAAAATGAAATTGGAAAACAAATTGAAATTTTTAAAAACAATTTTCGTAAAATAAATTTTAAATTCGATTAAAAATTTAATTGATTCAATTAATTTTTAATTGAATTTGTTCAAAAAATTCAATTATATTTTTAATTGAAATTTACAGGCTAATATTTTTTTCTGTGTACCTTCTTTAATCTACCATGATATCAGACATCGAAAAACATTACTACAAACTTTTCGTTTGTTTAAATCATAGAGTAATGATGTATAGAGACGCCATCTCTCTCAGTATTTTGATGACATTTAGAGTGTTGCATATGGGCGGTTGCATGTTGGAAAGTATTGCTTTAATAATACCAGATAGAGGCAATGGCTCAAGCCATCCAGCAATAAATCAGCAACGGCATTTCAATTTGTGCGTTAAAATTTTTGAGTAAATTCACCACAAATACGTATATACTAACAATTAAATAAAAAAAAAGTGCCAAATACGTTTATATTGCCAAATTTTTGAAAAATCTAAGTCAAAAATTTTTGTAATTCCACCTGGTTTAAGTCAATTTACGTCAAATAACTCACTGTCACACATACCGCACCAGGTATGAAGAAAGAAAATGTCAGATGAGAACAATGGCGTCTCTATACATCGTTACTCTATGGTTTAAATATATTCCACTACACCAATACACATGTATTAAAAATAAAAGAATTGAAAATGAGTTAAAAAATGTTCAACAAAAAAAATAAATAAAAATCATTAGATCGTGGGTACTCGGTTATTGTACTCTTACCAGTTCACTTATTCTAAAAGATCAGCTTGCATTTGTTCCAAACGAAGCAACTGCTCTGGTTAATAACAATTTTTATTGAAAGTATCGTCAATTGAAAGTATTATTACCCCCTAAACTTAAACTTCTTGCAATAGTATGTAATTTATTAGTGTGTTTATATTAATGATGCGCCCCTATTTCCCATCATAGCTACCTTCTTACCAAAATAATATCCAAATCTGTCTTCTTCTTCTTCTGCTGCTCTTCCGTTTTACAACACATGCATAGACTGGAATGCCTACAAACAAAAGTAGTTGTGAAACTTAACCACAATGTTTTCTGTGTCTACTAGGTACTACTCATTTGCTCCCAAGGATATGTTTCATGCATTACATAGTATTATATGCCAACACTACTACTACTGTAAAACAAACAACACATAGAACTCTATCTGCAACAGTCTTACAACAATAACGGAAACTCCGTGGCTATCTATCCTACTACTTCTACAACAACAACAATTTACTGTGCATATTTAACAGGTTTATGTTTAGATGTGTTTGTAACTGTGTCTCATACATGTAAAGTAAATTCATACATACATATGTCATAACAATATCTAATACCACTACTAGATACTACTACTTACTGTTTGTATTCGTACGTTTGCGTGTGTGTTTGTATGTATGTGTGTGTGCGGTGTGTGTTTGTGTGTGAGTGAATATATACACATGTATGTGGCATATTAACTCTACACATACATATCAATAATTGGTGTCAATATTATATACTGGTTACAACGGTAAGTTACTGTTTCTGTATCTCTGTTGCGTCTGTAATTTCAGGTGGTTGTGGTTGGATATGGAACATTTGTAAATAAAATTCACACATAGGCTTCTTTGTAGTTGTATGTAAGTATTTATACGTATATTAATGCCATATTATTAATTTCGCAGAATGAATCATAAGGTGTATCGATTAAAATAAAAAACCAATGCATCTAACACATTGAGAAAGACAAAGTGTTTACACTAAATAACACGTGTCTGTCACTACACGTGGCGCCTAATATTACTGCTTTTTTATTTCCTGCTAAACTAAATTTGGGCGACGTTTTGTGGGGAGGTAGGCGTTTTTAAGCGGCTCCCCATATAAAGTCGCCGAAAAATTACTTTAGCTTGAAATAAAGAAATACGCTTAAAGTTTTGAGAAAACAATTTTGAGCACAAATTAAACGATTTTATATTTTTCAATAATTTGGCATTTATACCAAATGTATCATAAAGATACACAAATTAATTCTAACATTTCACTTACAACACTAAATAACAAAATGAAACATAAATTCATTCAGAGATAAACACTAGAACACTAGACGTTCTCAAAAAAACCAAAATGAACACCCAAATTTTTTCAAGCGATTGCTACAAAAAAAAAAAAAACTTTTCCAACGATCTAGTAGGGGTGGTAGGACTGGTCGAGTATGAAATACCACCGGGTTTAAAAAAAAACTCAAAATATTGTTATGAATTTATTAACTACCCCCTTTTAGCGCTGCTGGTTAAAGGTTGTTTTGAAATTACGATAAATGCACCAGTTCTCTTTGTTTATCTATACAGTCTACAACTTAACACTTTCTGTATCGTGTACAACTCCATACTGGACGATGTATACCTTTACGGATTCGCTCGACATACGTTTCAATCGACTATTTATATCAGTTACACTTTCGCCCAATATAATTTCGAAGATTCCTGATCTTTGTCTCCGCAGCGCAATCTCTTTCGCAATTTGCCTACGATATCATCAAATATTCCTGGTGACCTGGCATACTTTTGCATACTGTTAGGCGTTATTAGCATTAGGATTTACACTTGTGTCGAACTCGTTCACTAGTTCTCGAACTCGTTCATTTAAGTTGCCCGAACATAACAACCACGAATATATTCGCCATATCGAACATGTAGATGTTCGTGAGGTTCAGGTTTGGTTACCCTAAATGAAATAACTAGTTCATGAACTACCCAACTCTATTTGGATTCAAACTGTTGAACAATTAAACTGCAATATATACCACAAACTCTTTCTTGACGTTGTAATGTAATTTTTCATACAGGATTTTCATAAGGACATTGTAATGTAATTTTTCATACAGTATTTTCATAAGGAAGGATCATCATCATTATAATCACGTGTTTGAGTGACTTGAGGATTGAAAAGAGGAATTTTTTTTATATAAATTTATATAAACTTTTTTTTGTGCCTTTAATAATTTATCCGGTTCAAGATAAATTTTTATGAAAAAGTAATTTTATAATAAAAAGGTAATTTCCATAGAATGTACTATTTAAAAAAATAATGTGAACTTGATTATTGTAGTGGATGGTTGGGAATATAGCCCACCACGGCGTATCATCAGCTCCCTTCTCAACAGGTATTTAGGTATCACAGATTATAGGGATAAAAAAATCTCCAATAAGCGAGAATTGTCTAAACTTCTACTTGTGCAAAAATTTCCACAACAATTCTTTGCCATAACCATCAATATTCACAATATTTCTTTCCTATGCAGGCTTTCATCGAAAGCCATTGCATAGATGTTGTTGTTTAAAAAAAAAAAAGAAACAACGCTTGCCATGAGATTGACGTACAGAGTACCGTCTGCGTAATCTTCCATTTTAGTTTTATTATTCGTTCTTTAAGATGTTATTTTCGGTAATAATTTTCCCGTTCAAGATCAATTTTGTTATCTTTTTGTTAATACATGCCGTTGCTGTGCTTGTTGGTTGGTTTGAGCCATTGCCTCTATCTGGTGTTATTAAAGCAATACTTTCCAACATGTTTCGTCCATATGCAACACACCAAACTTCGTAAATTTACTGAGTCAAATCGCTTCTCTACAAGTCACTTCTCAATGGCAAATTCAAGTTAGAAATCGTTAAAGTCGTTAAAACTGGAACAAATTTTAACTTTCAGAGATACTTTTATCTCTATCACTATCACTTCTACCTTATATATTATCACTAGCAATATTGGACGTATACACCACCTCACAGTTTTTTCGATGACGGGCACCTCACTTTGTGACGGCAACAATATCGAGTACTTCGAGCATGGGAAGGCTTCTCAAAATACCGTTGAAAAACTGTAGCCCTCAATTGGCGTGTGCGAAACTAAAAAGTGTAAAGATTAGTGATTGGTAGAAACTGTCCCCTGTCCAGGTATGAACAATTAATTTTTTTGTTATTAGCTCGAAAACAGCTGACTTTTGCGTTCATAAGTGCTCGAAGCAACCTGAGATCAGAGTTTTCCACAGTGACTAAACCTTTTTTAAATTTCACATTTAGTAAATGATAGATGTTTGTCTCTTCCAAATCCAACTCTAGCATTTCCTAGAAGTGTTACTCCAATATCAAACACAAAAAATGTTTTCCTATTACGTGATAGATCCCACTGCCAGTTAGCTGTGCGCTGTTTAGTTTACACTCGATGACTAAGACTTACAGTTTTACGCCGGTTTCGAACGGTATTTTGAGAAGCTTTGTAATGCTTAAGTACTCGATATTGTCGCTGACACTAACCGAGATGATCGTCGTCGAAAGAAATGTAAGGTGGTCAGAGCTGGGATTGAAGCCACGTTCTCTTGTACAAGATCAGCGCACATTATTATTTACGTAAAATACTACACAAATCAAATAATAAATTATAATTTATTCCCTTATGAGAAAAAAATTGTTCTCTTTGAAGATAAATATAATTTTCCTCGTGAAAGTATGAGGAGCAAAATGTTTTCTCCCACTTACTTTACTTTTATTGACTATTTTGCAACCTCATGAGGTCAGATGTCTTACACATATTAATTAAACAAATAAATTTCAACATTTTCTTCCAACTGGCTCTATCCCTCTCCTTTTCTCGCAAGTTGGTAACATCAAGGCCTTTCCAGCGGAGTCTTGGTCGTCCTCTTTTCCTGCTTCCGTCGGGTACGTTATCGAAAACCTGATAAACGTAAGAATATGGGCTATATAGCTCTGCGTTCCAGCGACGTCGGTGCTCGCCGTATTCTCTAACAGGACCATATATTTTACGGAGAATTTTTCTCTCGAAAATTCCCAGGTGTTTTTCATCCGCTTGCGATATGACCCAACTTTCGCAGCCATGTGTCAAGACAGGTAAAATGAGAGTCTGATATATCTGGACGTTTGTCCGTCGAGAGAGGGCTTTGTTCCTAAACTGCTTGCTGAGCCCAAAATAGCATCTATTTTCAAGTACAATTCTCCTATCTATCTCCAGGCTGACGTTGTTGTCCTTGTTCACGGCGGATCGAATGTGGACAAATTCATCTACCACTTCAAAATTAAATCGGTTGTCAACGTTCAAGTGCGGACTAAGTCGAGAGGCTTCTGTAGTCGTTGACACCATAAATTTTGTCTTGCCCTCATTAACAGCAAGACCCACCTTCGTTGATCCCTTTTCGATTCTTGAAAATACTGCAGTAACCTCCAATGATGTCTATGTCGTCAGCATACGCCAACAACATATGGCATTTCGTGTTAATGGTCTTGTTCGTATTTACTGCAGCCTCTCTCATTATTATCGCCATTAAGATGTTGAAGAGATTGCACGAAAGTGTGTCGCCTTGTCTAAGTCCTCGCTTGGTACATAATGGTTTAGTGAGATCTTTCCCCACTTTCACTGCTGATTTGATGTTGGTCAGCGTCATTCTACAGAGGCTCCCTCACGATACGTATATTATGACCATATATACTCATTGGAAATTAATTCTCACCCATGAGTTTACTCATGAAATGGTGTTAAAATTGACGATGTAGAAGCTCAAGCTCCTTTTCAAACAGCAAACACTTAGGCATTTTTCTATTTTCATCCTAAACATATTTATCGTACTCAAAAAACTTCTGACGACCCATTTTTTTATCAACTGTTTCAAACAAAGCATTAAAAGAAACTGACCTGTGTTAATTTTAATAGTCAAGTATTTTTATCTTTTTCGTTCTCTCTTATTTTTATTTTTCCTTTTATCTTTCGCAGTCAAGATGCAAAACAAAACTTTGGTTAAACCGTGGTTAAGATATTAAAATTAGCCGAATAATGAAAAACACTACGTACACAAACTGTGAAAAATTTAATAAGCTTGTCTTACTTGATATGCTATAAATTGTATTTTGATTGAAATTGTTTGAATTTTATTAACAAACAAAAAGAAACAAAATCAAATTTGACAGCTTACCCACCGAAGAGATGAAAAACCACAAATCAGCTGGGCTGACCCGTTTACCCGATAGATAATTCATGCTTTCGTGAAATTTTTTTTGTGAATGAGTGTTATCTTTTCTTATCTTTCGTGAGAGAGAGCAATACTTTTAAAGCAGGTTGTGATCACTTATGAAAGATAAAAAAGATAACTTTCCGAAACAAAAATTACTTTCACGAGAATTATTTTTTTTGTCGCTAAGTATGAGTAATATTGCGAGAGATACAAATTAAAATAATTCTCAAAAACGATGTCCAGTAGACAGCCAAAATTTCTCTTCACTAAAATATCAACAAACACAACGAGTGAAACCCTAGCCATTCTTTGTTCTCTCTCTTACTCTCTTCATTGAATATTTCAATACACGAGCAGCTTTTTGATAGTGTTATTGTATCGGGTTTTCCAATAAGAGCGCTATTCCTGTGAAAGTACGTTCGATGCCATTATGTATGGAACTCGATTTTTTTTGCATGGCCACCACGGGCACGCTTGCAGAAGTCCAGACGCTGAACCCAATTTTCGACGGTTTTCAAGCATAAATCGGCCGATACTGCTGCAATTTCACGTTCGATATTCGTACGAAGTTCATCAATCGTCGCTGACTTGCTGGCATAGACCATAGACTTGACGTAGCCCCACAGGAAATAATCTAACGGCGTCAAATCGCACGACCGAGGCGGCCAATCGACTGGGCCATTTCGTGAGATAACACGTTCACCAAACTTGGTTTCCAATAAATTGATTGTGGCATTCGCTGTGTGGCTTGTGGCGCCGTCCTGTTGGAACCACATGTCCTCCAAGTACATATTATCCAATTGGGGCCAAAAATATTCGGTTATCATTGAAGGGTAGCGATTCGCATTCACCGTAATGTGCCGGTCTTGATCATCACGGAAGAAGTACGGCCCAATGACGCCCCCGGCCCATATACCGCACCAAACCGTAATTTTTTCGAGATGCAATGATGACTCATGGATTACGTGTGGATTGCTGTCTGACCAATAACGCATATTTTGGTTATTGACGAAGCCATTCAGCCAGAAATGAGCCTCATCGCTGAAGATCATTTTTCGATGAAAATCCGAATCATTTTCATGTTGTCGCTCAGCCCAATTCGCGAACATACGACGCTTATTGTGGTCAAGCGGCTTCAGTTCGTGCGTCAATTTGATCTTGTAAGGATGTAGGCCAAGATCTTTTCGCAAAATTCGCCACAATGACGTCACAGAGATGCCCAACGCTTGAGAACGACGTGTGAGAGACACATTTGGACTTTCTTGAACTGAAGCCTCAGCGGCAGCAATATTCTCGACACTACGGGCACTTTTTTGTCTCACTGGCCACTGACTCCAAATTTCGGTAGTAAATTTTAATAATTTCGACCCGTTGTTGGCTCGTATATCTTTGCATGATGAAATGGCAAACCTTACTGAAGAGAAATGTCAAAAGAGCGCGAAAAATATGGCGTCGTTTGCTGTCCCTATCGATTTACTTTTGTAGCGTCTCTGTTGAAAAACCCTTTATATAA
Source organism: Phaonia tiefii (assembly GCA_963931995.1). Classification (NCBI taxonomy): domain Eukaryota; kingdom Metazoa; phylum Arthropoda; class Insecta; order Diptera; family Muscidae; genus Phaonia; species Phaonia tiefii. The sequence goes on from OZ008367.1 coordinate 195,052,444, forward strand.
CTATACAAAATTCCAACCATGTTGAAGTAAAATTACATAAACTATGTAAAAGGTATGAAATAGTCAAGTTATGGCCCGTGAGAGAAATTCCTTAGAGTGAATTTCTAGCACTTTGTGGTTCTCTTTTACCAGAGTTGCCAAATTGCGCACAACTTCTGGTCGTCTAATACTAGAACGTCTTTGTAATTATCGCGAAGCGATAGAACTGGATATCGTTGGACACAAGTGGCAACCTGTATTTAACATAATACGTTTCATGTTACAAAGGGTGCTCGGCAATTTAGGCAAGATTTGAATTTAAATTGCGGTAAAGTGCTGTGCTTGAAGATAATTCAGATTATTAAAAATTGGATTTTATATTAATTGATTTTTCTATTTGGTAAATACTGTAAAAGTCATGAACGCTTTCAATTTTAAAGAAAGTCCTGCACTTTGAGAGGGAGTCGCGCAAATTTGAATAACTCCAACTCCGACTGCAAGCAAATATTCCAAACACCGTCTCAACGACTCCGACTCCATAGAACAGTATATAAGGTTGTTGGATTTTATATGAAAGTGTGTGTTAATCTCAAGAATGATTTTTGTTTTGGCTTACCAACTTCGCCGATGCAAGTTTTTTATTCGATACACCTTAATCATATTTTCGTACAGACAACAGACATTTCATGTATACACACACATAATCTATATAAAAGGACTAATGTATGTATTAATATAATTTAATTACCATTACTTAAAAGCCGATTGTGGAGAAATTGTTTTTCATAGTAATTACATAAATCAATAGAAATTGTAGACAAAGGACTTAATTACAGTAAATGATATCGCAATTTAAACAAAATCGTTCTTGTCTTACTTCAAAACCCAAAATGAAAAAAGTTTATATTTCATCTAGTGAAGACATATATCGCGGCAAGTTTCTGTTGTTCTATTAAAAATAAATTTGTATTCTGAAATGAGTTCTGGTATATATAACCTCAACAACCATCCCGCTTTTGGCGGGATTTCCCGCTTCTCGATGTCTCATCCCGCTTTGGATTTCAATCACGCTTTTTACATAGAAGTCCGGCTTTATGACTTTTTTGTCTTTAGAACTAGTCTAGTATAATTTGGCGTGAAAGTTATATTTATTTTATTAATATAAACTTTTCAAAAGTCACAAGCAGAATTTCAATTCGCATTTTCAGACGATCGTTTCGAAGTTTGTGAACTTCAGCATCAGAGGCTTGGTTGTGGACTACTGACATCAGTTCAAGATTTGAATAAACCTCATAACAAACTACATAATCTCCAATTACAGTGGAGTCGCCGACATCAAATTCCGGTTAAGACGAAAACGTTTTTTATTCCAATTGGTTCATTTTGTAGTCCAGCTTTTTAAAAAGCAAAAAAAATTATAACATGCAGAAATATTTTTTTTTTCAATATAAATATGCATATATTAGGTCGGGTCAAATTGTATGGAACGATTTTTTTTTTGATGAAGCAAGCGTATAGCAAAAACGTAATGTATAGGTGATTCTGAGAAATTTTGCTCAAGAGACCATAGCTCTAAGTCGGATTTGGAGCCCCCCAAAAGGTATTTTTATCACCTTTCAGAATCTGTATTGATACCTGTAGAATAAGTTAATTTTAGGTTATTTGGCGACAAAAATTCCTAATATCTCTACTAAAAATAATTGGTATCAATACATATTCTGAAAGGTGAAAAAAATACCTTTCAAACAAGCCCACATTGACAAATCTACTATAATTCTATCCGATTTTATGACGAATCTAATTAAATTATTCTATGTATATGTGGAAAAATATGTATTTTGAAATTTTGGGGGGCTCCAAATCCGACTTAGAGCTATGGTCTCTTGAGCAAAATTTCTCAAAATCACCTATAGATTACGTTTTTGTTATACGCTTCAAAAAAAATTAACCCGCCCTAACATATATATTTAATAAAGATTATTAAATCGAAATAATATATATTTTATTTTTAAATCTAATTTAAACTATGTATTTTTAAATTTTACATTTAATTTATATAAATGCTAAGTTATTTGTTAAAAATAAGCAAATCCCGAATTTTGGGGTCAAATACCGCTTTTCGATATAAAAAAAGGTGGTCAGGTTAGGAATATCACCCTGAAATATATAAATAATTAGGAATCTGTTGCCGCTCAAATATATTGCAAGTAAACTATGATAATGTTAACGATTTCTTTAACATTTATTTAAAGTTTAAACTTGATATACGAGTAAAATCTTATTTTACAATAATTTTGGAACATTTAGTGCTGTTTTGAGAAGACAGTAGTGGGTTTCCATCTATAACCCGCACTAAGATCTAAATTTCACGTGGAATTTAACAAAACTCCATTCAACGGAGAACATGCCTCAGGAACATTGAGTCTAGTACTAAGTTGTTCAGTTGATGTATCAGCAACACATCTCGTGCAACATTTTAATGCAGTGTTTCAAAGTAGAGTCAGCACAGTGTTTTTCCAGATAATCTTTCTAATCTTTTTCAAAATAATCTTTCTCCAATTTGCAACTTTTCGTGCGATTTTGCCATTTTATCCGTACTTCTTTCGAAATGAAGCTGTTAACACCGTTACTGTCAATAGAGAGTGGTATACATCGATGATAACCAACTTTTTATGGCCGAAATTGGAAGAAGTTAATCTTGACAATGTCTAGTTCCAACAAGACGGATCTACGTGCTACACAGGACGAGCAACAACCGAATTATTGCAGGAAAAGTTTGGAGATTCGACTATTTCAAGAAATTGTAAAATTGAATGGCCTCCAAGAAGTTGTGACTAAAACACCATTAGACTATTTCTTGCGGGGTTATTTGAAGTCATTGATCTTTATCAATAAACCAGACTCTCTTCAAGCTTTACAAGTCAATATTAAACGTGCTATTCATGGCATAGGACTTGATTTAGTGGAAAAAGTGTTCGTAAATTGGGTTAATCGAATTCGTTCCTGCAAAAGAAGACGTGGTGGCCGTTTGAAAGACGTTTTATGCAGTACTTAATTGTATCGATTGTACTTCACATTAAATAAAAAAACATTTGAATTTCCTTAACAATTAGTGTGTGTTTTTTTTTAAGAAATTATATCACTCAAATTGGAAAAGCCTTTAATTTGATTACGCAGTCAAGTGACGCAGTGATTGCTGTTGATGTAAGCATTCAGTTGTTGTTTATATTCAATTTGCATTTGCTTATCTTATTTCGAAAGCAGCATTGAAGCAAAGTTGCAACAGTGTGGCAACGCTTGAAATCAGCATATCTTTCTTTAAATTATCATTTGTTAAAAATTTATTTTTAGTTTTATTTAAAATATTTTTCGTTACTTTTTGTTTCACACGCGTTGCCACAAATTTTCACAAATTATCACCAAAGATTGTTAGAAAACTAAATAACTGAAATAGCAAGCGACCGCAAGGAAGTTAACGTTTGTTGATATCAAGCACAGCCGCACTTTTTTATCCTTGCTTCAATCCGTTCTTACTTCGTAAACTACACAGTAAAGAAGACAAGCAAACCCAAAGTATGTAAGTGGTGGGTGGCGCAAATGGCACGAAAGGGTTTAAATAGTCTATAATTTCTTTATTATAAAGTCTATTTAATTTTTTTTCTATTACTCGTCATTAATGTGGAATTTTGCTAATTTGAACGTAAAAAATATCGACGCTTAAATGGTGTCCATTCGCAGCTTCGCATAGTCGAGATTTTTTTAATATGTTTTCCATATTTCCATAACTTTGCTAGAGTTCCGGAGCTATCGTTCGAACTTTGTCTCGAATATTATTTTATAATTGAGGGTAGCTCTGTGGTGAATACGTGCACACAATCTTTAAAAACCCAGAAAGGAAAATACGGGAGCGTTAAATCCAGCGAACGCCAATTAAAATTTCTACCTCTTGAATTATTGCGTTCTCCAAAAATGTCCCTCAACAGTATCATAGTTTCCTTAGACTGTGGCTCCATCTTGCTCTGTAGTGCACCTTTGCAGTTTCAATTTCCCAAGTCTTTCTCTATAACAATTTGAAAAATAAAGGAATAACATATGAAACTACTGCAGTTATAGACCATTCAAAACCCTTCGATTATTTTGCCCCGCCCTGTTTAAAGCACGATTCACTGCTTGAAGCAACAGTCACTTCCCGAAAATCCATTGCGTCGCTTGAGTGCGCAAGCAGAACCCAACTGCGCACTAAGATGTGGCAAATGATGCCGTTTATCATTTTAGCATTTGATGTTTGCTAATTTATTAGTCTTAGCTAAGCATTCACAAATGCATTGAAAATTGTCAAGCATTTTCGAATACTGTTTTAACATTTCTATGATAAATTTAACAATAGTATAATCAGTGATGGCAACCCTCATTAAATTTCTAAAACAGAATTTTGGTGTAAAGAGTTTTTATAAAAATAGAGAACAATATAGTCGTCAACACCGATATGCCAATTTGGGAGAGAAGGAAATTGATGTTGCTTAATGTAGTTTATGCGAAGGAAGTTATAGCAATTTCGTTTCCGAGAAAAAATTCAAAATTTTTTCTGCCCTTTGCCCTAAAAGTGCCTTTTTGCGTTCGTTTGTGATGCCAATGAAATCCCACTTCAAGGTTTTGGGTTCGTTCCGGGGAATGTTGCACTCAAAAAGTGCAAAAATGTCCATTTTCTCCCCCCTCAGCGAGTCAAGGGAGAGAATGATGCCCTATAAAATGTCACATTTTCTGGCATTTTGTTTGTTTCATTTGTCCTCGCTAAGCAAATTTTTAAATTTTCTACATTTTGTGAGGTGCGCCAGGGTAATTTAAGCGGCTTCAGTTAAATTCGCTTATCTTCTCAAGCAAAGTGGTCGAATTTTTGGTTAAGGGGGAATAACGACTTGCAAAGGGATCATACAGTTGTGAGAAAATGCAACATTTCTATCTTCTTTCTCTCTCTAAATAAGGCACAACTTTGATGGAGGCGATGAAAACATTTTTTAAATGTCGCCTCATACAAGGGCAACATTATTTTTCAGATACAAAATCACCATTAGTGTTAGGTAATACCGTAGCCATAGCATTTACAAATGCATTGAAAATTATCAAGCAATTTCGAATACTGTTTTGCTGTTTCTAAGGGCCTGTGTCAATCGGTATCAAGCTACTATGGTGAACAAAAAAAATTGTTTTAGAGAGGAAAAATTAAATTTTTGCTGTGAAAATCGATATCTTTTGACTGCTTCGTCATAAGAAGAAGACTTAAAACGCTATTGAAATACAATTTTGCGCAATGAATATTTTTAGAAAATGTTTGTCATTGCTCTTGGCAATTCTTTGCAAGTGCGATCTTTACAATCCATGGATATTTTCATTCTGCAAAATTTCTTCCAAATTGCTCCCAAATTTCTTCCCCTTTCTGCGTTTTGTTTACAAATAAATGACGAACAGAGCTACAAGTCGGCATAAACACTTGCGGGCGCCGCTGACACAAAGTTCAAACGGCGTTCGATGAAGCCCATGATTAGAAACATTTTTAAAAACGAAATTATATTAAGGGTTTTCAGCGTCTTGTGCGATTTCAATTGTGAACATTTTGCAATTGCACAAGATTTATGCGGATCGTGAACGAACCTGTGTAATATAGTTTTGCGTAACTGCTTTCACTGTGTGAAAGCATCAGCTGTGTGGAAAGCATCAGCTGTTATTAAGCAAATACATAGAGAGCAAAATAAAGCTATGGGGTTTGACTTGTGCAAAAAAGCAAAACTGAGCAAATATTCTACACATCTTGTGAGTCCTCTGGTGAGTTTTTATTAAACTTCCAAAATTTCCATCCACTTGTCATAAAATTTTATTCGCCACGCAAATGTCATATTTTCACCAACCCGAGTACTTTGATACCGAATGGCACAGGCTCTAAGAAAAATGTATCGATATAATCAGTGATGGCAACTCTCATTAAATTTCTAAAAAAAAAGGATTTTGGTGTAAAAAAATCTTTATAAAAATAGAGAAATATATAGTCGTCAACACTGATATGACAATTTCTCAGAGAAGGCAATTGATGTTGCTCAATGTTGTTCATGCGAAGGAAGTTACTTTCAGTCCTATACTATAAAAACGAGGAAGCATTATATTTAATCTATTTTTGTGCCAACGTTAAAGTGTAAAATGATAGGAAGAATAAACTTGTAGAACTTATCTAAAGAAAAAGATGAACAAAGATGACCAATTTCACACCACTCACAAAAGAAAATATCATCACCAGAAAAGTAATTTTCTGGATGGTGTAATTTAAAATAAAAATTTTAATATTTCTTGGGGAACTGATGCATTCCACAGAAACCTAGACATTCAACATGAAGGTATGTTATTTATACCCATCCAGCAACAAGTAGATTAAAATATGTTAATGCATCTTAAAGCCACATACAAACAGACAAATACATACATCAATACATACAATCCCACATTTATACATATATACATATTTATAATTTAATTTCATTTTACAATTCCTTTCTATGTTTCCTTTAAACAAAAATAAAAAAATAATTAAATTTGTCTATTTCTATTTGCAGCAAAATTTAAAAAACGTCTCAGTGATGCTTTCAAATATTGCCCATTCAAAAACTTATTTTGAGAAATTTCACATTCGTTAAAAAATACATAAAAATACTTGTTAAAAAAAATTCGTTATACTTGTAAAAATAAAATTGGACTACGGTTTCAAAATTCCACAGAAAAAAAAACACAAACACATACTGAAATTTCGCAAGCTGAATATTTATCTAACAATTGGCGCTGTTTAATTAAATTCTAATTTAATTGAAGAAAAAAAAATGTAGTTAAACAAAATAAATTATTTAGAAATATACACAAAATGCACATATACAATACGTACTGTGAGCAAAAAATATAAACAATAAAGAACAACTGTTGGGATATATTTTAAATGGTACAGAAAATGAGGAAAGTCTTTCAGCTCTTTGAATGATGCACGTCATTATTGTTGTGTGTCGAGTGTGAAGAGGATACAATTCTACGAGCAACCTAATTTGTATGGCCTAAAAATTCACTGTACAAACACCGTGTTCGGAAATTAGCTTGTATTGTAGCATAACAAACGGTCGAAATTGCAGGTGCCCACTTGTTGTATGTCTAAATCATTTGTAGTCATTTTTCGTGTTGGGATTTGAAATTAGACCTAAAATCAAACATAGAACGATTAACCTAAAAAAATTCTAAATAAGGGAAGATGGATCATTTATATCTGAGTGAAAACTGTAAGACGATGCATACGATGCTTCGAATTGTAAAAGGGCATTGTTGGCATTCCCTCCCAATTATAACCTGATACAAAACAATTTACAAAATGTTTTCCAAATTGTTAAAGCGACTACATAAAAATCGGCCAAAATTAAAAATGCGACAAATGACGCAAGTCCAAAGTCGCCCAAAATATATGAAAAATTGCCCAAACAGAAAATTGAAATTTACCCCAAAAATTAGTGAAAAATTACCCACGTGATATATGAAAAATTGCCCAAAAGTATGGACTATTCATATGTAAAACCGACCATTTCCTATGTAAGAAAAAAAAGGGAATTATACATGATGAAAATCACCCAATTCTGTTGCCACAGATGTAGATTTATTGTACAAAATCATCATAAGATTTATTTTCATAAATTCAGGACTGTGGAAGTCCAAGTTTCTGACAGAATGTCAGGACTTATTTGCTCTACGAAAACAAATTCGTTCGGTTCTAATTCATTGCACTCGTAGTTTTTAGGGGAAAAAATTCTATTGAAGAATCTCCCTACTCCAAACTGTTTGAGTGAGTGCCGCAAGTGAGATATAATTAATTTTTTTTATTATTTCTCAAAATCGCATGATTTTTTTTCAAAAAATTTTCAATTTGTTGATTATCACTTCCATTTCGGTTTTCAAGTATCGTTTTCGCTTGCGACGCAAAGAATGGCGCGATTTTTTGAAAATAATTTTCAAATTATAATTATTTTAATTTAATTTTTAAATGTCGCAGTAAGCGTCACATTTTCCAAAAAAAATCGCGCCACTGTAAAAGGTATAAAAGCTGTTTTGGTGTCTAACCACAATCAAGGCGATAATATTGGCATCTAATCAAAAACCGTTGTCGATATGCACAATCACTTGGCGTCAAAACGTTTCACCCTGTTGATTTCGATGCAACAGGTCAACGTCTATGAAGTTGGAAAATCATGGAAAAGAAAGTGATGAAGGAGCGCTAGGCAAACTACGCTTATATTATATTTGATTGAAAATAATGTCTTTTAAATTATGTTCGATCGATACTAATGACTTTCAAAGTCTGTTTGATTGACAATAATGACTTTTAGATTATGTTTGAGGCTTGTTTTGTCATCGGCAAATCCAACTCGAAAAAATTCGAAATTGCGACGTGACTTGAGGTCAAAGCTTTGACAGCTGTTGCACACTCTGGTTATATTATTCCATGGTTTCACCTCTATTTACTTTTTCATGTTTTGTCACTAAAGGCACGTTTATGCTTGAGCGAAATAATTAAATTTCGAATGAAAATATGGAATGCAGCCTAAATAGTTTATACTGACACATTTTGATGGTTGACTCGATTTCAATGTATGGAAACATAAATAAAAAACTAAATACACTGTGGAAGTCGAAAAATGAGACAAGGCAGGAGACGATGGATTTAGCCCAACTCAGGTACGATGAATCGAATTGCATCAATAGTTTTATTAGTTACAATTACGGTTTCGTACAAAATATATGTAGACTTATTGACGGTGCCACTATTGCGCATTCAGCCATGAAAAACCTTCTCAAAATACCGTTCGAAACCGGTGTCAAACTGTAGGTCACAATCACTGAAAGTAAAACTAGAAAACGGACATCTCACTGGTTGAGAGAAGCTACCCCTAATCCCTACATCGGATGTAACGGAAAATCTTTTATTTTTTTCTAGAGAAGTTTTTTCTCTTATTTGACGAAAGAATCTGATTACTGGCAATTTGTGAACGCAAAACTCAAAGAAAGTCGGAAAATTACTTTTCGGCCGATGTTCTGAATCAAAGACTCCCAAAAACCTGGTTTTAGAGGTAAGGTTTGTTCCGAAGGGTCAACGCACATAACGTTTGCAGCAACTTTGTTAAAGAAAGTTTATCGGTACAACCCACCAAATTGAAGTTAGTGCTGTCAAAGTGAGTAAAAACCGAAAAATAAAGAAAAAACATCCAAGTTACTAGTTAACATAAAAAAAAATTCGAATCCTCGTACCCGAATTAATGTAAAGCCGTGCTCTCTGGCCTTGTCTACAAAAAAAAAAACTATCAAAAAATGTAATGCGAAAAACTATCACAGGGTTATTTATTAACATAGCTTTCAGTGTGGTTACAAATTTATCACTGATGCAAAAAACCGAAAATTTACAGAATTACAGTGGATCCCAGCAAGTATATTCATATATATTGGATTAGAACCCTCGTTAAGTTTACCCGTGAAATAGTACCACCAAGGGCAACAAAAATTTTAATAAACACTTCATGTCATTCACCAGCCAGTGCATATATTGCCGTAGTATAAGATCCCTGATTTTAACACCTTAAGCATGACAACAAGCTCCTTGTGAATCTAAATTGTAGAGGTTTCTAATTGCAAAGCTCATATGATCTCATAATTGCCTATGGCACGAACTCGTACCAGGCAGTACCCTCGACCATAATAATATTCAAGTACGCGGGTTTAAAATTGGATTATACTCATTCTGCGACGAGCTGTAGGAGCAGCAATTGTGTTCAACCTAGACTGTCCAAAACGGAAACCAAAAATCCGGTTAACCGGGTTTTTTGCCATTAACCGTGTGCCGCTTTTTTAAAAATCTTAATTTTCGAACAAACCGAATACCGATTATTTGACGTCGGTAAACCGGTTAGCCAGTTTCTACTCAATTTGTGTTCATATCGTTAACAAAATTAATTTTAATGTAATTTTCGTTTAAGAAACATGATATGTATTTTCAAAAGTGATTTTTTGATTCAATAAGTTCTAAAAAACATTTCCAAACAATTGTTTTATTCAACTTTCAACATAATTTAATGATTTGAATACATGAAAAGATCATCCAAATTGAAATATGATTTTGGAATTTATATCAGTATAATATGAATTTGAATAAAACTTTTACATATTATAATAAACACGCCCCGTATTCTGTTCTTCCGACATTTTCGTCAGAAAATTCTAATTTTTTGTTTGTTGAAATAATCGAAATGTCAAAATCCCGGTCACAAACAATTATTACACAATTGTTTTCGTACGAAATAACATTGGCGTAACAACCTTGTAATTTATTTTGCTTACAAAATTTTTGCAAAGATCTGAGTACCAGGGAAATGGAAAATGAACGAAATTGTCGGTTCATGAAAATTTTTGTTATTTTTTATACACGTACTTCGAAATGAAAATTTAAAAACTGAATTCCTGGCTTTACGCGGAAAATTAAAAAATGTCTTTAAATAAAATATGTCCTTTCGCTGAACTACAACTTCCTTAATTCTTGTAAAAATATTGCTTTTCATTTCGACGCCACCACTAACTGACTTTTGTCCTGTTTTGTGCGACGACTGAATGTAAAAAAATTGTTAATGATCTGCCAAATTTCATCATACCAAAATGTATTCACCCGATTTTACCACGGGATAAAAAAGTTCGAAGCAATATTTTGGTACGGTTGGTTACGAAATCGCCCATCATTTGAATCGCCCTCTATTTGACGCTATGTCGCGAAAAACGTCGTAAGCGACAGATCGTGTGAATGTCGTGTTTGCGTAGAATGCCAACTATTAAAATTTAAACCTGAGAAAAATAATTCAGTTTCTGACATTTTAAATGCGTTACAAATGCGTTTCAAGAAAAACATTAGAGGTTTTATTATATCGCTCAAGCTCAGGATTGGCAAAGGATACAGCCGAAATATTTGGGAAATATTGATAAACCAATACCTTATTTAGGTATATTGTATATTTGTTGGACCAGTCAATTTGGCTGATTTTATATACTCAAATGGGTTTTCTGGCCGTCAGGACTACAAATTTTCATTTCATTCTTTCTCCTTCGCGTTTCGGCAAATTTGTTGTCGCCATCACCAGGGCGTCTGATAAAAACAAATTTTATTAATAGAATTGTTATCTCTTCTAATTTCATAACAATATAGTCTTTACCTTATTTAATTTTCGGTACGAATAATTATAATTTTTTTCTCAAACCGCCTTAAAGAACATAAACGATTTTAGTCAGACGAAAGCCTTCGTTCGTCTTCTAGTCGTTATACATTTGACTTACGCTGCCCATAGACTTCAAGCATGTGCGTTGGAATGGTGTGAAGCTCTTATGTCATACACATCACACCGATCCACAAAACTGCATTTCGTATTTGTCGTTTGAGGCATGAAGATGGATAGCGATAGTGACGATGCAAATGGTGATACATGCCTGTACGAAAAAGATTGAGAGAAAAAAGAGGAAGAAAGAGTAGCTTCAAAAAAGGTCTGTGTGTTTCCATGTAAATTTGTTTAAAGATCCTGAGATGACTGTTCTAAGCTCTTTTTAAAATTTTCTTCGGATGATTTCGGATACATATACGGAACTATTGAATCTAGTACCACCATTAATAGAAAAGCATCTATTCAATATATTAGCATCTATTTTCATTTCTTTATATTTGTAGTTTATAAATGGGTAGAAATCCACAGACGTCATACTTGTTCGCGACCATGGTACAATAATATTATATACACGGTAAGGTCGTTAAAACAGCTGATTTAATTTATTTCATGTGATATTTCTCCTCAGTTGTCAAACTCATATGTATTTTGTTTTTGTACCCTTTTGCATTCTTGTGTTGTCGGTATGCATTCGTGTAACGTTTGACAACTGAAGCAAAATAGAACAAAAACAAAATACCTGTTGTTGATGCATACAACTACAACAACACCTGCTGCTATTACCATGTAGATATTAGCTTTGTTTCTTTACTTTTTGGGTAAAAGAGAGTAAAAGCTAAATTCTGTCTCAAATACTCAATATTATCGAAAAGTAAAGAAACGCAAAAAAACACTTTTCTAGCCCGAAAACAAATGTCACAACACAAAACACATGCTTGACAACAAATCGTACATATCATGTTAATTTTCACTGTTCATTTGCACACTTACCATCTTCTTTAAATAAGCACTCTCAAAGCAATCACTTTTCAAGTTTATAAAATTGTAAATTCAATAAGTTTTTTTCACTTGTGTTATTTTTTCACAAATAATACATATGTTTTTATGTTGACGTTTCGAACAGCTGATTGTTTGACACTTTGCCCAAACTTACCCGAAGAAAAAGTTTGGGTAAGTTCGGTAAAAAGAGAAACGCTTTTTGACGTTTAGAGAAACAAAAAGTCGCTCTCATTTGCCCAATTTGTGAGTAAAGAAACGCGTTTGGGTAAGTTTGGGTACCCCCGGGGGATCCCGCGGTAAAGTAAAGAAACAAACCTATTATTGTACCCAAGATAGATTCATAGATGGTGAGCGCATAAGCACAGTCGATTTTCTTTGTTTACCTTGCCAACCACTTTCGAACTGTCAAGTTCACATGTATTTTGTTTACATTTATTGTTGGTATATGGATGTGTTGGATTTGACACAACTTAAGTGAGAAGCAAAAGCAAAATGTATGTTGTTCTTGCCATCAATTTGCCATCAGCTGCAACAACACATCCTGCGTCTACCATGAGTATTTTTATCATGATTGTAGCATGTACGCAACACACAACGAAAAATTTTCAATTTCTTACGATCGGTGTGTTCAGCGTACCACAGACGTGAAACGTGGCTTCAATTCACACAGATCCAACGCACATGTTTGTTGTATATTGGCAGCTTTAGCTTAGACAATCTTAGACAATAAAAAGCCAAATAAAAAGTTTATATATTTGAAATGTACTCTAATGTATGACCAAAACTAAATTCAACCAACCGAATCCATTCGACATAGAGCAACCCAATCTCAGTCGAATTCGAGTGGCCGCCCTTCGTTTGAGATCGATGGGCATCGCATAGTCTGGCAACCCCAATTGAATAATAAAGTTCACGAAGAAAACAACCTTTTCTCAGTAATGTAGTTTCATTTGTAATGAGAGGTACATGATGATGGTTGTACCAGGAATACGCTCGACCGAACTTATGATATGTCCACCTATTTTGGATATTACCTAATTACCACCAAACCCAAAGCTGATTTGAAACTGCTTTTACAGACATGTGTATCTTACATTTTTCGGTTTTAGCACTATCACAATTGTAACCTATAAACCTGCAATTTTGTGGATTTATTTGATTTTAAGTTATTCTAGTTTTCAAAAGCCTAGTAGCTTCAACAATTTATAAAATATTTGGTAAACAGTGGTAAAATTGTGTAAATTGAAAACATTGTAAAAATTGTGTAAATTAGTGCTATAAATTACAAAATTTTTTAAGAATGCAACACTTTTCTTAACATTCAGTTCATTTCCATTTTCAATACCAGACTATGCCAATTTGCATTTGATTTTAGGTTATATTAAATCGAGTTTAAAAAGTATCCATACTAAATCTGTTTACCACACTTTAACTTTCAACTTTTATTCAAAATTCCATCGAAAACTTAATTCAATTTTCGATAGAATTGTGAGGAAATAACTCTCTTGGATAACTGCATCATCCGACGTATGTACGTAATTATTTAAACTAAAATGCTCACCTCCATCAAAGATCTGAAAGATTTGCCCAAGTTTTGTTACCGACTTAAACTTATATCGCAAGGAAGAATATTACAAACCAAATAAAATTAGATGCCTTTTGCCCCCTTGAGAAAAAAGGAAATAATATTCAAATTAGTCGAAGAACTAAATGATATGCTATAGAAATAAATATGCAAATGTACATACCCACATGTACAACCATTATTTAAAGGTTATTAAAATTACAATATATAAAACTTACATACATTTACGCAATATTTATGAATTTATATTTAGTTATAAAGAAATACATAAGGAAAAGTTGTAAAAAAAACCAAAAAAAAAAACCGAATAACCAAAAAAATCATGTATTTTTAAAAAATACCCTAAAATGTGAGTTCGAGTTTATTTAAAATGTAGAAATTCCAGAGTAATAGATACAGTAATACTTATACAAACCAACAGAGACATACTTAATTATATAGACTTCAAAAATAAAAATATATATATACATACATATATATTGACAAATGAAATTGCCACTGAAGAATGATATAAAAAAAAGAATCATCAAATGAAACTGAATTTTAATTGCAGATCAAATGGAACTTTAATAAACAACGACATTAGTTTTTAGTAATAAAGCATTTGGAAGTCTCAAATAATAAAACTATAAAATAACTAAAATGTAAGATGAAGCCATAAGGAATGAGACGATGACACAACTTCTTTGAACTTTGTACACATTCATATCTTAAAAGTTTTGAAAAAAAAATTGAGATGTCGTTTTTTTTTAAATAATTGATATTATTATATTGTAAATTTTAAGAAAAATACAAAGAAGAGTTACGAACATATGCAACAGATACTTACAAATAAACAATTTAATTGGTTTTTGAATAAAAATATATAAAATAAATTGAAATAGAAAACCTAAAATTATGTGTTTTAATTGTTTGCAACTACAGAAATGGTACAGTTTAAGCAATTGAAGGCAGTATGTAGTCGTGAAGGTAAGTAATCCAATGAATTTATTGATTGAAATCATATTAGATGTACATTTAGAGGAGTAACTTCGTCACGCGAGTGAAATTGATTAACGCTTCGACGACTATTTTCATCAAAGGCCAGCTAACGCATAGATACTCGACAATGATGGCTTGAATTCTGAAGCCACTGCATTAGAGTGTTCAAACAAACCGGCATTTTCGAATAACCCGAAATCGGCATTTCTGGAAATCCGGTTGTCGGTTTCACAGAATGGGAAAACTCTGTTAAACCGGTTAATTTTCGGTTAGATTACGTTTGTTATTCGGTTTTTTCGTTTCGTATGGAAAACAATATGTTCCCATTTTTGCAAAAAGAAATTAATACAAAATCAACACGAAAAAAAATTTTCTTGTCTTCTTTTCTTTGCCCGTAAAAAGAGCTATTATTATTCTGAAACTTTTACAGCATTTGTTGGATTTTGATATTTTCAAATTTTCCTTTAAAGAACACATCAGCTAATTCAATTCTATTCAATTCAATTCAATTCAATTCAATTCAATTCAATTCAATTCAATTCAATTCAATTCAATTCAATTCAATTCAATTCAATTCAATTCAATTCAATTCAATTCAATTCAATTCAATTCAATTCAATTCAATTCAATTCAATTCAATTCAATTCAATTCAATTCAATTCAATTCAATTCAATTCAATTCAATTCTATTCAATTCAATGCAATGCAATTCAATTCAATTCAATTAAATTTCATCATTTTAGTCCAAGTGAATTCAATCCAATACAACTAAGTTTAATCTAGTCTAATTCAGTTCAATTCTTTTTATCTTCTTAATTGAATTGAATTAGATTTTATTAAAATGAATGTAATATTATTATTAGTATTTCAAACTCAAAATTGCACAGCTGTATTTAAATGTAACAATAACGTTTTATTTTTAACTGAAATTATGTAAAATTGCCAAATTAATGCAAAATTGACAAGTTTACTTTTATTGACTATTTTACAGCCTCATGAGGTCAGACGTCTTAAACAAACAAATTAAACAAATTTCAACATATTCTTCCAACTGACTCTATCCTTCGCCTTTTCTCGCCAGTTGGTAACACCAAGTATACGGAGGGATTCTTCTGCCTGGTCTTTCCAGCGGAGTCTTAGTCGTCCCCTTTTCCTGCTTCCATCGGGTACTTTATCGAAAACCTTTCGCGTTGGCTCATCTTCATCCATTCTGATAACATGGCCTAGCCAACGCAATTGGCCTATTTTGGTCCGCCTAGCTATGACCACGTCAGAGTACAAATTTTATAGCTCTGTGTTCCAATGACGTCGGTACTCTCCGTTTTCTTTTTTATCAGGACCATATATTTTACGGAGAATTTTTCTCTCGAAAACTCCCAGGTGTTTTTCATCCGCTTGCGATATAACCCAAGTTTCGGAGCCATATGTAAAGACAGGTAAAACGAGAGTCTGATATAGCTGGACTTTTGTCCGTCGAGAGAGGGCTTTGTTCCTAAATTGCTTGCTGAGCCCAAAGTAGCATCTATTTGCAAGCACAATTATCCTATTTATCTCCAGACTGACGTTGTTGTCCTTGTTCACTGCGGATCCAAGGTAGACAAATTCATCTACCACTTCAAAATTAAATCTGTTGTCAACTGTCAAGTGCGGACCAAGTCGAGAGGTTTTTCTAGTCGTTGACACCATCAATTTGTCTTGTCCTCATTAACAGCAAAGACCCGCCTTCGCTGATTGCTTTTCGATTCTTGAAAATACTGCAGTAACCTCTCGCAAAATTCGCCCAATGGTGTCTATGTCGTCGGCAAACGCCAGCAACATATGGCTTTTCGTGTTAATGGTCTTGCTCGTATTTACTACAGCTTTTCTAAATATTATCTATATTATGATGTTGAAGAGATTGCACTCTGAAAAAACTTTAGGGATTCACCATTCATCCTGCACATTTCGGTTTTTTCACTCTCTCTCTGCTCCCACTGTCATTTTTTCGGCATAAATAGTTAGTAATAGGGGTGGGGGGGGTATTCTGTCCTAGCACGAGAGAGAGCTACTGTTGGTAGGATATCTCCGGCATTTGTAGTTTGTCAATATCTAACTTTTCCTGTGTTCGGCTTCGTACGTTTTTCGCTCTGCTCAGTCTTGTGTGAACTTTCGCAGCCAACAGTTAATGATCCGAGGCGATATTGACAGCTCGAATCACACGTGCATCTATTACACTATAAGAGTGCCTGCCATCTATAACCAAGTGATCAATCTGTTTCTTCGTCCGCTGATCAGCAGATATCCAGGTCGCTTACGTATGTCCTTATGCTGGAATCCTGTGCTACTAACTACCACACATTCCAGGTACCACAAGCCCACCGTGGTTTCCATTTTACCCACTGCCAGGATGATCATGTTTCAGCCGCCCAGTATGGATCAGACGCGGACCAGAATGCAGTGTGTCGAAACTGGATTTTGGTTTCGTCAATTTTGAGCCGCCGTTGGCCAGGGGTGTTGGCTTATCCGCCTTCAAAGGATAGAATAATATGTCCACTACTTCGAAGAATTCAGTGACAGGGTCACCTAATAATCCTGAGACGTATCAGTGATCGCATTGCCACTCAGGTTGCCCATTCGTTTTACATAACATATTTCAATTTGAAAATCATGTTCAATTTAAAAAGATGATAAAAACAAATTTTAAAACTAAATTATATTATTATAAAATATATTTATGCATATATTTAAATGCGAAAAAACTGACAAATATACTTATTAAATGTGATAGGGTAAACCAAATTAGAGTCCAATTAGGCATATACTGGTCAACAGTTATTTTGTCCCAAAAAACATGGCAATTTAACAAATAAGAATCGAATGACTTCACGATGTTACCATTTTCATCGCAAGGCTTTGTGTGAAAGCTGAACCAAACAATTATGGTTCAAACAATGATTTTAATTGGTTTGAGCGCCAGAGGAAGCTGAATTTTGTACGCATGAAGTTGAAGGTCTTTTGAAGTTTTTGATAAAGATGCCGAATTGGTGTTTTCGGATTTTCGGCGACACTCTCGTTTACAGCAACAATGTTTTCAAGAGTCCGACCGGTACGTTGACGCATAGACGTCCTACTGTCCATAACGGATACAGGTACTTACAATTTTTGACCACTTTTCGAATGGTTGACACATTAGGTGCACTTTCTCGACGGATAATTCTTCGAAGTTTGCGAGCGGTCTCAGAAAAACTTTCCAAATTTTTGTAATAAGTTTTCACAATTATAACGCGTTGTTCTTTCATAGAGTGCTCCATATTTACTAATCCGAATAAGCATATGTGAGAGCTGCCAAATTTCAGGGTTGCCACTTGCACAAAAAAAATTAAACTAAATTTAAAAAGTGCAATCTTACTGAGACACCCTTTAACAGTTTTCAGTTCTTCGACCCGGCGGATCTCAACACTTACTACTAACATGATGATTTTTGTAACAATTGATTGCAAAATAAAATTGTAGTCTAAACATAGAGCGTAGATAAACATAGAGCATAGATTTGATACAACTAAGTATTGCTGAGATCACATGCCGTACTGGCACAAATCATGCCTGTTTGACAACGATGTTTTTTCGGCATGACGCAAAAGAGTTGTATGTATATGAAAGCGTGTCCAATGTTAATGCTTGTTATTCTGCGAACATATGTAAAGGGTTTTTCAATAAGAGCGATACAAAAGTTTTTTTAAATAAAACAAAACCGGTTTTAGATACCAATGAAATTCTTTATTCCTGTGAAAGTACTTTCGATGCCATTACGTATGGAACTCGATTTCTTTTGCATGGCCACCACGGGCACGCTTGCAGAAGTCCAGACGCTGAACCCAATTTTCGACGGGTTTCAAGCATAAATCGGCCGATACTGCTGCAATTTCACGTTCGATATTCGTACGAAGTTCATCAATCGTCGCTGGCTTGTTGGCATAGACCATAGACTTGACGTAGCCCCACAGGAAATAATCTAACGGCGTCAAATCGCTCGACCGAGGCGGCCAATCGACTGGGCCATTTCGTGAGATAAAACGTTCACCAAACTTGGTTTCCAATAAATTGATTGTGGCATTCGCTGTGTGGCTTGTGGCGCCGTCCTGTTGGAACCACATGTCCTCCAAGTCCATATTATCCAATTGGGGCCTAAAATATTCGGTTATCATTGAACGTTAGCGATTCGCATTCACAGTAATGTGCCGGTCTTGATCATCACGGAAGAAGTACGGCCCAATGACGCCGCCGGCCACTAAACCGCACCAAACCGTAATTTTTTTCGGGATGCAATGATTACACATAGATTACGTGTGGATTTCTGTCTGACCAATAACGCATATTTTGCTTATTGACGAAGCCATTCAGCCAGAAATGAGCCTCATCGCTGAAGATGATTTTCCGATGAAAATCCGAATCATTTTCAAGTTGTTGTTCAGCCCAATTCACGAACATACGACGCTTATGGTGGTCAAGCGGCTTCAGTTCTTGCGTCAATTTGATATTGTAAGGATGTAGGCCAAGATCTTTTCGCAAAATTTGCCACAACGACGTCACAGAGATGGCCAACGGTGAGAATGACGTATGAGAGACACATTTGGGCTTTCTTGAACTGAAGCCTCAGCGGCAGCAATATTCTCGACACTACGGGCACTTCTTTGTCTCACTGGCACGGGAACATTTTACACTGTGCCTGTGGATTCAAATCTATCCACTAGACGCTCAATTGTTGATCTGGTAGGACGATTATGTCGACCATAAATTGGACGTAGCGCTCTTAAAGTTGAGGCCACTGACACCAAATTTCGGTAATAAATTTTAATAATTTCGACTCGTTGTTGACTCGTATATCTTTCCATGATGAAATGGTAAACCTTACTGAAGAGAAATGTCAAAAGAGCGGGAAAAAATATGGCGTCGTTTGCTGTCCCTATCGATTTACTTTTGTAGCGTCTCTGTTGAAAAACCCTTTATTAACCAATTTGAGTATTTCTAAAACCTCATTCATCTGAAATGGAAGATAAACTAATAAAAAGTACAATATTAGAATTCGTGTTCAAATATTAGTCACTGTAACCATAATTTAGTTTCTGTTACACAAACATTTGTTACAAAGTTACGAGTATGTATTCGATTTTTCACAAGAGGCTTTGTTGTTAAAGAGAAACTACGTATATTGGAATGTTACACGAGGAATTTACAGAAAATCTAATATTTTAAACAGAAAGTGATAAACAAAGTTGTTAAAAAACAATAAAGTGTATAGATATCAGCCGGCGAAGAATACATATTATCATAAATTGAGGTGAGGTGAGATTTTTAAACACAATTGTTGAATCTGACGCCACTATTGACGCCTTCACAAACACATGCAACCAATTTTGGCCACTTGTCTGGAGGAGCTAATATTGTGGATGACACAATTTAACTTAAACATACATATGATACCCAGGGTAACCCATCCCCATTTTTGACCGAAAATATGACAAATTTAGAAAGATTGTCTGTCTGTATTTGTTTTTCGACTGGACGCTCCGTTTTCGAGATATAGAAATTTTTTCACATTTGCGATAAAAAAAAAAATGGGCACGAAATACGAACCCTGATTACAAATAATAATAATTTTGTTTATATTTAAATATAAAATATACAATTTTAATAAAGTTATTTTTTTTACTTTTTTTCTGTAAAATTCATAAGGGGTTAAAGTATCACCAAATGGTTGTGATAGCCATCAAATTCAAGTAATTAGCATAACAATATATTATTTGGTACAACCGAATTAGTTTTTACATTTTTTGTTCATCCAACTAATTGAATATTCATCACTACAGGATAATTTGATTGCTACAACTACATCTCGATTGATAGGTCACATTTATTTCTTGTTGCTGTGGCTTCAACTAAATATTGCAGTTCTTGAAACCAAAACTGAATTACAAATCAATTGATATGCACAACATTTGGTGATACTGAACACAATTATTGGTAATCACAACAGAATAATGTGACAGCACCGCCCCATCAAGAACATGTTTGATACGACTGTTAGCGCCGCCCGTGAGATATCCGTGCTACCCCGCATAGAGGGGCAGCCAAGAGATCAGGAATAGAAAGTCTTACACCATTGGTATACACGATTACGTGGGAGAGCAAACGCCCCGTATTCGCATATCCGCCAGCGCGACTGCTTTCTTCCGTCCACGAGCTACCAATTGAGCAACTCTCTGTACATGAGCTACCCATCCTTGGTAGAGAGTGAGGTACTTTCCAAACCTCTTCCGTGATAAGGGCCACGGATCCCATATTTCGAGGATATGCACGTGCCTAGAATACTTCGTTACAAGTAACTGATATACAAGGCAACTACATAGCCTCTACCAGCGATTTTGGTGGCAACCACAGCCAGCACGATCTCCCACAAGGGGGCCAACACCACCCGTGCTACCAGATAGGCATACTCTCTGGTCCGAGTTTCGCAGTGAAGCTGCTTCCAGTTTTTACTTTGTACTAAGTAGGGGACTGGTCACCCCCGGCGACAAAAGCATCAATCGTGAAACAATTCTACAATATCAACACCAACAACAACATCACGTGACATTGCCATTTAAATGCTAAAAATTTCAATTTAAACGGTCTAATAACTACAGTCAGACGGCTGCAGCTTTCTCACCGTGGGCGCAAGGCCGTTTCCACCTCTTCCGGTCAATAACAGCGACCGGCAGCCAAACTTCAGGCTTTGCCCGATGATGCCCCCGTGGGTCAAGACACAAACTGGAAGGGCACGAGTTCGCGACCTTCCACGTGTCAATCCCAAACAGCACACGGTACCAGAAATAGGCCTCTGGTCAGACCTCGCGGCTAATCCACTTCCATATTCGACTCCGACGAAGTCCGGGAACTGGCAGTCCCTGTGTTCGCAGGGTCCAGCAGTACCGACAACGAGATCCTAAACGGCTGAATAACTAGCTTGAAAAAGCCAGGACCACGAAAAACATTTAATCACTACAAAAGGGAGACACCGATAGAGACCACTAAAACCCACAACAACAACTAAACCGTCCTAGCGCGCCGACTCGCGAAAACACGAGAGGCAAACCGCGTTGCCACACACAACGCATCCGGAGACAGAAGCATACTACTCACACACCACTCACAACCGGATTTGGTGACACACATGCCGACTAAATCCCTAAAAGCCCCGTAAAGTGGACACTCGCACAAAACATGGAGCCAATCTTCGATTGGCGCTTCGCAATCACACGACTCCCGATCCGCAAGTCCCATTCAGTGCAAGAATGCATTTAACGACCCGTGACCTGTCAGTATGACAGTCGAAATTTTAGTTGGCTGTAAATATAGTTGTGACAACGAATCTCTTCTCTGTGTGTATGGATGTGTTTATTCGCCTGGAATTTTGCCAAAAAAAAAATAAATTAGAAGAAGAAACTTGATAAATTGCTTGTTTATATCTGATGAGGGCATTTGTAGCTAATCGGCATTGTAAACAAGCAAAATTGCCGTATATGGAGTGAATATAATCCACTAATACTCCATGTGATGGAACAGCACCCAGAACAAGTAACAGTGTGGTGCTTCTTTGAAGAAAACGGTGTAACAGTAACTGTCAATGGGGACCGTTATTTACAGATTTTGAAGGAGACCTTTTACCCAGAACTGAAGACGTATCCGTTTCACACAGCTTTTTGGTTCAGCAAGTTGGAGCAACCGCACACATACCCAGACCGGTTATGGCGGACCTCCAACGAAAATTCCCAAATAAATTAATATCAAGAAACTCCACTTTCCCCTGGCCACCAAGGTCACCTCACCTGACTGCACTAAACTTAAGGGGTCATGTCGAGCAAGAAACGACACGAAACAAAGCAATTTGACTGCATTGAAGCAGTCCATTAAAACAATAATTGAGGCGATCCCGAATTCATCCCTTCAGGCCGCAATGAATAATTTTCCGATTCGGTGTCGCCTATGCGTGGATGAGCATGGAGGTCATTTACGGTCTATCATCTTCAAAACCAGTTGGTTGTATAAAATAAAATTAAATTGTTTAAACAATTGGATATAATGTTAATAAACTAATAAACATGTTTGGGCAGTTCTTCTTTCACTAAATAATTTAATGTGGCCATCGGTGGTGTAATGGTTAGTGTACATGGCTCATATACATGAGAGCGTGGGTTCAATCCCTGCTTAGACCACCTAACGCTTTCTTTCAACGACGGTCACCAGTGATGGCGGCACTATCGAGCAAGCTTCTCAAAATACCGTTCGCAACCTACGTAAAACTGTACGCTCCAATCAGTTAGTGTAAACCCGAAAAGCGAACATGTTACTGGTTGGCAGAAGCTGGTTGTGGGACACCAATTTTTTGTTAATAATTTAATAGTTTTTATATCGTAACTGATATTTGGGTTAATCAACTAATATACTCATGGCTTAAAACATTTCATTTTAATTTCCACTTTTCAACACCTATTCACTCATTAACGCCCAGTGGCAACTTAAGTTGCCAGCAAAGGCAGCACAGACTTTGCTTCACCGAAGAGGTAGGTGTCGAATATATTCACGGAACTGCTGGAGTGAAGTGTTATTTAGGACTAAATCATAGGAATATATGTATTTCTAAAACATCTAAGGTGGGCACTAAAATATTCATCTCCATTCTGTATATCACCTAAACGCAACAAAGAAATAAAAACTTCAAATTATCTTGATTTTTCAATATTATTATTTTATCTTTGCTTTTTCAAGTACGGGGCATAACAGTGGTATAGCACAGTTTCACTTTGTAGTATAACGCAGTACTTGTGGTTTATGAACTTCAAATTCATCGTCTAAATCATAACTTAATATTAAGCACGCCTCAGCATCAATCTCGGATTCACTATCATGGCAAACTATACACGATCGAAGATTTAATTTCCATAAGAAATAATAATTATACAATTAGAACCACAGCAGCTCTAATCAAATTACTTACCTGATTGTTGCAACTCCATTACGTTTCAGTTTTCGCTATTCTTCCTTCTATTTTCTCAAAATTCGATGTATACTCTTTGGATGCTAATTTCAATGCCCAACATTGTCCAACACAATATTAGTATTAAGCATGTGGATCATTTCTGGATTATTCGCAAATCATCGGCCTTTAACGACAATGTCATGCTGCTGTTCCGATCCGCAGATGCGGCAATTGATGATCTTTCAAACAACAAATTTAACTTCTGTAAGTCCAAACTGAGTAGCCGTAACGAAGTGAGTTTTCGTTTGCCTTTAATTGCTCTGCCAATTGGACCTTGGAAGCCAATAATCCGAGATATTTGTGCAAAATTATCAACATACTGGTGCGTAACACACCGAGTTGTTGAGATCAATGGCGAGTAGATGTTCTTGCAAACTTCTGCCACATTATCGTCGATACGCACCGTATGACGAAGCAGCCATGAATGTTGTCCACCAGCAAACCAGTCTCACGAAGTTTTTACACAAGGATGCTTCGGAGCGGAGGATGCTTCATTTCGGCGAAAAAATTATTTTCAACAAACGCAAAGGTTGGACAAAACAGCACACAGTTTGGAAAATAGTTTGCAATATTTTCCAACGCTGTTCAAAGGAAAAGCGACTCATTTTGGTCCACAGAGGTATGATACTAACTGATAGCCACTATTTCGAACAGAAAAAGTATATCTGTGTTAAAATAATATAACTATGATTTAAAAAGATACCTGTAGTTGGATCACCCATTATATTATTTATTATAATTCAGTTTACCCATAACAATCTACTTTTAAAACCAATTAGTAAAAAAAATCAAAGAGTGTTCGACCTCACGGGCGATGTGTTAACACATTCTTGTTACACGGTACCTTTTCGATTTCTATGAACACATTAGTAAATGTTACATTGGAAAATAAAAAAAGGAATAGTTTCTGTACTGAAAGCTTTTTGCTATCACACTGTCTGTTTTCTTACATCTACTTTAACATTAGTCGTAATATTGTTAAAATAAATAAAGCAATATTTAGCTCAATGAAATTATTGGTTTTGTTTTGTCATAAACAGAGCGACGACAGAAAAGTATTGAATACTATAGAGAACTTATTGCACTCTTTTTCCCCTCTCATGTATAATATTTATAGAATATTTCAATATAAGGGTTTTTCAACAGAGACGCTACAAAAGTAAATCGATAGGGACAGCAAGCGACGTCATATTTTTCCCCGCTCTTTTGACATTTCTCTTCAGTAAGGTTTGCCATTTCATCATGGAAAAATATACGAGCCAACAACGAGTCGAAATTATTAAAATTTACTACCGAAATTTGGAGTCAGTGGCCTCAACTTTAAGAGCGCTACGTCCAATTTATACTCGTCAGCGATGAGGCTCATTTCTGGCTGAATGGCTTCGTCAATAAGCAAAATATGCGTTATTGGTCAGACAGCAATCCACACGTAATCCATGAGTCATCATTGCATCCCGAAAAAATTACGGTTTGGTGCGGTTTATGGGCCGGCGGCGTCATTGGGCCGTACTTCTTCCGTGATGATCAAGACCGGCACATTACTGTGAATGCGAATCGCTAACGTTCAATGATAACCGAATATTTTAGGCCCCAATTGGATAATATGGACTTTGAGGACATGTGGTTCCAACAGGACGGCGCCACAGCGAATGCCACAATCAATTTAGTGGAAACCAAGTTTGGTGAACGTGTTATCTCACGAAATGGCCCAGTCGATTGGCCGCCTCGGTCGTGCGATTTGAAGCCGTTAGATTATTTCCTGTAGGGCTACGTCAAGTCTATGGTCTATGCCAACAAGCCAGCGACGATTGATGAACTTTGTACGAATATCGAACGTGAAATTGCAGCAGTATCGGCCGATTTATGCTTGAAACCCGTCGAAAATTGGGTTCAGCGTCTGGACTTCTGCAAGCGTGCCCGTGGTGGCCATGCAAAAGAAATCGAATTCCATACATAATGGCATCGAACGTACTTTCACGGGAATAAAGAATTTCATTGGTATCTAAAACCGGTTTTGTTTTATTTAAAAAAAACTTTTGTAGCGCTCGTATTGAAAAACCCGTTATATGCACCATTTCGACAATGCTATTACATAAAATAATACAACAAGCCTTAACGTGTTCATAATGCATCAATGTTTCACATCACAATTATGAATGGACCAAGTTATGACAAAAAGAGAGTAATACGTTTTGAATCATTCGACAGATGTAGGCAGTGCTTTTGAGTCCTACAATTCGTTCCATTACTTCTCTATACTATTTAATACTCTTTGGCGACGACTTGTTTGATCGCTGCCACTACAACAACCACGTATGTGATGCCAACGCTGTGTGTTGTTTGCATGTATTCACTTTGATAGATTGCCCTACCCGTGCCTAGAGATGTTAGCACATCAAAAAGAAAAGTTGTAAACCAGCACTTGATACATTTACTAGCACTGATTGCATTGGATATTGCGGAGGATTGATGATACACACACAGATATAGTCAAGTCACAGATAGTCAAGCGAAGATCAATGCGATATCGTCTCAAAGTGTTAGACCACTTATTGTACTCAAGTGCATTATAAACGCGGAAAATAATTTGGCTCTGCAGCACACTGGCACCTTGCAGAATGAAATGGCAGATGAACAGTTTAGCACCAACCAAAAAACTATGAATATGGAAATCTTCAAAATTTTCCAGGTAAACCTATAAATGTAGAAAATTTCCCCGCTTTCGTAGGAACTGCCAATGTTTAGATACCTGCTTTTCGACATAACGAGAAAACCATAATAATAAGTAAGACAGAATCTCTATTTTCGTGTTACTCTAACAAAGCGAACAGCCGAATACTTGTTTACTTTAGTTGTTGCATAATAATTGCATTGAACAGTCAAAAACTCACGTACATGTGTTATATTTCGTTGAAGTTTATTCGAATTTCTTGTGCATAAATAAAGTTTCAAATTTAAACGATGGAAAAAATTTTAAATTATAGGATGTAGCTTTGATACAAGTTTGTGATCGACTTCAACAACTACGCTTATTGCTACCAAGGATGATAACTAAAATTGCGTTGAATTTTAAATATCCTGTCACCCCCAGCTTAGGGAGTAATCCTCAATTCGATTCAGCAAGCAATATATCAGCGTGTCGTGCGTACGCTTCTATTATCATCTTTAGTTATCGCAATCTTTCATTATTTTATATGAAATTACCAAGGAAAATCATTAAAACGCAATGAATTGACAAAAGATCTATGTGTATTTTAAGAACTAAATTAACACCGGCAACATCCTCGTACACCTTCACCTTCACGTTCACATTTCCCCTATTTGTTTCCTGTACGTTTGCCTGCACCTTTGTAATGAAGCGACACTCAAGTGAAGTTGAATCTTTTTGTATTGTTTTCCGTGAAATCTCGTATCTTAAATCTTTGAACAACCTTCCATTTTGCGCTCTTCCCAACAAGCGTTTTCCTGACTTAAGTATTTAGTGATAATAATGCCACGCTTGTCTGTAATAAAGTGTGAAGAAGGATGATCTGATTTTCAAGTGTTTCTAAATGCGAAAGAGTGTGTGTGTTGAGTGGTGGGTGTATATGTTTGTGTGTTTTGCAAAAACCGCACCATCATGAAAAATGAAATATTCACTACACACACAAACACACGTGCATATTTTGACACGCCCCCTAATCATGACAACAACCAAGCAAAATGAGAAAAAAAGATTTATTACCACACCAACAACAACTGAAGTTTCTAATACAGCGAAAGGTGGAGAGCATCTAGGAGAAATCATCAGTAGTACGACACCACTACTGAGGTGCGAAAGTATGTGGCACTTTAATGGTTATACACTCCGTGCCATTTGAATAGAACACTTAAGCTATTTTTTATCTTTAAGCTCAATGTCTCCCAAAACAGAGGCGGAATCTAGTGTGATGCAATTGTCTATAACTAGTGATTTCATGGACATTTCTGGATAAATTTAAACAAACTAATTCTATATATTTTGCCCCATTTCAATATTACACGTTTATTATTGAATAAATACTATTTTGCTTAAAACTTAAAGTGTCGTTAAAAGTGTCGGAGTATATAAAAAAAATAGATAGAAGTCAAAATGTTATATCAGCCCAACCTTTTTCTGATATATGTATTTGATTAGCTTCTACTCCGACAATTGATAATATTCTGAAAATTTTTACTTAACTGCAGAAAATTGGCGCGGTTGTCACGCCTTTTCTGGTAACTCCCATCCAAAAGATGGGCGACCGTACAGTTTGCTGATACAATGAAATGCATAAAACACTTCGGCACTCTTTGAAATTCGCTATTAGGGGACATTTCGTCAAACATTCTCCCATACAAAAGCTTTACGGCCTGCTGGTTGGACAGTTTGTAGATAATTTTGTCAGCACCATTATAGTACCTCAAACAAATAGGTTTGGCGCCTTTTTAGTTAATCGTCTCTCGTGAACCACTACCGATCTTAATGTCATGTAGTACGGGCAATGTTTTGTCAAAAGCTACTTTTTAATTAAAAATGCACACAGTGCCACGCTCATTTCTGTATCCCGCGTCCAAATAATAATAATACTATATAATAAAAACCATTTTCAGTAGAACTCGGATGTAATGGACGATTTAGGTTGAGGGTATTTTTAGGGTATGACATTTTTGTACTGCTTTTTAACTCCTGTAAGATTTTAAAACGTGCGAAGTCAGACTCGGGGAAAGCTGGATATTGACAAGCTGCGAATTCAGGGGATATCAATGTGCTATCGACAAAAGCTCTCCCTTCTGCTATGGCAGAATACCCCCCCCCCCCCCCCCCTTCTGAAAACCAGGATGCGCAGTGGAAACACATCTCCCATTCTTTGGAGACCGCTGCGGGGACTGAACTTGGCTGTCGAAAACCGCGGAGGGATGGGCCATGGTACGACGAAGAATGTCGCATTGCCACTGATTGAGAAGACGCTGCACGTATGGCAGCGGCACAAGAGGTACAAGAGGCAGAGAAGGGAGGAAAACCAACTATTTAGGTGGAAAAAATGCCAGTGGAAGCAGAGAGAGAGAGTGAGAAAACAGAAATGTGCGAGATATCCCGAAAGTTTTTTCAGGATCGGATAACGGGCCTAATAATGGGCTGCCCTCCTGCAAGAACGAGAATGGGAATCTGGTGACTGATGAGCAGTGTGCGCTCAAAATTTGGAGAGAGCACTTTTCAGCACTACTCCATTCAGATTCGTCCACTGAAGATCAGGAAGTAATGATAGTGGAAGATAGTGTAGATTGTACCCCTCCCACCACAACCAAGGCGAGATTGGAACGGCGATCTACCGGCTTGGGGGTGGCGGAGCCGCTGGTGCAGATGGTGTACACGCTGAACTTTTTGTAGCAGTTGGCGGAGGACTGCTAGCCCACATGCATCGACTTATGTGCAGTATATGGCTGGGGGAATCCTTGCCAGAAGATTGGAGTCTCAGTGTATTATGTCCTGAAAAGGGTGATCCCTGTGTCTGTTCCGACTATCGCGGTATCAGTCTTTTTTCCATCGCGTATAAGGTCTTGTCAAGCGTGTTATATGAAAGACTAAAGCCAATTATTGAAAACCTGATTGGACTTTATCAATGTGGTATTAGACCAGGCAAGTCCACGACTGACCAAATATTCACGCTATGCCAAATCCTGGAAAAGATCCACGAAAGGTAAATCGATGCCTTTTTGTCGATTGCAAAGCTACTGTTTATAGCCCCATACGGGGAAAGCTGTACGAAGCTATGTCTGAACTTGGAATTCCGGCGAAACTGATCGGCCTCTGTAGAATGACGCTGACCAACACCAAATCAGCAGTGAAACTGGAGAAAGACCTCACTGAACCATTCTGTACCAAGCGAGGACTGGGACAAGGCGACACACTTTCGTGCAATCTCTTCAACATCTTAATGGAGACAATGATGGCAAAAGCTGTAGTAAATATGAACGAGACCATTAGCATGAAAATCAATATGGAACTGGCGTATGCTAACGTCATAGATATCATTGGGCGAAATTTGCGTATGCTAACGTCATAGATATCAATGGGGGAAAATTTCAAGAATCAAAAAGGTGGGTCTTGCTGTTGATGAGTGCAAGACAAAATTTATGGTGTCAACGACTAGAGAAGCCTCTCGACTTGGTCCGTAATTGAAAGTTGACAAACGATTTAATTTTGAAGTGGTAGATGAATTTGTCTACCTGTAGATGAATTTTCCTGGTGGTGAATATGGGAATTGTGCTTGCGAATGGAAAGGCCTCTCTCGAGAGACCAAGGTCCGGCTATATCAGACTCTCATTTTACCTATCTTGACATATGGCTCCGAAACTTGGGTCATACCGCAAGCGGATCTTTAAAAATAATATCATCGCTTACTTTAAAAATAATATAGTGCCTTTATTCAAGAGAACCAAAAAAATAGCACATTTTTGGACTTTTTTTTATAAATTGCTTAAAAAAGTTCGTTAGTTAAGAAACCACTATTGTCATGATTTTTTTTATATCTCAAAATGTCTAGCTTCCATGCTACAATCGGTTACAAATTACAAAAGATACAGGCTGCTGAATATTGCATTTTTAGTGCCTCTGAATAAGTGATCAGGAGTGTAGTATAGAGACTCATTACTCCATTCCGAATCCAAATATACCAAACACATTAGGTGCACATTCTCGATTGAAAATTCTTCGAAGTTTGCGAGCGGTCTCAGCATTACTTTCCAAATGGATGTAATAAGTTTTCAGAATTATAACTCGTTGTTCTTCCTTAAAAACCGCTATGTTTTTAATAATCGCAATAAACGTATGTGACAGCTGCCAAACTTCAGAGTTACCACTTGCACAAAATAAAAATTACACTAAATTTAATAAGTAAAATTTCACTGAGACACCCACTTATGCGCCATTAGAGCTGAAGTAGACTTACACTAGTATCTTTTTTATTAGATATTAAAACTCGGTAACTACGTAAAATTGTAGTAGTACCAAGTATGATTGAGGTCGTGTTTCATTAAAATGTGTTTAAAATTTGCAATTGTGATCTAAAAGCACAGAGTTCATGTCACAAATTAGAAACAAAGGAATTCGAAAAACGCACTTTTGTTCTTCCATTTTTGAAAGAGATTTCTTCGGAATATGCAGTTATTTGGAAAGATAGTCACAGGTATGTTTAAAAAAATATATATAAAGTGTTTATAACCACTGGCCATAGTAGTGGTCACATCTCCTCACTCTGGGCTGTACCCCAACAGACTAACATAGTAACTCATCATACTGTATCTTATCATACTGGGCTTTGATCCACTAATATATGGAGCACAGCATTGAGTTTATCAAATTTATAATTCTTCTGTTGACCGTCAAATCTCCTCGGGCATATATGATACTTTCAGTTTCCAAGGTGTCCAAAACCGCTGTCATTATATGGTGTAAGTATAAGCATATGCAGAGTTAACAAATGTATGAAAATGACAACAGATAGAAATGGTTCCTAGTTATTGTTTTTAAGAGATGGCGAGACTTCCGAGTACTGAGCCATGAAAAAGCTTCTCAAAAAACGGGTTGAAACCCATGTAAAACCATAGGTCCCAATCAGTCAGTGTAAAACAAAAAGGCACATAGCTCCACTATTTGTGAGAAGTTCTCTTGGGTTGTAATGTACGATATATTGGGTTTAAGAAAAAATTTTGGGTTATGATTGTATTCAAAATTCGGGTGCGATATATTACTTTATTTGTTCCACCCAAAAGTTAGTAAAACATTTAATTTTTAAAAAATTGTCTCATAAAGATTTAAATATGTTCATATCAAAATCAGTAAGACGCACTAAATCGATAAATTATGTTATTGTAGACACCCACAGAGATATCGTGACATTTCGCTAATTTTGACAATTCTTTGAAATTTTGACAACATTAACAACGTTGTTCATATTTCTAGATGACTTTATTGATGAGTCCAAGTGCGTGTGTATGACTTGTGGTACATTCACCCTTAACGAATATGAAAGGTTTCTTCTCAATCTGCTACGGTTCATGTTAGATTACTTAACATACACTCCGGTTCACTCACAGCCTCTATCTTTTGTAATTTGTAGTCGATTGCAAAATTTTAAAATGGAAATGGAAGCTAGAAAACTTGAGATATAAAAAAAATCGTGACAATAGTGGTTTCTTAACTAAAAAACTTTTTTTGAGCAATTTATAAAAAAAGGCTAAAAATGTGCTATTGTTTTTGGTTCACTTGAATAAAGGCACTTTATTACTTTTTTATTATTTTTAAAGTAAGCGATGATTTTTTGTAGGGTGCGTTCGTTTATTACAATTTATTACATCTTAATCATTTTACGAGTCAAACTGTCAAAACAAAAAATTGTAAATCTAACGGAAAAAACTAAAATCGATGTTTACCGTTCTGAAGGGTATTCTAACCGCCAATAGCTAAAAAAATTAGACTGAGCCCAACAGTTGTCGATAATTACATCAAGGACCCCGTGGGGTATGGAAAAAATTTTAAAATAATGTCTTTATCTACGTATGCGAAAAGAAAAATCATCAGAATTGCTTCTAATTCTGCCTTATCCTTGTCAAAAATAAGAGCTCAAGTTGTTGTGCAAGCGAGCAAGTCATCCGTACGCAAAGTACTTAAGAGCTGTGAGTATCTTAAATACCTGAAATTACAAAAGAAACCCCCACTTAATGCGGCTTCAATTCGCAAGAGACTACATGGTATGGGATGTGCAGTCAAGAGGTCATTTAAATGGCTAGAGAGACGTTGTATTTACGGATGAGAAGAAGTTTAACTTGGATGGGCCTGATGGCTACAACTATTATTTCAATGATCTGCGCAAAGAAAAGCGTTTTTTGAACCGACATCACAGCCGAGAGAGCGGCGTTATGGTGTGGGGTACTATTACGTACTATGGCACATCGATCTTGAATTTAAAAGTGTAAAAATGACTGGTGCAAGCTATAAAACGTTATTAGAATCGGCTTTTCCGAAGTTCAGTAAACTATTTGGTCCCACATTATGGACATTGCAACAGGTTAATGCTCCTATAGCCAACGCCAGAGTAGTAAAGGAGGACATTGCAAGCCAAAATTGTAATATTCGCCAGATCTAAACATTATCGAAAATGTCTGGCGTTGGTTGTCTCGTAAGGTCTATGAAGGAGGTAGACAATTTGATGACAAGCTGTCACTAGTTCAGGCCATTAAGGATGCTTGGAATCAAATTTCGTTGGATTACATAAATTCTCTTTATCTCTTAATGAAACCCCGTATATTTGAAGTTATTAAAAACAAAGGGGGTTGCACCCATTACTAGTAGTTCTTAAATAAAGTAAAATAAATTAAAACAACAAGAAAAACTGTTTTTCATTAAAATTAGTTAAAGTACCTTTATTCAAGTGAACCAAAAAAATTTCACGTTTTTGGACCCTTTTTTTTATAAATTGCTAAAGAAATCACTATTGTCATGATTGTTTTTTATATCTCAAGATGTCTAACTTCCATTTCCATTTTGAAATTCAGCAATCAGTTACAAATTGAAATATGAAATTTTTAGTGCCTTTAAATAAGTGAACCGAAGTAAAGGGTTTTTCAACAGAGACGCTACAAAAGTAAATCGATAGGGACAGTAAACGACGCCATATTTTTTCCCGCTCTTTTGACATTTCTCTTCAGTACGGTTTGCCATTTCATCATGGAAAGATATACGAGCCAACAACGAGTCGAAATTATTAAAATTTACTACCGAAATTTGGAGTCAGTGGCCTCAACTTCAGTGGCCTCAATCATCTTCAGCGCTGAAGCTCATTTCTGGCTGAATGGCTTCGTCAATAAGCAAAATATGCATGCGTTATTAGTCAGACAGCAATCCACACGTAATCCATGAGTCATCATTGCATTCCGAAAAAATTACGGTTTGGTGCGGTTTATGGGCCGGCGGCGTCATTGGGCCGTACTTCCTCCGTGATGATCAAGACCGGCACATTACTGTGAATACGAATCGCTACCGTTCAATGATAACCGAATATTTTTGGCCCCAATTGGATAATATGGACTTGGAGGACATGTGGTTCCAACAGGACGGCGCCACAAGCCACACAGCGAATGCCACAATGAATTTATTGGAAACCAAGTTTGGTGAACGTGTTATCTCACGAAATGGCCCAGTCGATTGGCCGCCTCGGTCGTGCGATTTGACGCCGTTAGATTATTTCCTGTGGGGCTACGTCAAGTCTATGATCTATGCCAACAAGCCAGCGACGATTGATGAACTTCGTACGAATATCGAACGTGAAATTGCAGCAGTAACGGCCGATTTATGCTTGAAAACCGTCGGAAATTGGGTTCAGCGTCTGGACTTCTGCAAGCGTGCCCGTGGTGGCCATGCAAAAGAAATCGAGTTCCATACATATTGGCATCGAACGTACTTTCACAGGAATAAAGAATTTCATTGGTATCTAAAACCGGTTTTGCTTTTTTTAAAAAACTTTTGTAGCGCTCTTATTGAAAACCCCGATATATGAGGCTATATGTAATATATCTCCACGTGCATAAGGGATGTCATCATGGATATTCAAGATTCAACGGAATGGTTCATATTAGTTCATTTTCTCGTAGCCAAAAGTTTATGATTTTTTTTACTCCATTGTTGTCCATAGTGATTTCAAAAGTTGCTAAAAAATGTTGTCCCTGAAAGCGGATAACAGCAGGTTATTTTTAGTATTATGTTAACTCATTAAGTAGGTGACAAATCCTAAATTATAATCTGTCTCATAACCCTTCAAATCAATTTTAATGTAAGTTATCTTCGATATGTAGGGAGACAGTTCTTGTTGCCTCATTATACTCAAAGTTAGGTCCTTGTAACGACGTGGCACAAGGCAATAATAATATAAGCGAATCCGAAGAAATATTGGAGATAAACTAGAGTGTCCAAAAAACCGTCATTTTTGAAAACCCGGTTTTCGGTTTGTTCGAAAAATCAGTTATTCAACAAACCGGTTTTCGGTTTCTAATTTTGGCAAAAACTGGTGGAACCGTTTCTTTTTTTTGTTTCAAATTAAATTATACATGTAGCACTTCCAATACATTAGTTTCATACACTTACATATACTTATTCGTGTTTAAAACTCAACATTTTACAACTCTATTTAAATTTGACAATCATGTTTTAATTAGAAATTTAATGAGTATTTAATAAAAAATAAATATTTAATATTCAAAAAAAAATTTTTATTCAAATTCATATTATACTGATTTAAATTCCAAAATAAAATCTCCAATTCCAAATTTCAAAGAGATATTCATGTAGCATAATCTTATTAATTTCAAAACATTTATTGTAAAATAAATTCAATTTTTATTCAAATCAAAAAACCGTTTTGAATTTTGAATAAAAAATTGCTTGCAAATGTTATTTAGAAATTTTTGAAGCATAAAATGCTACTCAAATGAAGTTCCATATCATTAATGAAAAAAAAAATTAACAACTTTTGTTTTGACACTACTATTTACAACCCACTATTATCAACTATATTGTTTACTTTTGCTTTGGTTTGTGTCTAGACTAACATATGTTGGGAAATTTCTTGTTAAACGAAAAGTTTGCTAGGTGGAGCCTGTAACCAATATTTAATATATATTGTAGTTTTGAACCATATAAAAAGTAAATTTAGAACAGCCAAAGCGAAAGATGTTTAAAAAAATAAAATTTTCTTAAATAAGTGCCTTTTCGTAAAATAAGTAAATTTTCTGAAACAAGATACCCATTCATATTCTTAACAATAGTACCTTATCTTAAAAAAGTACTTTTGCTTAAAAAAAATTAATTTTCTACAAAAAGTTAATTTACTTGAAAAACAAAGGAATTTTTTTAAAAATAAGTACCTTTTCTTAAAAAATTACATTTCCCTACAACAAATGGCCTTTTCAAAAAAAAAACATACCTTTTCGTTAAAGAGTACCTCTTTGGTGAAACCAAATAACTTTTCTTGATATAACTACCTACTCTTAAAAATGTACCTATTCATGAAAAAGGACCAATTCTAAAAAAATTACCATTTCTTAAAAAAAAAATTCCGTGAGGTGTCAGGGGACACCCGGTAGGAACGAAGTTCCTTTCGCTATATATTATTTTTTTTTTTTTTTTAAGACCAGCACTCAGGGGATGCCCCCTATAAATGCAATGCATTGTGCTGGCGACGGAAATTTAGGTAGAGGAGGGTGGAAAGAGGGAGTAGTGCCCATTTACATTTGCCTTGAATCGCTGTATGTCACAATTGGCGGGAAATACACTTGCGGGAAGAGTATTCCACATACGGACCGTACGACTGAAGAACGAATTTTCTCTGTAGTGTGTTGTGCGATCGACTGGCCAATAGATAGTAAACGGATGGGAGTTCCTTGAAGCCGCGTACCTCTGCCAAATGTCCTCACATCTGGTATAAGTTGACGGATGTCCGAGGAACACGCACCGTGAAAATACCGATAGAACAGTGTCACGCAACCCACATTACGCCGATGCTCAAGGGAGGCAATAGAGCTGCACACCCTACTGTCCCCTATCAACACATTTGCTCTCCTTTGTACACGGTCCAGCAACTCCAAAGATGACTTTGGAGCACCTGCCCATATATGGGAGTTATATTCCATTCGCGGCCTGATGTAGGTGGTGTAGATATTAAGGAGATCAGAGGGAGTGAAGTACTTCTTGCACCGCTTTAAAAAGCCTAGGCACTTCGATGCATCTTTCGACACTTCAAATACATGTTTTGCCCAGCGAACATCACATTGTATTTTCATGCCCAGAACATCAAGAGCGTCTGATTCCTCAATATCAACACCATCAATAGATAATGACGATACGACTGGGTCAGCTGTCCGCTTGTGCGAAAGCAGACAGCACTGGGTCTTCCCCGCATTAAAACTTACTCTATTCAATCGACCCCACTCAACAATGGCCTCGAGATCGCGGTTGAGTGTTTCATTCATTAATTGACGTTTATCACTAATTTCCTGAAGATTTGGCCTGTGGTCGAATGAATATGAATGACAGAGATTACTGTCATCCGCAAAAGAGTAGATTTGGTTCACAGTCCGACCCAGGAGATCGTCAATGAAAATAAGAAAAAGAGAAGGAGAGAGAACAGAGCCCTGTGGTACCCCTGCCGTTAATTTATGTTCATCGGAAGAGATGCCATCTATAACAACTCTTATAGTGCGATCTCTGAGAAAACTCGATATAAATCGAGTGAAATTATCACCAACACCAAAAGCAGCCAGCTTCGACAAGAGTGCCTCATGCCAAACTCTGTCGAAGGCCTTGGAAATATCTAGAGCCACCACCTTACTCTCACCAAGGCGGTGGATGGATCGACTCCACTGTGCCGAAAGGAACGCCATCAGGTCTCCCGTAGATCTTCTCCTACGGAAGCCATACTGTCGATCATTAAGCAGGTAATTTGACTCGAGATACTTCACAAGATGGTGGTTAATTGGCGGGGTCACTTGCATCACCTTTTTTGGGAATAGGCTGGACGTTGGCTACCTTCCAACACGCCGGGTAAACTCCAGCGCGGTATGCAAGATTGAAAAGGTTGCGCAGTGGGCGTGCCAGCGTTGAAGAGCACTTACTTAGGACCAGTGCTGATATACCATCCGGACCCGGGGATTTACCTACGTCGAGATTCGCGAGAACCTTTTTAACTCCTCGTGTTCGAAAAAATATTTCAGGCATGAAGCCAGATACGTTGTCTACCACGGGGAGTGGTTGATTGCTTTCTGGCAAGGAAGAATTCCTTGCAAACATTTCAGCCAAAAGATTTTCTTTATCAACCGGTTCAGTGAATAAGTGGTCATCTTTGACAAGAGTTGGAATAGAAGAAGAACTATTCTTTATTCTTCTCGCAAATGACCAAAAGTTCTTACTTCCCCTAGGGAAAGAGAGGACATTAGCACGAATACGCTGTTCGTAAAGAAATTGTTCGCGTAGAAGTACTTTGGCACATTCTGATCTTGCCTGCTTGCGTAGCATTTCAGTGTGGACGTTTTTATTTCGACACCATTCACTGAATGCTTCCTCTTTAGATCTGACAGCATTCTTGCATGTCTGGTTAAACCAGCATTTTTCATATTGTTTAACCGAAATGTTTTTAGTCGGAATGAATGACTTCATACCGATTAAAATTATCTTTACAATCATTTCAGCAGCAGCATCAATGTCATTATCTAGAAAGCAAAGCTTCCAGTTGAAATGCTGATAAAAACTGTTGAGCTCAGCCCAACGTGCCTTTTCGTAGGAAAAAGTTTTTCGCTTCGGGGCTGAGTTTGAAACGAGTCGAAGAGCTGAATACGAGAAGGATGCCGAAATGACACAGTGATCCGAATTACCAAGAGGTGCAAGAGTGATAACTTCATACTTTTCAGGGTGTGAAGTTAAGAATAGGTCAAGTAAATTACGGTAGTGCCCTTGAACGCACGGAATGTGCGTCGGTTCATTCACTAATTGCGCCAGGTTGTTGTGCGCGGCGAAGAGCTCAGCGTATTTGCCCTCCGGAGTTGTATGGTTCGAATGGGTTAGCCAGGCGGAGTTATGGACATTAAAATCACCTGCGACAGCAATTTCACTGTCCGGATATTTCTCCAAAATTTTGGATATGGAGTCAGAAAGGGCGTCGAAGCCATTAAAGGATGCCTCCCTTTCCGCATTGGGACTTCTATAAAGAAATCCAAAGTGAAGGACATGTGTTCCAATCCTAAATTTAATCCAAAGGGAGTTAAATTCCGGATCTTCGGAGTCCAAATGACGCTGACTCTGAAACACTATGCCATTTTTTATATAAACCACAAGGCCTCTGTGGGAAACAAAAAGAGAAAGAACTATATATTATGTACTAGTTAGTTGCAACACACCTAACGGTGCGTTTACACGGGACAGTTTGAGACAAGATAGTTGAGAATATGTATTAGTTGTCACAAAGAGAAAAATTGTTTGTGTGACGTACGCGTCCAGTCAGTTATAAAGACAGTACAGTTTTAAGCAACCGCCGACAGTGTCGTTTCGTTAAATTTCGTGCTCTGATTTTTTGTTTCTTCGCTCTTTTGCCATTGTACATATTTTGTCTTACTTCTCCAAATTACAATGGAACTGATGTACTCTGCAAACTTAGACATTTATTCATGTTTATATGTTTGTATTGTCAAACAATATTTCAATAAAAATTTGCAAAATTTTCAAATACAAATATATTTCCCAATTTGTAAAGTCCTTTGCGATGTTTTGATTTTTTCACAAATTACTACGAAACGTCACCGATATGGCCGATGGCTGAACTAGTAGAGGTTGACGCAGTAGGATTTCTTGTAATTGTGTCAACCAACAACAGGCATTTAGTTTTTACTTCATGACTCTAACAAAAAAGTACAGCAAAAAAATACACTGAATTTAACAGATGGAGTCATAAGAAAGCAAAATCAGTTGTTCTATTGCGCCAACCTTTAATAGTTCAGCAATGATCTGGCCGCTTATGTCAAATCTCTTGCCGAAGTTACTGTCATTGAAAAATCAGAGACAGTGGCGAGGCAAGTGAGAGAAGTTTAAGTGTGGTAGTAAAAATGTGTGTATTTCTACTGTCGGAGCAAAACTGTCCCGTGTAAACGCCAGGTAAGGCGCCTGTTGAAAAATAGTCCAATTTATTTATTTACTTTTTGTAAAATGATAAACTTTTTTTAAGAAATGTTTTATATATTAAATGTATTTTTTAAAAAAAGTATATTTTTAGGTCCCTTTTGTAAGATGTATTATATTTTCCCGGAAAGGTGCTTTCTTTAATGAGAGGTACTTCTGTTATTAAAATCTAATGTTTTTTTTAAGAAAAGCTACGATTTTTAATAAGAAGTGCGTTCTGTAAAAAAAGCCTAAGAGTATGATTTTTTTTAAGGGCAGGTGCTTTTTATAGAAGTGGTACTCATTTTAGGAAAAGGTTATTTTTTTAAGAAAATTTACTTATTTTCAGATAGGCTACTTATCTCAAGAAAAGAAACGAAAAGGAATTATTTTTGTTAAGAAAATGAATTTTTGTAAGGTATAATTTTTAATAGAAGGTGTATTTTTTTTTTTAAGAAAAGCTTTTTTTTACGAAAGAACATGTACGATTTTAAGAGTAGGTACTTATCTCAAGGAAATTTATTTTGTATTACAAAAAAGGTACTCTTTAAAGAAAATGTATTTTTTTAAGAAAAGGCAATTTGTTGTAAGTTAATGTACTTTTTTCAGAAAAGGTACTTATTAAAAAAAAAATACTTTTTTGAAGAAAAAGTTCTTTTTCTAAGAAAATTTACTTTTTTAAGCAAAGGTACTTCTTTACGATAAGGTATTTTTTTAAGAAAGAAAGAATATCAATAAGTATTTTTTTTTTGAGAAAATTTACATTTTTTAAGAGAACGCACTTAATAAAATTTTAGTTTTTGAAACTTCTTTCACTTTTTCTTCTTTCTTTCAGCTTTTCTAAATTTACTTTTAATTCGGTTCAAAACTACAATATGTAATAAACAGGCTCCACCTAGAGAATTTCCCATTAAACAAAAAACTTTCCCCGATATGTTAGTCTAGACACAAACCAAACAAAAAATACGAGTGTAAGAGGAAGTGCGCTGCCAAAGGTAATTCCATGCTCAAGGTTGTATTTCAGGGATTTGCCAGTCATGCACTTTGGCTTTCCGAAATACTTTTTATGGGGTTCAAAACTACAATATGTAATACACAGGCTCTACCTAGAAAACTTCCCTTTAAACCAAACCAAACCAAAAGTACCCAATATAGTTGATAATAATGGGTTGTAATAAAGTAGCTAAAAAATGATTTTTAAAATTTTGTCATTTAGCCCCCATACCACAACGTGCGATAAGGAACTTCGTTCCAAAAATTCTCTTAAAAAATACCTTTTTTATATTGGTTTGAAATTAGAACAATGGTTCATAGAAAAATAACCCGATATATTTGTATGCGTAATTTTTACGTGATGGTCGTGAATCACGCGAGAGTGGGATCAAATCATTATCACGGTGGCGTGCTTGAAAATGAGTACCGAAAACATATTTTTCGGTGGGGCTCGTGAGTGAGTGTGCTCATGTGCTCGTCCATACGAGAAGCTCACTTTTCAACGTTTTCTTAGAGCATAGCCGCTGGTATCTCGCTATTTACATGAGTAATGTTATTTTCATCGGTATATGCGAATGATTTGTCGTAGCATACACACGTGGGATAAATTTCTCACAGAACCCATCTCCCAATAAGCTCATTGTTCATGCGCTGCGTGGACTAAGCGCAGTGTTGTTGACACCACATGTCGACCACAGAGTGAACTTGTTCATTTTGGGAAGAAAAATCTCGAAATCATAGAATGATATCGGGCGCCATTGATGTTTACTTTGTGGCCACCGTAATCTTCAAAGACATACGGTCGATGATCCGCTGGGTCTTAAGCCGTAATAAACGGTGCATTTTTCTGGTTGAATTAACAGCCCTTTGTTTCCGTTTGATTGCTCATCCCACTAAATGATACAATTTTTTTTTTTACCACACCCATACAGTTTCGTCGCCGACGACCATAGGATGTTTGAAAATGGAAACCTCAGAACCCTTAGCAGTAGTCAAGAATTGCTTATTTTTCGATTACAACGTTCGTTTATGATTTTTGCATATTTTTAATCAGAAATTGGTAGTGGTTACAACATGATGCTTATTATGCTCCGCAACATTTTCCAAAGTTTACTTCAATGCTGCCTTCAACTGTGAAAATTAGACTGTACATAAGATAAGCAAAAGCAAATCAAGTATAAACAACAACTGACTGCCTCCAGAAACAGCAACTCAATTTTTTCGCTTGACTGCATTAAGTAAATTGCTTACTTTCTCTTTTCTGCTTTGCTCTTTGCTTTTATTTAGTTGCTAACAACAAGTTATGCAAGTACTTGACAATGCATTTTTTTGCTTTGCTGAAAAAGTTTAAGAAATGCATAAACTTCTGTGTGGCCAGCAATTCAAACACTGCTTTCAATGATCAAATGGCGAGTACATTTAACTTTTTGATGCATATCACGAGTCAGAAGGGAACGGACAAAAATTCTATACTGAAAAACTAAATAATTTTGAAATAAGAAAATTATATTTTTGGAAATCTTATTTGGATTATATTCAAATTATGAAATCTCAACCGAAAATTAAGATCATAAATCAGGCGGACTGTTAAGAGCAAGCTAAGAGCTTCTCGGTTTTGCACACTCTCATGTATCGATCAAACAATGTATCGATATGGCTGATTCTCAATAGCTACGAGTATTATTCTTGTCTAAGGAGAGTTTATGTCTAAATTCTGTTAAAATCGGTAAATAGTTGGAACCAATGGAACATATTCTACCAAGCTTGATTAAGAGAATTTCTACTCAATTTGTGTTCATATCCTTAAAAAATTAATAAAAAACTTAAATAAAAAAATTTAATAAATTAATTTTAATGAAAATTTAGATTAAGAAACATGATTTATATTTTCACAAAATCACATGAGGTGTCAGGGGACAGACAACCGGTTGGACCGAAGTTCGTTTCGCTATACGAGTATATTAGTCGTGTTTTGGTTACAAGCAAGCGACAATCGCTTGCTAAGTTGCAAAGAAAACGGCAATTTAGCGATAAGTAATTTT
The DNA here is from genome assembly GCA_963931995.1 of Phaonia tiefii. Classification (NCBI taxonomy): domain Eukaryota; kingdom Metazoa; phylum Arthropoda; class Insecta; order Diptera; family Muscidae; genus Phaonia; species Phaonia tiefii. Next base: position 195,095,039 of record OZ008367.1, read on the forward strand.
ATTCAAAAATATGAATAAGGGTTTAAAACGCTAAAAGATGTCAAAAAAAATTTGTTTAAACTTAGCGAAAACAATTCTCGTCGCTAAGTTCTCGGTAAGTCTTCGCTAAGTGCTTCATACAAAACAAGCGAATATATAAGCAAGCGGTGTAACCAAAACACGCTTATTATTTATTAGTTAGTTCTAACGTGATTAAGGTGCCCGTTGAAAAATACGATAATTTAAATGGATCCTTAACAAAATATACCTTTTGTAAAGTGATAAACTTTTTTTAAGAAACATTTTTTTTTAGAGAATGTATTTTTTTAGACAAAAAGTGTATTTTTAAAGCAAAAGTGTATTTATATTACCCGAAAAGGTAATTTTTTAAAGAGAGGTACTTTTTTTTATTAAAAGCTAATGTTTTTTAAAGAAAAGGTACTATTTTTAAGACGAAGTACTTTCTGTAAGAAAAAGCCATAAGAGTATGAAATTATTTTACAAAACATTACTTTTTTTAAGAACAGGTAATTTTTAACGAAGTGGTACTCTTTTCAGGAAAAGGTTATTTTTTAAGAAATACTTATTTTACGATTTTGCCTCTAATTCCGTTGACAACCGCGGGACGGAGACGGAGGGAGCCTACTAAGAGTTGGTGGTCGCTATCAATATCAGCAACACGCCTGGTTTGAAGGTTTTGACGAACCCAGAAACATTCTGCTGACAAGTATATGGTAAATTTGAATGAAGGTTTGACCATCAGCGATTCCTTGTGTAATTATGAATATTTCTGTGGGGGAATTTTGTTCCGCCTATAAACAAAATTGATCAGCCTGTTACCATTGTCATTTCTCACAGTTCCAAGACCATGTCTTCCCATCACTTCCTGCAGGTTGTTGTTCTCGTTGCCCACTTTGTCATTGAGTTCTAACAGATATATATCAATGTCACCAATTGACAAGGAGCTTCAGGCAAATTCCAGTTGGCTATAGACTCGTCATTTCGCATTAAAACTCGCAATGACGATACTATCAGATATAGAGCCTTGTATGATTTTATAGCATTTGTAGTCCCAGGAGAAAGAAGAACGCGCACTCCGTTTATACGTTGCGTATCGTGGCCGGAGTAACTAAAGCAGTGACCAGATGGATTATGAGATTTTTCACTATTAAACCTAGGCACTTCGCTTGTGACTAGGATGTTCATGAGTAGCTCATGAACTATATAGTTAATTTAGGGTGACCAGATATCACCCCACGTATATAATGCTCATGTTCGATGTGGAGAGTATGTTCGTGATTTTTATGTCCGAGCACCTTAAATGAACGACTTCGAGAGCTAGTGAACGAGTTCGACACAAGTTTACTAGGCTGTCCACATTGTAGCATTCCATAACTCGTTTAAAGTGTTCGAGACTCGATTTATCGGAGAGAATTCTTTCATTCCCGGTACCAATCATAAACCGTTGTTTAAAACCAAATGTCGGTATCGAGGGGGATGTAGAGGGCGGATCAATAAGTCCGGGACTTTTCGAACTTCCCTCGTAGTTATATAAAATGCAACACTGCTCCCATCAAGTACCACCTGTTAATAGACTACTGTCAAATTTTGAGTAAGTTCCGTCATTTACTTTGCGTTTAACAGCTGTTCAAAAGCTAAAACCTCGTGCAATTTTTAAAAATGGAAAAAAGTAAATTATTTATTATTTTTTGCGAAAAAAATCGTCAATCAAACCAAGGAAAGCTTGGTAAATATTATGGGAACTCTGCACCATCGATTTCAATGGTAAAAAAGTGGCTTAATGACTTCCGTTGTGGTCGCACAAGTACAAATGACGCTGAACGTTCTGGACGGCCAATTGAGGTCAATACACCCTAAAATGTTTAAAAAAATACACGACATGGTTTTGGCCGAACGAAGAGTAAAAGTGCCTTAGATTTTTGATGACATAGGCATTTCATATGGCAGTGTGGTTTCGATTTGAAATGATCAGTTGGGTTTAAGAAAGCTGTCTGCAAGATGGGTGCCGCGTTTGCTCTCAATTGACCATAAACGTAATCGTGTAACAACTTCAAAGGATTGTCTGGAGTTATTTAACCGCAATTCGAAGGAGTTTTTGCGGCGTTTTGGAACTGTGGATGAAACATGGATCCATTACAACACTCCGGAGACCAAACAGCAGTCTAAACAATGGGTTTCTTAGGGTGAACCGGCTCCGAAGAAGGCCAAGATAAGTTTGCAGGCCAATAAGGTGATGGAAACAGTTTTTTGGGATGCACGCGGGATGATCCACATCGATTACCTTCAAAAGAGAAAAACAATAAACGGTGAATATTATGCCAACTTATTGGACCAATTTAACGAGGATTTAAAAAAAAAACGACCCCATATGGCCAAGAAAAAGTTATTTTTCATCAAGATAGTACACCCACGTGTGTAGTCTCCATGGCAAAATTCCATGATTTGGGCTACGAAATGGTACCTCATGCGCCATATTCTCCGGATTTAGCCCCCAGTGAATATTTCCTATTTCCACGCTTAAGGCAATGGCTCGGTGGAAAGAGATTTAGCTCCAACGATGAAATTATTGATCAAACAATTGCCTATTCGATGGACCTCGAAAAACCCTATATTTTGGTACAAAAATTGGAGAAACGTTGGACTAAGTGCATAGAGCTAAAAGGAGATTATGTTGAAAAATAATTTTTTTTAAAAACAAAAAAACTGCTGTTTCATTCAAAAAGTCACGGACATTGATCCGCCTCGTATTTCTACGAATTTATTGTCGTTTCTATAATAATTTAATTCAAGACGAGGAAGCCATTAGACCACCACATTCGATCCTAGTGATGAGGCTGCCAACAACCTCTAGGCCGATTTTGACCATGTTTTAAGAAGGAATCGACTATCGGCACCTCGAGTAGATGTGGCTTTTCACTACGCACCACGGTCTTGGCAGGAAGTTTTCCTGTCCCTGTGCACTACCAACTTTGCACTCGCTCGTAGAGAAAGCGAAATGGGATTTCGATATTATTAATTTGAGGGAAAAAACTAACGACCATTTAACAGTGTTGCCAACTCTTGTGAGATGAAAATCAATAACAGCTGTTTTATAAAGCGTAAAGACGCGGAAAAATTGGCGGATAAGCGGATAAAAATTAAAGGAACTACATTTTACCAAAAATTAAACAGCAGCGCATATCTTTTTTGAATAGAACATGCGATATCGGCCATATGTCTTAACAAAAAGTTTACGATTTTAATACCTTGACCTGCGGCAATTGTTACAGTGGATTAAAATCAATAATTGAGACATGGTTTCTCCAACCACTAATTTAGTTAAAAGCTATTACTGCAAAGTATATGCTGAACTTAAGATTCCGAACTGAAGATTCTTTAAACTATTATTGATGAAATTAAAAAATATCAAATTTAAAAAAAGACTATGTTAAATGAAAACACAAAAGGACGCTTTTCCTGAAACTCACAATGTTAACTCTTAAACCACAGGACACAAGATAAGTAATGATTATCGACCTGGTTGGCGAAAAATGTTATTTTCATTTTGTAAGGTTGTTCGAGACCGGATTAGTAACACTGTGTGTAATTTTTTAAGTCATGGCAAAATAACCATATACGGACACCACTACGTGATAAAAGACTAAAAAAAAGACCCGTGTTTCCCAATTTTTCCCACAGTCAAGCACTTTTTTTTTTATGGGCCGCCAAAGATTTGGGGCCTCGGTATCATTTCCGTAAAAATGTGATCATTTTCTCAGGCTCATATCTTGCAAACCGTTCAGAATTTCGATTTACTCTCTGAGGCAAAGTTGTAGCTCTTGTCATTGCGAACATATAAAATCAAAAACACTTCACCTTCCAGATCAAAATCGCAAAAAACTTAAAAAAATTCCATTTTTTTTACCTTTTTTCCCGTGTTCAGGTCCATATTTAGCAAACCGTTCAAAATTCAAGGAAACAATCAACTACAAAAATTTACCTAAGATCTCAATAAACAAATTTCTAGAACATATAAACTTCCTGGGAATTATTCTTAACACCGTTTTTTAATTTCATTTGTGTTTTATTTACTTCAACATTGAGATACTATGCTATCTATTACAAAAATATTAAAAAAAAGTATTCGTATTATGTTTATAATGTTGATGGCCCTGGACTTGCAAATCGCGCTCTCTTAAGTTGTGGATCCAAATCGTCGTCCGAATCTGACTCTGATTCAGCAATTATGGTGTCCACAGGCACGTTGCTTCCAGACTGCCCTCCATCATCAGCTTTTTCTTCTTCAAATACTTCATTACTATCATACAGGGTGATCTTGTGACTCCACCAACATACCTCTGCAAGCAATGCGTTGAGGTTTTTGCCTTTGTACCGTTTTTCCATGGGCATTGTGGTTTGGTGAAACCGTTCTCCTTGCTCATCGGATTCGGTAGGGAGTTGTTTAATAAAATCGTCAAAATGAAAATGAAGAAAATGCAGCTTTAATGTCATCGATGCGCCGATTGTCTCAAAATAATGCAGCATTTGTTTCACCCATTCTCTTGCTTCCGGTTCCGCGTCTCGATCCCCTCCCAAGACTCTGGTGCATACACGCTGAAGGTAAATCCATGCCATTGAATGATTTTCATCAAGCGATGAATCAAAGTTGCTCTTGAATAGCTTTCTAATGTCAGGGCCATTAAGTACGCCTGTTAAATGAAAACAAAAAATAAAGACAGAAAAGAAAACATTAACATAGTGTAAATAGTACAATTAGGTGAACAAAAATTCGTTTTAAATTTACTACAATACCTTTTTTAATTTTGTCATCGCTACGCTTTGGGAAAACGCTTTTCAAATTGTCGAATATGTTTGGACAATTTACAACGGCTACTTCGATGAATTTTTTAACAATTCCCAATTTTATGTGGAGCGGTGGCAGCAAGATGTCTTGAGTATTGTCAATTAAAGGTGCATTCTTCAGTCTATGTTGTTGTATTTGTTCATCCACACTTCCTCTTGGCCTCCACGAGTTACATTGGAATTGATTCAGAGGTGAGCGTGAATCTCAATTACAAAGAAAACAAAAGAATTTTGGGAAGCCGCCCTTATCGATGATCCCTTGCAAAATGTTGATGACCTTCAAATCACAGCAAATCTTCCATTTATTTTCGTAATATTTGATTTTTTCCATTATATCTTTCAATGTTTCATAGCTTTCTTTCATGTTGATACCCATTGCTAGCGGAATGGAAGGTTTTCGGTTCGACAAATGCAACAACACTGCTTTCAAGCTTGAAACAGAACCATCAATAAATAATCTCCACTCACTAGCGATGTAGTTCATTCCCATTTTTACCACCAAAGCTTTTATATCGTTGCAGTAAGCGAACGAATTGTCATCATTTAGAGTGTAGAGCATCTGAAATTCAGCTTGTCGTTTGCGGTACGCCGTAGAGTTAACATTAGCATGTGTGAGTTTTCTTTGCTTTAAAAAAGCTGTCAAAAATATTGCAAGTCGCTGCGATAATCCCAATATGGCCACAATGAAATCCATTTCCATTTGTGTTATTAGTTGTGGTCCATCTCTTCCCTGTTGGGGCTCAAAATCGGTATCAAATGGATCTTCATAAGTAACACCACTTGCTGTACTCATTGCTGTAAATTCTGTAGTACGATCTGGCGTTGGCGGCCTTGGTGATACAAAATTTTCAGGTGCAAGCACTGGTAGTGTGGCTGTTGCAGTTGCTTTATAAATTTTGTTCTTCTCAGAATGTCGATTTAGACGACATGTGTAATTTACGCATGCATAGCAACTGGTTGCATCATGATCACCTGGGCGATTAATCCAGTTTACCGGCTTACAATACTTCATAGTACTTCTGCCTCCACTCAACCATGCCATGAGATTGTTATAACATTGGCGACACACTGTATTAGGTGTGTAATTTTCACCGGTCAAGTCCACTTCTTCGAAAAACAATGTATATGCTCTTTTGAATTCACTAGTTAAAAGATTTTTTTCCTTCTGAAATCTTGTAGATGTTTTTTTTCTGGTTTGTTGACCGCAAACGTAGCAAAATAAATCAATATTTTCACACTGCATATTGAAATTGTCAGTTGCCAATGTTGTGTGCCAATTATACTGTAGCACTTTCACTTTTTTTACTTTCACTTTCACTTTATAACTTTCACCGCTGAGCTCTCGTTGACGTCGCGCTGTGTAATGCCTCGATGTGAGCGTCGTGTCGCTTTTATATTGTGTGCTGCGTCCCTTGTTGCGTGTGCTGAGCATACTGCATTGCCTGTGCTGCTGCTGTCGGTGCATGATCGCGTGATACAAACACATGGTTCTGGCCAGGCATATTTCATTTTTTGCTACCTATGGACCTGAACAGGAGAAAAAGGTAAAAAAAATGAAATTAAAAAATTTTCGGCAAATTTTTCACTTTTGCGTGCTACGTAAACAGTGTTAAGAATCATCTCTAGGAAGTTTATATGTTCTAGAAATTTGTTTATTGAGATCTTAGGTAAATTTTTGTAGTTGAATATTTCCTTGAATTTTGAACGGTTTGCTACCTATGGACCTGAACACGGGAAAAAAGGTTAAAAGAAAATCGATTTTTTTTTAAGTTTTTTGCGATTTTGATCTGGAAGGTGAAGTTTTTTTGATTTTATATGTTCGCAATTTTTGTTCTTTATGACAAGAGCTGCTTTGCCTCAGAGACTAAATCGAAATTCTGAATGGTTTGCAAGATATGAGCCTGAGAAAATGATCACATTTTTACGAAAATGATACCGAGGCCCCAAATCTTTGGCGGCCCATAAAAAAAAAGTGCATGACTTTGGGAAAAATTGGGAGACACGGGTCTTTTTTTTTAGTCTTTTATCACGTAGTGGTGTCCGTATATGGTTATTTTTTTTCGTGTTGCACTGTGTAAGTAACCAGAACAACTGCTTGTGACCAAAAACCGGGACGCAATGGGACAGAAAGTAAAATTGTTCAGATTCAATTAAAAAATTAAATAAAAATACACATATTTAGTTAAAACAAGTCGATTTATGCAAAATAAATCATTTTGTTTTGTATATAGTCCGATCCCCACAAAAGCGGCCGGAAGCTGTAGAAAAAGTGCAATTTTCAAAAAAAAAGTGCTAAAACTATAATAATCAAACTGCGGCACTTCACGGCCTATATTCGAAAAAAACACAATTTCATAAACCATACATATTCGAACAGGGATGGGAGTATATACCAATTGATACGGAAACAATTGTAACGCATAGAAGAAGCCAGATGTTGAACCTATTTGCCTATTATTTAACCACACTTAGTTTGGGATTGAAAATGGTTGTTCTGATCAGGGTTCAAAATTACTGGCTGATTTTCATTGCTAAACTGATTTACTGACTGTGACTGCAAAAATGATCCGAAGAAACTGACATGAAACCGCACACACAAAAAATTTTTTTTGTCTGCTTCTTGGTTAAGAGGGGCATTCTGTCTCATCGTCATTGGATATCTTAGCTACCAGTAGCGCCGAGAAATGATATCTCAACATGCTGTACACATTTGCAATGAGATTCCCGTCCTCCTTGTATTTACAGAAAGGGCATTTGACTATTTGGTAGAATTTTCGGGCTTCGTTCTTCCTTCTGTATGTCTCAATTATCTCACACTCGCGCTGTCTCCACTGCCGTTGTTTGCGTCTAAAGAGACGGTTTACCTCCTTTCTTTTTCCTATATACCGCTCAATCACAGCTCGGGTTACAATTAACTGAAGCTTTGCCATAAGAGCAGAGTTCTTTTCATCATTTCCTATGCGACAGTCTTCATCGTAACAAGTACGGTTGTTTCGGCAGTTTTTGTAAAGTCGGAAATGGGTTTCCAATGCGCTTTATGACGTAATCGAGAGGGGTGGGATCTGTGCCAAAAGTTGCGAGAGTTTCCTTGAGTAGGCTCTGGCTACATCTGGTAATTGCAGCTTCCTAATGTGTAGCTTTCTCTGCGTCCGGTTTCGCACGATTTTCGCTCTACTTAAACTTGTGCGAACCTTTGCTGCTACCAGGTAATGATCAGAATCGATGTTAGCTCCTCTGATCACTCGTACGTCCATTGCACTGGATGAGTGACCACCAGCAATTATCACGGTATCACTTTGGTTCTTCGTTCTTTGATCATGGAATACCCAAGTAGCCTTGTGAATGTCTTTATGCTGGAATCTTGTGCCACTAGCGACCATGTTTTCTGCTGCGGCAAAGTCAATCAGTCTCCTACCGTTGTCGGAACTGTCAGCATGTAGACTGAAATTGATTAATCAGTAAATTTGTACTTAACTAGAGAAAATTGGCGAGGAAAGCTGTTTCCGTTTTTCAAGCTTATTAAAGTAATTAGACGGTTAAACCGTCTATTCGATTTTGACTAGTAATATATAAGTAAGAATACTTAAAGGCAAATTCAAATTTATTTTTGTTTTTTAGAGTCATCTTCTCCGTACATTAAATTTAAAGAAATTGCTAATAAAATTCTAGACCAACATACTTTTGCAGTAAATGATTTTTTAAATGCCAACTTACGTCCATATTTAACAACCATCTCCGTGATAATTCTATATATGTTATAATTCCTTGTTGAAAATAAACATTATTTCAGAGTTTAATTCCGAAAAACAGCCATGCATTATAGAAAAAATGCAATCTATCGATAATAAAATGCTAAAAATTAAGCAAGAAAAGTGAAAAGTTAGCAAACATTTCCATTGTTTAGCATTTAGCATGTTTTCCGGAAAAAACATTTAGCATGTTTTGCGGAAAAAAAAAGTGTAGAAACCAAAAAAATAAGCTAGAATTGCACTTAAAGTGCTAAGCTGGCAACACTGTTGGTCAGGTTTGTAATGGTACAAATTTGAAGGGTGATCCTCACTATGGTAACCCGAGTACCAACATTTATTTATGTTTTATACTGAATACGTTATTGCCAAAATATTTTGGAGAATTCTAGCTGATTCATGGTGTTCGTGATGAACGCGGCCGTCATATGTTGTATTCGGCACGTTGAAGTTTTAAGTTGGAATACAGACAGTTAGAGGTCTCAAAGGCTTCAGTATAATCAGGAGTGTATTAGCAAACTTGATCACTATATTGAGCCAAAGATTGGGAACCTTCTGTTTTCAGTCATGTGCTTATGACTTTCCCCTTCACGTGGTGGTTCCCGGGCAACGGTAGAATTGTATTTTATCAGCGGCTGAAGTCAAGGCTTTCCGATGAGTAGTCTGATTGGCTATGTGACCACTGATGCGACCCAGCTATAGTAGGCGACTGATGTCACTGAAGCTCATCAAGATGTTGGGCATACTCCTTTGTCCTTACAAAGGCGAATGAGCCAAAACATGGGCCAACGCCGGATATAAACCAAATGAAGAAAATTCAGGTTCGACATATAAAGCCCTGGTCAGCGTCTGATTCATAATGGGCGTCTGCAACCAAATAGCCTGGCAGTAGGTAAAATGCGAAAACCCGGTGGACTGGGTTTGCCTCCTGCCACCGTTCATAATGGCAGTGAATATACGAAAACGTAAAAGAAAACATAAACAACCGACCAACTGACGACCACCCCAAACGTTATAAAAACCACGATTTACGGATACGCACTTGGATCCGGTGCGAGCATCCGATTAGAAGACGTCCTCGGAAGTTATTGGGCTGAGATTACCACTATCCAGGAAATGCCATGACTGCGACATATACTACAGTTGTTTGGTTGCAGACTTGACGCAGAGAAAGCTAGACATCGGAAATCTGCAATTACCAGAGCTAGCCGCAGCCTACTCAAGGAATCACTCTCAGCTTTTGTAGCAGAAACCACCCCCTCCCGATGACGATCCCGAAGGAGCAGTGTAAATCCATTTCCAACTCTATAAAAACTGCCACAAACACCGTTTCACAACAAACCATGGTACGATGAAGAGTGTCGCATAGAAAATGATGAACGCAACGCTGCACGTATTGCAATTCATCAGTCAACTGCAATGCGAACTGCAACTGAACGGTATAGAGAACAGATAAAGGTGGCAGCCTTCTCTTTAGGAGTAAGAAACGGCCTTGGAGAAAGCGAGGGTTAGAAAATTGAGACATACAGAAGGAAGAACAAGTCCCAAAAATTCCACCAAGAAGTCAACAAAGGAACTAATGGACATGATTCAGGACCTCTTTCTGTAAAGACAAGTCTGTAAATCTCATCGCAGATGTGTAGAGCATGGTGGGAATATGAAGAGATCATTTATCCGCGCTACTGGTAAAGGAGATATTTAAAGACGATGAGACAATTTGGAGGACGACGTCGATTGCCCCCTCCTAACGATAACGAGATCAGAACAGCTTTTGCTGGCTTACGAACAACAAAGCCGCAGGTGCCGATGGATTGCCGGCGGAGCATTTTATGGCTGGCGGCGATGATTCGATAAGGTGCATGCATCAGCTCATTAGCAAAATATGGTTAAGTGAATGCATGCCCGGTGATTGGAGTCTCAGTGTACTATGCGCCATATTTAGAAAAGGTGACCCGAGTATCTGTGCCAACTACCGTGGAATAAGCCTTTTATCCATAGCATATAAATTTATATCAAGAGTAATGTGCGAGAGACAAAAACCAATAATCGCTGGCCTGATATGACCATACCAACGTGGCTTTAGGCCTGGAAAATCGACAACTGACCTGATTTTCACGCTATGCGAAATCCAGAAGAAGACCCACAAAAAACAAATCGACACCTATCACCTATTTGTCGATTATAAGGCGACCTCCGATAGCCCGATACGGGGTAACTCTATAAAGCAATGTCTGAACTTGGTATTCCTGCAAAATCTTGACGAACACAGAATGACCTTGACGAACACCAAATTCGCAGCGAAAGTTGGTAAGGACCTTAACGAACCATTTGAAACTACGCGAGACCTCAGGCAAGGCGACTCAATATCGTGCGATCTCTTACATCTTAGTGATGATCATTTTGAGAAAAGCTGCAATCAACATGAATATATATATGCTATGCATATAATTGGGCGCTCAATAAGAGAAGTTACTGCGGTGTTTTCGAGAATTGAAAGGGAGTCAGCAAAAGTGGGTCTGATAGTAAATGAGGACAGGACAAAATTAATCGTTTCAACGATTCGACCAAAGCATGAACGTTGATAACGGTTATAATTTTATCGCAATTAGGCGAAACATCTCTAGGAGTCTTCGAGAGACAAGGAATCTGGAAAATGTACGGCCCTATTGTGCACAACGGCTAGTATTTGCGACGCATGAACCATAAGCTTTATGAGCTATATCCCGACATTGACATAGTTAAGCGGATCAATATGACGCGATTGCGCTGGCTAGGCCATGCCAATAGAATGGATGAAGACGTACTAGCACGAAGAGCTTTCGAAATCGATCTCGAAAGAAGACGAAAAAGAGGAAGACCAAGGCTCCGCTAGAGGGATCAGGTTGACGAATCCCTGCGTAAACTTGATATTACCAACTGGGAAGATAAGAATATTAAGATCGAACTGGTTCGCGAAATTTGGTATCACAGTTTTGTAAGGCTCCTGAACCGCCGGGGTTTTTCGAAACCGGATAAGTAAGTATATTGGGTCCACCATTTAGAATTTCAGAATTTTGAAAAGGAGGAACCAAAACCCAATTAAATCAGAATAAGCCACTTCCAGTTTCAGTGGGACATTACAATTCAGCTATTTAAATTTTAATTGTATCTATTTTTGAATATTGGGCCGGAATCCACCCAAGGAACCTAGTGTGCGTTGAGTGGTTTTTGTGTATGTTTTATGAGTGATAATAACGAATTCGGATAAAGTTGTCAATATTAAATATTTCATTTAAAAAGGGCAGTGAAAGCACTGGGAATTAAATTGGAAAGCACTACTATTTGATGGGTTTTGGGTAACGGGTACAGGATAAGAAAACGAGTATAGCGAGTAGGGCAAGCACCAAAAACAGTGCCTTTATCACCAAAATGGCAACACTGCCAGTAAACCCTATTACAAATAACACTGTAGGTAAATTTGAAGTTTTGAAATGACACACAAAAACACCGAGACACCCCAACTAATTTTTGGGTTACAAAATCCAGTGGTATACTCCGTTTTAAAAAGATAGCTCAAAACATCGAGATATTTCGATTATAAATTTGTAGTAGATTTAAGGTGATTTTTGATTTTATTTGAGGGAAAAACCTGCAAAACCTCTTGTTAAAACAATTTATATATTTTTTTCGACAAAATGTAACCGTTAAAATAATAGTGATCTATTTGGAAGCAGAATTAGTTTACCTCTTACAATAATAATAATTATAATAATATTGGGATTCGGGATTATGGGATTGGCATCCCTATTACAAACAGATGCTACAACATATATATCAAAGTGTTCACTTTGACAGAAGACATCAAAAATATTAGCATTTTATTGACCATTTTGAAAATTTACACCGAAAAATCATCGACGACATTTGGTTGAAGATGCCCTCCAAGCTTACGATCAGTATTTTTTGGTTACCCCCGCTGAAGAAATGCGAAATGTTGATCATGCACCTGAATTTGCGTGCATCACATGTTTTAGTGCATTAAACAAATGGTGGAAATTACGGCGATATTCGATGCCATTTGAACTCCCAATGATATGGACCGATCCAGGCCTTCAGCCAGTTCTACAATATCCACCATTAATTTCGCAGGAACATTAAGATAGAATCGTTTGAAATCTGAAACTATGTCAATATAATGCAATGACTTTGGCTTCGGAACTAAGAAGCGTCAACGTGCTGGCACCAGGTGTAAAAGTTACATCTTACAAATAAGTTTTAAAGATTTTTTTAAAGCGTTTGGTTCGCGTTAACGAAAATGCATTACCATACTTGAAAAATAACGCTTTTTCAAAATTATCAATTGAAAAATTAAAAGAGGGTAATTTTGTATAACTAAAAGTGTGTGAGTGCAATATATTTGCTATCAATTTTTTTAAACATGTGTAATTAACGGTCCAGATATACGGAAACATTTAAGGGATACGAGTTTTTCTGAAATGTTAGATGAAACTGAACTAAACGCATGGAACTCAATTCGTGCGGTAATTGAAAACGTTCTTTGCAAAAATCGCTCACCAGAGTACCGTGATTATATTGACAACATGATGAAGGTCTTCGACAACCTTGGCATTTATATGTCGTTGAAAATCCACATGTTACATGAACATTTCGATTTTTACGAACGACAATTGTCCACAGAAACAGATGAAACTGGCGAAAGATTTCATCTTACTATAATGGCATTCGAAGACCGTTTCGCTGGAAAAAGAATAGACTCAATGCTTGCTGATTTCTGCTGGTCGATTGCAAACAAAGAGTTAAAATTGAATAAATCCAAAAACATTTATAAAATCATCAAAATAAGAGCAAATATAGTTCCATGTCTGCTTGAAAATGGACGTCCAGTATTTCTAGATATAAATTTTGACAAATAAATAATAAACAAATTGATTTTAAACAAGTTTTTAAAGTTTTTCCATTCAAATAAAATACAAAATCGCCTTAAATCTACTACAAAATTTAAAATCGAAATATTTCGTGATTTCGAGCTAACTTTCCAAAACGGGGTACACCACTGGATTCTACGATTCAAAATTAGGTTGACGTGTCTCGGCATTTTGGTGTGTCATTTTCACCTACTTACAGTGTAATAAACTATATAAAACAAATGTTGGGAAAAAATTGCACATAACCACATTGTGTATCTTGTTTTTTTAATATTTATATGATTCCGGTGAAAAGCTTCGCAAATATCAGTACGAATCGGAGTAAAAGAGTGGATCCCATCTAAATTAAGCAGCTCTGGTCGACACAGAGTACATATTTTTAATTTTTTACTTTCAGTTACTCCGACTTTCCCGGCCAAAAGTTTAAAATCGATAACTCTTATCAACCGACAAAAATCTGTCATTTATAAGTGCATAGCTAGGTCACATTCCCGGTAAAATTACAACATATGTAAATACTTACTTTTTGAAACATCTGTATTGGAGTGTGATGATGTAGCCATTGGTGTAAGCGTTAACGTCATAGGATCGGGCGTTACTGTGGTGGTGGTGTTAGCAAAGTGAAATTGAGAAATTATATTCCTAATGTTACTCTGAGCTGCAATTCTCGTAACAGCAACACATAACGACGCCAACAACAAAAGTAATAAGGACACTTTTATACTTACTTACACATGAATGCCACTACACACATGTACAAACATACTGTGTATATATGATTGTATATTGTTTGTTCCATTAACATTAGTTAACATGACAACTTTAGGGGGACATGTGTGAAACACTTTTTCAATCACCATAAGCACAAGGATTAAAAGTATTGTAGCATTTGCAAGTTCTTGGATTTAAATTATTCTGTATGTCGCAGACATTAACACTGACAATCAGTTCGATTGAATTGATTAGATTAAAATGACTGAACATTAATTTATTAGTGACAACATTACAAGAATCGGCATGCGTCTGCGATCATGAAACAGGACATACAACTTTTGTAATCCTCAAGTAATTCCATTTCTTACCATACCCAAAAACAGTATGAATACTGTGTACAAGTGTATACGAATAAAATAAAATAAAATTCAAAGAGGATTTAAATAGGGATATTTCTTATTTGAAAATAAACCTTAAAGCATTAATGATATATAGTGGGGAGTTGAAATTTAATGATTTAGAAAATATTGTATTAATAAATAAGAAATGTTAAAAAAATGTTAGATAATTTAAACAAAAGCTTGGAATCAATTCACAGCAAGGTGTTTTTACTTTGACTGTCAAAAATTGTATTTGAATAAAGAGCACGAAGCGGTCGAAATATTTGGCGAGGTATATTTCGAACGCTGATGGAACCTGCCAAAGACGTCCGTGGTGGGAAAAGATATGAGGCTAAACCTTGGATAACTACGCAATAATGGAACGAAATTTGGAATCCTGAATGCCTTCATAATATGCGTATACGATCCAACCCACCAACACTGAAAATACAATAAACAGCGGACTATCGTCAATTGACACATACTTGGTCCGTACTGATTGGTACAACTATCTATCAGACCGTATTTTGCACTCTTCAAAAAAAAAAACCGGCGGCAGCAACATCGTGAATACTGCATCTTTAAATCATAATGGAGGCACGGAGACTATATTTTCAGATCAGCAAGTGGAGAGAATGTCTGAATATACATACAAGGTGGCGCAAAAGTAAACTTCCGATGTTTTTTGGCTGTAATTTAAAAAAAAATGAAAAACTTTGATTCTTCTTGTGGATTATTTTTATTTGGTCTTTTAATTTTTTTTGCATCAAGTCGAGAATATGTTGTCATGTAAATGGCCGCCGCCACAGTTGATTGTCATTTGAGCCCTTTTTATGGCATTTTCCATCACTTTGGCCAAAACTTCCGGCGATACGTCCACACATTCTTGACGGATATTGTCTTTAAGAGCTGCAAGAGTCTGAGGCTTGTTGACATAAACCCGCGACTTCAAAAAGCCCCAGAAAAAGAAGTCTGGAGCGGTCAAATAGGCGCCCGGGAAATGCATCCTTCAGCATATCGGTTGTGGCACGTGCAGTGTGTGCCGTTGCACCGTCCTGTTGGAACCACATGTTTTCCAATCCCAATTCATCAAGTTGCGGCAAAAAGAACTCGTTGATCATTGCTCTGTAGCGTGGCACGTCGTCTGGTCGATGTCGACGACGCTTCCATGACATCCTCGGCTACAGCAGCAATATTCTCTGCAGAACGGCTACTCCGGGGTCTGCCACGCCTGGCAGCATCTCGTGTTGTGCCAGTCTCTTCGAGGCGAGCGGCTAAACGTCGCAGTGTTTCACCAGTAGGGTTTGGACGGCCAGGAAATCTGCGACGAAATTCACGTTGTGTCAAAGTCACCGACCGATTATTGGTCAAATAAATAGTCAGCAATATTCCGCGTTCTGGAGCAGTGTAGCGTAACATTGTTTATTAACGTGTATTTCGCATGTGTTTACTACACAAATGTCAAAACAGAACTGACATTAGGGGCCAATCGCAAAATTTATAGCATTTTCTGATAGGAGGATTACTTTTGCGCCACCTTGTATTATACCACATTCTAGACTTCCAAAAAAAAAAAAAAAAATGGTTTCCCATTACATCCCATGAAGGGACTGGGGAGAACTTCTCACAATCACTGAGCTGTGCGCTTTCCAGTTTTCACTCACTGATTGGGACCTACAGTTTTACACCGATTCCGAACGGTAATTTGAGAAGCTTTTTCATGGCTAGATACTCGATAGATCATGTGCAAGAGCCGCGCACACTAACCATTGCACACCGACGGCTAGACTTCTAGACCTCTATATACTGAAAATCAGAGTACTTCTTCGTTAGTTTCGGCAGAAAACCCGAAAAGGTATATTTCAGCGGCATCTCCGTCGCTGACAGAAATCGATGAAAGTTTGGCATTCAGTGAAATAAATGAACATGATATCGACTACGCAGATGGCATATGTCTTATGGCCCATTAACTTGACAATATCAACTCTAAGTTAAACATATGGTCCGAAAATTTGAATAAAATACGATTGACAACACTACACACAGGGAAAATATTAGTTGGAAATCAGTTCAGGCATTGGAAATTCCATGATAAAGTCTATATTTTGATTAGAATTCATAATTGTCATACATCAGAATTATTTGTTGATGTTATTGTTAGATTAAAAATAGGTCTTACTAAATACAAGTTGCTACTACCGAACTTTAGTTGTATTAACCAATTTGAGTATTTCTAAAACCTCATTCATCTGAAATGGAAGATACAACTCATAAAAAGTACAATATTAGAATTCGTGTTCAAATATTAGTTACTGTAATCATAATTTAGTTACTGTCACAAAAAAACTTGTTACAAAGTTATGTTTTTGATATTTCACAAGAGGCTTTGCTGTTAAACATATATTGGAATGTTACACGAGGATTTTATTATTTTAAACAGAAAATGACAAGCAAAGTTATGGAAAAATAATTAAGTGTATATACATATTCACATTTTCCGTCGCATAGACTCCGAATTTGATATGCTTTGGACAAAAGAAATGGTTGGCATTTAGTTTTCCATTTTTCATTAAAGTCCATGTATTGGACAAGACGAATATACCCAGTTGATATATATCACCACACTAGTTTCTGAATCGCTTGCATATTTTTTTATTTTACTGGTATTACCATAAATTGAGATAAAGTGAAACTTTTACACATAATCGTTAAATCTGACACCACTATTGACGCCTTCACAAACACATGCCAACAATTGTGGGTACTTGTCGTTAGGAGCTATTATTGTGGATAACACAAATTAATTTAAACATACTTACATATGATACCCAGGGTAACCCATCCCCATTTTTGGTCGAAAATATGAAAAATTTAAAAAAACTGTCTGTATCTGGAAAACGAAGCATCCAATCGAAAAAATAACTACTTTGTACGAGTTCCTAAGTTCCAAAGTGTTCCAATTCGCATGAAATAATTGTTTTTCAAAAAATCGCCACAATAAGAAAATCGCTAAAATCCAATCGCAAAAATAATAAATTTTTTACCTCCTTAGGAGTCTTTCATGTATGGAATAAAAAATCGATAAAACGCCCCTATGCCAATATCTCGGAAACCGAGCGTCCAATCGAAAACAAACCTATTTTTTACGAGTTTCTAAGGATTTTTCATAAAGTGGTCCAATCGTATGGAAAACATTTTGTTCCAAAAATCATCAAAATATGAAAATCGCTGAAATTAAAAATGGCTATATGTCGGACCAGGTGCGTCTAATCACAATAATAATACCTTTGTTACCTCTATAAGAGACTTCAACCAATGAATGTCTTTAATACGACATCACGTATTTAAAAAAAAATCGCTAAAATTGCTGTTTTAGCGATTTACATATTTTGGCGATTTTTAGAAAAAAAAGTCCATACGAATTGGACAAGTTTATGAAAAACCCTTAGAAAGCTGAAGTAATTAATTAAATCAGTTACAATTCGATTGAACGCTCCGTTTGCGAATTATATACATAATGGCGGTTTAGCGAACAGAAATTTACTAAAGAAAAGAAATAACACAGAACAAAATATGAAATATTTGCAATCAATATTTGAGTCAAATGAATAATAACACAGTGCAAAACGAAAAAATATAACCATATACGGACACCACTACGTGATAAAAAACCAAAAAAAAGACCCCTGTCTTCCAGTTTTGCCCAAAGTCCTCCAGGTTTTTTTTTATGGGCCCCCAAAGAAGTGGGGCCTCGGTGTCATTTTTGTAAAAAAGTGATAATTTTCTCAAGCTCATATCTTGCAAACCGTTCGGAATTTTGATTTACTCACCGAGGCAAAGTTGTAGCTCTTGTCATAAAGAAAATTGCAAATATATAAAATCAAAAAAAACTTCATCTTCAAGGTCAAAATCGCGAAAAACTTAAAAAAATTATTTTCCGCTTTTACGAACAATTTTACTTTATGAAAAATGCGCCAATTTTCTTTGGCCTGGTTGGGCTTACAGCGCTGAATAAAACCTGTAAAACCTGAAAGTTTTTTTAAGGTGGCCGATCCAACTTGTTGAGATATAGGCCTTTACAGCTTGAGTATATAATCGCTTATATCTCACCCATTTCTTATCCGATCTGGTTGAGATGGGTATCATTGACAAGACCTTTGAAAACGCTATAAATCTGTGTATAAATATGTTAATTTTTATTAACTCATTGAGGCAAATTAAAAAAAAAAGATTTTTTAACCTCACTTTTTTAATAAAAATCTGGTTTTCTCAAAAAATAGCCCTAGTAAACTTATTTCTTCCTAGATTTTTTTTAAGGTATAATACTCCGCACTAACCCTTGTAAGACCGGAGATAGTGAGGTTTTTCTACAAAAGTACTTTCTAAGAGCCAAAATTTCGCTTAAAAACAATTGAAGTGCAAGAAAATAAGCGATTGCTTAAAAAAAAATGTTGATTTCCAAACCTTTAAACGTAAATAATTGTCAGTGAGGAGGCCGAGTGAGTGAGTGCACTGTACCTTCACTGATAGTAAGTGGATTCTAATAAAAATTCTCAAGCTGGTGGGTGAGTTCCCGTGCCCAAACTATCAAACAACTACCTGGAAGCAAACATCTGCATTGAATTCACATTAAAACAACCCAAAATATAAAAAAAAATACCTGGAAATACATTGTAGCTTTTGTCATAAAGATGAAATTGTGAGCATATAAAATCAAAAAAACTTCTACCAAAAAACTACCTGGAAGCAAATATCTGCATTGAATTCACATAAACACAACCAAAATATAAAAAAAATTCCTGGAAACACATTGGAGCTCTTCTCATAAAGATGCACGCGTAAATTACACATGTGGTCTAAATCGATATGCTGAGAGGAACAAAACTTATAAAGCAACTGTAACAGTCACACTACCAGTGCTTGCACCTGAAAATTTTGTATCACCAAGGCCGCCAACTCCAGATCGTTGTACAGAATATACAGGAATGACTAGACCAAGTGGTGTTACTTATGAAGATCCATTTGATACCGATTATGAGCACCAACAGGGAAGAGATGGACCACAACTAATAACACAAACGGAAATGGATTTCATTGTGGCCATATTGGGACTATCGCAGCGACTTGCCATATTTTTCACAGCGTTTTTAAAGCAAAGAAAACTCACACATGGTAATGTGAACTCTACGGCGTACCGCAAACGGCAAGCTGAATTTCAGAGCGTCTACACTCTAAATGATGACAATTCGTTCGCTTACTGCAACGATGTGTGGCCGTCGGTGGTGCAATGGTTAGTGTGCGCGGCTCTTGTACATGAGATCCTGGGTTCGAACCCGGCTCTGACCACCTTCAAATTTTCTTTCGGCGGCGGTCACCTCGCATAGTGACGGCGACACTATCGAGTATCTAGCCATGAAAAAGCTTCTCAAATTACCGTTCGGAATCGGTGTAAAACTGTAGGTCCCAATCAGTGAGTGAAAACTGGAAAGCACACAGCTCAGTGATTGTGAGAAGTTCTCCCCAGTCCCTTCATGGGATGTAATGGGAAAGGAAACCAACTGCAACGATGTAAAAGCTTTGGTGGTAAAAATGGGAATGAACTACATCGCTAGTGAGTGGAGATTATTTATTGATGTTTCTGTTTCAAGCTTGAAAGCAGTGTTGTTGCATGTGTCGAACCGAAAACCTCCCATTCCGCTAGCAATGGGTATTAACATGAAAAAATCAAATACTACGAAAATAAATGGAAGATTTGCTGTGATTTGAAGGTCATCAACATTTTGCAAGGGATCATCGATAAGGGCGGCTTTCCAAAATTCTTTTGTTTTCTTTGTAATTGGGATTCGCGCTCAATCAATACCAATGTAATTCGAGGAGACCAAGAGGAAGTGTGGAGGAACAAATGAAACAACATAAACTGAGGAATGCACCTTTAATAGATAATACTCAAGACATCTTGCTGCCACCGCTCCTCATAAAATTGGGAATTGTTAAAAAATTCATCGAAGTGGCCGTTGTAAACTGCCCCAACGCATTCGACTATTTGAAAAGCGTTTCCCAAAGCGTAGCGATGACAAAATTAAAAAAGGTATTGTAGTAAATTTAAAACGAATTTCTGTTCACCTCATTGTACTATTTTCACTTTGTTAATGTTTTCTTTTCTGTCTTTATTTTTTTGTCTTCATCTAACAGGCGTACTTAATGGCCCTGACATTAGAAAGCTATTCAAGAGCAACTTTGAATCATCGCTTCATGATTATAATCATTCAATGGCATGGATTTACCTTCAGCGTGTATGCACCAGAGTTTTGGGAGGGGATCGAGACGCGGAACCGGAAGCAAGAGAATGAGTGAAAGAAATGCTGTATTATTTTGAGAAAATCGGCACATCGATGACATTAAAGCTGCATTTCCTTCATTTTCATTTTGACGATTTTATCAAACAACTCCCTACCGAATCCGATGAGCAAGGAGAACGGTTTCACCAAACCACAATGCCCATGGAAAAACGGTACAAAGGCAAAAAACTCGACGCATTGCTTGCAGAGGTAATATCAATTTTATTGATGCATTGTTTTGCATTCCATTTTTGATTTCTTTTCTAATTCATTTCAGGTATGTTGGTGGAGTCACAAGATCGCACTGTGGCGCTGGCTGCGACCTGAGTTATTCCTGCGGGGATAGCGAATTTAACTCCCAATAACAAAATACGCGGCAATATGTATTTATACACGGTAGGGTAGGAATAGGGTTTATTTCTAAAAAAAACATTACAATTATAATAAAAACTCAAACACAAAAAATATCACACTACTTACCGCATTCTTTATCCCCAGCAAACTGACTTAACGGCAGAGCAACTGCTTTGCTGGAGCCCTACATTGTACTTGTTTACAAAACTTAACAGTTCCTTTCCAACACAACAAGTACAATGTAGGGACGTAAAAAAATGACGACAAAAAAAGGGACCTAAAAAAAACTCAAACAAATGATCATTATAGGCAAACAATAATAACAAATTAATGATAATAAACAACCAAATGCTAATAATATGACAAAAAAAGGCAAATGAATAGAAACAAAAAATATAAGTAAATACAATAACAAACATGAGCATCAGCGACATCCCCACCCCCGTGGATCGACTCGATTCACTCTTCGAAATCCAGAACAGCAAGCTTGTATAAGGACACCAGTAGACGTGCGGACATCAGCTCGACGTATAACTCCATCACTTCCCTTGAATACTTCTTCTACGCGGCCTCTCTTCCATTCTCGGCGGGAAACAGCTGGATCGCATATGAGGACCAAATCACCAGGAGCCACAGGTTTTGTATACTCGCACCACTTGGACCTGCGCGTCAGTGTAGGCAAATACTCAACAATCCACCTTTCCAAAAGTGGTCTCGTAGCTGACAAGATATTCGCCACTTCTTTTTAAACACAGGTGGCTTATCGACGACTGTTCCCTCTGGTGTGTGCGCAGTACTCGATGGCCCCAGCAAAAAATGGTTAGGCGTTAATGGCTCCTCATCCTCATGGCTGACAGGCAAATGAGTCAATGGACGAGAATTAACGATATTTTCCGCCTCAATTAGATAACTTTGTAGGGTGTGTTCTTTAGGGGCCCTTTCTTAAAGAGGCACTCGTAGAACCTTTTTGGCACATTGAGCCATTCGTTCCCATATGCCACCTTCTGCCGGATTATGTGGGCAATTGAACTGCCAGTCTATGCCCTTTGAAGACAACTCATCTTGGATTCGAGCCACGTCAAAGACTTCCTCGAACCGCTTAGCCTCTTGGTCGACACCAACAAAATTCTTCCCATTATCACTGCGTATCTTCAATGGGGTACCACGCCGATTTATAAAATTTCTTATTGCCAAGATACAAGCATCTGTTGAAAGGTCAAAGGCCACCGCCAAATGCACTGCTCTGATAGTTAGGCAGGTGAACAGAGCTACCCAGCGCTTTTCGTAGTAAAGTAATCCACACCAGTGTATGTAAATGGCCGCCCATATGGAGTTAGTCTGTCCGTTGGCAAGGGACCCATGTATGGCGGTACTGGAGTGGCACGACGAATTTTGCAAATATTGCAATTTGAGACACACTTATTCAGAGCACTCCTAAGTCGTGGAATCCAAAACGTTCTTATTTCACCCACTGTAGCTTCAAAGTTTTGATGTTTAATGTTGCTATGTACATGAGCCACAACAAATTGGGTCAGGTAATGATTGGACGACAAAATGATGGGGCGCCTGGAATCTAGTGGTAACCAGCTGGCAGCATCGATACGACCATATACTCGGAGACAATTGTTTTCATCAATATATGGCGAAAGGGAATACAGGTCGTTACATTTCGGTATTTTACTACCAGATCTTAAAATTTTGAAGTCGTCCGCAAAACTCTCCTCTTTTGCGAGCCGGCAGAGAATTGTTTCTGCACATCGCAATTCGATAGCAGTCAGGCAAGCTGTGTTATTATTAATTTTCTCTTACGGCAGCAATCAACAAATCTCAGTACCCATGCCATAGTACGTTTTAGCCTGAGAAATGAAGAGGAACGATTAAAATCAATGATTAAATTTGAACCAACCAGTAATGCAAATTTAGGGCGCAGTTCTTCTTCGTAGGAATCACCTTGTACTCTAGAAACAGGCGTTGGCCAAACATCTTCGTGGCTATAAAGGAATTGATGCCCCTGGAACCATCGTGTCTCATTAGAAAAGTCAACTTTGCTTTTCATTCTGGTAGTCTCATCTGCAACATTAAGATCTGTGGGCAACCATCTCCAATCATCCGGGCGAGTGGAATCCAATATTTCTGTTATTCTATGGGCAACAAATGGCTTATGTCTTGTGCTTTCAGATCCAATCCAATTTACAACAGTTGTAGAATCACTCCAACAAATACTACGGGCAACTTTGAGTGAGTGTTCCTCCAATATAGTTCACATCAATTTTGTTCCCAATACGGCAGCTTGTAGTTCCAGTCGGGGAATCGTCATGGTCTTCACTGGAGCACATTTAGACTTAGCTGAAATAAAGGAGACACCAATTTCTCCACCAGCTGTTATATATCGCCAGTATGACACGGCACCAAATGCGTCTTCACTGGCATCGACAAATACATGTAGCTCCAACACACCAGGCATACCATTTCAAAAATAAAAACGTGGTACATGGACATGAGCAACGTTATTCAGCTCCTGCCGCCAATTATCCCAGATGACTTCTAGTCCCTCAGGCAGCTTTTCGTCCCAACGTGTGTTGCTTCTCCAAATTTCTGTCAATAAGAATTTTGCAGTTATCATCAAATGGCACAAAAACCCAATTGGATCATATACGGTCATGATACCACTGAGCAGCTCACGTTTTGTGGGATACCTTAGGCAGTTTATAATCTCTGCATTTAATCGATGAAATTTAAAAATAAATTTGAATGCGTCGTCTCCCGGATGCCAATACATGCCCAGAATTTTTTCCACGGATGACTCAAATTCATTTAAAGCTCCTTCAAAACTGACGTTCTGATCAGAATCACCTTCAAGAGCCACGATTACTTCCGACGAGTTTGATGTAAAACGACGCAGTTCAAAACCAGCAGACTTATATCACGAACTTGCTTCGATATTTCGATAGCTTTTGATGCGTTGTCAAAACTGTCCACAAAATCGTCAACATAATGGTGATCCAATATTGACTTCAAGGCTCTTGGGAAACGATCTCAATATTCTAGAGTATTTTTGTCCTTCACTCAGCTCCGAAAGTCATCACGACCATTTCATAAATATTTGGTTGACGAATTTTATTTTCACGCCACAAAAATCTCTGGGAACATCGATCTTCTGGAGCCACGATGATTTGATGGAACATTTCTTTTATGTCTCTACAAACACCTACTGTACCGACCCGAAAATTGAATAGTACTGAAGGTAACGGCTTATATCGTTGAGGGCCTTTCAATAATTTTGAATTTAATGAGACTCCTTCTACCTTGGCAGCAGCATCAAACACCAAACGAATTTTCCCTGGCTTATTGGGATTAACAACTCCAAAATGGGGCAAGTACCATGTCCTCGGGTTATAAGCTTGAACCTCATTTGCTGACAATTTCCGTACATACCCTTTCTTCTCATATTCAGCAACTATATTTTTATATGTCACGCCAAACTCGGGATTTTTCTTCATTTTTCGCTCCATGCGATAAAGGCGATTGAGGGCCATGGAATAGCTGTCCGGCAGGACTATGTCATCTTGGCACCACAGTAGTCTGGATTGAAATCTTCCGGCAACCCTCTTTGTAGAACTTTCTAAAGTCTTCCGAGTACGTGCATTGTCCTTCGTCTCAATGACTGGTAGAGCCTTGACGCCAAAATTCCCTGTCTCAAAATAACTTGCCACCAAATCATTTAAATTGTCCGGCTGCGCTGTCAGCAAACAAGTGCGGGCTGTAGGGTGACCTCCATCCATTTTCCCGAAAACGATCCACCCTAAAGGAGTGTTGGCAGCATATGGACCAGCTTCCTCCAACGGAACTATCTCATCGGGCAATCCTAAATGGCAATGGTCCAATCCAATGAGCAATTTTGGAGCCACATCCCCATATGAGGCTATAGGAATGCCATGATTCTTTATCAAGTCCGCATTGAAACTCTGATTGGGCAACTTCAAATTTGAATCACCATAAACACATTTTAAAGCATATTTCCGTTGCTAATTTACACCACTCACATGAAGATCGACGACTGTGGCTACCTCTTGAGACGATTTTTCACCATACCAGCTCAAATTTAATTTGTTTTGTTTTCCCTGAAGTCCAAGTTGTCTCACCAGTGAACTATCCATCATAGTGACCGACGAGCCTTCATCCAAAAGAGCATAAGTCTCCACAACACACTTTGGCCCATAAAGTTTCACTGGTAGCACTCTAAACAGCAATTCACTTTTTTCAGTTATGCTTGAGACACAACTTAAAACTGGTTCACCAATCGCTGATAATACATTTGAGGTATTATTTTCACTTGAAGCTTTAGACTGATCTTCATGCAATAACTTGTTATGTTTCCTTCGGCAATTATTCACTTGACACTCTGAATGTCCTTCCTTCATTAAGGCATGAGAAACATAACTTCAACTTTTTCACTTCACTTCATCTGTTCTGCACAGTCAGTGATAAAAATTTCTTACACTCATATGTTCTATGTTGTCCTCGGCAATGGGGACACTTTATCTCTTTCCGTTGAACATCTGATGTATAAAGAACCACTTTCTTTTTTGACTCACTGTTGTTTGAGCGACTGGTACTTACACTGGTCGTTTGAATACTCCGTACCAAACTAGCTACACCTTGGAGCCAATTGCTAAAATCCATAACAGTGGGCCGTATATTCGCTGCATATTGGGTCCAATCTAAACGACGGCTCATGGGGAGCTTCTGCACCAACTCTTCCATCAAAGTTGAGTTTGACAAATGCTGATGCCCATTTACATTTTCTAAAAAGGCGGCTAAATTTCTCACCTTGACAGCAAATGGTATCGGCTTATCCACAGCATTCTCTCCAATTTGCAAAATTTTTCGTACTTTTTGCAGCTCGCATCTTACCAACAAATCCGGGCGACCATACTGTAATTTCAGTTGCTCAATAACAGTGGGAACATTATTTGGATGGATAAGCAGAGACTTGACGCACTCCCGGGCCTCACATTTCAACGCCTTTTGCAAACGCAAACAATTTTAAAAATTTCTGTACAAATATGCGGCCGTTGAGTGATCAAAGGCAGATGAAAACATCGGCCAATCTTCTGGGGTGCCATTAAATTCCGGTAGGTCAACAATTTTCTTCGCTATCGGCACTGAATTCTGCATCTGATACGGCGCTGGCAGCATCTGATACGTCGCTGTCGGCTGCTGTGCATTTAGCGACTGCGCTGCTAACCGATGCTGCTGATTTCCATAGCATGGAGCCACTGTGGCGCCATTACTTGCAAAGGAAAATGGGGATGGATCCCCAAGATCTACAATGTCCTCAGCTCCACTGCTATTGGAAAAAACCCGCGACACTGTTAACCGACATAACTGGTGCTGTGCTACTCGATGTCGTCATACTTGTTGAAATGCTCAAGTTATTTGTAGTTGAAGCTGCTTTCAGGGCTCGTTGTGCATTTAAAAGTTGCTCCTGCAATACATCGATTTGATGCTGCAGGCTTTCCATGGCTGGCTGGGCAACTAAATTGGAGCTAGAGGTCATTACACCGGCGCTGGAGTCAAAGGTGGCGGTATATGCGACAGCAACAAATTAGGGCCGCGTCTCGCCGCGCCGTCTGAATCGTCTCGGCAGTGGTGAAGAACACGGATGATGTTCCGGCAGTAGAGGAACTTGTGTTGGGCTCCGGCGGAATATGGGCCACATTCACAATTTCATTTGTTCCGGCAGGCATGGAACTGTTGAGTGTACTTACTGAGGAGGGCAACGAATCGGCAATTGTCAGGTTTCGCGGGCTTCTTTTTGGAGGTGAACGCTGCATGGACATCTAAATGGCAATCGGCAAAATGCTAAAAAAACAACAAAAATCGCACGAAGTTTGCGAAATAAAATTTGTCGCTGGCTGCGACCTGAGTTATTCCTGCGGGGATAGCGAATTTAACTCCCAATAACAAAATACGCGGCAATATGTATTTATACACGGTAGGGTAGGAATAGGGTTTATTTCTAAAAAAAATATTACAATTATAATAAAACCTCAAACACAAAAAATATCACACTACTTACCGCAGTCTTTATCCCCAGCAAACTGACTTAACAGCAGAGCAACTGCTTTGCTGGAGCCCTACATTGTACTTGTTTACAAAACTTAAGAGTTCCTTTCCAACACAACACAATGTAGTGACAAAGGGGGAACTGCGGTAAGTCGTAAACAAATGACGACAAAAAAAGGGACTTAAAAAAAAAACTCAAACAAATGATCATTATAGGCAAACAATAATAACAAATTAATGATCATGAACAACCAAATGCTAATAATATGACAAAAAAAAGGCAAATGAATAGAAACAAAAAATATAAGTAAATACAATAACAAACATGAGCACCAGCGACACCCTGTATGACGGTAATGAAGTATCTGAAAAAGAAAAAGCTGATGATGGAGGGCAGTCTGAAAGTAACGTGCCTGTGGACACCATAAGTTCTGAATCAGAGTCAGATTCGGACGACGATTTGGATCCACAACTTAAGAAAGTGCGATTTGCAAGTCCAGGGCCATCAACATTATAAACATAATACGAATATTTGTTTTTATAATTTTTGTAATAGAGAGCATATTATGGTAGTGCCATCCCTACTGAGACTACTAATCCCTACAACACTGAATCATTAATTCTAAATATCCACGCTACTACTCTTTGTTACAACCCTAACTCTAAATGCCAACCCATACCACCTAAGGACTAAGATTAAGAAAATCAATAATAGTATAACAATGAAACCTGCAACATGCCTTTTCATGTACGGGAGAAGGCGTTGAAGTAAAGAAAAAACAAATGAAATTAAAATTTTTTCGGGAAATTTTTCACTTTTGCGGCTATCTAAGGGCTACGTAAACGGTGTTAAGAATCATTCCTAGGAAGTTCATATGTTCTAGAGATCTTAGTATTATTCTTGTAGTTGATTGTCTCCTTGAATTTTGAACGGTTTCCTACCTATGGACCTGAACAGGGGAAAAAAGGTAAAAAAAAATTGAATTTTTTAAAGTTTTTTGCGATTTTGACTTTGAAGATGAAGTTTTTTTTGATTTTATATAATTACAATTTTTGTTCTTTATGAAAAGAGCTACAACTTTGCCTCAGAGAGCGGTTTGCAAGATATGAGCTTGAGAAAATTATCACTTTTTTCCAAAAATTACCACTTCTTTGGGGACCCATAAAAAAACCTCGAGGACTTTGGGCAAAACTGGGAGACAGGGATCCTTTTTTTTTGGTCTTTATCACGTAGTGGTGTCCGTATATGGTTATTTTGCCATGACTTAAAAAATTACACACTGTGTAATTATAATTGCTTATCATTGCTATTTATGTACGAAAAACATAGTATTAGTAAAAAATAATAATAAACAGAACAACCTACCATTGCTGCAAATGCTATTAAAATCTAATGCAGTTTTTATTTTTAAAATGTTTTTTAAAATTATCAAATTTGACAGCAAAAAATTAAACAATTTTTCGGTAGTATTAGTAAGATTTTTAGATAATATTATTGACGTTTTTTGAAGTGTAAATATTCTTTGAGTGTAAACAAATTTGCAAATTTGACAGCAAACATTTTTTAATTTTCTATCTTTCTATACTATCTAATACTATCTTTTTTTCAGTGTAAAAATTTTTTTGAGTGTAACATTAAAAAAATTCCATTATTACGAAAAAGGTTTATAATTATTATTAAAATCCAAATATTAAATTTTTTAATAAATAAAAAAATTTATAAAGTTTTCCACGATCTTCAATTGAAATACTTATAATTCTTAAAACGAGCTTAAGATCTTTTATTTGTTTCGTCTCCACATTGGGCGACTTCTTCAGGGAACAAATATTATTCTATTATTCTCCCTGAAGAAGTCGCCCAATGTGGAAATATTCGAGATAAATAAGCAAAACAAATAAAAGATCTTAAGCTCGTTTAAAGAATAAGATAAATAAAAAAATAATAAACTCATATTTTACTCTAAAAGTTAAAAAAAAAAACAAAAGTTCAACTTTGACCTAGAATTCCTTAAAAAGCCCTCAATAAATTTTAATGTAATTTAAACTGAGTCAAGCTAAACTAAATATCTATCCATTAAAAAAAATTACGTAATATATTTTGATCGGTTCAAAAGTTACAGAATTTTGGCCAATGAAAAACGATTTTCAGCCACTGTGTGCCGTAGTAAACCACTGTGTGCCGTAGTTACAACCTTCTATGGAGGTAAAAAATTTACTATTTTTATTTTGGCGATTTTTTGAAAAAAAAATAATTTCACTGGAATTGGAACGCTTTGTGAGAAACCCTTAGAAGCCCGTAAAAAGTTGTTATTTTTTCAATTCGACGCTCCTTTTTGGACATGTAGAAGTTTTTTCATATTTTCGATCAAAAATGGGCACGAAATATGAAGCCTGGTTATTACAAATAAGAATTTTGTTTATATTTAAGTATAAAATACACACTTTTAAAACAAAATTATTGTTGTTTTTGGTTGTGACAGCCATCAAATTCAAGTACTTCCTTTAGTTGAGCATACCAATATGTATATTATTTGGTACAACCGAATTAGCTTTTACATTTTTTGTTCATCCAACTAATAGAATATTCACCACTACAAGATAATTTGATTGCTAGAACTAAAACTTGATTGACAGATCACATTTATTTCTTGCTGCTGTGGCTTCAAATAAGTATTTCAGTTCTTGCAACTAAAACTGAATTACAAATCAATTGATATGCACAAAATTTGGTGGCACGAACCACAATTATATTGGTAATAACAACTTAATAATGTGATAGTCCAAGGAACCGTCAAATTTCAGTTGGCTGTAAATATAGTTGTGACAACGAATCTCTTATCTGTGTGTAGAAGAAAATACTTATGCTGTGTGTGAATTCAACGAAATTAATGTGGTTAGTATTAGTTATATAAATTTTCACTGCCTCCAGGACTACTACAAATTTTGATTAGAAACCGAAAATTTTAAATTTTTTTATTTGCACAATTTGCTCTGAAGTTTGTACGCGAAACAGCAAATACTTGAAAACAGTACCAAATATCAGCAGGCAAAAAGCAAAGGAAACCCTAAACAACGCGTATCTACAGCCGTGTTTCAAAAACATGTAAAACATTATATAAATCAATAAGGGCATACCTTATATATGCTACTCTGCATTCCATTTGATATATGACTACACACATAACCTTTTAGCTGTCAAAATGTTGATTTTTTTTCACACAGTAAATTCAACACAATTTACCATGACCGAAATATTTTCAATGAACACACAGTATTAATATTAATAAAGTATATAATATAAAAATAAAATACGAGCTTGACATTAAAATGTGTTGGTTTAGGCCACAAGTTGTTAACGTAAAAAATATTTAAAAAAAGGCAATCATTTAAGGAAAGATCTAAAAAGCCCCTAGCCCTTTTTTCCAAAAAAAAAAGAGCAGCAACCAAATAAAAAACATTCCCGTAAAGGCTAAACTGGCACCGCTGTGTAGATCCATCATTAAATAAATTAACAGTAAATACATCATACATACCGTTCTTAATTTTCTCTTTGATGAGTCCTGGGAAAACTGTGGTTGAGCAAATAAAGACTTCGTCATTTGTGGAAACAGTTTTTAGGAAGTTTGTAACAATTCCTAGTTTAATGTGTAATGGTGGCAGCAATAACTTGTCTGTTGGTACGAGGGGTTCGTGGATTAATTGACTATCGCTTTCATCACTTTTTTCCGTTCGTGGCACTTATACTGGTTTCCACTATGTCATATATCCCACTCACATAAAAAGCACATCCGTTTCACATTTCCACTTTGGAGCCCGAAAGGGATTGATTTTAGATTGAACAAAGGCGACACCAATTTTCTCGTAGTGAACACTCTTCAGGATTTGAGCAACTGACTCCTACGTTTCTCTTGTATCCGTGCTATAAGCTAGTGGAACCGACGATTTATTAGTCACCCTTATTACGGTTGTCCTCAGTGATGCCAACTTAGCTCTTTTGGGCCTAGATTTAGCACTTTTCGACCTTGCGAAAACCCAAAAAATTGTCATTGGCGCTTTTTTGCATAAACGCGTAACGTGTACGCGTTTTGAGTTTTTATTTAGCCCTTTAGCCTGTTTTCTATACAACACCAATTTGCTAAGGAATGTTAAATTTTTTGCTTCTACCGTGTAACACCTTTGGCTGTTTGCTTCTGTTTAAATATTGGTTATTACGATTAATACTTATAAATTTTTAGGTGGAGAGACACCAAAAAAATTTCGGAAGGTACGGAACGCAGACCCCTCTTTTAAGAAGTTGTTAAGCCCCCAATGATGAGTCCAAGGCAATATGTATTTATTGTTAATGTATGATTGCTGCAAAACACTTCGATATACGTAACAAACTATTCTAGATCACAGGAACATATGAAAGACATGGAATAGGGCCTTTCTTGTTGGTTGGCACATCCAGAGACATAACAGAACTCAAAAATGTCAGGCAATGCTGGTACTCGTCAAATCTGCACTACAAACATTGTTTTCTTCGGGTGAACATCTGAAAGGATATTCCAAAAGAGGATGATAAAATGTAATGAAACAAGTTGCGTGTGAAATATCATCGAATTTTTTGTTTTATTTGAAAGACCTCTCAAGAACATTATGTAGGGAATATACCGTCATTCAAAAGACCACCGCGGCTTTGGTGTATATCAGGCTAAATTTGACCGATGGAGCGGGCTATGTTGTCTGAGAGCACTGGTATTATTTGTGGCTTATTGGCATGGATCTGCGACTTAAGGAAACTTAAGGACAACCACAGATCGGTAACGCTCTCCGTTGACGGACCACAATCCTGACCAAACAATGGCATTCTGTACATGCATTGCCACTTGATATTGATTGGCATTGTCCTAAATCAGGCAATGCATGTTGATGTACACATTTATTCAAAAATGGGTGTATTTTGTAATAAAGTTGTATAATTCGCACATGGCTGTTCGACACCGGAACTTGCCATGGGGATTATCTCTACTGTCAGAAATATAAATAACAGCAAAATTCACAAAAGATAAAACAACATAACCGACGTGAAATGTTAAAATCTGCATGTCCCCATTGGAAATCCCCTTATTTATTAAGCGCGATTTAGCACTTTTGGGATTTTTCAGTCCGTTTTCGGTATTTGGCGCGTTTGAGCACTTTTTAGGTACTTGGCCGGCGCGTTTTGTTCCCGCAGATTTGGCATCACTGGTTGTCGTCGTCGACTCAAAACGACGTCGTCTTGTGGCGACAGTTGAAAATCGATATTTGCGTAGTCGTTATCGATCACTAACGGCGCCTGTCGACACATATTTCATATTTTGTAACTAGAATTGACGTCGTCATTGAATTGAAACGACTCTATTTCTGCCAACACAGTTTTTGATAACGACTTGAAGAAATTTCACAAGTTTTATTTAATTAAAGAAACTTCCAGTTTTCTTCTTGAACTGTGGCTTAACAAAATTAAAATTTTTAATTCGTCAGATTTAAAGGCAGACGGAAGCCCCCAAGGAGGGTATGCAAGTGTGATCCTGAGCAGGATCCGATTTAGACGGATGGCGAGTAAGTAAGTGCAATTGTCTGTCTGACGGTAAATGCTATGAACAAAGGGTTCGTTTTAATGACATTTCATTGGCCTTCTCTTTAATAATTTGAACTTATAGAAATAGTTAGTGAAAAATAATATTGGATAAGTGATTGACCTCGTATATCGCTACCTCCAACGTCCCTATTGTGGTAATTGTTTCCTGAGCTATTAACACGGTCACTGTCCTGAATCAAATTTAGATGCTGGAATTGTGTTCCGTCAGGGATCACTTAGAACTACAGGTTTCGGTGTCGTCAGTGTCAAGTGTTCACCACTGAATGCAATGCCTTGACAGTGAGAGTTTCCATATAATGACACACACGCCTGCTCTACGTGCTTTCAGTCGTCCAATTGATATCTTTTCATTTCGGTCTGAAATTTTGCAAACAAGCGACCACTAACCAAACGTACAGTTCAAATCCTTTAAGATAGCTTAATGGTAGGTGAATTTGATGACATCATTTCTTGCTCTCCATTTCGTCCTTCTCTCCAATATACGCAGCTCTGGGGCCAGTAAAGGCTGCATGTACCTCTACGGAGAGCTTGTCTCAATTCACCGCTTCCATTCGCCTAAACTGGTGGTATAGGGCATCTACATGCAATAACTTCCAAACCGGAGTCCATATTGTTACGTAAATGAAACACTTTTTAAGAACTTGAATAACATTTCCCAAATTAAATAAAATTATAGAAGTACAAATATAATATTTCCTTCTACCAGCTTTCTTCACTACGATTGGCAACTTTGTTTATGTTTTGAATAAGATATTGCTAAACAGTCGACGTCATCGCAAGACATTTATAGAATATGAAATTAGCGTTGATGTAACGACGATGTTTACACGAAGTAATGTTGACATAAAAACGACTACGACATCGACAACTGTAATAAGGGCGTTTCTGTTTATGGAGCAGTACCTCTTTTAATCTCCATCTTGAGCTTCAATTGTCTGCGCAATAGCTTTTTTGCATTGTTTCAATTAACGTTTCGACATCAGGACAATATGCAGATTGTTTTTTCAGGACTCTCAACGAACAAACTTAGGGGTTGTGCTTGGCGTCTCCTTTTACACCAGACCCCAAAAGATTGTTTGCATTTAAAGATGATGCCAGCTCTTCTGATTTGCGTTGCTATAGTTGCAATTTTGAAGTAATTGAGTCGAATCGCTGTGGGGCAATTAAGATTGCTTGATTCTAGAATGACTCTTCAGCTTCGTACTGCGTATCTTGTACACAGTCGAATATTGAGGCGACCGTTGATAAAACGTCGATTTTGCGATACTTTGGAAACGGACGATCGTCTGAATATGGAAGTGGAATTTTTACAAAACACTTTGACATTTTTGTTAGCAAGTTAATGAAAAGACGGACACGTACTACCATTTGATTTAGTGATTCGCCGAATAAATTCCTATCAAACGAGAATGCAATTGCTTATGGCCTTATTCATAAAAAGTTATGAGGGGTTTGAGAGACAGTTTATCATACCAAAAATGTCTCTCAAGTCTCTCAAAAGTTTTTATGAATAAGGCAGTTAGAGTTAAACTTGCATTTGTACATTTTTTTTACTTGGAAAGATAGTGACTATACTAATAAATACAAATACTATACTTATGATACTAGTGCCTTTATGTTTGCAGCAAACGAGTTATGAAAAACAGAAGCTGAAAAAAACGTTTGCGAGAAACGAAAAACGGTTCAGCCAACTGTTTCCTCGGTTACAACAACCTAGTTGTAGTTACAGCAACCGAGTTGTAGTTACAGCAACCGAGTTTTAGTTACTCTACTCAGTACAACATTACTTGTACATTTAAACTTCTATTTATGGTTTCCATAAGCTCTTTTTTGTGTAAATTTCCAACTTTTATGACTTGGAAAACATTTTACCCATAAAGTTTGTTTTAAAAAAGGTTGGAATTTTTGTCTATCTTTTCAGTGTCTACTAACACGTCCACCTCGCCTTGCATTCAAATAACAACTAAAAGCGCAGCAAACTACAACGCGTCAGTTGTCCATCCAAGATATATTGACAAAGCAAAAGCCTTTTATGTGTATGCGTGAGTGCGTACGTCAAACGAGTGGACTGTGTATACAGTCGACAGAATGAGAGAAATTTACGTTCTTCGTATTCTGTGGTCTCATTAGAAAAATGGCTAATTTCAGTTATCGCAAACGGTTTTTAACTTGCGACAAACGTAATTTTTGTACGCGTTTGATGCAAACGAGAACTCGTTTGTAACAACATCATACACATTTGCGATATATGAGTTTATTTGGGAGAACTACATAAACGGTTGCGATTAATAAATTAATACAAATCAATCAAAGTATTGATGTGGCAACCCAGCAATAAACGTTTTTTTTCTTTGCGTGTATATTTATAGATTCATTAGAACGACCAAGTGTAAAAGCAGACGGCATTGAAACTTTATTGTGTCAAAAATATGCCGTGCAAAATAAAACAAATTATTGTATAGCAATTAACGAGATTTGATGGAACGGATGATTGAATACATAGTGATTTGGTAACTATGCAAAATGAGTCGTTTTGCCACGCCCATTCTGGTACCTAGCATACAAAAGCTTGGTGGTCGTCGGTGTTGTCAATGCGATAAGTCGCGGGGAACACTTCAGATTTTAATAAAATTAGGTTATAGGCCTCGTGTCATCAAAAGCCAGTCACCGATTAAGGCAAGGGTGATTTTGCCACGCCCTACCAAGATATGTTGTGCGGCCGGCTGGTTGTACAGCAAGATCACTCCCGCAACACAAAAATTAGTCACAAAATTTAGTCAAATTCACATAAAAGTTGGGCGAATGACCGGTTTTTCGATACGATATCTTTCTTAGACTGCAAGCGATCTTAATGAAATTCTGTACTCGGTAATTTTTTCCTAAACATTAAAGATTAGCTACTGTCCACCCCCATTTTCGTACCTCCCTGCTGACCGACTCCATATCTCCCGTATACCACAGCCGATCTTAACAAAATTTGATACTGATCAATATTTTGTGCAATACTGTGTAAAGACAGATGAACAACTTCGCCATGTCCATCCATGTCCAAAAAAAAACACAAGATTTGATCGGCGAGAACCCGACTGAAATTTCCGTACTGGTTATATCTCCCACGGATATATGTAATGGGGAAATAAATACGTAAGTATCATGTTTTTCAACAGAGACGCTACAAAAGTAAATCGATAGGGACAGCAAACGGCGCCATATTTTTCCCCGCTCTTTTGACATTTCTCTTCAGTAAGGTTTGCAATTTCATCATGTAAAGATATACGAGCCAACGAGTCGAACTTAATAAAAATTACTACCGAAATTTGGAGTCAGTGGTCTCAACTTTAAGAGCGCTACGTCCAATTTATGGTCGTCATAATCGTCCTACCAGATCAACAATTGAGCGTCTAGTGGAAAAATTTGAATCCATAGGCACAGTACAAAATGTTCCCGTGCCAGTGAGACAAAGAAGTGCCCGTAGTGTCAAGAATATTGCTACCGCTGAGGCTTCAGTTCAAGAAAGCCCAAATGTGTCTCTCAAACGTCGTTCTCAAACGTTGGGCATCTCTGTGACGTCGTTGTGGCGAATTTTACATCCTTACAAGTTCAAATTGACGCAAGAACTGATGCCGCTTGACCACCATAAGCCGTCGTATGTTCGTGAATTGGGCTGAGCAACAACTTGATAAAGATTCGGATTTTCATCGGAAAATCATCTTCAGCGATGAGGCTCATTTCTGGCTGAATGGCTTCGTCAAAAAGCAAAATATGCATTATTGGTCAGACAGCAATCCACACGTAATCCATGAGTCATCATTGCCTCCCGAAAAAATTGCGGTTTGGTGCGGTTTATGGGCCGGG
The DNA here is from genome assembly GCA_963931995.1 of Phaonia tiefii. Lineage (NCBI taxonomy): Eukaryota > Metazoa > Arthropoda > Insecta > Diptera > Muscidae > Phaonia > Phaonia tiefii. The sequence continues at coordinate 195,131,885 of OZ008367.1, forward strand.
GGCGTCGTTGGGCCTACTTCTTCCGTGATGATCAAGACCGGCACATTACTGTGAATGCGAATCGCTACCGTTCAATGATAACCGAATATTTTTGGCCCCAATTGGATAATATGGACTTGGAGGTCATGTGGTTCCAACAGGACGGCGCCACAAGCCACACAGCGAATGCCACAATCAATTTATTGGAAACCAAATTTGGTGAACGTGTCGAAAATTGGGTTCAGCGTCTGGACTCTGCAAGCGTGCCCGTGGTGGCCATGCAAAATTTTTCGTATGTTCCGTTGTTTAAGTATATTGAAACGTCAAAACTTATGTTCAGAATACATATTGTTACAATCTGAACTTGCCACAACTACTTCACTCATCCACAAACATAGATTAATAAATAAATTAATAAGGCCATAATTCAATATCTCTTGATCTAGTAAACATTTTTAAGTTCTGTAAAGACCCGATAGTAGGCCACTATTATTGCGATATATAAGTATAGAAAATCGCACAGTGGAGTATATTTCAGAAATATTTCGAAAGTTGTCTGCTTTCTATTTTTTTCGATTGCCTGGAAAACATCACATAAACACTAAACAGGACATAATTGTTCATCATGAGTGGAAAAAATTATAATTTTTTTGCATTATGGATATTCTGTTTTTTTTCGAATCTTGAAAACCGAAAAATGTTGATACTTTTTATTCTCACTAAAAAGAGTGGTATGCCAGCTATGTATTGTCTAACCCAAATTCAGTTCGTCGTACTAAATATTTCAATAAATATCGGTTTTGAAAAAAAATTGACTCTCGCCCAACATAATTCTTTTACTTCAAAAGCCTTTAATGAATATCATACACTTTTGGAAAGGTTGATCTATTCCCCAATTTCCCTGTGTAACTTGTGATACCCCCCGATTAAACACAAAAAAATGCATTTATATATAAAACATACCCCACTATGCGATTTCAATGCTTATATATAGCAATAATTCCTGACTCCTTGTCTATAGTCAGGTTTTTACAGAACTTAAAAATGTTTACTAAATCAAAAAATATTGAATTTGGCCGATGGCAATCTATTCTGAACCACTGTGCGGCGATCACTTATTAATGTTTGAGGATGAATGAAGTAGTTGTGGCACGTTCTGAACATAAGTTTTGATCTTTCAATATACTTAAACAACGGAACATACGAAAAATTTTAATTTTTTTTTCAAAAGACCAGGAAAAATTGTTTTTCTACAATGTTGAATATCGTGCCCTAAATACGATTAATAAAGCAGTGTACTAAGGTAACATATTATACCTTATTTTAAGCTACAAACTATTTTCAATACAGCCATACTACTCCCAAAGATTTTTGAATTCATAGCCCATACAACTTTATACCAAAGTAAAAAAAATTCCGCTTTAAATTTTTCTCTATTTGGCTTGAATTGGCTGATGACTTCGGATCGGCATACATATAGTGATCCTCGATTTCCATCAAATTTTACACACATAATCTACAGAAAGATACTATTTTATAGAAAAAACACGAGGGTACACAACCGCGAATAAATTTATTACAGTATTTCAAAAAAATGTCTAAGGGTGATGCTTGAGAGATATTTATGGCGTTTGCGGCACGCCTTCGAGTTATCCGATCGCGGGAAAATCTTGCACAGACCAGTTTTTGGAGCGAGTTAACGAAACTGGGGGGTGGGAGCTTAACTTTTCGAAAGTTGTAGTGTACTCGTATAATAAAATGTAATGCAACTATTTGACAGTACTAACCGGCTTCCGCCTATGCCCTATATAGGTACCTGATATATAGGTGACAATGTAGTATAGTATAATGAAGATAATGCATTGGATTTGAAGAAAGTTGTAAGCAAGAATAATGCAAAACTGTTCTTCGTGACACAATTAATAAATATTTTCTTTTTTTTATTAAAATTCTAAATTTATTTTCTTACACTATGTTATCACACCATTTACAGAGTTTTAGTTAAATTAACTTTTCATCTAGAATCTATTTCCATGTAATTTAGAAAATATATACATACATATGAATAAGATTTGATTTGGATTCAGAGGAAAGTTATTGATAAAAACCTCTGATATGAAAGGTATATACAAATACATTTAAACATATAAATAAGTTATATACAGATAACTTACAGGATATCATATTTGCAGGATATCATTTTTGTTTGTGGTGATTTTAATATTCCTGATGCATCGTGGCATCTATGTTCTGAGCAGGGATTTATGGTTCCCTCTTGTAGTGGCCGGTGGAATACTTTCTTTGATATGTTATCTGGATTTGGGCTCATGCAGTTTAATAATGTTTTTAATGTATCTAATAGGCTACTGGACTTAGTATATTCTAATATTTCAGAGCTGACCCTACATAGAGCATTACCATTTGTTTTACCAGAAGATAAATATCATCCGGCTTTGTGTTTGAATATCGATCTAGCTTGTAATGATTGTTTGAATAGACCAACAGAACAAGTCAGTCATTCTTACAGCTTTAAACGTGCTAATTTTGTAAATCTTCGAAATTCTCTTTTGGATGTTATTTGACATTCGTTTAAAGGGGACTTTTTTATGAATTTAATGAATTTTATGATGTGATACACTCAAGTTTTCGTTCACAAGTGCCTATTGCTTACGCCAATACTGATTTGTCGAGTCCTCCTTGGTTCACAAGGGAACTTAGGGGTTTACGGAATCGCCGAAATAAGTTATATAAAAGGTTCAAGGGAGGTGGGTCCTGTATTGATTATATGAATTATTCCATTGCAATGCATAAGTGTGATTATCTTACAAAAATTAAGGCCATGTTAAATTTGGACCCTAAGTCTTTCTATAAGTTTGTGAATTCTAAAAGGAGAGTAAGGGGATACCCGATTTCTCTGGAATATGAAGGCGTCTTAAAATCAACGGATGTTGAGATTTAAGATCTTTTTGCAAAATTTTTTCAATCAACCTATTTAAAATATGGTGGATTACCATTAGAGTATCCTTATACTATTCAAAGATTTGATATGATGTTTGACTTTTCTTTGTATTTTAATTCTGTGTATATGGGCCTCCTATCCCTTAAACCAACTTGTTCCCCTGGTCCTGATGGGGTGCCTTCTATTGTTTAACGTTGTTGTGCTGATGCTGTATATATTCTTTTGACGAAAATGTTCAACTATTCTTTGATTAATGGTATGTTCCCCCCATTGTGGAGGGAAAGCTTTATTATTCCACTCCATAAGAGCGGATGTAGGTCGAATATGGAAAACTACAGGGGTATAGCAAAGCTATGCGCTATACCTAATCTTTTTGAAAAATTGGTAACTTGTAAGCTTGTCCACTCACTACTGGGTATTATTTCGCCTCATCAACATGGTTTCTTAAAAGGGAAATCGATAGTCACCAACCTATTAGAGTTTATTTCATTTACCTGTTCATCCTTCTTGTCAAAGTTACAGACTGATGTCATTTAGACGGATTTCAGTAAGGCCTTTGATAGAGTTGACCGTAGACTTTTACTCCTAAAACTTGACTTGATAGGATTTCCATGCCGTTTATTGCGTTGGCTGTCGTCTTATTTGTTGAATAGAACTCAAGCAGTATTGTTTAAAGGTTGTATATCTCGTAGAATATTTGTCACTTCTGGTGCTCCCCAGGGAAGTCATTTGGGTCCTGTTTTTTTCAATTCGTTTTTAAATGACCTTCCATTAGTTGTTAGAAATTGGAAAATATTAATGTATGCGGATAATGTGAAGTTATTTCGATCTTTAGGGACGATTGATGAAAGTCACTTACCACAGGAGGATTTGGAGAGGTTAGCTGAATGGTGTCGTTGCAATAATATGGGTGTTGAACTTTCGAAAAAGTAATAAAATGTCTTTTAATAGGAGAGATAGTTTACCAACCTCGTATATGATTGATAATAGTTTATTGGAAAATGTTTTTTGGTTCTGAGGTTTAGGGGTAATCTTTGATCTTAAATTGATATTTAATCTGCATATTGATTCTTGTGTGGGTAAAGCGTCAAATTTATTAGGTTTTAAAAAACGTTGGTGCAGGGAGTTTGATAATCCTTATCTATCGAAACGTTTATACATTAGTCTTGTAAGGCCGATACTCGAATATAGGTCGATAGTTTGGTCCCCAAACTATAGGTGCCCTATTGGTAGAATTGATTCAGTACAGAAACAGTTTTTGCTTTTCGCTTTGAGAAATCTTGCCTGGAATTCTGACACTCTTTTACCCCCTATGTTAATCGCCTTGCTTAGATTGATCTGTCAACTCTTGAACGCAGTAGAATTATGTTAGGAATCAGCTTTATGGTAAAACTAATTAATGGAGAAATTAATTCACCGCTTTTGCTATCTAAACTAAACTTTAATGTTCCTACTCGTGCTTCAAGACATTTCGTTCCGTTAAATTTTCCTTTAGTTAAATGAAATTATGAGGCCTTTAATCCCCTCTATAGCCTTTGCAAAACTTTTAATGAATTATACCATTTATTTTCTATTTCTGACTCTATTGAATTAATAAGACGTAAATTAATGTATAATAATGTTCATTGAATTGAGGTTGCCAGATCGTACCTTTGAATCCTACTTGTGAATTCAAATTTTCATATAGTTCCTGCTCATGCTTATTGCATCCAAGTTCGTGCTTATACCTTGCACACGTATATCAAAAGTCATCAGTTCCTGTCTTTATCGTTCTTGTTTATTCGTCTTCGTCAATTTTCATTTCCTTTTCATCCCGTCACATGTTTAATCTGTTCCTGTCTTCATCGTTCTTGTTCATTCGCCTTCTTCATATCCTCAATCGGTTCCAATCTTCTCATCCTGTCATCAAGGTTCCTGCACCTGCCCAGCACTTGATTTACCAGTCCTTCAATTTATCATTGGTTCCTGTTGTAATAGTTCCTACTCATACCTATCTCATGCTCCTGTTTATTTGCCTTGCCAGTTCCTGCTCATTCCATCAAATGTTTAAACTGTTCCTGTCTTCATTGTTCCTGCTCTTTCACCTTCTTCACCTCCTCAATCGGTTCCAGTCTTCTCATTCTGTCATCTAAGTTCACGCTCCTGCTCAGCACTTGATTTATCTGTTCCGGTCTTCTTTCATTTTGATTTTCTCTTCAAATTCTCAATGGTTCCTGTACTTCCATCCGTCATTAATGTTCCTGTTTTTTTTCCTGCCAATGTCTCATTTGTTCCTGTCTCCATCGTTGCTGTTCTTTATCCATCCAGTCTTTGTTTTTTTTTTGTATCATTATTTATTTATGTTTTATTTAATATAATTAATTTTTTGTTTTTAGTTTTTTTAATTATTTAAATTACTTTTTTTGTCGCCTTTCTTTATTTTTATGTTATTGGTTTTATTTCACAATACATACACATACATATATATGTATATTTATTATTTATTATTTATTATTATAGTTTATATTTTATTTTTACGTAAAATTATTTAATTTTTTTCTTTTTTGTTTTTTTGCGAATTTATATTTTCGTCAAATTAAACCTAATTTATAATTCACTTTTTAATTAATTTAAGTTAAGTTAAGTTGTTTTTCGAAAAAATAATCCAGCTGTTTTTTTAGCTGAGTAAATAAATAAATAAATATAATAGCAATTTAGAATCGTCCATATAGCCCCTTTATTAACGGGTTAATTGAAAGACTACCTGAATGTTTAAATTTTTCTGTAACAGATCTTATTTTATCATAGACCATTTCTATGCCATTTAATTGGTGAAAATGTCTGGTTGAGAAATGTCATGGTAGATTATAATCATTTTCAATATTTTACTCCATAGACTGGACAACTATATATAATAATAGCCTAAAAAATTACCTTTCCCAATAATGATTTGTTTTCAGCACTCAAATATATCCATATACATTAAGGTGGACCTTGAAATGACATTTTTGCGATATTTTGGTAGATGAGGGCTCTATTCCGTGCCTTTTTGAAAAAAAATGACAATGGCGAAAAAAAAAATTAAAAAAAAAAAACATTAGGGGTTGCGCACGAGCCGAGAAAAGGTACACTTTGCCAAAATTAGGGGGGAAATTGTCATAGGTCATCAGGGGTCACCCGTAGGGGGGAAGAATGTATGGCCGACCCCCATTAACTTTTTACCGCCAACATTTTCCCCCAAGACACCCACCCCCTATCTCCACCCCTTAGGGGGGTCACCATACAAAAATGGAGGTTGCTCAGTATTTTCGAAAAACACCAAAGATCATCAGGGGTCACCCCTAGGGGGGCAAAATATATGACCGACCCCCATTAACTTTTCATCCCCAACATCTTTTCCGAACAAACTTACCCTCTATCTCCACTCCTTGAGGGACTCCCCATACAAAAATAAAAGAAGCTGTAATTGCGTAGTACTACTAAGCACTCTTAATATAATATAGTCAAATTAACATATTTTTGTTCGCTGATGGGTATTTCTTGCGGTAAGAATCGATAACATGTAGTAAATACTGTTTCTCTTCTTCGCCTTGACACAGTATTCTATTATAATCTTGTATCAGTTTTACTCCTCTTTCGGCAGTGTCGTTCACAACGCGCAAGTTATTTACAATTCTACGACCTTCTTGATAGTCTGCGCGAGATTTCCAGGTTGCTGGATTTGCAAGAATGAAATCTTGCGATATTCCAAATCGTACAAATAAATTTTTGGTATTATGAGAGACGAAGTTGCTCAAGTCTTTAGCCAAGAATTCCTCATTCACATCTTTGAATTTCACCTCGATTTTTTTAACGCTGGTGCTTTTGATTACGACGCGAGGAGCTGGGTGAACCGGGTCGTCTTCTTCATCTTCTTCACCTTCTTCGTCTTCTTCATCTTCTTCACCTTCTTCGTCTTCTTCATCTTCTTCACCTTTTTCGTCTTCTTCATCTTCTTCACCTTCGTCATTCTCATTTTCTAGCAATGCTTGGGCCATTTTGGCCTTCAACTCATTTGAAACCTTGTCATCGAAAAAGGCAAGGGCTATGTGATCATCGGCGAGATACCATAGGTGACCGATAAATTTCTTTATCATTACCCGAGATAAATCCTGGTCAACGGACTTGTACTCGACGATGTCCTTCAAAAACTTCCAATCTTGATTCGGCGCCTCAGCTGCTCGAGAAGAACCAAACCATGCCTTGACGTAAAGTCGCACCACAAAAATACAAACGTGTCGAATACCATTCAATTCACATACAGATAAGTGAAAAGTTCTCCGAAACAAAAACATCTTGAGGCTGTAAATGGCTTTTGCCATCCATCGAGCATGGGAAACGGGTCCTGGAGGTCGGAAATGGTAATTCTCAAGTTTTTCACCCAGAAACAAAAGAATTAATTGTAGCATTTCTTTGTAGTCATCGCGAGGGTGTTTCGCCTTCAATTGATCTAAGCAAAACTTCTTTATGCCGACTTGCATTGCCACAGGAATTTTTCTGACGACTTGATCGTCTATCAAGCCAGAATGGAATGGTTTAACCTTTACAGCGTCCCATTCCTGTTTGAAACGGTCAAAGCAAGGAACGCCTGGTGCACTGGTCTTTCCCATTTTTGTCTCAAAAACTTCCCTTAGCACCAGTTCGTATACGTGGTGTCTGCAAGGTAAATATAAGATTTCTCTCTCCAACAGCCGCTCAAGAGCAACTGCGGCTCCGGAGAATGGGCCACTGTTCGTTGATGTCGTGTCGAAAGAAAGTCCTTGTATTCGATGTGTCATATGCCAAGATGCCAACAGTTGATAAACGACATGTGCTGTTCTCCGGCCTTTTCCTTTCCCATCTTCTACTTTGGGAACTCCAAGAAGTTGTTCTTTTTCTCCGTACGAGACAATTACCGGTAGACGGTCCACCTTCTTTGTACCCACAAAATCCAAAAGCATTTTGCCATCCCAATGGACTACGAAGGATTTAGCTGCGACAAGCTGGAGATGAATGAAACGCGTTGAAGAATAAGAATTCTGAATGAGAGCAAATAAATCTATGCGATCTTACTTCTGGATTGTCTTTCACATAACTCAGCATGTTCTCTCGATTTGAACGCCGACATCTCCGAAGCGACGTACGGTTTATTGTGTATTGTTGAGGATCGCGTCCAAATGCTTCTGCCGCCGCTATCATAATGCCGACCGCGTCTCGGTCAGTCACTTTGCACTTGTCCAAAGCTGATAGGACTCGTTCAGTAAAACATTGTTTGTAACCTCTTCTGTCACCAACATTTGACGGGCCAGCTTCTGCCGGGAAGTTTTCGTCCTGTCTCCCATTATCATCGCTTGAATCACTGCTTGAAAATTTAACCACTGCAATTGAACGAATTTCATTTGAATATAAACATTGGACGAACACACAAAGCGCGAAATAGCTTACCGCCTTTAGCGAACCGATCTCTACTAGATTCCGTTGCACGTTTGCGTCGCAACTCTTCTTGTTCTTCGCGCTCAGCTTTTCTTTTCCTCGTTCGAGTATCAGTAGCGTCCACACCTCCCATAGTTCCTGGCCGGCCATCTTCTCTTTGCTTTAGCAGAAACTCAATGTCTTCGGTATTTGTCATTTTCTCAAGGGCGTTGGCGTGTGCGATGTCGAAAAGATTATCCAAGCTATCAGAAAACGTATTCTCTTTTTCTCTAGTGAACTCAGTCTTTCTGTGAGATGACTTTCTTAAAGCATCCCACTCATCGTGCAGCGCAGCTATTTTTCTTGTAACATCTCCTCTGGCTTTCGTCGGAATAGCTGCTTGGCGCCAAAAAATCATCACTGCGTCCGCGACTATAACCGCACTATTTTTCTTCGACATGTTTCGTTTGCGAATGTTGAAGAAATGCATTCTTAGCACTTGCTTCTTCGACGGTAATTTGTTCCCCGTAATATTCATGCTTGGATAACCAATCAAAAAAATATCGTCGCGCGATCTAAGTCGTGTTGTCATCTTAACTTTTAAAAAACGGGAGAAAAATCAATTTACTTTTCGCGGTCGTCGGCACTTGTTGAATGACAACAATCGATGAATGAACTGCTATTTATAACTACTACGTATTTTGCAATATTTTACTGCCAGGTACTGATGAATGGGGGCATCTGCTAAGGGTGCCTATGTACCTGATTCAGCACGTGTGCGTTTCAAATTTTTCAAGACTTTCCAAACAATGACCACTCTTGAATATTGGTGGAATTTCTGTAAAAAAATCAAAAAAAATCAAAAAAATCTCGATATTGTGCAACTGTAAATACATAGATTTTCAGTATTTTTGTATGGGGAGTCCCTCAAGGAGTGGAGATAGAGGGTAAGTTTGTTCGGAAAAGATGTTGGGGATGAAAAGTTAATGGGGGTCGGTCATATATTTTGCCCCCCTAGGGGTGACCCCTGATGACCTATGGTGTTTTTCGAAAATACTGAGCAACCACCATTTTTGTATGGTGACCCCCCTAAGGGGAGGAGATAGGGGGTGGGTGTCTTGGGGGAAAATGTTGGCGGTAAAAAGTTAATGGGGGTCGGCCATACATTCTTCCCCCCTACGGGTGACCCCTGATGACCTATGGCAATTTCCCCCCTAATTTTGCCAAAGTGGACCTTTTTCTCGGCTCGTGCGCAACCCCTAATGTTTTTTTTTTTAATTTTTTTTTTCGGCATTGTCATTTTTTTTCAAAAAGGCACGGAATAGAGCCCTCATCTACCAAAATATCGACACAAGGTCCACCCTAATATACATATATATATATATATATATATTTGGAATATTTGCAAACAGAAAATCTTTAAAAGTCACTGGAATGGTTGGAGTTCTCATAGAGTTCGAATTGTAGGTGGCAAAACAAGCGTCAAACCGAATTTAAAGGATATTATCATCAATTACCATCAATCAAACGTCCATAAATATCATGTGAATATATTTAAATCATGGCTTACTTCCAGTCACTTATGGCCAGTTTCACAGTTGAAAATTCTCCATTTAAATATATATTAACGGCCGATTGCACCATGTCTGGTTATCATACAGTTAGAACTATCGAACAGTTTTTCCGGTCAGTTTGTATGGAATTTATAATTTTTAACTGTTAGTTAGCTTTAACTTTGTTTGGTGAAAGTGGGCGTAAATACTCGATGCTTGTCATTTTAATGTCAATTAATATGAAAATTTTATGTGAGCTTTTAAATGACGAGAGTGAAACACGCCCTTATTTTTATCATTATGTATGTATACTTTTAGTCTATCAGACTCATAATTTGCACTGGTGCTTCTGGCAGGAAACAGATTCTGGGAGAGTCAAACATGTTGGCATTACCATTTATTACTACAAAAATTCTATACAAATTTTAGAGCATTCCCTGTGTTCCTGCCGAGTTTCACTGTTTATACTAAAGAGGTTTTCAACAGACACGCTACAAAAGTAACTCGATAGGGACAGCAAACGACACCATATTTTTCCCCGCTCTTTTGACATTTCTCTTCAGTAAGGTTTGCCATTTCATCATGGAAAGATATACGAGCCAACAACGAGGCGAAATTATTAAAATTTACTACCGAAATTTGGAGTCAGTGGCCTCAACTTTAAGAGCGCTACGTCCAATTTATGGTCGTCATAATCGTCCTACCAGATCAACAAATGAGCGTCTAGTGGAAAAATTTGAATCCACAGGCACCGTACAAAATGTTCCCGTGCCAGTGAGACAAAGAAGTGCCCGTAGTGTCGAGAATATTCTTGCCGCTGAGGCTTCAGTTCAAGAAAGGCCAAATGTGTCTCTCATACGTCGTTCTCCAGAGTTCGGCATCTCTGTGACGTTGTTGTGGCGAATTTTGCGAAAAGATCTTGGCCTACATCCTTACAAGATCAAATTGACGCAAGAACTGAAGCCGCTTGTCCACAATAAGCGTCGTATGTTCGAGAATTGGGCTGAGCAACAACTTGAAAATGATTCGGATTCTCATCGGAAAATCATCTTCAGCGATGACGCTCATTTCTGGCTGAATGGCTTCGTCAATAAGCAGAATATGCGTTATTGGTCAGACAGCAATCCACACGTAATCCATGAGTCATCATTGCATCCCGAAAAAATTACGGTTTGGTGCGGTTTATGGGCCGGCGGCGTCATTGGGCCGTACTTCTTCCGTGATGATCAAGACCGGCACATTACTGAGAATGCGAATCGCAACCGATCAATTATAAAAAGATATTTTTGGCCCCAATTGGATAATATGGACTTGTAGGACATGTGGTTCCAACAGGACGGCGCCACAAGACACACGACGAATGCCACAATCAATTTATTGGAAACCAAGTTTGGTGAACGTGTTACCTCACGAAATGGCCCAGTCTATTGGCCGCCTCGGTCGTCCGATTTGACGCCGTTAGATTATTTCCTGTGGGGCTACGTCAAGTCTATGGCTATGGCAATAAGCCAGCGACGATTGATGAACTTCGTACGAATATCGAACGTGAACTTGCAGCAGTATCGGCCGATTTATGCTTGAAAATCGTTGAAAATTGGGTTCAGCGTCTGGACTTCTGCAAGCGTGCCCGTGGTGGCCATGCAAAAGAAATTGAGTTCCATACATAATGGCATCGAACGTACTTTCACAGGAATAAAGAATTTCATTGGTATCTAAAAACGGTTTTTTTTTATTTAAAAAAACTTTTGTAGTGCTCTTATTGAAAACCCCGTTACCTCAAATACCGTTTATATGGCCTAGGTAGAAGTATTAGACGATTGTTCCCCACCGACTCAACTGACTACTAACAAAATAAATTGTACCACCATTACGAGTACATTATATTGATTTAATTTGAATTGCTTAAAGGGAGAGCCTTAATATGAAACGGTCTATATCCCGTATTTTCTATTTACATTTTGTATAATCATTTTTTAAACTGTAATTATTTATTAACGTCTTAAATCGACTTTTTGGCGACTTACCGTGTATCTATCCTTCGCGTAACTTTATATTACAACGGCTTTAATATTTTTATTAGGAACATTGTTTTCATGTTCGTCATTTCCCCTTACCCTCTTTGTCTAGGAACGACAATTTTAAAACCCACAATTCAACAGCATTTTGTCATATTGATAATGATATTGTCGAAAGTAGATCCGACGTTCCTGTATTGTTGTTATATTTTTGTGCTGAAAAAAACGACAAGATAAAAATAAGCTTATTTCCGCATATCTTAGAAAAAATTACTTTTGCTAGGTCACGAGAGGACTGTAAGAAGTTTGACGGTGAAAGAATACTGTGACTGGGAACATTGTGAACACATATTTACAATACATTTGAAAAACGCCATCCTTTTGCACTTTCAAACAAGCGTCAGTTTTATTGTGGTAAATACAAAATGATGCAGCTGTGTAACAAATTGGTACTTTTGTTCTTGACGATCCGTTTATAATATACAGGGTGGTTCAGTCACGAATGGACAAACTTCACTAGCGTATTCCTTGGCTCATTTCATGAAAATATGTCCATCTACGACCATCCCCGAATATGCAAGGGGGCGAAATGGCAGCGGTTTGAATATTTTCGGATTGGTGGTCGGAGGGTAATAAGCTAGGTTCTGAACTAGTCGTCGATTTTTTTTTGTTTTCGGACTTCTTGGAAAGGTCATTAAGAGACCTTTGAGAATCATTAAAAAAATTAAACAAAAGTGAATTCGCCGAGATACGGAGTTTTCAAAACAAAATTTGGGGAAAAAAAGACATACGAACGTGCCTATAACCTCAATTTTCTCATTCAGATGACAGATTACTTATGTTTGTTTTCTCTTAAAAAATAGCCCTACCTCTTACCTTTCCGCTCCAAAGTTATGACTGAAATGCCAAATTTTTTTTTTTTTTTGGAAGCGAAATAACAGCGCAAATATATTTGTTTTTGTAAATTAACACATTTTAAGATTTTATTTTTTTTTTGGCTGTAGAATCAAACACGAATGAAAAAAAAACATTTGCTGTTGAAGGAAGTTTGTGGTTCCAGTTTTCCACTGATTCAGAACTTAGCAATTTTACCCTAGTACCCTCCGACCACCAATCTGAAAATTTTCAAACAGCTGCTATTTCGCCCCCTTGCATTTTCGGGGATGGTCGTAGATGGACATATTTACATGAAATGAGCCAAGGAATATGCTGCTGAAATTTTTCCCGTCGTAACTGAACTGACATATGTATGTCCTTTATTTATTTAAACAAAATATGACAACATCAAGCAATATTGAAATACGCAGTTTAAATACACGTTTCAGGAGAACTTAGCCTATCACCTTTTTAAGTTTGCTGACGGTTCTAAATACTTGGACCAACATGCTTAGTTTCAGACCCAATATAGTTGAAAGGGTGTAGGGGGTCTGTAAGAGTGCTGTATGTGGTAAATAGGGACTCTTCCCCGCGGTTTCCTAGGATGCAGCTTTGATGATACCGAAAATTTGGTCTGGAGTTATCACATGGTGGCAAGTGCTTGAATAAGCCCGCTAGGACTCAGAAAATGCCGTGCGCACCATTTACGGATGCTCTGCGCACCTTTACCACTGCTGCACGTGAGTAACATTGCCCGCCGTTGGGTAGTACGATATAAGACAACAGATTGCTTCAATATCTGACATCAACTGACATACCCCACTGACATAGATGAGAGGTACAAATTGTGCAGGTATAAAACAAATCTGACTGACATTGGACCATGAACTTTCTGTCCATTTCTAGACCCAAAGTCTCAATGGAATTGTCACATGTAGCGCGATACAGTATACTTAGAGGGATCACGGCAATATTTAAAGTCATGGCATATGATTTTCGCAGAAGTTATTACGATGAAAAAACAAAGAAAAATCTGCTGCGCATTTTCTAAGCACGTGTCCGCCAGAAGGATGTCGACTGAGGGATACTTCTTCTTGAGAGACATACACCCACATACAATTTCGGTTTGGTATCCGAATTAGCATAACCAAGCAACTCATAACTGAACTTGGAGGTCAGCACAATAATACTAAGGGTTTTCCAATTTGAGTGATATGATTTCTTAAAACACAAAACACACTAAATATTAAGGAAAATAAAATGTTTTTGATGTGTAAACATCTATACGCTGGGGGTAAAAATCTTTTTCACAATACAATCACAAATTTAGTGTAAGATGTGCGATGTATCAAATCGGTGTGAGCTATGTATGAGTGTATTAGTGTACTCATACGCTGCATACAATATACTCAACACCATCTAGTGTGCAATAGTAGCAACTAATTTTCACTAATTGTCGTACATTATGTTATCGTAGGCAAATGAAAACAAATAAATAAAATGAATACAAAAACATTTAATTTTAATAACTTTTAAAAAGATTTTTTCGCACTTTTAATAAAAAATTTATTAAAACAAAGCAAAATAAGGAAAACTAAAGACTAAACTTGTCAAATATAAGGAAAACTAAAAACTAAAAGTTTTCTTCGTCTTTGAGATTGTCATTCATACTTAACAGCTGCATATAAGCACCATCTAGTGTGCAATATTAGCTACTAATTTTCGAAAACCATTGCTGTAAAATAACATTACATTTCAGTAAACAGCTGATTAATAACTTGTCAACCGCAACAAATACAAAATAATAAAATATTTTACAAAACACCAAAAAAATTATAACTCAGAACATAAAACAACACAAAGTGTATCAAAGCTGAATGGAGGTAAAGTTTATTCTAATAAAATTTCTATTAGATTCCAATATAAATTAAGATTTTAACATATCTTCATTACGCACTGTTGCCTTACACTGAAGCTGGTGCACGACAATTGGGTAACAATCTCCATCTCATGCCAATTATTATGGGTGGAGATTTTAATACAAATTGTGCAAACCCACAGTCGCAAGCTGTATCTAAATTTTTATTTGACGTTTCCCACTTGCAGATGAGCAATTCTCCACAAACCCCCACAACTAACAATTCCACTACTATAGATGCAGTTTTCCATAGATTTTTAAATACAATCGAATCAAAAATGTATCTATCTTATTTTAGTTACCATAAGCCAATATTAACTATTTGTACTTTACCATAGATGGGCACTTTGCAGTACTACTACAATTTCAGTAAAAATAATTCTTTAACTAGTAAATTTTTACTGATTACTAACATTTTTTTCAGCAATTTTTATAAAGTGCCTACATGATTACGATGAGGTGCATTGAATTTTTAGTAATCAGTAATGCCCGATTACTGATTATTATGAATACGGCCCTATGATTTTATTGGTAATGCAAATTAAATTTCATTATCAGTAAAAATTTACTGAATTTTTTCAGTAATCCGTAAATGTACTGCTTACTGTAATTTTTAATGCAGTACATATATACTGCAGTGTGCCCATTTACTAACCAAATAAGTTAAATAAAACAAACAAAAACCAGCAAATTCCTATGTATTTACAATATTGAAAGTTTTGATACTTTTAATTGATTAATTAAAAAAATATACTAAAAGTATAAGTACTTCCAACTTCATTACTAGATGTTTACACATCTCCCCTGTGATCGGACTCACATTATTTTTTTTTGATGTGTTAACATCTATACGCGCGCCTCTAGGGCAGTAAACTATCAGTTTTAATACATACGCAAGTGTTAGGTATGTAAGAGTAAATCATCGTTTGTTTGTTCGTTGCTTGGCAGTCGGTATTGAAAGTTATTATTGGGCGATTTTCATATAATTTTCCCACGCGATTTTCTCCGGAAATTCATAGCTGATTTTATTAATTTTTGGATTAAAAAAGCTAGTGCTGGTTTCGACGAAGAGTTTAGGCCAAAAATTAAGGCGATCCGATATCGGCGAGCCGAGATTTAAGTGTTTTAATTTGGAGTATTAATTTGGAGTAATATTAAAAAAGTGTTTTATGTTGATCTTCGGTTATATCGTACGAATATAACAATGTATGTATGTATGTATTGTTTGACCTTGTCAATTCGTCCAGAAAATCGTTCGGGGAACATATTTTGGCTTATGGCTTTTACAAGAAAATAAGGCTAGGGAATAGGTATTTGTATAAAATTTGTTATGTATACGAAATCTTGAAGTGTACTGTGTGTTAAATGGTCTTAATTTTGGTAGAAGCTTAGCTCGAACAACCGTAAACATTCAGATAGCTTACAAGAACCTTAAAAATTAAGTTAATCTTTAAAAAATGTAGTATTTAAAAAGTCTGGAAAATAACCGGTTAACCGAGGCAAGAAACCCGGTGAAACCGGTTTATTAAAAACCGACATTTTCAGAAAACCGGCAGGTCGGTTTTGACTTTACACCGGTTAATCGGTTTCGGGTTTGAATTCCCTAATAAAAAGACTAAAAAATATACATACATATGTATATACAAAACACAAAATACTTTTCCTTCATTGCACACCAACAACTTCTCCTGCATCTTCCATGCTTTGTTTATTTTGTTTACAAAATAAGCACCAATTTGAGCCGGCACTCTGCCATCCCATAAGTTGAAACAAGTCAGCAATAAGTTCGGTTCGGCTCGGCTCGGTCGTCAGCCGGCACTCTGCCTGCACCCTTATGCATTGCAAAGAGAATAGTGACGTGGTTATACGTACATAAAATACTTTATATTAACTCTACCTCCGGGTTTGTGGGTCTGTGTTCATAGAAATCGAACAGGTACCGTGTAACAAAAAGGTGTTAACACATCGCCCGTGAGTTCGAACACTCATTGTTTTTTTGATGTGTTAACATCTATACGCGCGCCTCTAGGGCAGTAAACTATAAATTTTATACATACACAAGTGTTAGGTTTGTAAGAGTAAATCATCGTTTGTTTGTTCGTTGCTTGGCAGTCGGTATTGAAAGTGATTATTGGGCGATTTTCATATAATTTTCCCACGCGATTTTCTCCGGAAATTCATAGCCGATTTTATTAATTTTTGGATTAAAAAGCTAGTGCGGGTTTCGACGAAGAGTTTATTCCAAAAATTAAGGCGATCCGATATCGGCGAGCCGAGATTGAAGTGTTTTAATTTGGAGTAATATTAAAAAAGTATTTTATGTTGATCTTCGGTTATATCGTACGAATATAACAATGTATGTATGTATGTACAAGTGTCTGTTGCTTTGCATTCTTTGACTTTTGTGGGAATAAAACAAAAAGTATTGAGCAAGAAAATAATGGCACATGTGCTTGCACTGGGTCTTTAAATAATTTTAAGTATTAATATTATTTTTTATTTAGTGTAAAGTACAATCGATACAATTAAGTTCTAAATTAAACGTCTTTCAAATGGCGAATTCGATGAACCCGATTTTCGAGCACTTTTTCCACTAAATCAAGTCGTATGTCATGAATACGTACGTTTAATATTGACGTACGAGTATGAAGAGAGTATGGGTTATTGCTAAGTATCAATGACTTCAAATAACCCCACAAGAGATAGTCTAATGGTGTTAAATCACAAAGTCTTGGAGGCCATTTAATGTCACAATTTCTTGAAATAATCGTATCTCCAAACTTTTCTCGTAATAATTCGGTTGTTGCACGTGGTGTGTGGCACGTAGCCCTGTTTTGTTGGATCCAGATATTGTCAAGATCAACTTCTTCCAATTTCGGCCATAACAACTTGACTATCATCGATCTATACCGCTCTCCATTGACAGTAACGGTGTTACCAGCTTCATTCCGAAAGAAGTAAGGATCGACGACTTCACCAGACCAAAAACCACAACAAACTGAATTGAAAGGTTGTTCACGAATAATTTGTGGATTTTCTTCGCACCAGAAGCGATAGTTTTGTTTATTTACCGCACCACTCAGATGATACTGACCCTCATCGGTGAAGACGATTTTCTTAAAAAAATCGTTATCGTTTTCAAGTTGTTTCAAGACAAAATCAGCAAATTCATGACGTTTACGGTAGTCCATGATGAAATTGTAAACATTACTGAATACAATAAAAACAAAATTACAGATCACGACATACTACAAATGGTCGAAGTGTCAGTTAGAAATCATATCACTTAAATTGGAAAAGCCTTTATAAGTAGGTATCATCATAACCAAATTGGGGATTGTCACATCCGCATTAGAGTCTATCAAAACCGAATCAGAGGTTACCACAAACTATACAATATATTTGCCACAACTGAATTTGAAGTTCCCACAACCGGATTGGACGTTGTCGCAAACAAAAAATAAATTAATTTTTAATATACCAAATACGAACGATTTAGAAGTTACAGTCTTCATTGACGTGTTGTGTCTGTCGATTTAGTTCTTAAACCCAACCATTCAAGATCATAGTATACCAATTCATCACAAACAAACGACATTGAAAATCGTCAGAACTGTTGTCACCTGCTACAAACTAAGACATTTTAATTCAACATCCTTAATTACCATATTTTTACTACTCTTTATTAATACATACACAACGTTTTGTTAAAACCGCGACAGCAATCATTTCATGTTTAATGTTTATTTGTATTTTTAAATATAATAATTGTTTTTAAATTTGAAACGAGGGACACATTTGGGCTTTCTTGAACTGAAGCCTCAGCGGCAGCAATATTCTTGACACTACGGGCACTTCTTTGTCTCACTGGAACGGGAACATTTTGTACTATGCCTGTGGATTCAAATTTTTTCACTAGACGCTCAATTGTTGATCTGGTAGGACGATTATGACGACCATAAATTGGACGTAGCGCTCTTAAAGTTGAGGCCACTGACTCAAAATGTCGGTAGTAAATTTTAATAATTTCGACTCGTTGTTGGCTTGTATATCTTTCCATGATGAAATGGCAAACCTTACTGAAGAGAAGTGTCGAAAGAGCGCGAAAAAATATGGCGTCGTTTGCTGTCCCTATCGATTTACTTTTGTAGCGTCTCTGTTGAAAACCCCTTTATATAGAATTATCTTGTGGCAACTGAATTGAAATGAACTTCAGTTGTACCAACAGAATTCATGACAATTTCAGTTTCACCAATTTGAGCTTTTCATATATACGGTTCTGCCAACCGCATTAATTTATAGGAAATTCAGTTCAGTACTGGAATTCTGTAAATTTTTAACAATAAATTTCGGTAGTTAATTTTGATTTTGACAATTTAACTAACGATAAATGCAATTGTTAGTATGCGTGGCTCCTATACATGAGATCGTGGATTCGGTACCAGTTCTAGCTTTCATTTCTGGCGACGACGACCACACTATCGAGTAAGTAGCCATGAAAAGTTTCTCACTATACCGTTCGGAACTGATTTAGATCAAACACCCACTATAAGAATAAAGACTCTACATACAAAGGAACATCCTCAAGGTATAAAAAAGTAAACAGCAATAATTCCGGATTCTTTTCAAGCATCAACACAAAGAGACTGGACTTAATTAAAATCATTCGACTTCGACTTGGACATACAATAATCACGCATGGCTGCATTTTAAAACTCCCTCTCACATACCCCTGTAACTGTAACCTGAATTATCCTACAGAACCATCACATCTTCTATCAGAATGCCCATTGTACGTTAACGAAAGGTTCCGCTGTTTCGGCAACAAGGATCCCCTAGAACTTCTAGCTGCCCCAACAGATGAGAATATTTCAACTATAATTAATTACTTAAAATCTGTAAACATTTATAACTCTATTTGACTTCAAAATAATACAATAATGTACACTTCTTACGAATTGACTTGCTCCACGAAAAGGGACCTCTGCGCCGAAAAGAAGTTATTGAGAGAAACGCGTTAAAAAAAATCGCTTCGTTTATCCGTGTTTTGCGCATGGTTATGCAACTCTTCCTTCAACCTGATCATCTGGCGATGTATTTCGACTCTCTGGTACTTTTTACGATGTTCACTATGCAGTGTTGCCTCTATGAAAAATATTTCTAACAGTTATTGAACTTTTTTTAAATTTTAAATATTATATATACTAGGTGGCGCAAAAGTAATCCTCCTATCAGAAAATGCTATAAATTTTGCGATTGGCCCCTAATGTCAGTTTTGTTTTGACATTTGTGTAGTAAACACATGGGAAATACACGTTAATAAACAATGTTACGCTACACTGCTCCAGAACGCGGAATATTGCTGACTATTTATTTGACCAATAATCGGTCGGTGACTTTGGCACAACGTGAATTTCGTCGCAGATTTCCTGGCCGTGCAACGCCTACTGGTGAAACACTGCGACGTGTAGCCGCTCGCCTCGAAGAGACTGGCACAACACGAGATGCTGCCAGGCGTGGCAGACCCCGCAGTAGCCGTTCTGAAGAGAATATTGCTGCTGTAGCCGAGGATGTCGTGGAAGCGCCGTCGACATCGACCAGACGACGTGCCACGCTACAGCGCAATGATCAACGAGTTCTTTTTGCCGCAACTTGATGAATTGGAATTGGAAAACATGTGGTTCCAACAGGATGGTGCAACGACACACACTGCACGTGCCAGAACCGATATGCTGAAGGATGCATTTCCCGGGCGCCGAATCTCCCGTTTTGGCGATTTGCACTGGGCAGCAAGATCGCCTGATTTGACCGCTCCTGACTTCTTTTTGTGGGGCTTTTTGAAGTCGCGGGTTTATGTCAACAAGCCTCAGACTCTTGCAGCTCGTAAAGACAATATCCGTCAAGAATGTGAGGACGTATCGCCGGAAGTTTTGGCCAAAGTGATGGAAAATGCCATAAAAAGGGCTCAAATGACAATCAACTGTGGCGGCGGCCATTTACATGACATCATATTCTCGACTTGATGCAAAAAAAATTTAAAGACCAAATAAAAATAATCCACAAGAAGAATCAAAGTTTTTCTTTTTTTTTAAATTACAGCCAAAAAACATCGGAAGTTTACTTTTGCGCCACCTTGTATTATCTGTTTGTATCACATTTTTCAATTTTTTCCATTAATTATATTCATCTTTACAGGTGATTTGTAAAAAAACTAAAAGACATAGAAACTTGTGGTTTGCGGCATTTGAAAGAGCGTTTTTTTCCTATAATTTTCGGCGCAGAGGCCCCTTTTCGTGGAGCAGGTCACATATATGGAGTAGTCGTAGTAGTTTTTACCAAGTAGCAAATGAACTCACTGAAATACCAAACCCTTCAAACGACCCATACACATGCTTCTTTACACCAAGTCGTGATTTTTACTATACTACACGACTACAGACACGTACTGCCCTGCTTATCATTAAAACAATCATTAAAAACAAAAATATTTTGTTTAATTCTTAAGTTGGCAACATTGTGCACCTTCCAGTATGGTTGGAAATCGCGGCCAAATTACATAAATATTATTAATTTCACTATATAAAACAAAATTTTTCTTATTACAAATGAACCTCCAAGCAGAATTCAGAAATCTGCTTCTCCTGAAAAATGTAGGAAAGCGGACTTTCTTTCTTATTAAGCACGGTAGAGTATTGTTTATGCTGATTTCCTGCGTATCATAAATCCTCGTATGGTTTTGCATCATTGTTGTAAACAATTTTACAAACATTGAAAAATTTACACTTTTGTAAATCCCCTCGTAGCTTCTCTGCACGTACTCTCCTACAGAGGGTATTAATTTTGAGTAGAAAAAAATCTCTAGGAATTGATATAATGCCTAATAAGTCCATTCAATTAAACTGAGTTTACTTATTGCAAAGCTATGAACTCAATCGCATCTAAGCAGCTGAAACAGCAGAACAACAAACTAATGAATCTATGACGGACGAATACGCGCAATATGAATTACATAAAAACCTAAGCTCCTGCAAACAGAAAGCGCTTAATGTCAGCTAAATGAAAATGTAAATTTAAAATAACACAGAAGAAGAACAAATCTGTGATATTTGGATTTAAATGTTTGTAGATTCGTTTACGTAGAGTGGCTGTCACCATTGAAACACTTAGTCCAATTAGGACCGTTGTGATACCAAAGGCCGTTATATTCCGTCCCCAATATTGAAACTGTAAATTCACCTTTTATGGTTAAGGGACTTTGTAACCATATGGTACCCCATTTCGGTGTTTAAAAGATGGAGCTGAAAAGAAAAGTCCCTAGTCCCTGACCAAACATTTTGTGGTCCTCAAAAATTCCAAATGTCATTCAACATAATACCCTGAACGTACGTTAGATCCAAAAAGAAGTAAGCCCCTAAATTTGGTACCCTACTCACACAGAAGTAAATTTCGTCCTCTTTTTCATCCCAGCAGGTTCTGCAGTAATCACGAGCTGAAACTCCCAATTTAGACGTACATCTGCTTATCAAATAGTGCCAAGTGAACATAGCTGCTAGCGGAGAACTATCCTGTCAAGAAGTGCATATCAAGTTTTTTTAACAATACATTTTTTTCCTCCTGACAATGTATCATTCGCATATCTTAGAGCTTCGGTCTTAAGCAAAAGCTTGTATCCAGCAAGGCGCATACCCATATACTCCATATCCAGTGGACCAGGTAAGGTAGTTCCTAAACTCACCAAGTCATACGCTCTACGGTTCCCTGGAATGTTCCTATGCCTATATAAGGTTGATATTGAACTGCTACGCCATCTGATTTAGAGATGTACATCAGTTGTGAGCAGTTCTTGCAGACATTTTATAGGAGCCTAACTGTCGGAGTTGATGTTGATTTTCCAGGCGGTGATGACGTTTCATCCCAGCCAAAAGGTAAGTTCTACGATTGTCGTGACTTTTGCGTGAAAGACACTATAATGAACTTATAGCCGTTGTGAAAGTATTGGGGAGAGCTTCTCACAACCAGTGAGATATGCGCTTTCTAATTTCTTACTCACTGATTGAGACCTACAGTTTTACACCGGTTCCGAACGGTATTTTGATAAGCTTTCGCCATCACTAAGCGAGGTGACCGTCGTCGAAGGAAACATAAGGTGGTCAGAGCAGGGATCGAACCCACGCTCTCATGCACAAGAGCCGCACACACTAGCCATTTCACCACCGACGGCCACTGGAACTAAAACTTTAGAATAAATTCAGAAACCCATTTTGCTTCGATGTTGGTAAGTTCTAGATCGTTTATGATGGATCTGATATTGCTGTGCCCACACTTACTCCCATCAAAAACGTCAGTTTCACTGTTTTTATTCTCAATTTTTAGAACAATATTAGTCCTTTGCAATGATGAGACATGACTGTATCAACAATATGTTTGTGAATTGTACTGGGTTCCAATATAAAGACATCCAAGCGGTATCTCCTCATGAGAGAACACACAACCAGATTGATCACTTGGTGATAGATGGAACCAATGCAATAATAGAAGTACGTGTAATCCGAAGCGATACAATCGTTTAGGATCATTACCTGATTGCAGCAAAGGTTCATACAAGTATAAGTAAAGCGAAAATCGTAAGTGGCCAAACACATTGATATTGGAATGGTGCAGTTATGAGAGGTAGCCACAGCCAACTCAAGTGAACTCACTCAATTACTAGCTCTATAATTAGCTCTGTAGAAACACATTTGTGACTCTACACTGAAAGAAAAACGCTTCGTCGCATGGATGAAACATTTTCGTTAATGTTTTTATGTTGTTATAGTGAAAAGTGTCGCATATCCGACAATTTGGTAGTCGCTGCAACGAAAACTTTCATATTTGACTTCTTTGACCAATTTTCATTTCGTTGCTGCAACAACTTACTTGTTGTTCCTGCAACAATTTTATTTAATTTGAATTTTGTAGAAATATGTTTTGAAAATTAAAAGAAAGTAAAGGCATCAGTTTTAAACTACTGATATTTGGTTTATCTCTTACTTTTTATAGTTTACATTTATTTATTAGTTATTTATTTTGGAGGTTTGTCAACATTTATAGTTGACGAAACAATTTCGTTATTATAACGAAACTAATTTTTATGATGGTATAGAGAGACAAGCAGTCGAAAAAATGAGCCAGCATAAAAAAGGGTTGCTGGCAAATGGTGAGCGTGAGTGGTGGGTCACGTACACTTCTTTAATCAGTTCCATTGCAGCAATCGAAAGTGGCAGACATATTTCTCCGCCGGAATAATTTAAATAAATTTGTTAAAACAGACTAATTAGTTATACTTAGTAATAATCTACCATTGTGGAAACTAAATTGTGTGAATTTATGTGTTTGTTGTGATCGTTTGTGTAAATTGCGAATCTATAAATCAAATAGATAAATAAACAGAATGCAAGGAGCAACACGACAGAAAAGAAAGTGACGCATCGATAGCAGAAAAATTACCCCGAAATATGTAATTGAACTTTTGTGTGTGTGTAGAGCGTGACGGTACAAGTTGCAACAAACTGTTCGTGATTTTGTGTTTTAAACATAATTCGGTCGCGGCTGTTTCATTGTGTTGGTATTTGGATTCAAAACAAAACGAAAGACATACATACATTTGTGCGGGCCGTCGAAGTCAATGAAAA
Source organism: Phaonia tiefii (assembly GCA_963931995.1). NCBI lineage: Eukaryota > Metazoa > Arthropoda > Insecta > Diptera > Muscidae > Phaonia > Phaonia tiefii. The sequence continues at coordinate 195,156,265 of OZ008367.1, forward strand.
CGAAGAAGTCAAAGAAACAAAGTGCTTCAAGTACAAAGAACATAAAAAATAACAATTCAACTTACATTCAAATGAATCCAATCGAAATTTTAGCAAGTTGGTTGAAATAAATAAAAAACGTGGTTGAAGAAAATTCTTACAGAGCGATCACTGGCTTAATGGCGGGGAGATGCGGCGCTACAATTGAATATCAAAACCCTCGACATAACAACAATTGCATGATTTTACAAAACAATGATGTGGTTATATTGTAAAGGAGTATAGCATAGGGGAGAAGAGCTTATTTTCATGGTAAGCACAGACATAGATATGTACATATGAATCTTATATAGAAATCTTAACAATAAATTCCTCGTATATGTTTTTAGTTCCACGAGCTAAATATGACGGCCACAATAACAGTCAACCCCTCGACTACCACAATCTTCTGCAGACGAGTGTTTCAACATGGAATGAATATACTCTATTTCGCGAATAGATTTTCGAAAAAAAAAATTTAAAAAATTTTTATCAAACCACTTGCAATGTAATACTAATAGTGCATTTATGTACAGTTGTCAATAAATAATTTCAAATATACTTTAAAACATTCATTGCAGCACTGAAACAAATTCATAGCAGCAATGAACAAAATCATTGCAGCAACGAAGAAAATTCCTTGCAAGAACGATACCTATTCATTGCAACAATGAAACAAATTTATTCAGCAGCAACCATACTTTCACCACCGTAACGAACAATTTCCAGTTGAAGAACGCATTTTCATAGCGGGAATGAAACGTTACGTTAGCTCACTTTCGATGACGATGTGACGATGCTTTTCCGTTCAGTGTATGAAAACTGCTGCAAAACCTATGTTTTGATACGACTGCCCGCCTCAGAGCAAACCATGGTACACTGCAGAGTATCTCGTTTCAACTGACTGAAAGAACGCTGCGGTTATGGCAAACCTTCAGTCAGTCACATCGGGAGCTGCTACAAAGTAGTATAAGAAGAAAAGGAGATGGGAAACCCAGCAAATTGTGCGAGAAAGCAGACAGTGTAAACTTGAAGAGTGAAAAACTTGAAACTTACAAACATAAGTTGCCAAAAATAAAAAAGCTAGCACCAGCCAAAAATAAAAAAGCTAGCAGCTAGCAAAAGCTGCAGATACGTTCAGACACCTAATTGCAGGATATGGAGAGACAATTTATCTGCATTACTTATCCCAGGAGAATCCAATGCAAATGAGGGAGTTTAACAATTAGAAGACGATGAAGGCAACTGCTCGTCTGTTAATCAAGAGTAGATCAGAATAGCTATTTCCCTGGTTGAAAATAACCAATCAGCAGGTGCTGATGGCCTACCGCGTCAGTTATTTAAGGCTGGTTGCAATGTGCTGATAAGGTGTATGCACCAGCCTATGTACAAAATTTGGTCAGAACTATGCATCCCCGGAAAATATAGTCTCAGCATACCGTATCATTCAGCATACTGATCATTTGTGCTAACTGTCTTGGAATATGTAGTGTAAAGGCAGGTGTACGAATATAATACTGCATGAACTGGTAGGAGACATTGAAAGATCGTTGGCTGCTAAGAAGTATAGGTTAGTAGCCTTTCTTGACATTTAGGGTACGTTAAAATATACCACCTCTAATGCGAAAGAATTTACGTCATCGGCCCTTTAGGTGTACGTGGATATTATGGAGTTTGTAGACCAAATGCTCATCAGAAAAAGTGTCAAAGCCGAATTACAAACCTCGACCTCAACAGAGGCACCCCTCTAAGAGGCGTCTTGTCTACGCTTCTATGGTACCTTGCTCTGAACAGAATACTGGTCACTCTGAAAAATGCGTGTGTGAAAATTGTTGCCTATGCGGACGATGTGACAATAGCTATACGGGGCAAATATCCCAGTACCCGTAAAGTTCATTCTCCATGGTACTTTCCGATGGGTGGGTGAAAATGAGCTAGGTGTAAACTCGGGCAGGATCGAGCTGATACTTTTTACCCTAAGGTTTAACATACCTACCGTGGAACCTATCACTTTGAATATTTCTGAAATTAAGCTTGGAGAGTGTGCCAAATACATTGGAGTTATTTTCGACAGCAAGCAACGACAGCCATGAGGCAAGAGGACTGTAGGTTGTAAATGGGGCCTTTCTCCGAGGATATTTCAATGGAGGCCGATATTGCTCCACGGGATTATCGTGTGGTCCCCTGCTGTGCACTATTGACTAGCGTTCAGAGAATGACAACGATGTGCACAACTGGGGTTCTGCACACCACTCCCTCTGATGCACTGAACGTGATGTAATACTTGTTGACGGTAGACATTATAGACTGGCAAATTGCTTTCATGTCCTCTATCAAATTAAGGCAACTCTTACAGTGGGGCATGATCAGAGGCGATCATGTCACTGTGCTTGACGGTATTCCTAACATTCGTACAGTTGTCGACTAATCGAAAGTGAGCCACTGTTGAATCGGAGATACCACACTCTTATACCGGAACGGGATTCCTGGAACAAACGAGTTCCTGGTATAGAGAGATGTGTGAATTTCTACACGAATGGTTAGAAAATAAATGATCAGATACGCTACAGGGTCTACTCTAGGGAACTAGGACTGTATCTTTCCCGTAGATTTCGTGATAATAAATTGTGATCGATTGTCTTTTCGTCAGGATATCTCAGGTAAAATGATCTCTCCATATCTCAGGTAAAATGATCTCTCCATGTCGTCGAACAAATTGTGATCGATTGTCTTTTCGTCATTGGATATCTCAGGTAAAATGATCTCTCCATAGTCCCAACATGCTCTGCGCATCAAAAGGAAGTAAATTGCTGTTGACGTAAATCGTGCGTCGTGAATAGCGCCCGGTTTATAAAACTTGATTCCGTTAGTAGGACTTCCCCCAAGAAAAATTTATGAAAGTTCGAATAGCTCTTTGTAGTTGTCACAAGGTTGATCTTTCTTTTGTTAATTATAGCAGATGCCATAATATTATAATTGTATCAAGAAATATTGAAACGTATTGAATAGAAATATTGAAACTAACAAACAACAAATGGTAATAAAGGACAATATTGAAAAGAAATACTAAAAATCGAGTACTATTATAAAATAGAGTTTTTGTTGTAAGAAAAAACGGAAATATTGAGTTTAGCGGCGTAAATCGGGTTCATAAGTTTGATCAAAACTCAAAAAAAAAACCGTTTCCCATTACATCCCATGAAGGGATTGGGGAGATCTTCTCACAACCAGTGAGCTGTGCGCTTTCTAATTTTACACTCACTGATTGGGACCTACAGTTTTTACACCGATTCCGAACGGTATTTTGAGAAGCTTTTTCATGGCTAAATACTCGATAGTGTCGCCGTCACTATGCGAGGTGACCGCCGACGAAACAAATTTTTTTTTAAGGTGGTCAGAGCACGGATCAAACTCAGGACATGTACAAGAGGCGCGCACACTACCCATTGCACTACCGACGGTGGTTTCTTTAAAATTCCAAAAACCGAAATCCGTGTAATTAGGAAACCCTAGATTTTCGAATTTACTACTAACCTATTGATAACGTGTCACACACATTTCGATAGCGCACATAATTGTAATAGTTGAAATGATTTCCTTATAACTGATGTGTAATCCAAATGGGGGCATTCATCTCAAGTTTCATAAGTCGAGTCTTTCCCACATTTATAACCAGCGGCATTCGGGTGCCTAATACTGCTGTTTTGGTAAATTTTGAATCGTAAAGTTTGAATCGTAACCAATTTTCATGATTCTAGGATGACTCCTTTGGTCATGATCATTATTAATCTGACTTAGTGCCATGCCACATTATTTTGATACTAATTAACATTAAAAATACGTCTTCTAAAAGACACCTTGGTTTGCTCTCAATGGTTGGGTTTACATCTAAAATTTCATAATTTTAACATAAACCTTGTAATTAGGTCCCTGGTTGCTACTATTTAATGCAACGCCTACAATTCTACAATTCCTTTACTTTCAGATAAACCATCAAACCATATTTCATGATTGTAGGGTGACGGGTTTGGTTAATATGGTAATTTCTCTGATGTCAAGGGGCGCCAATTTCTACCGACTCTAATAGGAATGTTGAAAAAAAATTACATGAAGTGTAATGGGACACCCGGTTGGAATAAAGTTTCTTTCGCTATATATTATGTACTAGTTAGTATAAAGCACGTATAAAGCGCCCGTTGAAAAGTACAATAATTTAAATGGATCTTTAGGAAAAGGTACTTTTTGTGAAATAAAAAACTTTTTTAAGAAATTTTTTTCTGCAATATATTTAAAACAAAAAAATTTATATTTGTAGGTCCTTTTTGTAAGAATATGTATTATATTTTCCGGAATATATATTATATACGTATTTTTTAAAGAGGGGTTATTAAAAAATAATGTTTTTCTTTAAGAAAAGGTACTATTTTTAAGAAGAGGTACTTTCTGTAAGAAAAAACCATAAGAGTATGACATTTTTTTTTACATAGAAGTACTTTTGTAAGAACATGTACTTTTTAAAGAAGTGGTACTCTTTTTAGGAAAAGGTTATTTTTTAACAAAATTCACTTATTTTCAGAAAGCCTACTTATCTCAAGAAAGAAAGGTAATATTTTGTTTTTAAGAAAAGGAATTTTTGTCAGAAAAGGCATTTCTATTAAACAAGATATTTTTTTGAAAAAAAGGTTTTTTTTAAGAAATACATTTTTTTTAGAATTGTTCCTTTTTTCAAGAATAGGAAAATTTTTAAAAATAGGTAGATAGTAGATATTGTCCTATTAAATGAGACAAAATTAAACCACACAAACAATTTAATATTTAAAAATTATAAAATCATACGGAACTGCAATATTAATCAAGAATAACATACAATACTACAGGCACGATAACAAAAGTTGATATTCGATAGATTTAGATTACATGTGCGTACTATCCGGCCGGCAATATAAATTCAATACGAGCAGACTTGCAAAAACTATTTGATTTTATGAATCTTCAAAATTCAAATAACTACTATGGACTAGCGGGAGATTTGAACTGCAAGCACACAGAATGGTGTAATACTGTTAATAACGCAAAAGGCAATAACCTAAAAAAAGTCAACATCGAATTCCTTACACTTCCAACATGTTCAGCGAAGCCCGCTTTCCTTAGCCGTAATTATGTCATAATGCATTCCATTGAAGCCATCACACTTCACAATGGCAAGACAATCACAAAGCCAACATGAAAGAACGCAACCCTCATATATTACGTCCCTGACTGTAGAAATCTAGTAATAATTACCAAATCCTAAAAGTATGCAGAATAATGCTGGGTTGTATACTGGGTTATAGCATAATATGGTTAAAAAAAATTGTCTAAAATTTTTTCATTTAGCCCCCATCACGCAACGTGCGATAAGGTATTTCGTTCCAATAATATAATTGGAATTTCTGTCACGCCTTTTGCTACAGCCCTCATCATTAACTTCCAAAAGTGCCTTAACCCTGCTGTTAGATTAGAAAAAACTTACGAATCTTAGATTGAGGGACCATTTGGTCCATACTGCAATTTTCATCCAAAATAATAATTTTATCTTATTCTTTGTAACTATTTTGGTTCAAAAATTTCTAAAGCAAGTATTTGACATATCAAAAACATCCGCTAACATATCAAAAACATCTTCTAAATATTTGACATGAATTTACATTCGCTTGGAAATGAAAAAATTTACGAATCTTAGGTTGAGGGACCACTTGGTCCATACTGGAATTTTCATCCAAAATAATAATTTTATCTTATCCTTTGTAACTATTTTGGTTCAATAATTTCTAAAGCAAGTATTTGACATATCAAAAACATCTTCTAAATATTTGACATGAATTTACATTCGCTTGGTAATGAAAAAATGTACTATTGACCAAATGGTCCTCTAACCTAAGATTCGTCATTTTGTATTTTTCTCAGTCCTGAATAAAGTTAGAAAATTTAATTTTCGCACATAACATTGTTTTATTAAAAGACCCCATTAGCAGAAAAATTTAGTCAGTATATATCACCGTTCCAAAGTTACAAGGGAAAACAGAAAAAATTTGGACCAAATGGTCTTAATCTAACAGCAGGGTTAAATAAAGTAAGATAAATTAAAAAAACAAGAAACACAGTTTTTCATTAAAATTAGTTAAAGTGTCTGTTTTCAAGTGAACCGAAAAAAATAGCAAATTTTTTGAGACTTTTTTTTTATAGATTGCTCAAAAAAAGTGCTTTAGTAAAGAATTTTGTTTTTTTTAATTTTAATTTTTATTTATTTTTTATATCTCAAGTTGTCTACCTTCTATTTCCATTTTAAAATTCTGCAATCGGTGACAAATTGCAAAAGATACAGGCTGCTGAATATGGAATTTTTAGTGCCTTTAAATAAGTGAACCGGAGTACATATATCTGGTATATCAAATTCGATTTATCACTATTCTCGACTTTGAATCTCCACTTTGTAAATAATCTTCCCAGTGTGTTCGGCGTCTGCGGTGTAGAGAGTGTCGTCCATACATCCAGATTGTCGAAACCTCCCAGATAATTTTGGAATATAAGTCACAGACTTGAACATTTCAGCACTTCTCTCATTGTCGCATTCACAATTAGTCTGTCAATTGTTCCCACTGGAAAACTATACCATTCATACCCGTTCATAACTATAGTCTCATAACCCCGATGTTCTCCCTGTGGCAATTTTCGTCGCTTATAGTCAACACTGTGTTTACGAAGTTTCCAACAGTGTTGTTTATCATACCCTTGGAATGTTGGGATTGGTAATTCCAGACTCTGTTGGCTTTTGATACCAATCCACCATTATGACCTTTCAATTACCTATCAGCATGGTATCCAGATATGGTAGTCTGCCGTTCTTTTCTAATTCTAGTGTAAATTGTACTCGCGAATTAAAACTATTGAATGTTGTCAATATGTCGTCTATTGCACTGGTTTCCGTAATCGAAGAAGGTCGTCTACATATTCGGCCGGGAAATTTAAGAACATTAAGTTAGAAAGGTCGAATAACAACCAGAGATTTTAGAAATTAATATTTAAACTTTAATTAATATTAATATTTAACATTTAGTACAAAAGTTATGTTTGTTTGGTGTTTGAAAAATAAACATGATTTCATTATTTGTCCACTGCAGAGCGAAAATTTAATTTTCCTTTCCTCCAATTTATGCTGAAACAGATTTCCTAAAATCTTTCCTAACATTTTTCTAATTGACGTAAATTTAATCGTATTTATTTTGAAATTTGTTCCCTTATTAACGTCCATCAAATTGAAAGTACTTGGATAAAATACAGTTGACCTCTAAAGGTTTAGGGATATATTTGTGATTGAAGTAAAAAAAAACATTAGTTAGTAGTGGATTTATATACGAAACCGATCAGCCGGATAACGAGTTTTCAAAACCGTCCTGCTGGTTTTCTGAAAAGTCAGTTATATAGGTTTGCATGCCTCGGGTAGCCGAATATTTTCTCCGATTTTGAAGTCCATATTTTTCCATAGATTTGACTTCATTTTGAAGGTTACTAAAAGCTCTTTAAATTTCTACGATCTTAGAGTTTCTCTGCCATCAAAACACCAACCATTTACCGCAAAGTTCGTCATTTTACACCAAAACCTAACCCAACGTACCCTGTGAGTTGAATTTTCTAAAGTTTGTTAAAAAAAAAATTGGTTTCAAATTTTAGGATTGAAAATTAATACCTAAGGACATTTTTGAAATATCTTTAAAGATTTAATATTGTACGGCAGATGTGGGAAGTAAAAAAGATCCAGATTCCATGTCAACAAATTTAGAAGAAGTATAAATGTATAAATACAAAATGAAACTCAAAAATGAGTTTGAAAGAATTTTTCTTTATAAAACAGATTTGTTTTGAGAAAATGCAATATTGAATTTGGTGGGAAAACCCCGTCTCACCGGTTTTATTAAAACGGTCTCACAACAAATCGATTTCGTGAAAATTCAAAAACCATCTTATTTATATAACCCGGTTTTTTGAATTCCCTTCTAAGTATCTAGTTACAATGTTAACATTGATTTAATCTTATCCAAAAGTAGAACAAGAAAAAGCACTTCACTGCAAAGTGACGCAGTGTGAGGGACTGTGACGTGCCAAGTACCACAGACAAAATACTTTCGTGTGCAGTATCGTACTACTTTATAAGAGGTGGATGCGAGGTACAGGAAGAAGCCTATTAAATCACTTCGCTGAGGCGCGGTAGACCGAGTCAAATTGAAACTGACATGTTAGTTACATCAACATAAACACACAACCTATATTTGAATTTTGTGAATTGGCCAAAAAAAAAGTACACAAAAAGTATCCAGACAAATCGTCCATTGTCTGACATCATTGTGTAGAATGTTAAATGGCAACAAAGAGAATTGTGAGGGAAAGTGGCTTGAAATTTGTTTAAATAATAAATGAGCTTGTATTCTAGAATTTTTGGAACGAAGTTCCTTATCGCACGTTGCGGGATGGGGGCTAAATGAAAAAAAATTCAACAATTTTTGATGTGTTAACATCTAATGACCACCACCACCACCACCACCACCACCATTTTAAAATTCTGCAACGGGTTACAAATTGCAAAAGATACAGACTGCTGAATATGGAATTTTTAGTGCCTTTAAATAAGTGAACCGGAGTGTATGTAAACTCTTGTGAACTAGTGTAACAGTCCTAAGCAAATACTACTGATAGTGTCTTCCAGACTGTCGTTGGTGAAATGTTTAGTAGTCGCGACTCATGTACATGAGGACATGGGTTCTATCCCTGCTCTGACCATCTTACATTTCTTTCAACGACGGTCACCTCGCTTAGTGTCGACAGCACTATTGAGTACTAAGCAATGAAAAACATACTCAAAATAAGGTTCGGAACTGGTGTAAAATTCTAGGTACCAATCAGTGAGTGTAAAACAAAGCTCACCGATTGTATGGAGCTTTAAAGTATTGTATATATATAATGCCTTCCAGACAAAAATTTCAACTCCTTTAAGACATTTGAAATAATGACTGAGTATTTTACAATTTTACTTTACAGTATACTGTCAAGATTGTAGTCCGACAGCTTATTCTTTAGAATTTGAATTTACACGAAGAGACGGGGCTGTTCCTTCTAGGCACAACATAAAGGATTCATTATATTAATAACTTCTTGATACCAAATGCAAAAATTATAAACATATTTTTCTGGATTTTAAAACTTCTTTTACATATGGATAAACCGCAAATTAATTTTCTACTTCATGACTTTAATGAATTCGATTTTTCATACTGAAAAACTTTTCAAATGAATCTTAATTCAATTTACTCATGTCATAGATAAAGGAACAAGCCAGCAACACGCATCTATCATCATCAGCATCAACTATTCCATACGATTTACAGTCGTAGCACTTTCATTATAATTCCTCGAACAATCAACCAACGAAAAAGCTCTTTCAACAACTGAAGTTGTACAAAGTTTCTTAATTACTGACTTAACTCTTGGATGGCGTTTTGGGTAAAAATGCATGTTTGAGGACATGTGCATACGCATAGAACGATAAAGAAACTCGAGATGATTGCCAAACGCCAGCTACACATCTATCATTGAAGTTGACGATAAAAGTAGTGGTACATAATGAACTAAGTTGTGATTTTGAATCCGTAATCAATATGACTTTGTTCGTTTTCCAATTTTGAGCAATCTCCAATCTTTCACAAGCGTATTGCCACTCACTTCCAGCAGATGTGTATCAACACAGTCATAATTGTTCATTTGAATTCAATTTACTTTCTGTTACTTTGAGTTTTTGAATCAGTGACGAGCATCGCAAATGTAATATGCATTGTTCATAGAAGGGAAAAATTACAATCTATTCCATTGTTTAAAGATCTGTATAAAGTGCAATGAATAATGCTGACGTTGATTGATTGACTTGTTGAAATTCGATAGAAAGAAAATTGCATTATGTACAAACGATTATATTAATATCTAGTTTAAATATATAGTTTAAATATAACTTGAATATTAAAGTACTACCCTACTACTGATGTATAGAATCGAGAAACCGGTGCGCGAGAACTGGTTCTTTACGGGAACCGACCGGACCGCGGCCTACAAGAACCGAAAGACGGATCCAAATGAACCGAAAACAGTTCTTTAAGGACCGAAAACGGGTTCAAAACAACCAAAAACTGTTCCAAAAAGACCAAAACACGATTCAACCGGAACTGAAAAATGGCTTGAAAAGAACCGTATAACGGTTCCTGAATAATAGGACTCGTTTCTAAAAGAACCGAAAGTGTTAACCTTTGGGCTGGGGTACGAAAATGTGGATTTTTATCAAATTTTAAATTTTTTAGTAAGATTTATCACTTAAGCCTCCTTGTGACAGAAATTTGCTGAGAACCGGAACCGGTCCAAATACTCGGTTGTTCTTGGAACCGGACTCGACAGAAAATTTGTATTTTTATCAAATTTTATATTCTTAGAATAATATATTTCACATAACTAAGCCTCTTAGGGACAGTAATTTGCTTAGAACCGAAACCGGTCAAAATACCCGTTTCTTCTCGGAACCGGTCCAAATACGTGAATTTTCTCGAACCCGAACTCGACAGAAAATGTGTATTTTTATCAAATTTTATATTCCTAGAATAACATAACGGGTTTTTCAATAAGAGCGCTACAAACGTTTTTTTAAATAAAACAAAACCGGTTTTAGATACCAATGAAATTATTTATTCCTGTGAAAGTACGTTCGATGCCATTATGTATGGAACTCGATTTCTTTTGCATGGCCACCACGTGCACGTTTGCAGAAGTCCAGACGCTGAAGCCAATTTTCGACGGTTTTCAAGCATAAATCGGCCGATGCTGCTCCAATTTCACGTTCGATATTCGTACGAAGTTCATCAATCGTCGCTGGCTTATTGGCATAGACCATAGACTTGACGTAGCCCCACAGGAAATAATCTAATGGCGTCAAATCGCACGACCGAGGCGGCCAATCGACTGGGCCATTTCGTGAGATAACACGTTCACCAAACTTGGTTTCCAATAAATTGATTGTGGCATTCGCTGTGTGACTTGTGGCGCCGTCCTGTTGGAACCACATGTCCTCCAAGTCCATATTATCCAATTGGGGCCAAAAATATTCGGTTATCATTGAACGGTAGCGATTCGCATTCACAGCAATGTGCCGATCTTGGTCATCACGGTAGAAGTACGGCCCATTGACGCCGCCGGCCAATAAACCGCACCAAACCGTAATTTTTTCGGGATGCAATGATGACTCCTGGATTACCTGTGGATTGCTGTCTGACCAATAACGCATATTTTGCTTATTGACGAAGCCATTCAGCCAGAAATGAGCCTCATCGCTGAAGATGATTGAGGCCACTGAAGTTGAGGCCACTGACTTCAAATTTCGGTAATAAATTTTAATAATTTCGACACGTTGTTGGCTCGTGTATCTTTCCATGATGAAATGGCAAACCTTACTGAAGAGAAATGTCGAAAGAGCGGGAAAAATTATGGCGTCGTTTGCCGTCCCTAACGATTTACTTTTGTTGCGTCTCTGTTGAAACCCTTTATTTCACATAAGCCTCTTAGGGACAGCAATTTGCTTAGAACCGGAACCGGTTCAAACACTCGGTTCTTCGCGGAACCGGACTCGACAGAACCGCATATCACTATACCCCACTGTATAGAGTTGATTGCTATTAATACTTTGTGGACCAGTCACAGGTCGAATGGGGGATGTTTAGCATTTCTTTGGTAACACTTTGAAAAAAATACTTCGGATTCATCCGTTATCCGTTCAAAATTTCAAAATCCATTGTTCCGATGTATACGAGTACAAATAAATAAATATTTACCTATTGCACTCCATAAAAGGACAGAGATACTCAGAAACATAGAGCGGCGCGCTTTCTTGTTTTAAGCTCACTGGTGGACAGGCTACACTGGCTTCGAACCGTTTTGAAAAATCTTTTCAAGTCTAATTGTTCGATATTGTCGTCGTTACAACACAGAACAAGTTATTGGCAAAAAAAAATTAAATTATGAATTTGTTTAAACCAGGGTTCGTATTTATCCACCCATGAGTAACCCATCCACACTGCAGTGGAGAATGGGTAACGATCGTTTACCCATTACCTACAGAGTATGGGAAAATTAGTGGATAGTTACATACGACGATGGGGAATTATCCATCATGATTACCTATTACACGGTTGTGGGTAATGTGTTACCCAAGGTAACTCATATCCATTTTTGAACTAAAATATGAAAAAATTTTAATTACCGTCTGTACCTCAAAAACTGAGCTTGCAATCAAAAAAAAACGAAACGAACGAATATGCTTCATTTTAGCATTGTATTTTTTTTTTATTCTATTCACCAAATGTCATGATGCTGGTTTTACCGCTTTGGTGCGAATTTTGATTTATGTGATTTTAACCCACGCCGCTAATTTATCGCTTCGACTTAAATTTGCAAATCACTTTCCATTCTTAAAGTCTATGTCATAAGTGGACATTTTATCCAAAGTAGTGATTCTGGTTTTACACGTTTGGATTTGAACAGAATGATAAATGAGAATCATCGTCCCTAATTAATTTCAGCAGACCCCAATTCGAATATTGAGAAATATCTTCTGGACTGAGGTTCAACCACACTTCCATAAGTCCAGCTTCTAGAATTTGGACCGAACTCTCATTTGTCCGGCTGCACTTCAAATCACCTTCAATTCCGCAATTATGAATTTAAAAAATTATGAAAAAAAAAAAACAAAATTAAAAAATAATTTTTCCGTTAACTTCGTCCTCCTGGATGAATCAAAAATTACGATTTCGGTCACAACTCGTATTACTTTGATTCAGTGCGGTGCCTATTTGTAACACCCATAATCGGATTTCGAAAAATTTTGTTTTTGCAAATATTTAATCCATAAAGGGAACATATATCCCGAATTTCATACGTCTAGCTTCTTGGTGGGATGTCGGTTAAACCTATTTATTGCCACGCTCCGATTCCTACTGCGCCCAATTCGTTGTACTCAAATCCTTTATAGCTATATCTATATACTCTACCAGCTTTGAATTGTAACCCAAAAACTAGCGCATAATTTACTTGTATATAAATAAAAATGGCATTATAATACAATTCCCGAAAGGGAAAGATGAGAGGTTTTTTCAGTAATTCATGATATAAAAGAGAATATGAGAGTAAAATATTTACACAATGCTTCCATTTGTTTTCTTATACACTTTTCATTAAACACTTCTGCTAGAACAAAGAGAAAGCAAATATATGTGTATCAATTATGAAAAGGAGTAATAACTTAAATCGATTAAATCATTGATTTTGGTAAAAGCTGGTAGTAGTTTTTGTTAAAAACCCGGTTTTACACAACTAAAGCCGAAAACCGAATTTTAGAAATTTGTTAATCAAACAACCTGCACATTTGGTTTTAAAAATGCGATTACTTCAAAAAATTGCAAACCGCTTTTTTTTCAGGAAACCGGTTTTTTTAACAACCGGTTTTCGATAAAGGCGAACCGGTTTTCGGTAAAGGAAAACCGGTTTTGGAGGTGTCAATTTAATCCAATTTCGGAAACACCATTTGTAGCTACTCTATAATTGGAACGTCCACACCAAATTTCACGATTTTAGGACCACTCGTTTGGTCAGAATGCTTATTAGTCTGATTTAGTGCCACGCCCATTTATTCGGCCCCCAATTTAGATATTAAAACATCTCTTATTAGCTGAAGTCTGCTTCATTAGGGGCACACCCACACCAAATTGTAAATCCTTACTTCAGTCGTTTGATCAGGGTAGTAACTGGTTTTTGTTAATGTCTACCGCGTCACAACGGCAACTACTCTGATTTAGTGTCACGCCCATTTCTACCACCCTAATTGAAATTTAAAAAAATTGTGAATTTATAATTTTTTTGTTTTCCAAGAGGAACATGCACACCAAATTTCATATTTCTGTAATGACGTGGTTGGTCAAAACCGCACGTTCTCTTATTTAGTGTCACGCCCATTTCTACCGTTCCCAATTAGAGTTTCCAGAAGTCCCTTCTTAGCTGACGTCTACTGCGTAAGAGGTACAACAATCCCAAATTTCATGTTTGTAGGATGATTCGTTTGATCAAAATCGCAATTTCTCTGATTTAGTGCCACGCCCATTCCTGACGCCCCCAAATAGAATTTCAAAAAATCCCGTCATAGCTGACGTCTACTCTATAAGGGAAACCACCACCCCCAAATTGCATCATCCTATCTACAGCTGTTAAGTTCAGTCAGTGAATGTTCAGTCAGTCAGTCAATCAGTCAGTCACTCACGCAAGGATTTTATATATAGAGACTGAACAAAAATTTTTTTTATATGCCGAAACTCATACGTGAGAGGTTTTTTCAGTAATTCATGATTGAAAAGAGGATATGAGAGTAATAATATTTACACAATGATTACATTTGTTTTCTTAAACCCTTTTTATTAAACATTCTGTTAGCACAAAGAGAAAGCAAAGAGAAAGCAAAAGGAGTAATAACTTAAATCGATAGTCAGTCAACCCAATGATTTTTGAAAAAGGTGTAAGCAGTTTTTGATTAAAACCCGGTTTTACACAACTAAAGCCGAAAACCGAATTTTAGAAAATTTGTTAATCAAACAACCTGCACATTCGGTTTTGAAAATGCGACTACTTCAAAAAATTGCAAAAAGATTTTTTTCAGGAAACCCGGTTTTTTTCGAAAAAATGGCTTTCATTTTGTTCAAAAAATCATTTTTTTAACAACCGGTTTTCGATAAAGGCGAACCGGTTTTCGGTAAAGGAGAACCGGTTTCGGAGGTATCAATTTAATGCCACGCCACCATTTCATCCGCCCCTAAACCAATTTCGGAAACACCAGTTGTAGCTACTCTATAATTGGAACGTCCACACCAAACTTCACGATTTTAGGACCACTGGTTCGGTCAGAATGCTTATTTGTCTGATTTAGTGCCACGCCCATTTATTCGGCCCCCAATTTAGATATTAAAACATCTCTTATTAGCTGAAGTCTGCTTCATTAGGGGCACACCCACACCAAATTGTAAATCCTTACTTCAGTCGTTTGATCAGGGTAGTAACTGGTTTTTGTTAATGTCACGCCCCCCTTCTAGCAGAAATTTCGAAAAATTCAAATTTTTTTACTTTTTACTCCGGGAGAGGAACATACTCTTCAAATTCTCTGACTATAGGCTAACGCATTTGGTCACAACGGCAACTACTCTGATTTAGTGTCACGCCCATTTCTACCACCCTAATTGAAATTTAAAAAAATCGTGAATTTATAATTTTTTTGTTTTCCAAGAGGAACATGCACACCAAATTTCATATTTCTGTAATGACGTGGTTGGTCAAATCCGCACATTCTCTGATTTAGTGCCACGCCCATTTCTACCGCTCCCAATTAGAGTTTCCAAAAGTCCCTTCTTAGCTGACGTCTACTGCGTTAGAGGTACAACAACCCCAAATTTCAAGTTAGTAGGATGATTCGTTTGATCAAAATCGCAATTTCTCTGATTTAGTGCCACGCCCATTCCTGACGCCCCCAAATAGAATTTCAAAAAATCCCGTCATAGCTGACGTCTACTCTATAAGGGAAACCGCCACCCCAAATTGCATCATCCTATCTACAGCTGTTAGGTTCAGTCAGTCAACGTTCAGCCAGTCAGTCAATCAGTCAGTCACTCACGCAAGGATTTTATATATAGAGACTGAACAAGAATTTTTTTTATACGCCGAAACTCATACCTTCTCTGGAAATACATATTATAGATACTTAGACAATATAAGTAAAGGGTTTTCCAATAAGAGGTGTTATTTTGGTATTCAAAGAAAAATTCCAGTTTTTGAGATAAGTGTAAGTAGCGACAACCAATTACTCTGAACAATCAATAAATGACTTCGGTTAGTGACTTGTGTAAATACACACCGCCGTGGCTTAACATATGGTAGGGCCAAACCAAAACAGAACGAGACAACTACAATTAGAATAGTTCGTTCTATAAATAGAACTTTCAAAACTTCTGCATCAGTGCGTGTAAGTAAGTAAGTGAAAGCAATGTGTAAGTAGCGACACTCAATCACTCTGCATAATCAATAAATGACTTCGGTTAGTGACTTGTGTAAATACACACCGCAGTGGCTTAACGGGCTAGACGCTGCTGAAGACGATGCTTCACGAACATCGAAACGATCGTCCAGCGAATGTGAGTTCGAATCCCACATAACCAAATCGCAAAGGGGCTGCCATATGTCCTCGATAGCCTCACGAATTCTATCTTTGAGGTCTTGAATCGACGCTGGGCTGTTGGCGTAGAACAAATCTTTCACGTGGCCCTAAAGGAAGAAGTCGCAACGTGTTAAATCACAAGATCTCGGTGGCCAATTGTGAACACCACTTCGAGAGATAACACGGTCCGGAAACTTTTCCCGTAAAAGAGCAATGGTTTCGATGCTTGTGTGGCACGTAGCGCCATCTTGTTGAAAGAAAACGTTGTCCAGATCAATACCATCCAACTCCGACCATAAACAATCATTAATCATCTCTCGATAGCGCAATCCATTCACCGTAACTGTTGATCCAACCCCATTTTCGAAAAAGTAATGTCCAATGACCCCGCCGGACCATAAACCGTACCAAACGGTCACACGTTGAGGATGGAGAGGTTTCTCAACAATAACTCTTGGGTTTTCCGAGCCCCAGATGCAACAATTTTGCTTGTTGATGTAGCCACCGAGGTGGAAATGGGCCTCATCACTCAAGATGATTTTTCGATGGAATTCCGGATAATTTTCATGCATCTCAAGAACCCAATTTTAATAATTTCAATGCGTTTTTGAAGCGTATATCGGTCCATTTTTAGTAATGGCGTAGTTTCTACTTGTCTAATGTCAAATAATACAAGCTTCAAAAGTGACAGCTATAGAAATACAGGGTGATTCAATATAACACCTCTTGTTGGAAAACCCTTTACAATAGTTAAACCGACAGATCGGCACGACTATTCCGATATATCTATTATTAACTTACCTACAAGTACAATATATCTACCCCCTATCCAGGGTACAAAATACTAAAGTAGTTAACATTAAAGCCTTTTAATGTATCTTTTATTATAGCACATAATTTTGTACTCTAAAGCCTATAAACAACATTACACAGGAATCTGCTGTAGTTAGAAGACAAACAAAAACAAGCGATGACAATGATTATGGTCATGATGAGGGCGATAACGACATATCCTTTAACAACTTCCTCTAATCCAGTGGCCCCCAATGCGTTGTTGCAACTTCCTGCCGACGATTGCCTCGACAGTGCTTACACTCGATGGTGTTTACACTCGATGGTTAGAGGGACAACAGAAGTAACATGAATTTCAACAGTACCCGAGTATCTACTATATTGCGATATGGGTTAAATGAAACAACAATATGCGCACCAAGGACAGGCATCCTAACCGCGTCAACAATTTCATTGTTGTCTGGAGAGGCAGTAAAACTAATGGATGCCCGGTGTTTAACGAATCGGAGGAATGGCCTTTTAGTTGCGATGATTTTTTTTTTGCTCTCACTAACTTGTTTACACACAGGTAAGTGAAAGCAAATCGCACGTGTATATTTTCATACGTGTGTGGAGAATATTGTAATGGTCCAAGCATATGCCAAATTGTAAACAAGTGTGCATGTGATGGTATCAGTAAAACTGGAGCATGGTTTTTATAATATAACCAATCCATTTGTAACACAGAGAAAAGACACTATTCGCCAATTGAATAGATTTACAAATTGTTTGTGGTTTTATAAAATAAAACACGGGTTGTCGGTTTTCGTTTTCAGTAGTTAATACTAGATCGGGTCGGCCTCCACATAAAACAAAATAGGGGCAAATATTAGAGATCACCTCGAGACAATTTAAAATAAAAAACTCCTTTCCGAGGCCGTGAAAAACAGCCAAAAGCATTTTTTATTGTAGTTTTTTGTTTGTGGCTCTTTCGTAGCATACAATACTTATTTGTATAGCTCGTGACGAGAACTACAATAGTCCTATAGATATAGCTGACGTACGACGTCAGTTTCTAATGAGGCGTCATTTAATGCAGTTTCTACACCTTAAATTGAAAAATATTTCTTTCTAGGAATAAAGCCCTTTAAAACCATAGAGTAATGACGTATAGAGACGCCACCTCTCTCAATAAATTGATAATATTTGGTGTGTTGAAGATGGGCGATTGGATGTTGGAAAGTATTGCATTAATATTACCAGATAGAGGCAACGGCTCAAACCATCCAACAATAAATCAGCAACGACATTTCGATTTGCGCGTTAAAATTTTTGTGTAAATACACCATAAATACATACAAACAATAAAATATATCAAAAAAAGTCCAATATACTTTTTAATTTCACAATTTTTCATCAAAACGACATGAAAAATTTAAGTCAACAATTTTCTAGTTCCACCTGGTGTAAACCAATTTATTTCAAACAACTCTCTATCGCACCACCAATAGTGTGAATGAAATTTCAGATGAGAATAATAGCAGCTCTATACGTCACTACTCTATGTTAAAAACCAAGAATATTTTACTTTGCAAGTACACAGTTTTCTTCAAAACAAGAAAAGTTAAGTATGACAAGATATCTGTGGTCACAAGCCATAACAGCATATGTGTGTTTTTGCAACTTTTCAGGAGAGCATTTTTAAAGTTTAACTTGGTATAGGAAAAATGTTTATTAACTTATTTGTCTTGTTACGCCTACAATTTCTCAGACGATAAAAGGGAAATGAATTTGTGTAAAAACAATATTCTATATATTTTAAATTTAAATGTTATAGACTAAAAACGGTTTTATGCTGTTATTCATTATTTAAATAAATTAAGCAATAGACACACAACTCGATTTATGACGTTTGTACAAAATGCATTATATTCTACATAGAAACATACTTCGACTTATGTCAATAGATCAAAACATTGTTTTGAAGTTTGCAACTGTCAACTCGAGTTGTGATTTTATTCCAACATTCCTTAATGGCAAAGTACTTGACCTATGTGCAATGAAAACAAACATCGAATGAACGATTTAATAATCAAATTATTGTTATTAAAAAACCAAAACAAACGCATTTTATTGGATAAATTACACTGTGTGTGATTTTTGCACTTTAAAAATCTGAATTGAGTGAAACATAGCGAACCTGCATAATTTTGATACGCTGAATCTAATGGCATTTCCCGTTTTTCTCTACCACGTCAAAATTTCGAGATATTTGACCCCAAAGTTTGCTGGGATGTCAACAACTGTAATATTTTTGAGACTGAATTAGAGGCAGAACGCTTCAAAATTGAGGTTTGACTTCTGAGTAAGAAATGTAGAGGACCTTAAGAAGTATACCAACTTCAAGTTTGTACTCCCTCTCCTCCCCCCTTACCAATAATAATAATGTTTTTGACGAAACAAGGATCTATTAAATCGAGAATACTTAAAAGATTCCTCTTCTTTTCTATCGAGATAATCGGTAGACTTGGATAAAGATAGTTTTGGATAAAGACCCAAAGTTCAAAAAATTGGTACTTTGTATTTCTATAACATGAAATTTAGTTTTAGTACAAAGTGATCGGACAAACTGGTACAAGTCACGAGGGTGGTGAATTTTTTGGGAAGTTTTCTTTTTTTTTTGCTCTCTCTGTGACTGCATGATCTACATCACGTGAGTGTGTCCTGGCACTAAAAATTTGTGGTCAATTGTCTTGATGTGCGGATTGTTTTGTAAATGTAGCATGACCATAAAGCTAACATACGAATTTTTATTTTGTCCAGCACATGAGCCGATATAAAAAATTAATGTATCGACGTAATCAGGTAACGAGCTTAGGTGCTTGAATAAGCACGATGAAACTTCATTTCCACTTCATCGACCAGATGCCTCATGCCACATATACCAGAATGGCTCGTTGGTTTCACAGTCATGTCCAGGCAAATTGCATGTAAATAATTGCCTTTTATAATAACAAATAGCTGTTTTCAAATATGGTGTTCGAATACATTGTTGTAGGTCAAAGGCATACGTCTGTACATTTTTGTGTGATTTTGCAATATTTTTATCTTTCCCTTTGATTTACAAGCCAATTATGCTTCCTGGTTTTCTTTTATTTGAACATATAAGTCATTATTTTTATCAGTGTATTCAAGCTTGGCTTTAAAAATGTCGCACTTACTACAAGTGTCCAGCTTTGCTTGTTTAAATTTTAAATTCATTATGGGAAATATTTCTGAATACTTTGATACACCTACCAAGGTTTCACTCTGATTGCAAAATAGTTCATGCATTTTACTGATAGGAAGATCTGACCTCAGATATTTCCTCTCTGAGTCTTTTCGACCGTAATGGCTTTCATATGCAGGAAAGCTCAAAATATGTGATTTTATTAACGAAATCTTTGAATCAGAAAATCTATTTTATGGTGTCAATGATCCACGTCGATCAGAAACTTGAACGATTGGAGAATTAATTTATTTTGGAAATACCACTGAATTGACGGCAATGCTATTTTGCATTGACGGAATTGCAACTTGTTTATTTCGACGTAACTTAACAACTGAACTTAAAAACTATCAAAAGAAATGCTTAACGCTATCACCGTACAGAAAAATACATAAGAATATATGTACATAGTGAGTGTGATATGTTTACGTGATATACATATGTGTAGAGATAACTGTAGGAATCGAGAGAAGAGTTTAAGTATAAATAGTTAAGTATGCATAGAAGTGTTAGGCGCGTACAAAACAACAACAGCGACACAAATGGGAACAAGCAATGATCGCAACGAATACTGGTTTTAGCTATGCAGTGGATATCATTGTGCCATTCTCTCTCTGCTATATTCTGACAGCATACGCTTGCTATGAATTTACATTGCTTGTGATATGATTGTTAAATGGTGGTTGTTTTGCACACTGCATGCTATTGTTGTTGTAAATACTTTCTGCTCAGTGGGCCGAAGGTGTAATGGTTTCCCTTTGTTTGCAGTGGGTGGAAAGCAAAAAAAAATTTGTTTGGCCAACACATACTCCCCGCCTTGAAAGTACTTAGCTACTTTCAACAATTACAAGGCTGATGGTTTATGTTGCTCAAGATTAACGTCATCCATTTTAATTGGTAGAGGACAAATTTTGGTGATGTTGCGCTTGAGGTGGCCAGATGCAGTACGAACCAGGACTACTCGGACCAACGCATCGTCGCCTGGAATTACATTTTCCACGAGTCCCAATTGCTATTTGCCGGGTGGTAGGTTGTCCTCTGCGATGAGGACTAGGGTATCTCGTTGAACGTTGCTACAGCTACTTTTCCATTTATTACGCTGTTGTAGCGACAGAAGATATTCCTTAGACCAGCGCTGTTGAATTCTCTTCCAGCGGTTTATAGGAGGAATTTTGATATCGTCAGGGTAGTGCTCTGGGAGGCTGTTTAAGGGCCGACCAATTAAAAAATGTCCAGGTGTCAAAGCCTCAAGATCATTTGGGTCCGATGACATGGGATACAATGGGCGAGAATTCATTATGGCTTCAGCCTCGGCTGCAACCGTTGTCAGCTCTTCGAAAGTGAGAGTAGAGCTGTTGATGTGAGGTACTAACATCGATTTCGCCACCTTTATAGCACTCTCCCACAAGCCACCCATGTGAGGCGAACGAGGGGGAATGAAATGAAACTTCACACCTCGGGCTGCACATTCATCAGTTATCTTCACCTGTGAGTCTTCATTGGCAAAGATAGTTCGTAGCTCACGAGCTGCACCGATAAACTTGGTTCCGTTGTCACAGTACAAATCCGAGCTCAATCCGCGCCGTGCGAAGAAACGTTTGAGTGCACAAAGAAAGGCTGGCGTGGACAAATCTGAAACAACTTCCAAATGGCATGCCTTAGTAAGAAAACATATAAAAAGTGCTAAGTAGGCCTTTACAGGCCTTTTACCTCTTAATTTAAAGTGAATATGTATAGAACCAGCGAAATCCATACCGGCTTTTTGAAATGAGAACATATTTCCAACTAATCGATCGCGTGGAAGATCGCCCATACGTTGTTCCAAAGTTTTAGGATGGGTTTTAAAACACTGAATACAATTTCTAACGATTTTCTTTCCATTCATTATCCAAAATCGTTGCCGAATGGCTGCCAAAAGCGTTAGAGGTCCCACATGTAAATTAATGTTATGCAAATAGGCCGTCAGGCTTTCAGAAAACGGGTGATTATAGGGTAAAAGAATGGGGTGTTTAGTGAAATACGGCAATTTAGATTTTGAGAGCCTACCGCCAACACGCATCAAAGGAAGAATATCAGTGTCATCAATAAACGGATTAAGAGATTGTATCTTTAAGGACTTAATGTTTGAGTTTTCCTTTAAAGCGTTATATTCAACAGGAAACGAAGTTTGTTGAACATTAAATATAATATAATGAAGTCCTTTTCGTAGCTCACTGACCGACAGTGGAGCGGACTTTTTTGTTGCTACATAAGCAAGTTTAGATCGAGCCTTATTTCGCCAACGATATATAAATGCGAATACTCGATTTAATTTTAAAAAACTGTTAACAAATTTGCAGTTCGAAATCAGATCCTCAATAGAACTTTCCTTACATAAGCATATTCTTATCCGGCATAGGTATGTGTGGCGGCGCGGGCCACACATACCTAAAAGCATATTCTTTTCCGGCATAGGTATGTGTGGCGGCGCGGGCCAACAAGACCGATCTGAACTGAAAAAGTCTGGACCTTTAACCCACAGCGAGCATTTTTCTAAGTCATTAGGCAGCATTCCACGTGATACTATATCCGCTGGATTAGATTTAGTGTCAATTTGACACCATTCAGAGAATTTAGATAAGCCTTGAATAAGAGCAACTCTATTGGAAACATATGTTGTCCAACGGGACGGATGGGCCGACAGCCAGTGAAGAACAATTAACGAATCTGTCCAAAAATTAACCGCCGTGAGACTTAATGAACAGGAACGTCTTACTCTATCCACTAGCTTAGCTAACATAACCGCTGCTTGAAGCTCGAGACGCGGTAATGAAAACGAATTGATGGGCGCGACACGAGATTTTGCAGTAAGTAAATTAACGGATACCTTTCCGACAGTATCAACGGCTCGTATATAAATGGCACACCCATACGCTCTGCAGAAACTAAATTTGCTATATATCTAGGTACCTTAAATTTGGAAACTAGTGGGAGTTCTTGGCGATATTTTTTCCATTTATCATGCAGATCTTGAGGCAACGTTTCATCCCAATCTAGCTTAAGCATCCAAAGCTCTTGCAAGAAAATTTTCCCAAGAACAACTATTGGATTAATCAACCCTAATGGATCAAAAAGTGAAGCAAGTTCGGAAAGAACTGTTCTCTTAGTTATGCTGTTGTGAAATTTGCCACAATACGCGAAACTGAACATATCTTGTCCAGGAAACCATAATACCCCTAATGTTTTGGTGCAGTCCTGACTCGGCATTTCCAATGGGTGGGATATGAGCGGTCCGTCCACTTTATCACTAGTTAACGGGAAACTAGCTCTCCATTTATGAAGCTCAAATTTACCCAACTCTAGTAATGACGCAATTTCTTGTTTCAAGTTGACTAGACCTTCTATGGAGTCGGCATCGGCTAACATATCGTCCATATAAAAATTGTTGCTTAAGACTTGGCTGCCAAGGGGAAACCTTTCCTTATTTTCGTCAGCTAGGACTTGTAGACAACGAACAGCTAGATATGGAGCCGCACTGGTTCCATAGGTTACCGTTTGTAAACGTAGCATGTCAATATTTTTTGAATCATCATCACGCCACAATATGCACTGCCAGTTGCAATCAGTTGGGTGCACTAGTACTTGGCGATACATTTTGGAAATATCAGCTGTTATGGCATATCGGAACAAACGAAATCGGACTAAGATATCGAATAGTTCGGGCTGGATTCTAGGCCCGGCCATAAGATTATCATTAAGGGAAAACCCATTTTCTGATTGGCATGACGCATCAAAAACCACACGAAGCTTAGTAGTTAAGCTATCCGGTCTTAACACCGCATGATGAGGCATGATATATTTGACGTCATGCCTTTGCGCGTATGGAACTTTTTCCAGATGATTCAATTCCCGATATTCGTTTATAAATTTCACGTATTCTAACCTTAGCTCAGAATTTTTAGCCAATTTGCGTTCTATATTTTTAAAGCGCTTAAGAGCGCTTGAATACGTTTCTCCCACCCCGGGAGCCTTAGGCTTAAATGGTAGCCTAACCATAAATCGGCCAGAGGACATCCGACTTACACTGGCCTTAAAATGATTTTCACAAATGTCTTCTTCAGGTGACCGTTGAGAATTCAACGAACAAAAATCCTCGCAGGTTCAAAACCTTTCCACTTGTTGGGAGAGAGCTTCATTTTTCACCGCGTTGGTTGCTACGTGGATGGTAGGGCTGCTACTCGAGTGAGTCAACTCCCCCGCCAATATCCATCCCAGAAGAGACTTTTGTAAAATGGGCATATTGGCACCCAGAGTTATTTGTCCTACGGACAAAAGTTTGAAGAACGTTGAAACTCCTAAAAGCATATCGATTGTACGACATTCATTAAACTTCGGATCAGCAAGCTGAATATTTTTAGGCAACGGCCATTGACTAAGGTCTATGGAAACATTTGGAGCATATTGCGTAATAGAAGGTAACAACAAAAAATTTAAAGACTCAGAAAAATTGGTAAGTCTCGATTTAATTACAGCTATTACACTACCACTTGCGTCAGTAGTTGCCCGACCAATACCGCTTATAGCTTCCTTACTAGGTTTTATTTTCAAATTTAATTCCTTAGCCAGATCTTGAGAGATGAAATTAAGCTGGCTTCCAGAGTCTAGAATTGCTCTACACTCTACATATTTCCCACTTGAATTTTTGACTAACAGCACTGCAGTAGCTAAAAACTTAACTTTAGTAGACTCACATAACGAATTATACAAGCAATTTGAGAATGTTTTTTCCTTTTCTGGACTAGCTGTTTCTGTAATAGATGCTGGCATAGGAATTGCATTAGAAGGAGGGGCGCTTGAAGGCTCAGGTCGTTTATTATCCCTGTGTAGCAATGATGCTTGATGCTTACCTTGGCATTTATTGCAATAGGAACCCTTACATTTTTGAATTGAATGATTATCGCTTAAACACAGGATACAAAGTGAATATTTCTTCGCTTCAAAGTAACGTTGGTTGGGTGACCACTTCATAAATTGGGGACACTGAGAAATTTTGTGAGGGCCATCGCAAGTGGGACATCCCTGGTTACCTTGCTGAACTGATAAACTAACTGGAGCCGTCTTTTTACCCTTATCATTAGACGAGGTGGCAGTCGATGTCATGTTAAGCTCTCTATTTTCTAAAGTAGTGCACCTACTGGATAAAAACTTTGAAAACAATGACCATGACGGTAAAATGTCACATTGAAAACTGTCTTCCCATCTTTTCAGAGACTCGGGGTCCACCTTGGAACGTATAAGATAATAAATGGCGACATTAGATACGTCTTCCGCACTCCCTGACGAATTAAGAGCGCGTAAATGAGCATTAACCCTATCTATTAGTTCACGGATACAAGACGCATTCTGACGAGCTAATTTAGGCATCTCAAACAATTCCTTCATATGAGCTTGAAATATTATCGCTTTGATTTCAAATCTATCTTTCAGCAGCCTTAAAGCATGAGGGTAATTTACTGCGGTCAGCTCTAACGCTTCAATGGTACATAACGGAATTGGGCCTAACGCAGAACGTAAATGGACGAATTTGGATAAGTTATCTAATTCGTGATCGCTATCAATAAAAGCTCAAAATGTATTGTACCAATTCGTCCACTCTGTATATTTTCCGGAAAACTCTGGAATTTTTATTTTAGGGAAACTCGCTATCCGAGCAAGAACTGAAGAGTTGCTATTGTTATTGGACACCACTGTTGAATTGTGTAAAGATTCCCCGTTAGAGGACGTACGACGATGGTGACTAATAGAGCTAACAATTTGAGATTTAACATCACAGAACAATTCCTCATAAACTTGACGTTTATTAAAATCGTGCTGCTCACCATTTTGCTCTATTTCTGCTTGAACGTCATTTAATTGCGAAAAAATTGAATCAACCATCACCGCACGTGTCTCCAATTCACTTAAAGTCAACTCTTTAGCCCGTTTTTCGATAACCACTTTTGACCGTTCTAGCGAGTTTATTAAACTTTCCCTAATCGGGTTCAAATTCGTTTTTTTTACTTTTTGGTCTCATGATCCCGTTTCAAAAAATTTCAAAAAACACTAACGCTTGACTTTACTATTAGCCGAAATTTAATTTATTTTGTTATGAACACTTTAGCACACCTTTATATATTTTCCTATGAAACTCGCCGTTATTAATAACTGTACCACTTCCCTGACCTTCCTTTATGCACTCAAGGTTGTCCTAAGCTGCTTGGAAAAGGAGCGAACGTGTACTGTTACCCTTGTGTAGTTGAAAATAGGATGAATGCGTCAAGATTTAGCTTCTGCCCTTAAGATTTCCACCTCAAACCACCAGGTTCTATAGTTGACTAATGACTGCAACAATTCTGCCGGGGAGTGATGGATTGATGAATTCCACAATAACGCTAATGAGATAAAATATTCCAGGTTAGGGCCCGAGAGATAATCGAATCAAGCCACCAGATTATCCAAATAAAAGACTGGAAGTGACGACGTCTTCAATAGATCCAATAAATCGCTGGAATTCCACAGCACTTGGAATTGAATTACTTCAAAACGATGAAGAAAATGTAATTTCAAAGGTTATTGAAATAACCTTGCTCTGCTACCATGAATTGACGGCAATGCTATTTTGCATTGACGGAATTGCAACTTGTTTATTTCGACGTAACTTAACAACTGAACTTAAAAACTATCAAAAGAAATGCTTAACGCTATCACCGTACAGAAAAATACATACGAATATATGTACATACCCTGCAGTTTCACAAGTAGTGGCTGGCAACATTTCATCGACTACATCGCCATTGATTTTTCATTGACTACATCGCCGATTACATGGTACTCAGTGGTAATCTGTAAGGTAGTGTCTCCAGAGATTTTCTATTGTTTTTCTTAACCTGTCGACGAAATGTTACCGATAAATGAGTCGACGAAATGTTACCGATAAATGCGTCCACGAAATGTTACCGATGAAGTAATCGACGAACAGTAAGGCATTACAAAAGCGGACATCGCCTTGTTAAATTCGCCGCTCAAAAGCATTGCTGGGAGTTTAGCGAGTAGTCGACGAAAGGTTTGTGGTAGTCGATGAACTCATCAGCGTAGAGTCGATTACCAATACTGCAGGGTAGTGAGTGTGATATGTTTACGTGATATACATATGTGTAGAGATAACTGTAGGAATCGAGAGAAGAGTTTAAGTATAAATAGTTAAGTATGCATAGAAGTGTTAGGCGCGTACAAAACAACAACAGCGACACAAATGGGAACAAGCAATGATCGCAACGAATACTGGTTTTAGCTATGCAGTGGATATCATTGTGCCATTCTCTCTCTGCTATATTCTGACAGCATACGCTTGCTATGAATTTACATTGCTTGTGATATGATTGTTAAATGGTGGTTGTTTTGCACACTGCATGCTATTGTTGTTGTAAATACTTTCTGCTCAGTGGGCCGAAGGTGTAATGGTTTCCCTTTGTTTGCAGTGGGTGGAAAGCAATAAAAAATTTGTTTGGCCAAAACAACCACTTCTAATAAAACTTTTAGTTTCTCCAAAACAACGGATGAAGCACATCTGGCAAATATTAATTCTGTTTCCATTAAGTTCTAAATAATAATAGTTAGCGTTATTTCTGTTTTTTGGATTCCGTATACTTTTGTTGTTTATTTGCGTCAATTTTCTGATACTTCAATCAGTGATGATGTGTATAGAACTGGTTCGTTGTATGATCCAAGACTCCAATATATATTATAAAGTATGGATTGCTCCTCAAATGGTATTTTATTTCTACATTGTTTCCGGCATGGTCCCATAGGAACACGTTTTCGTTCATCAATTACCTTTCCCAGTTTTCTAATAACGGGTCCGCCAAATAACTTTTTTTTTAAAAATGCTATAAAAAAAACTACTGAATATTTTCTCAAATTTCTTCTTCTATTTGAAAGTACAATCCCTCCGGTTAATAATGGAAAATAATTTCATTCAAATGGCTGCCTCGGCTGGCCATGCAGTAGCCTACGCCATCGGTCCAATTTTTAAGCACATTATCGATTGTTTGCAGCTGTATTTCACCAATGGCTTCACGAATATTGTCCTTTAAAGCGTCAATTGTCTCTGGCTTGTCGGTGCAGCACTTATCTTTGAGGGCACCCCACAAATA
Organism: Phaonia tiefii; assembly: GCA_963931995.1. Classification (NCBI taxonomy): domain Eukaryota; kingdom Metazoa; phylum Arthropoda; class Insecta; order Diptera; family Muscidae; genus Phaonia; species Phaonia tiefii. The sequence continues at coordinate 195,184,805 of OZ008367.1, forward strand.
ATAGACCAACGGTGTCAAATCGCAGCTCCGAGGTGGCCAAACGACATCAGCTCTGCGGCTGATAATGCGATCTTCAAACACAGGGCGCAAAACATCGACTGTAGCTTCGGCTGTGTGGCACGTAGCGCCGTCCTGTTGAAACCAAATGTTGCCAATATCCTCCTCTTCAATTTTTGTGAACAAAAATTCGTTCAACATGGCCCGATATCGATCGCCATTGACTGTAACGGCCACTCCTTGCTCATTTTCGAAGAAAAATGGCCCAATTATGCCTCTGGACCAAAATCCGCACCAAACAGTGACCCATTTTGGGTGCATCGGCTTTTCAATGTATGCGTGCGGGTTTTCTGTGCCCCAAATGCGACAATTTTGCTTGTTTACATACCCGCCAAGATCAAAATGAGCTTCATCTGAAAATATGATTTTTTTGCCAAAATCGGCTAAATCGGCATCTGCAACATTACCATGATTTTCAGTGATGTCGCAATATTTCCCAGCGCTGTTCAAGCGTATACACAACCATATTCGTTCAGCGGAAGGATAAAAATAATTATCTGTCAAATCAGACATGAGCTTAGTGTTACCATTCACGAAATATGCTTACTTATCCGGTCTCGGACAACCCCGGGGGGTCAGGGACCTTACAAAACGAAGATAACATATTTCGCCAACCAGTTCGATCTTTTGCTTTATTTCTCCAGTTGGCAATACCAAGTGTACGCAGGGATTCGTCAACCTGATCCCTCCAGCGGAGTCTTGGTCTTCCTATTTTTCGTCTTCCTTCGAGTTCGGTTTCGAAAACCCTTTGCGCTGGTTCATCTTCATGCATTCTACTGACATGGTCTAGCCAGCGCAATCGCGTTATCTATTAACTATGTCAATGTCAGGATAAACCTCATACAGCTCATGATTCATGCGTCGCCGATACTCGCCGTTGTGCACTATAGGGCCATAAATTCTTCGGAGTATTTTTCTCTCGAAGACTCCTGCAGATGTTTCGTCTGATTGCGATAGGACCCAGGATTCTGCGCCATAAAGCAAGACAGGTTGAATGAGAGTCTGGTACAGCTGGACTTTTGTTACTCGAGAGAGGGCTTTATCTCTAAAGTGCTTGCTTAGCCCAAAATAACATCTATTCGCAAGCACAATTCTCCGCTTGATCCCAAGGCTGACGTTGTTGTTTTTGTTCACGGCAGATCCGAGGTATATCAATTCGTCCACTACCTCGAAGTTATAACGTTTATCAACGTTCACGCTTTGGTCTAATCGCGTGGAGGCCCTGTTCGTTGAAACCATTAATTTTGTCTTGTGCTGATTTACCGTCAGACCCACTTTTGCTGACTCCTTCTCAATTCTCGAAAAAACCGCAGTAACTTCTCTAATTGTGCGCCCAATGATATCTATATCATCAGCATATGCGTCAAGCATGTGACTTTTGCTGCTGATGGTTTTATTCATGTTGACTGCAGCTTTTCTCATAATGATCTCCATTAGGATGTTAAAGAGATCGCACGATAGGGTGTCGCCTCGCTTAGTTTCGAAAGGTTCGGTAAGATCCTTACCAACTTTCACTGCGGATTTGGTGTTCGTCAAGGTCATCCTGCAAAGGCGTATGAGTTTTGCAGGAATACCAAGCTCAGACATTGCTTCATAGAGTTTATCCCGTATCGGACTATCGAAGGCCGCTTTATGAACGATAAATAGATGATAGGTGTCGATTTGTTTTTCGTGTGTCTTCTCTAGGATTTGGCGTAGCATGAAAATCTGGTCAGTTGTCGATTTTCCAGGTCTAAAGCCACACTGGTATGGTCCAATCAGGTCAGCGATAATTGGTTTTAGTCTTTCGCACATTATACTTGATAGAACCTTATATGCTATGGATAAAAGGCTTATTCCACGGTAGTTGGCACAGATAGTCGGGTCACCTTTTTTAAATATGGGACACAGTACACTGAGACTCCAATCGCCGGGCATGCATTCATCTAACCAAATTTTGCTAATGAGCGGATGCATGTACCTTATCAGCTCATCGCCGTCAGCCTTAAACAGCTCCGCCGGTAATCCTGCGGCTTTGTTGTTCTTAAGCCGGGCAATAGCTGTTCTGACCTCATCTTGGTTAGGAGGGGGCAATCGACGTCGTCGTCCATATTGTGATCGATTGTCCCATCGTCATTGGATATCTCAGGTACTAGTAGCGCGGAGAAATGCTCTCTCCATATTCCCAACATGCTCTGCACATCTGCGACGAGATTTCCGTCCTTGTCTTTACAGAAGGGGGGCCCTGAACCATGTCCATTAGTTCCGTTTTCAACCCTTCGGTAGAATTTTCGGGCTTCGTTCTTCCTTCTGTATGTCTCAATTTTCTCACTCTCGCGCTTTCTCCACTGCCGTTTCTTACGCCTAAAGAGACGGTTTACCTCCTTTCTCTTCTCCCTATACCGCTCTAGTTGAAAAAAACGTTAGATGGCGGACCCGTTATATGATTTCCCTAAGATGCGGTTCTTCTTTCTCTCTTTTCTTGACTGAGGAATTTCAGCGCGTGTATCAATAGATTCTGAGACGTGGAGGCGCTCAGTCTTCTCTGGACTAGCTTCAGTAGATTCTGAGATGTGCGAAATATCGGTATATGAAAGAATGAAATCTCGGTCCTTCACTGAATCGTCGGAATCACAATCAATATCGGATAAAGAAGTTTTAAATGAAGTATACTCAACAAAATCTGCATAAAATCCAGAGATCAAAATGTTTAAAGGGCTACATTATCAATACATTGTGTAAAAAATGTATTTTCGCAAAAAGTATCGCCGATTGCGGAAGTTAAACTGTTCAATCGTAAGTATTTTGAAGGCCACTGGTTAATTTAAATTTTTTTTTTGCTTCTCATCTGTGTTCCCTTCATGTATTTTCTGAGCCATCCTTAAAATTCTTGCTGAACTTAACGCCGTGGTTTCCTTGAAATCTACTTACGAAAAATAAATTTACGGATTCTGTTTTAAGTCTGTTAACCGAGTTTAATTTGTTTTTGAATTATCTGTATTATATAACGCGCTACAGACACACGTGTTCTAGGCGAGACGAACGATAAAAAAAAATCCAATGAGTGTTCGAACTCACGGGCGATGTGTTAACACCTTTTTGCTACACGGTACCTGTTCGATTTCTATGAACACATTCGTAAATGTTACATTGGAAAATAAAAAACAGCGTTCAATCATATGATGACGTTACAGTTAAATAATATTAATACTTAAAATTATTTAAAGACCCAGTGCAAGCACATGTGTCATTATATTCTTGCTCAATACTTTTTTTTTATTCCCACAAAAGTCAAAGAATGCAAAGCAACAGACACTTGTACATACATACATACATTGTTATATTCGTACGATATAACCGAAGATCAACATAAAATACTTTTTTAATATTACTCCAAATTAATACTCCAAATTAAAACACTTCAATCTCGGCTCGCCGATATCGGATCGCCTTAATTTTTGCCCTAAACTCTTCGTCGAAACCCGCACTAGCTTTTTAATCCAAAAATTAATAAAATCGGCTATGAATTTCCGGAGAAAATCGCGTGGGAAAATTATATGAAAATCGTCCAATAATCACTTTCAATACAGACTGCCAAGCAACGAACAAACAAACGATGATAAGACAAAACCGAAGATCAACAAAACACTTTTTTAATATTACTCCAAATTAATACTCCAAATTAAAACACTTAAATCTCGGCTCGCCGATATCGGATCGCCTTAATTTTTGGCCTAAACTCTTCGTCGAAACCCGCACTAGCTTTTTAATCCAAAAATTAATAAAATCGGCTATGAATTTCCGGAGAAAATCGCGTGGGAAAATTATATGAAAATCGTCCAATAATCACTTTCAATACCGACTGCCAAGCAACGAACAAACAAACGATGATTTACTCTTACAAACCTAACACTTGTGTATGTATTAAATTTATAGTTTAGTGCCCTAGAGGCGCGCGTATAGATGTTAACACATCAAAAAATTAATGTGAGTCCGATCACAGGGGAGATGTGTAAACATCTAGTAATGAAAAATTTTTTTTAAGTTGGAAGTACTTATGCTTTTAGTACAATTTTTTAATTAATCAATTAAAAGTATGAAAACTTTCAATATTGTAAATACATAGGAATTTGATGGTTTTTGTTTGTTTTATTTAACTTATTTGGTTAGTAAATGGGCACACTGCAGTATATATGTACTGCATTAAAAATTACAGTAAGCAGTACATTTACGGATTACTGAAAAAATTCAGTAAATTTTTACTGATAATGAAATTTAATTTGCATTACCAGTCAAATCATAGGGCCGTATTCATAATAATCATTAATCGGGCATTACTGATTACTAAAAATTCAATGCACCTCATCATAATCATGTAGGCACTTTATAAAAATTGCTGAAAAAAATTTTAGTAATCAGTAAAAATTTACTAGTTAAAGAATTATTTTTATTGAAATTGTAGTAGTACTGCAAAGTGCCCATCTATGGTAAAGTACAAATAGTTAATATTGGCTTATGGTAACTAAAATAAGATAGATAAATTTTTGATTCGATTGTATTTAAAAATCTATGGAAAACTGCATCTATAGTAGTGGAATTGTTAGTTGTGGGGGTTTGTGGAGAATTGCTCATATGCAAGTGGAAAACGTCAAATAAAAATTTTGATAAAGCTTCCGACTGTGGGTTTGCACAATTTGAATTAAAATCTCCACCCATAATAATTGGCATGACATGGAGATTGTTACCCAATTGTCGTGCACCAGCTTCAGTGTAAGGCAACAGTACGTAATGAAGATATGGTATAATCTTAATTTATATTGGAATCTAATAGAAATTTTATTAGAATTAACATTACCTCCATTCAGCTTTGATACACTTTGTGTTGTTTTATGTTCTGAGTTATAATTTTTTTGGTGTTTTGTAAATTATTGTACTACTTTGTATTTGTTGCGGTTGACAAGTTATTAATCAGCTGTTTACTTAAATGTAATGCATGTAGTTATTTTACAACAATGGTTTTCGAAAATTAGTAGCTACTATTGCACACTAGATGGTGCTTATATAGAGCTGTTAAGTGTGAATGACAATCTCAAAGACGAAGAAGACTTAATGCTCGTTCACAATGATAGCAACAAATTCAACAGGCGTTCACAATGCAAGCAACAAATTTGTTCGAATAAGTTCGAAAAAACAGCTGACTGGCAACATTGTTTACATTATACAGCAATATACATATTTGGGGATTGAAAACCATGGAGAATTGCATTACAAACGAAAAAGCAAACAGTAAAAAATAGAAAACTTAAATGTGAGACACCGGCCTCAGATTTGTACTACTACCCGGAGCAAAAAGTATTAAGTGTTTTTCTTTAGAAAACTTTTCAAATTTTTCTCTAGAGTTTTAAAATTTTTCTATAGAAAAGTTGTCAAATTAAAAACTTTTAAAACATTTCTATAGAAAAATTGTAAAATTTTATAGAAATCTTTTAAAATTTTTCTATAGGATTGTTTTAAAATTATTTTATAAAAATTTTTTGAAATTTTTCTATAGAAATGTTCTCAAATTTTTCTATAGAAAAGTTTTAAAATTTTTCTATAGAAAAGTTTTAAAATTTTTCTATAGAAATGTTTTAAAATTTTTCTTTAGAAAAGCTTTTAAATTTTTCTATAGAAATGTTTTCAAATTTTTTCTATAGAATTCTTCTCAAATTTTTCTATAGAAATATTCTCAAATTTATCTATAGAAAAGTTTTAAAATTTTTCTATAAAAATATTTTAAAGTTTTTCTATAGAAATATTTTAAAATTTTTCTTTGGAAATGTTTTCAAATTTTTCTTTAGAAATGTTTTCAAATTTTTCTATAGAAATGTTTAGAAACTTATGTTCCATAATATGTCGTGGCCTTGGACGGTTTCGATAAACTTGAAAATGTCAACTTTTTTAAACTTTTTTCTTTTGTTTATTAATAAAATTGGCGCGAACTACACTTACTACAAACAACTACACATTTCACATTTGCAGTGTTGTATTCTTGGTAATAAAAAATTATAATTATATGTGAAATTATTGTTATTGGCAGATTCTACAGATAATATTATTTACTAAAATGTTTGTTTTGAGACAAAATGTTTACATTTTCATTCATTCTTTCAAGTTTTAAAACAAAATTCGAAGTAGAGCACCCCTAGCGGTCAGTAGAATAAACTGATTCGAACAAATTCCAATTTGAAGTAGAAGTAGAACCAACTTCTATGACAAATTTGAATTCCAATTTCACGAAAAACATGAGAGGACATTATATGTAATACTGTGAGTGGGAACGAGAAAGGCTTGAATTACAAATTCGTTGCTGCCATTGCGAACGCTACTTTATAGTTTGACAAGTTTAGTTTTTAGTTTTCCTTATTTTGTTTTGTTTTAGTAAATTTCTTATTAAAAGTTCAAAAAATCTTTTTAAAAGTTATTAAAATTAAATGTTTTTGTATTCATTTTATTTATTTGTTTTCATTTGCCTACGATAACATAATGTACGACAATTAGTGAAAATTAGTAGCTACTATTGCACACTAGATGGTGTTGAGTATATTGTATGCAGCGTATGATTATGCTAATACACTCATACATAGCTCACACCGATTTGATAACGCTTTACGATTGGTTAACGAATACATCGCACATCTTACTCTAAATTTGTGATTGTATTGTGAAAAAAATTTTTAACCCCCGGCGTATAGATGTTTACACATCAAAAGAGGAAACAGTCGATCGACCTATTAAGGCGTTGATCAAAGGTTCAAACGTGATTACACTGTAAACGATGTTACAAACGTAAAATGTTATTACAATATAACAAGTGTTGCCATTGAAAACATACTTTATATTGTATCTAAATACACTTTTAAGAAACGTACTTTTAGAAGAATATACTTTTGCGGGTTTTATAAAAGCATATATTAAAAAAAAAATTTGTTTTGTCTTTGGAATACAACATAACTGGATATATTTTCCCAGTTTCATTGAATAGTATTTTGATATAACGACATAATTAAAGATATGTCCCTTAATTGGAAAGAAAATAATTTGGAATAACAGCATTTTTGGAGATATGTGAGCCAATAGATTGTGGTACAACAGTATAATTTAAGTTACTTTTATGCTAGGTCTTAAGTTTAATTTGGAATAATATCACAACTCAGATATGTTGTTACGACTTCCTATGGCGTACATCTCCAACAGTTCAAAGTTGACTGAGGAATAGACGCACAAGTAACTGGTTTGATATAAAAATTGGAGATATGCTGTTATTCCGTCAGTAATTAAGTGACACAGCGAGATATGCCAATAAATCTTGCCTAATATCTCGCTAACTAAACAAGTTATCAACACCAAAATTTGCCATAATTTAGAATCGAATATGGGGAACATCATGCAACTATTAACGCAGTTTCAGCATATCTCGAGTAATGCTGTTATGCCTTGTGATCACAGATTTATTTACAGCATTAATAGAAGTATTTTTTCATGCTGTTTGCATTATTACAGAAAACTATGGCATACTGTTAGCGCTATCGAAAAAATGTTGAAATAAAAATTATTGCATACTTTTTAGCGTTAACGAATAAATTTTAAAATATTTTCCTGGGATAATTCACTTTTGATCTGGGTTACCATTGAAATGTTATTTTGGTTTTATTACAAATAAAATACAGAAAAGATCAAAGATAAGATAATATAGCAAATCTTGGCGTGAGTCAAGTTAGGTGAACCCATAGAGTAAATCTTAGTAGAGAAAATATTTGGCTCATCTGACGTTTCCTTTCACACTCTTCGTGATGCGGTCGGTGTGATAGACAGATGTTTGACGAAAACTGACATACACCAGGTGGAATTACAATAACTTCTAGCTTTAATTTTTCATGAAATGTTGTTGAAAAATTGTGGAATTTAAATGTGTTGTAAACTTTTTTATTGACTGTTATTGTGAGCATACATTTGTGTTGTATTTAACACAATAATTTTAACACACAAACCGAAATGCCGTTGTTGTTATTTTGTTCGTTGTTTTAAATCATTGCCTCTATCGGCATTTCAACATCAAACGTAAGTATCACACCAGGCCAAATGTCATAAATTTGGTGGGAGAACTATTTTTTTTTTTTTTTTTTTTATTTACATTATAGACCGGTCTATAACGGGAGAGCAAGGATTATAAGTTCACACGTTACAACCAACTACAGAAATTCTTCACCAGTTGGTATTACACTAACATAAATAAGTATAAAAGCACATCACGAGATATTAACATAAGATACTTCAATATATAATAATTACGAGCAAAACGAAAACCAAATCATAAATCAGACCAGATAGTAAGGATAAAGTAAATTAAATTTACATATGTACGTCAACGAATATACAGCACTAATGCAATCGGTTCAAATGACAAATTATGCTAGACTTTGTCGTTTAGATCTACTATAGGTATTAATCTATGTATGAACCGCTCACGACTTTCTAGGTTTGCAAAAATATGCTGCACACACTTTTCAGCAGTGACTCCAAGCGCTGATTCACTTACAACTCGTACAAAACTTTAAATGTTTTTGGGAATGGCATAGAAAATATATGTACAACAAGTGCCAAATTATGTATATTAGACCGACTCACAAACAAAAGTTCCTTGTATCCACCCCTCAAAATGTACCTTGGTTTGTTTTATGATGTTTCCCAAAATATTTCGTGTCTTGCATTAAGATCCCTTGAGCTGGATCGTTTTAAAACAAGTAATTTTTTTTAGTTTTAGTTTCAGAGAATTTTATACTCTAACTAAGGACAATGTATACAATGTGGGTATCGCATAAAAGGATTTTCTAAGGCGCGTCCAGCACTATAAAAAACATGGCAAAGAATGTCCTGACACATCGTTTTCTCAGCGATATTCTCCAAAAAAAATAAAAAAATTTTATGTTTAAGTTTCTGATTTAAATGTCAGATTGACATATTTTAATCCTTAGCCGATTTAAGTTAATACGTGGTGCTTCAGTTTTTTTTTAGAATTTCGCATTTTCTGCGGTGATTTGGACCAAATTTTGAATATTTATAATTACTGCAATCTGACATTTAAATCAGAAATATCTCCGGCATAAAAATTTAAAAAAAGCGTTTTTTGCAAAAAAAAACGGTGGTGCAATGGTTAGTGTTCGCGGCTCTTGTACATGAGATCCTGGCTTCGAACCCTGGTCTGACCACCTTAAAATTTCTTTCGGCGGCGGTCACCTTGCATAGTGACGGCGACACTATCGAGTATATAGCCATGAAAAGGCTTCTCAAAATACCGTCCGGAATCGGTGTAAAACTGTAGGTCCCAATCAGTGTGAGTGAAAACTGGAAAGCGCACAGCTCAGTGATTGTGAGAAGATCTCCCCTGTCCCTTCATGGCATGTAAAGGGAAACCATTTATTTTATTTTTATATACGGTTGGATTCGCCAAAAAATTGTCATTCTTATGACACTAATATTGTATACATTGTCTTTAGCGGAAGTACAAATTTTGAATTTTCTAAACTAAAAAATATCTTTTTAAAAACGGCCCAGCTCACGGGATCATAATGCTAGCCATGAAATATTTTGGGAATCATCAGAAAAAAAAACCATCGTACATTTTGTGGGGTGGACAAAAAACACCTTTTTCTCACCATACAACGTGAGTCGCTCGAAAGTAGCATTTACGGAATTGCTTGCTCTTGGATGTCTGAACGCTATTCCTCATCGTGTTTTCAAAAATAAATACTTTTACTTAAATCCACTAAGTAAATATTTAATATCTACAAGGAACAAGTATAAACGACGGTTTCAGAGATGTCATGACCGCTCTTTGAAAATAACCATAAAAGCTATAATAAGAGAGCTCAATAAACTAATTTCTGTACACATTAATATGGCGAAAAACAAAAACTGGGCAAATTTCTTATCAAAGTTACGTACTGGAAGCAAACATTTTTGGAAAATCGCTAAACATATTAAAGGAAAGAGAAAATCAGTCGGGAAACTGTTAGTTAATGAGCTCACTCATACGTAGTGAAAGTCTTTAATTTTTGTATTAAATATTCATAATTTCCAAAAGATTTTAAAAGCGCAAAAGTAGTCCCAATCCTGAAAAATGGAAAAAAACCCAAAACTTCCATCCAGTTACAGGCCAATTAGCCTGTTAAACACATTAGATAAGGTTTTTGAAAAATTAGTGTTTGCCAGATTAAAAGTTTTTGCTGATGATCACAATCTTATTCATTCTTCTCAATTCGCGTTCAGACCTGAACACTCGACAGTGCACCAATTGACACGACTAACAAACATGATCAAAACTAATAAGAACAAAAGACATTCTACAGGAGTTATTCTCCTTGACATCGAAAAAGCGTTCGATTCCATATGGCACAGCGGGCTCATATATATGCTTTATTAAATGCAAATCCCATTATGTCTGATTAAACTAATCAAAAGTTTTCTTACTGGCCGAACTTTTTGCGTTGAAGTTGAAGGAGAATGCTCTGAAACGAAAAGAATACCTGCTGGAGTACCCCAAGGCTCAGTTCTGTCGCCACTCCTCTACTCGTTGTACATATCTGATTTTAAAACACCTGCCGAGAGTGACGTGGCTTTCTATGCGGATGACAGTGCGTTTATTTGTCATGGTAAAGTTTCGAATGCTAATGTCAAAAGAATGCAAAAAGCTTTGCTCTCAGCAAGCAATTATTTTTCCAAATGGAAAATTAAACTCAATGAGGAAAAATCACAAGCTATATTATTTCCTTACAATAAGTCGCCGAAAAGAATTCCATCCCGAAAGGTGACAATAGCTGGGAGGGAAATATCATTCTCCAAAGCCGTTAAATATCTTGGAATAACTTTTGGTGAGAAATTAAGATTTGAGAAACATATAGATGACGTTTGCCAAAGGGCTGTTAGATGTGGGAGAGACCTGTACCCACTACTAAACGTAAGGTCAAAACTAAATATAAAGAATAAACTGCTTCTTTACAAATTGTGCATAAGGCCTATACTTTCTTATGGCTGCCCAATTTGGGTGGGATGTGCAAAACGCACAAAAAACGATTACAAATTATCCAGAACAAAAACCTTAAGATAACCCACAGATTACCGAAACGATTTCCTACCACGGAATTACACAGAAGGACAAAATGTAAAATGATTGACACATTACTAACTGACTTGACGCTGACATTTACTGAGGAATGCAGAAGGTCAAAATACGATCATTTGAGAAGTTTGTCTTAACAATTTTTAATCCGTAATACACATTGTGTATTAATGAATTAGACATTGTTGTTAGAGCATCTCATAGTTTCCTTATCCTACCGAGCTTTGTATCGCCTAAAGCAAACGACAAAAAACCTATTTTAAATAAAATAATTTATAGTTAAAAATGTATTGTTATTGTAAAGTATATAATAGACTTATGGTCTATTATTTGTCTTGATCAGCCTTTAGTTGTCCGGGTGTAACTATCATCAACACTGATGCACAATGTACTGTACCAAATACTTATATACTGTACGCTTCTAAATATGGCGTTACTTAAGTCAAAATGTAGTTTACTCCACCCAACTGTTTTAGTTCAAGTCAAGGTTTTCACACTTATGGTTTTCATTCAATAGTTAATAGAATTTATCAAGACCTGCCATTGGCACTTCATACGACCTTAAATTCCACTAAATTTGATATCAGCAATACTATCTTCTACAAGTACATACTTTTCCACATGTGTAGTACGTCCGTATGTAACGGCTTTTTCAACAGAGACGCTACAAAAGTAAATCGATAGGGACGGCAAACGACGCCATATTTTTTCCCGCTCTTTTGGCATTTCTCTTCAGTAAGGTTTGCCATTTCATCATGGAAAGATATGCGAGCCAACAACGAGTCGAAATTATTAAAATTTACTACCGAAATTTGGAGTCAGTGGCCTCAACTTCAGTGGCCTCAATCATCTTCAGCGATGAGGCTCATTTCTGGCTGAATGGCTTCGTCAATAAGCAAAATATGCGTTATTGGTCAGACAGCAATCCACAGGTAATCAATGAGTCATTTGGTGCGGTTTATGGGCCGGTGGCGTCATTTGGCCGTACTTCATCCGTGATGATCAAGACCGGCACATTACTGTGAATGCGAATCGCTACCGTTCAATGATAACCGAATATTTTTGGCCCCAATTGGATAATATGGACTTGGAGGACATGTGGTTCCAAAAGGACGGCGCCACAAGCCACACAGCGAATGCCACAATCAATTTATGGGAAACCAAGTTTGGTGAACGTGTTATCTCACGAAATGGCCCAGTCGATTGGCCGCCTCGGTCGTGCGATTTGACGCCGTTAGATTATTTCCTGTGGGGCTACGTCAAGTCTATGGTCTATGCCAACAAGCCAGCGACGATTGATGAACTTTGTACGAATATCGAACGTGAAATTGCAGCAGTATCGGCCGATTTATGCTTGAAAACCGTCGAAAATTAGGTTCAGTGTCTGGACTTCTGCAAACGTGCACGTGGTGGCCATGCAAAAGAAATCGAGTTCCATACATAATGGCATCGAACGTACTTTCACAGGAATAAAGAATTTCTTTGGTATCTAAAACCGGTTTTGTTTTATTTAAAAACAACTTTTGTAGCGCTCTTATTGAAAACCCCTTTACATATGTATGTATGTACATGTACATAAATATACATATGCAAGGCTATCTTTTGTTGCTTTGCCGGTTGCCTGTGCCCAGGAGTCTACATACTATTAGTTTCAGGCTGGTGTCATGCAATCTACATTTGTATTCCATATGGCAAATGATAATGTTGCTTCTTCCTTTTTGTTTATATCCTTTAATGGTTTATTTTAATAATATTTACGCCATACAATTGTCTATATAACTAACTCATTTGTCTCACTTGCTGTAGAACATTTAGCAGTAGAAAATTTGCATGATAGGGAGGACAAAGAACATAACATACATAGCTAAATATGTAGAAATATATAGGGATATGCACATACAATGAGGGTCTATTACAATTGGTGCTGGTTTATCGGCAGACTTGAGTGCGTTTGTTGAGGGCGGCATCAAAAGGATGTCATGCATTGCAATCAGTTCGTAGTCATTGTGGTGAATATAAACTGGAAACAGTCGGAGCCTTGTATCTTATTAGTTTTAAATTAAAATGGTTTGTGCCTCATCTGTTGTTCTGTTTAGTTGCATTAAATGTTCATGGTTAAATTGATACTACTCAAAGTGATACGTTGGAATTTTATCGTTCTTTATTGAGAGGTATAGGGATATGAATAATTATCAGGGTGGGTCCTTACCCACACATTTCTAACCCATACACACATTACCCATATGATCTGGTAAGCTGGTAACACTATGCAACAAAGTGAAAAAAAGCTGATCAAGAAATGCCAACCCTATTTTTACGTAGTTTAGCAGCCTTATTTAAAAAAAAACAGTTTTTTTAAAAATTTTTTTTTACAAATTTCTTGTTTTTCAAATTCGATTTTCTGGAAATTTATCTTAAAAAAATGTCCATAAAAATACCTTTGAAATGAGTGAAGACGTTTCAAATCACAAAGCTTGGTTGAGAACTTATTGAATTTAACATTTCAAATTTTGCATTTGTTTTTGGAGAAAATCAAATATTTTTCATTTTATTTTATCATAAAAAATAAACAAAACTAGATATATTTTTTTTATTTTCCTATATAATACACTGGACTGTTCTTCAAAATTTAAGACACATACCAAAGAAATCAATACAGAAATACAAGAGTTATAGCTATTTTAGTAGATTAACCCAAAATCATTTTTTTAATTCTTCTTTACATGCGCGTTAAAACATTGAAATGCTTACATTGGACAACTTCTTGATACTGTATGGTATTTTGAGCGAAAAATTAAAAAAAATTATTTTGGGAAAATTATTAAAATTTAACTTACCATTTTGAAAAACAAGAAATTTAAAAAAAAAATGTTTTAAAAAAACTGTACCATTCAAAAATCTTTGTTGTTGTTTTTTTAATAAGGGTGCTAAACTACGTCAAAAAATTGGGTTGGCATTTCTGGTTGAAAAGTCATGTTGCATAGTGTAATCAGCGGTTCATGTGCAAAATCTGGTAAGCTGAATGCATGCCTGACGTTGGGAGTCTTAGCGTGATATGCCCTTTATTTAATAAAGTAGACCTGAGCATATGTGTCAACTGCTGCGAAATCAGGCTTAATCCAATTGTTGCAGTGTGGCTCCGTACCTAGACCATCCGCAACGGAACAGATATCCACATTACTCCAAATTCTTTCATAAACCCCATGGAAAGAAAATCGGCATATATCTTCTTTGTTGTTCAATGTGAAGCTGCTTTGGATAACCCGATATGTCGAAAATTTTACGAAGCTTTGTATGAGCTTGTTATCCCTGCTAAACTAATTCGTCTCTACAGAATGGCACTGACGGTCACCAAATCCTCCGTGATAGAACCATTTTGTACCAGGTGAGGCCTTAGGCAAGGCGACACCCTATCAAACTATTTCTTTAACTTCGAAATGTCTTGCTTTATGGTACAAAATTCTTTGTCATATACCAAACAGATGAAACCTCTCTGGGAGTCTTCGAAAGAAGATGCACCGGAGAATATATGACAATTTCCAGGATCTACGACGTATGAACCACGACCTGAGTGAACTGTACACTGAACGGAAAAGCATCATCACACGAATGAAAATGTTCATCACCCCAACAACTTTTGTCATCGAAAGTGAGCTAACGTAACGTTTCATTCCTGCTAGGAAAATGTGTTCATCAATTGCATTTTGTTCGTTACTGTGGTGAAAGTATGGTTGCTGCTGCAATAAATTTGCTTCATTAATGCAACGAATTTGTTCATTGCTGCTATGAATTTGTTTCATTGGTGCAACGAATTTGAGTCATTGTTGCAATGAATTTGTTTCATTACTACAATGCCAATAAATAATTGCAAACACCCTTCAAAACTTTCATTGCAGTAATGAAACAAAATAACTAAAAATAACACTAGCCAACAGTCGTTTTGTTATTTGTTTCTAGCATAGTTTTTCTCATTGATTTTGACCTACTGAACACGAAAATGAGTTTTAAAAATTTTTCTGTTGATTGGTTTTCGAGATACAAATTTTTGAACTTTTTTTTTTAAATTTTTGGAGGTACACTTACAATTTTGAGCATATCTTTCGTCTTCTTTGACGTATTTGATCCTCCTAAATTTTCAAATCGGGTGAGTAGTTTTGATGTTGGCGGCTTAAAAAGGTTAAAAAACTGAGTTTTTTTGTAAAAATGTGGCAGAAAAATTCATATAAAAATTCATATAAAATATAAAACGCGATGCTAACGGCGATTTTGGTTTTTTTACGTATAGCTGGCATTTTTCCAAAGAAAATAAGCACTTACTTAACAAAATCTGACAACAAATGGCGGACTTATAATTTTTTTGGTAAAACACCGAAATTCCGCTATTTCACGATATTTTGATTTTCATTATTTGCACAGCTTACCTACCCAACGCAAACGAATAAATACATTTGAACTTAATTTAAAATAAACAAATTAGTCTTAGTATATTATTTTTTATTTTATTTAGAGCACTACATACTCAATGTATGGCACAATTAGAAATGGATGTGCCAGGTTAGCTAAACTAACGAAATTAACCAAATCAACGCCCATAAAAAATGAGTAGAAACAAAGATATAACTGTACATTTTATGCCATGTGGAAAAACAGCTGACTTCTTCTTTGTTTTTTGTATTCGCTGCAATTGGTCTCACGTATTAGGGTCCAAATGTAGTCACCCATCATAGCCGTGTCATAGATGCCCTGATAGCGTCGTTCCATAGCCTTCAATTCCTGATGAAAGCGCTCGCCGTGTTCGTCGCTCACGTCTCCTAAATTCTCAGGGAAAAAATCCAAATGAGAATGCAGAAAGTGTATTTTAAGTGACATGTGCACTCCTACCCAAAAATGAAAAAAAAACGAGAATTAAAACGCTATTTAAATTAACATTTGTTTCAAAAAAACCTACCCATTGCTTCATAGTTCTTTACCAGATCCTCAACTATGTCCTTATAATTATGGCTTTTGTTGTTTCCTAAAAAGTTTTCCACAACAAGCCTGAAGGAATTCCATGCTGCGGCTTCGATGGGTGATAACAGCTTCGGGAATGTTTCATCTTTCAAAATTTTTTTTATATCGGGTCCTGCGAAGACTCCTTCTTTAATTTTTGCCAGCGAAAGGTAAGGGAAAATTGACCGTAAATAGGCAAAAGCTTCACCTTCTTTGTCCAATTTTTTGGCAAAATTTTTTATCAAACCCAATTTTATGTGCAGCGGCGGAAGTATTATATTTTCACGGTTCTGGTTTGAGCTGAACATTCGCTTCTCCAACTACAGGTTTCGTTCGTTCCGGCCATTTTTTTTTTGAATATAATGCTGATCACATGGGACATGGGACTGTCCGTGGAGGTGGAAAGTTTCTGATTGCCATTCACTTGGGAGTGGCCAGAAATGATTCCTTCATTGGGCAGTCCAAGCAGCTCACTACTTCCACGCAGTATGTCCTGGGCAATGGCTTTTCGGAAACCTCCGTTAGCTAGCTAGAGTGAGAAGGCGAAACAAATGAGCATCAAATCAGGTATAGTAGGTGACTGATGTCACTGAAGCTCATCAAACAATCGGGCATATTCTTTTGTCCTTAGAAGGCGGATGAGCCAAACATACGGGCCAACGGCGGATAGAAACTAAAAGAAGAAAATCCAGGTTCAACATATCGCATCCTGGTCAGCGTCTGATCCATAATGGGCGGCTGCAATCAAATATCCTGGCAGTAGGTAAAATGCAAAAACCCGGTGGGCTGGGTTTGCCTCCCGCCACCGTTCATAATGGCAGTGAAAATACAAAAACGAAACAGAAAACATAAACAACCCCTATTTGTTGACGACCCCCGCAAACGTTATAAGGACCACGATTTACGGATATGCACTTGGAATGTAAGAACTCTATATAGATCCGGTGCAAGTATCCAACTGGCAGATGTCCTCGAAAGTTATAAGGCTGACATTACCGCTATCCAGGAAATGCGATGGACAGGACATGGCTGCACAAGAAAAAGAAACTGCGATATATACTACAGTTGCCATGAAAAAAAACATGAATTTGGTTGTGGATTTGTAGTTGGCAAAAGACTGCGACATCTAGTCTCTAGGTTCAATCCTGTGAGTGAACGAATAGCCACAATCCGCATAAAAGCGAAATATTTTTATATTTCCCTAATTTGTGTGCATGCCCCGACAGAAGAGAAAGATGATGATGCCAAAGACATATTCTATGAGCTCCTAGAGGAAACGTATGACCGCTGCCCTGGCCATGACATTAAGATTGTACTAGGAGATTTTAATGCCAAAGTAGGAAGGGAGAATGTGTTTAATCCAACTATTGGCAATTTCAGTCTTCATGCTGACAGTTCCGACAACGGTATGAGACTGATTGACTTTGCCGCGGCAAAAAACATGGTCATCAGTGGCACAAGATTCCAGCATAAAGACATCCACAAGGCTACTTGGGTATCCCCTGATCAAAGAACTAGGAACCAAATTGATCACGTGGTAATTGATGGAAGGCACTCATCCAGTGTAATGGACGTACGAGTGATCAGAGGAGCTAACATCGATTCTGATCACTACCTGGTAGCAGCAAAGGTTCGCACAAGATTAAGTAGAGCGAAAATCGTACGAAACCAGACGCAGAGGAAGCTGGACATCGGAAAGCTGCAATTACCAGAGGTAGCCACAGCCTACTCAAGGAAGCTCTCGCAACTTTTGGCACAGAACCCACCCCCTCCCGATGACGATCCTGATGCGCAGTGGAAACCCATTTCCGACTCTATAAAAACTGCCGCAACAACCGTACTTGGTTTCGAAAAACCGCTTCGCAACAAACCGTGGTACGATGAAGAGTGTCGCATAGCAAATGACGAAAAGAACGCTGCACGTATGGTAATGCTTCAGTCAATTGCAACGCGAGCTGCAACTGAGCGGTATAGGGAGAAGAGAAAGGAGGTAAACCGTCTCTTTAGGCGTAAGAAACGGCAGTGGAGAAAACGCGAGAGTGAGAAAATTGAGACATACAGAAGGAAGAACGAAGCCCGAAAATTCTACCAAAAAGTTAAAAACGGAACTAATGGACATGGTTCAGGGCCCCCCTTCTGTAAAGACAAAGACGGAAATCTCGTCGCAGATGTGCAGAGCATGTTGGGAATATGGAGAGAGCATTTCTCCGCGCTACTAGTACCTGAGATATCCGATGACGATGGGACAATCGATCACAATATGGACGACGACGTCGATTGCCCCCCTCCTAACCAAGACGAGGTCAGAACAGCTATTGCCCGGCTTAAGAACAACAAAGCCGCAGGAGCCGATGGATTACCGGCGGAGCTGTTTAAGGCTGGCGGCGATGAGCTGATAAGGTGCATGCATCAGCTCATTAGCAAAATTTGGTTAGATGAATGCATGCCCGGCGATTGGAGTCTCAGTGTACTATGTCCCATATTTAAAAAAGGTGACCCGAGTATTTGTGCCAACTACCGTGGAATAAGCCTTTTATCCATAGCATATAAGGTTCTATCAAGTATAATGTGCGAAAGACTAAAACCAATTATCGCTGACCTGATTGGACCATACCAGTGTGGCTTTAGGCCTGGAAAATCGACAACTGACCAGATTTTCACGCTACGCCAAATCCTGGAGAAGACACACGAAAAACAAATCGACACCTATCATCTATTTATCGATTATAAAGCAGCCTTCGATAGTCCGATACGGGAGAAACTCTATGAAGCAATGTCTGAGCTTGGTATTCCTGCAAAACTCATACGCCTTTGCAGGATGACCTTGACGAACACCAAATCCGCAGTGAAAGTTGGTAAGGATCTTACCGAACCTTTCGAAACTAAGCGAGGCCTCAGGCAAGGCGACACCCTATCGTGCGATCTCTTTAACATCTTAATGGAGATCATTATGAGAAAAGCTGCAGTCAATATGAATAAAACCATCAGCAGCAAAAGTCACATGCTGCTCGCGTATGCTGATGATATAGATATCATTGGGCGCACAATTAGAGAAGTTACTGCGGTTTTTTCGAGAATTGAGAAGGAGTCAGCAAAAGTGGGTCTGACGGTGAATGAGGACAAGACAAAATTAATGGTTTCAACGAACAGGGCCTCCACGCGATTAGACCAAAGCGTGAACGTTGATAACCGTTATAACTTCGAGGTAGTGGACGAATTTATATACCTCGGATCTGCCGTGAACAAAAACAACAACGTCAGCCTTGAGATCAAACGGAGAATTGTGCTTGCGAATAGATGTTATTTTGGGCTAAGCAAGCACTTTAGAGATAAAGCCCTCTCTCGAGTAACAAAAGTCCAGCTGTACCAGACTCTCATTCAACCTGTCTTGCTTTATGGCGCAGAATCCTGGGTCCTATCGCAAGCAGACGAAACATCTGTAGGAGTCTTCGAGAGAAAAATACTCCGAAAAATTTATGGCCCTATAGTGTACAACGGCGAGTATCGGCGACGCATGAATCATGAGCTGTATGAGCTTTATCCTGACATTGACATAGTTAAGCGGATCAAGATAACGCGATTGCGCTGGCTAGGCCATGTCAGTAGAATGGATGAAGATGAACCAGCGCGAAGACTTTTCGAAACCGAACTCGAAGGAAGACGAAAAATAGGAAGACCAAGACTCCGCTGGAGGGATCAGGTTGACGAATCCCTGCGTACACTTGGTATTGCCAACTGGAGAGATAAAGCAAAAGATCGAACTGGTTGGCGAAATATGTTATCTTCGTTTTGTAAGGTCCCTGACCCCCTGGGGTTGTCCGAGACCGGATAAGTAAGTAAGTAAGTAATGCTGATCATCAGCGCGGCTATTCCAAAGGCACAGAAAACAGCAATGTCGCGTATAGCCTCCTTGGAGTCCACACAGAATGGCCACAACTTTGAGGTCGGCGCATATTTTCCAATTATATTTGCTATACTCTATGCATTTCAGCAAAATGTTCATAGTTTCATAGTTCTCCTTTGAATGAACCGCATGAGCAATAGGAAGAGATGGCTTTTCATTCCCATTATGTAAGAGAACTGCCTTCAAGCTCTCTTTGTTGCTGTCAATAAACAACCTCCATTCATTGGGGTTGTGAATTTGGTGAAGCTCTTGGAACAAGCCGGAAATGTCGCTGCAAAAACATATTTGGTCTTTCTTTGTATAAAATTTTGCATACTGCTGGTGACGCTTCCTGTACGCTGTTACTTTCACTTCTGAATCCGCAAATCCACACTGTACCATCCGAGACGCAAAAAGTTCGGATTTCTCCTTAGTGAGACCAAAATCGCGCACCCAATCGTTTAGTTCGGCCTGTGACAGTAATTTTCGCTTTCTGCACGCCCCAAATTCGCTTGCACTTGACTCGGACTCTTGATCTGACGATTCTGCTTTTTGAAGAGATGCACCAGGGCACACTGGATATGGTACATCATTCGAATGTGGTACTGGAAGTGCAAACGATCCCACTTGAGCGTAGTTCCATTTTAAAAATCTCCCTACCCCACTGTTTGTGGTGAGGCAAAAATAACAGTCTGTGGAATGGCATAGCGGCTTTTTCCACATCATTGGTGTATCGAATTTCATATGGCGCCTAAAATTAAAATAAATTACTATATTTGCTTTGCTTAATGTGTTTAAATAAAAATTCTTACCTTCCGCCAGCTGCCCAGTTGGTTAGGATTATATAGCAAAGATCACATAGCGACTTAGGTGTCCATGATTCTGTGATATTTGGTGAAATACCAAAATAATTCAAATAGTGCAATTGCACTGCTGGAGTAAACGTGTGTGCGCGATTATTCTTTATAAACTCGCCACAAACATTGCAGAAATTGTCTGGATTGTTCAAACACTCGAACACACGTAGTCTTTTACTCATTGTCTTACTTGTTGGGTAGGTATTTATGCACTTAAATTCAATTTGTTTCACTTTTTACTCGTACTACTCGCGTTCGTAGACACTTGTTGAATGACAAAAAACGATAAATGAACACCTATAAATACTATACCTGGCTATATACCTGAATCAGCAAGTGTGCGTTTCAAATTGTGGAAAAGTTTCCAAATAATGACCACTCACAAATGTGGGGGGAATTTCTGTAAAAAAATCCGATACAGGTAGCCATCGGGAAAACACACATCAATAAAAAAGTGTAATTCCCTTTAATTGACTGTGAACGGAGTAGCAGTCATAAAGGAACACCAAGAGCGTCCACGCACATTCAGAAGCGTATATTGCTCTGCAACCACAATCATAAAAATTAAATAACTATCTGTGTATTACTTATTTTTTTAATTCTGAGAATCATAAAAATTACGTAAACGTTTTTTCCAAACAATTTTGTACATGTAAAGTGGGTTTGCCAAAATTCGTATCGTAAAATGCACCTGTGTTTCTATGTTCTGCATTTTCATTATACCATTTTCTTAAAAACATCGACGAAACGTCCCTACGGTATTGTAAATAGGTTTTTTACAATTATGAAATATTTGTGTTATTAATATTAATTTAAAAATTTTATCAAAACTGCTAAGTGCTGTGACATTTGAAAAAAAATTCCAAAAAAAAAAATTGCTGATTTCACTAAATTTTTGAAATTTCACGTCCCTTGCCAGAACAGAAGACATTAACCCAGGGTGGTGAAATTTTGAACAGAAGTAACTTATGTATAGGAGCAACTGTTCCGTTGTATTCCAAAAGGATTATAAAAAACTTGCTTTTTCGATCCCTCCTAGTAGGTTAGCTGTGCAAATAATGAAAATCAAAATATCGTGAAATAGCGGAATTTCGGTGTTTTACCAAAAAAATTATAAGTCCACCATTTGTCGTCAGATTTTGTTAAGTAAGTGCTTATTTTCTTTGGAAAAATGCCAGCTATACGTAAAAAAACCAAAATCGCTGTTAGCATCGCGTTTTATATTTTATATGAATTTTTATATGAATTTTTCTGCCACATTTTTACTAAAAAAACGCAGTTCTTTAACCTTTTTAAGCCGCCAACATCAAAACTACTCACCTGATTTTTCTGAGAATCAGTTGTAGACGGCTCAATTTGCTTTAATTTGAGTAGTAGTAGGATCAAATACGTCAAAGAAGACGAAAGATATGCTCAAAATTGTAAGTGTACCTCCAAAAATTTAAAAAAAAAAAGTTCAAAAATTTGTATCTCGAAAACAAATCAACAGAAAAATTTTTAAAACTCATTTTCGTGTTTAGTAGGTCAAAATCAATGAGAAAAAGTATGCTAGAAACAAATAACAGAGAAAATTTTGTTATTTGTGACCTAGTGTAATTAAACAAAATAATTTTGCCTCATTACTGCAATGAAAGTTTTGAAGTGTGTTTGAAATTATTTATTGACAATTGTAAATAAATACACTTGCAGGTGTTTTGATAACAATTTTTTGAATTTTTGTTTTTTCGAAAATGGTCTTAATTTGTTAAATAGATTATATCATTCCATGTTGAATTACTCGTAGGGAGAAGATTGTGGTAGTCGAGGGGTTGAATGTTATTGTGGCCGTCGTATTCAGGTCCTGCACTTAAAAACAAATATGAGGAATTTAGTTTTAAGATTTCTTATTAAAATATGTACATATCTAGTATGTCTGTACTTACCATGAACATATGCACTACTCCCATATTCTCTACTCCTGGCCGTCGGTGGTGCAATGGTTAGTGTGCGCGGCTCTTTTACATGAGATCCTGGGTTCGAACCCGGCTCTGACCACCTTCAAAAAGCTTCTCAAATTACCGTTCGGAATCGGTGTAAAACTGTAGGTCCCAATCAGTGAGTGAAAACTGGAAAGCGCACTGGTCAGCGATTGTGAGAAGTTCCCCCCACTCCTTTCATGGGATGTAATGGGAAACCATTTATTTTATTTACATCATTGTTTTATTAAATCATGCAATTGTTGTTGTGTTGAGGGTTATGTCATTGTAGCACCAAATCTCCCCCTCATTAAGCCAGTGATCGCTCTGCGAGCATTTTCTTAAACTGATCCTTTATTTAAATTTCGATTGTATTCATTTGATTATACGTTGAATTGTTATTTTTTATGTTCGTCGTACTTGAAACACTTTGTTTCTTTGAGTTCTTAATTTTCATTAACTTCGACTGCCCGCACAAACGTATATGTATATGGCTTTCGTTTTTTTCTAAATCCAAATACCAACGCAACGAAACAGGCGCGACCGAATTATGATCAAAACACGAACCTTGTGGTGCGATTTGTACCGTCACGCGCATTAACACACACAAATGTTCAGTTACATATGTTTTTCGGGATAGTTTTTCTCATAGAATAAATTTATAGTAGAGCCGCCACTTGTCTCATCTGACGTTTCCTTTCACACTCTTCGTGATGCGGACGGTGTGATAGAGAGATGTTTGACGAAAAGTGATATACACCAGGTGGAATTACAATAACTTCTTGCTTTAATTTTTCATCCCATTTTGGTGAAAAACTGTGAAATTTAAATGTGTTTTAAACTTTTTTATTGACTGTTATTGTTAGCATACATTTGTGTTGTAATTTTAACACACAAAACGAAATGCCGTTGTTGTTATTTTGTTCGTTGTTTTGAACCATTGCATCTATCTGGTATTAGTAAAGCAATTCTTTTCAACATCAAACGTATACATCACACGAGGACAAATGTCAGAACTTTGGTGAGTGAAAGATTTTCTCTACCCATATTTACTCTATGGTTTTTCTGCTATCGAAGCGTCACTTTCTTTGCTGTCGTGTTGCTCCTTGCATTCTGTTTATTTATCTATTTGATTTATAGATTCGCAAATTATACAAACGATCACAGCAAACACATAAATTCACACACTTTAGTTTTCACAATGAAATATTATTACTAAGTGTAACTAATTAGTCTGTTTTAAAAAATTTATTTAAATTATTCCAGCGGAGAAATATGTCTACCGCTTTCGGTTGTTGCAATCGAACTGATTTAAGATGTGTACGTGACCCACCAATCACGCTCACCATTTTCTCTTGCTGGCCTCTTTTTTACGCTCGCTCATTTTTTCGACTGCCTCTCTCTCAATACCATCATAAAAATTAGTTTCGTTACAATAACGAAATTGTTTCGTCAACTAAACATGTTGACAAACCTCAAAAAATAAATAAATACAAACTATAAAAAGTAAGCGATAAACCAAATATCAGTAGTTTAAAACTCATGCCTTTACTTTATTTTAATTTACAACCCATTTTTCTACAAAATTCAAATTAAATAAAATTGTTGCAGGAACGAAATGTAAGTTGTTGCAGCAACGAAATGAAAAATTCGCAAAGAAGTCAAGTATGAAATTTTTCGTTGGCGGAACTACCAAATTGTCACTTTTCACTATAACAACGTAAATATAGTAACGAAAATGTTTCATCCATGCGACGACGCGTTTTTGTTTCAGTGTACCCCGACATTGACATAGTTAAACGAATTAAAATAACGCGGTTAAGTTGACTGGATAATGTCAGTTGAATGGATAAGGATGAACCAACGCTCGAGGTAATCGAGGACGTAGTCGAAAAATGTCGAAAATTGGACAACCAAGTCTTCGCTGGAAGGATCGGGTGCCAATGCTTGGTACCACCAACTGCAGAGCAAATGCAAAAGCTACAGCCGTTTGGGGTAGAATGTTTCCTTTATTTTGCAAGGTCCTAAAATGCTCATAGAAAACTCTAAAATTATCCAAAGAAGTAACATAAATGTTTCAAAGAAATTCAAACAAAATATATTTAATAATCTGTAATTAAACTACGAAATTTCTCTCACTATAGAAATTACCTATGAACATATGAAGATCCTTAGAAAACGATGTGAAGTAATAAGGCGTTGTGGTAAGTCCTTCAGGAAAGCGGTTAGTTGTGGGCTTAGGGAAATAAGTGAAGTAACAACTTAGGGAATTATTTGGTTTTAAATAAAAAATTAAATAGAAACATAAGTACATGTATTTAGTTAAAATAGGGCCAAATATATAAAACAAAGCATTTTATATTTTATACAATCATTATGGTATTTTAGATTCAAGTCGGTTTTATCCTCATCTGCATCCCCACAACTGCTGCAGTAGCCATGCACTGAGATTCCAACTCTAGACGTGTGCCTGCCTAGTAATCAGTGAATAGTGATCGCAGTTACTAGCATAGAGATATGTTGTCTAGGGATATATATCAAGTTGAGGATTCGATTCAGGTCATAACTTGACCATACTTCCTGCCTTTTGTGCAGCCAGACGACCTAATATTCCCATATCTGAGAGCTTCCGTAATAAGCATGAGGTTGCATGCAGAACGGGGCATACCCACATACTCCATACCCAGTGCAATGGGTAAGGTAGTCCCTAATTCATTGGAATGTATCTGTGCCCCGCCATCCATATAAGGTAAATATCGAACTACTTGGACATCTCATTTAGAGATACACGGCAGTTGTTGGCAGTTCTCGATATCAGGAATACAGATTGCAGAGATTTTGAAGCTGTCTGGCCATCAGAACAGTTATTGATACCACAGGCGGCGATGAAGTTTATTCCCTGCCAAAAGAAAACCCTCACTTTGCCGTCTAGTTTGGAACCATCAATGTATAAACCTAAACACCTTCTATAATCTGGCATGCGCTCCTGCCACTTGTGTTTCATCGGGGTACGAGTGGAGTATTTTCACTCAAAGTTTCTATTGTGGATTGCCGCAGATTTCTTAAAATCGTCAAGTGATCCATTGCGAGGAATGTCTAAGGCGGATTGATGTCTATCCAGCTATTTGCCATCCCAGCAAATATAGTGGCAACAGATGTAGAATAACCACCAAACCTTCGGGAGGGGTTATGCGAGGGGCAACCGTGACACACACCATTGCCATTTTTTGGACTTTTGTCAACAGGCTTAGGTAAGTGGATTGTTCCAGTACTGGCCAACAAACGACAATGCCGAAAAGCAATATCGGGCGGATAATAGCTGAAAATATGCAATAACATTGAATTTAACTTAAGGCCAGATTTACAACCATTTCTATACTATACAATTTTTTGCAATCGATATTTTGAGAGCTGGTATGAACATTACACAAACATAAATATTTAGCTGGAACAGTATTAATGAGATGTGTTGGTTACATATTTCACTTTCATTACATCTGGATAATAACTATGTTTATTATTGTTGGGAAACATGAAATTACACAAAACCCTTATTGGCCTAGCGAGAAACGAGCTGCTGAGAGCTATCGGGCTATACCCATTGCTCATGGGCAATGCGTAGGGGCTTCCCACGACGCACAGTGGTTCAAAATCGTTTTCCATCAAACAAAATCAATTTACGTCGGCAACCTAGTAAACATTTTGTTGTTCCGTAACAAACTGATTGTAGCTAATGAGTCAAGGATTTGTTTGAGACATTGACAATTTCGATTAGAAAAGAAATCAATCTATAATATTTTGGTATTTTCGAAATTTTCGTCAGATATTTTGTCATTTGTATCTAGATGGCGCTGTTTAAGATAAAAGGTTTTCCAACAAGAGGTGTTATTTTCCCTGTATTTCGGTAGCTGTCACTTTTGAAGCTTTTATTTTTTGACATTTGACGAGTAGAAACTACGCCATTACTAAAAATGGAACGATACACGCTTCAACAACGCATTGAAATTATTAAAATTCACTACAAAAATGGTGAAAATCTTGCAGTCACATTTCGCAAAACTAAAGCATTTTTTGGGTCTTCGTGAAGCACCTTGTCGGACCGCAAAACAGAAATTGGTGAAAAAATTCGTACTGTTGGGACAAGTTAGTGATGTGAAGAATAAAACCCGTGCACGTCGCTCAAGAACAACTGAGAATATTGCTGCTGTAGCCCAAAGTGTTGAAGAAAACCCAGGTTTGTCCATTCCTCGTCTTTCTTTGGAATTAGGCATTCCACAAACGTCATTACACAGTATTTTGCATAAAGACTTGGGTCTTAAGGCTTATAAAGTTCAGTTAACACAAGAACACAAGCCGGCCGATCATCAGGCAACGAAATCATTGCTCTTTTACGGGAAAAGTTTCCGGACCGTGCTATCTCTCGAAGAGGTCATCACAATTGGACACCGAGATCTTGTGATTTAACATCTTGCGACTTCTTCCTTTGGGGCCACGTGAAAGATAAGGTCTACACCAATAGCCTAGCGTCGATTCCAGACCTCAAAGATAGAATTCGTGAGGCTATCGAGGACATACGGCAGCCACTTTGCGATTTAGTTATGGAAAATTTCATGAAAAGGATATGGTCCTGTAAGCCATTTGGCTGGTGTTGTTTTTCATTATTAACGGCGTACCTTCCTCTTTATTATGAAATAAACATCCGATCATTTATCTCAAAAAATTTAATTTTTCTTTGAATACCAAAATAACACCTCTTGTTGGAAACCCCTTTATAAGAGCCACGAAGTTGCCGATAACTGAATGCTTTTGCGTAAGCGAGTATCAAAGAGAACAAGGTGCAGCATCGAATGCATTAACAAAATATCTTTGCTTCAAATAAATTAATTTGATTTACATTTTCGTCCTATACACATTTTCGAGTTATTTCGAGTTACGGGTTGTATATTTGAGCCAGAGTCTCTGTATGGGAATGTAGAAGTGCACTGACAATTCGATGCAACCAACCAAAGCAGGACCCAAATTCATCTATGCCAACAACAATATACAATGCACGGAACAATACGAATACATATACGGTAATATAATTAACGAGACAGGACAGCATCGAATCTTCCTCAGCGACGATATTAATGACGGTCTTGTGGCACTCGGCAACATCCAGCTATCTGATACCGATGCAGATTTCATCACTATGATGGAATAGGATAGGTCTGGGCTGGAAGCCAAGTCCGGCAAGAGCACCATGGGTACCGCCATTGAGGGGGTACGACCAGAGAATGGAAGCTGGATACGAGCTTTCACAGCGCTATCTGAGGAGTAAGCAGTCGAAAGACAGAACATCCCTCTCAGTGCACGATAAACGCTTACTTGGGAAACATAAGTTCCACGTAAGGAAGTATGAGGCTCTGATGAATACTACCGTTGTTGAAGTATGCCCTCCAGTATGTCTGCCTAGTTACGGATGATGGCAGACATACTGCACAAGGCTCACCCAAGGGCAAGAGCTCATAAATACTAAAAGTGGATCATCCTGCCAACGCGGCCACGTCTGGTCAAAAATATGTACAGACCACAATCAAGAAACAGCGCTCCAATGACTCCCAGGCCGCTAAGGGCAAGCGGGTCAAAAAATATGAGAGCCTTATATCGGCACCCGAGCTCCAAGTGGCGTTTCTGGACCGGACCAATCCGGAGGGTAGAATCTCCAGAGAAAGATGGTTGTTGGTAGAAGAAGGTATATTGGCGGAAGATGCATGAAGCCAAGCAACTCACGAAGATGTTGATTTCACAGAGGTCGACGGGGCCAACTGGCATAAGGGCGTGAAGTTTGTTGACTGCAGCAACCCTAGAGCTCTAAAGTTCTTGTCAGCAACAATCAACAATCTGAGCGAACTGTGGCCAGATATTGACATCTGCATCGTTCTTATCGATCAGATCCCGAGCTGGACCACAGTCAGAGTATGGGTCCCACCGCCCATTCTGGAGGACGAAGTTTTTCTAGCCCTCATTAAAAGACAGAATAAAAACCTGGAAGTGAAGGACGGGAAGATAGACAGTGAGAGAGACAAAGGAGACGGTAATGGCTTATGGATTAGAATATGTTCAGAATCCCTACGTCATCTGAGACTCTCAAACGGCCTGATTAAATTCCATCTAAACCGACTCCTGACGTCCGTCCCCGACGAAGAAGAGAGTGACAGAAATCCCGAGCGGCATGAAGGTTGTGCAAATTAACCTGCATCACTCTGAAATAGCACCGGACGAGCTGCTGAGAACAGAATAGGAGAGAATAGACGTGGCCTTTATACAGGAGCCTTTGCTGACGGGCAACAAGGTCCGTGGTCTCAGGTCACGTAATCTGGCAATCATTTCCCCAAAGGAAAAAGGTAAGATTCGTAGCTGTATCATAGCCTATAGAGATATTAATTTAACATTGATATCTTGCTACAGCGACGAAGACCTTACAGTAGTGGGAATGGAACGCCAGGATAAACCTATGCAAGTCTTCGCATCTATGTATCTGCCATTTGAATACAACGACCCTCCCTCGGACAAGGTACGATCTCTCAAAGGATGGTGTAGAAGTAGAGGACACGACCGTATTATCGAAGGAAATGAGAACGCCCACCACACTATTTGGGACAGCACGGACATAAACAAAGGAGGTGAGTCTCTACTTGAATACCTTTTATTCATTGTTAAATTTTGTGGCCTTAAACAAATTGACCCACTATAGTTTATATACTATAAGTACTGTACACAAAAATAAATATTTTAACAAAAAATTTAACTGTTGACCAAAAATATCTGAAACTGCTGTTTAAACTGTTTAAACCAATTGTGATATTCGCAGGTGTTCCAAATAAGAATGTGAATAATTCCGGTTCCGAACGGTATTTTGAGAAGCTGTTTCATGGCTAAGTACTCGATAGTGTCTCTATCACTGAGCGAGGTCACCGTCGTCAAATGAAATGTATGGTGGTCAGAGCAGGTATCGAACCCACGTTCTCCTGTGTAAGAGCTGTGCACACTAACCATTGCATCACCGACGGTCTCACCGCCTTTAACGACAACTGTTCTTAAATACCAAATTTGGAAGCATTATAATATGTGGTGAGCACCCCTACGCTGCAGCCTATATTGACCATGCTTAAATCCGGCGCTGTTATCATCACAAACATTCATAAATGTATGGATAAGAAAAGTACTCAATTCAATCAACAGACCTACTGAATAGAGTGTTCAAAAGGCCCATCCAAAAACCCGGGTTATTGGTTGTTTCGAAAAATTATATTTTCCGAACATTGGTTTCACCGGTTTCGGTTTTAATAAACTAGTATTACGAACCTATTGGGTTGGAAAGAACGAGTTTTCGGTTTTTTTATTCCAAGTTATTTTCAATTATTTTATTCAAATAATTAATTATAATCTATAATATAGGTGCCATTTTGTTAAATGACCTTCTGCCATCGTTCAGGAACCCATTTTGATCCCAGATTCATAGAATGACTGGTCCGTACCACAAATATACTCCAACACCTCGGTTTTTAGGTCCGCTTCTGTATTGAAGGATTTGCAGACTCCGCAATAAATGAAAATCCGAAGGTGCCAGATAAGGAATATTAGTTGGATGTGGTATCACATCCCATCCAAGCTCCGATATATTTTGCCGAGTCTGGAAATATGTGGCAAAACACATGAACCGCCCAGGCCAAAAATAAAATTTTGCCGATTTTTATAAAATGTTGTTGATTTCTAGACACTTCTATCAGTGGTCCGAAAACGAACTTTTATCATTTTTGACCAAATTTGCGTAGAGTTGCCAGACTTCAAAGTTTATGAGTTTTGCCATGTATCCATGCTTTCCCCGCAATTCAAAATATAAGCGATTTTAATAAAATTCATTAGAAAACGAATAAAAAAAGGAAAGGAGTTTTGAAAGTCATACGAAACCATATATGTATATAGAAAGCTGGACACCGGAAAGCTGCAATTACCAGAAATAGCCACGGCTAGACCTCACTCCCGCCTCTTAATCCTGAGTCGCAGTGGAAGTACATTTCCCACTCTAAAAAAACTGCTGCAGAGACCATTTTTGGTTATGACAAACCCCTTAAAGACAAACAACTGTACGATGAGAGTGTCACATGGCAGGTGATGGAAAGAGCGCTGCACGTCTGGCAATGTTTCAGTCAGTTGCAACGCAAGCCATGATGGTGTGGTATTCGGAGATAAGGGGAGAGGAAATCGGATTATTTCAGAAAAAAAGCGGTTGTGGAGAAAGTGCGAGAGTGAGCAAATTTAATCTTACAGAAAGAAGAATGAGGCCCGTAAATTGTATAGAAAAGTACACAGCCAACCCAATGACCATGAATCAATGCCACCCTCTTGTAGAGATAAGGACGGGAGTCTGGTTGGGAATGTACTGAGAATGTTGGGAATGTGAATAGATACTTTCTCTGCTTTACTTGTTCTAGGAAATGATGGCGTCAATTGACCCCCTCCTAACCAAAGCGAATTTAGAACTATTATTTTCCGGCTCAAGATCAATAAATCCGCTAGCGCTCATGGAGCACCGGCTGAGCTGTTTTAAGGTGGCGTCTGTGAGTTGAAAACATGCATCAGCTTATATGCAAAACCTGGCTAGACGAATACATGTCCGACGATTGGAGTAGCATACTGTGTCTGGTTTTCAAAAAAGGCGACCCGAGTGAATGTATAAACTATCGTAAAATATGCCTTTTATCCATCGCATACAAGATCCTCTCGAGCGTAATTGAACGTAATGTTGCAGACCTGATCGGACCTAATCAGTGTGGCTTTAGGCCTGGAAAGACAACTGGAAAGACAACTATCGACCAGCTATTCACATTACGACAAATTCTGGAGAAAACCCACGAAAAACGTAGCGACACTTAACTGTACTAAGCTGAAAAACTGTACTAAGCTATGTCGCAGCTTGGATTTCCTGCTATGCCGACACACCATTGTAGATTGACACTGATGACAGGACCTCGCCGGACTATTTTGTAGGAGACGAGGCCTCAGGCGAGGCAACGTCCTGTCGAGCGATGTCAACATCATTTTAATTGAGATCAGCGTGAGAAAAGCTGCAGTAAACACAAATTAAACTATCAGCAGCAAAAGCCACATACTGCTCGATTTAGTCCTGTTAAATCTGAGAGATGTTACTCCAGTATTTTCGGGAATCGAGAAGGAATTAGGGCTGGAGAAAATTAATAGTTTCGACAATCGAACATCCACACGATTGGATGAAAGGGTGAACGTTGATAACAGTTATAATTTCGAGGTAGTGAACGAAAATATTTACCTCGCATCTGCAGTAAACATAAACAATATCGTCAGCCTGGAAAGCAATCGGAAAAGTGTGTTTTAAAACAGGTGTTATTTCGGGTCAAGCAAAATCTATCAGACTCTCACACAACCTGTCTAGCCTTATGACGCAGAATCCTGGATCATATCGCATGCTGATGAAACACCACTGGTAGCTGGAGCAAAATGCTCCGAAAAATATACAGTCATATAAAAGAAAACGGCGAGTATAGACGACGGATGAACATGTCTGTATCACAACATCGAGGTAGTTATGCGTATGAAAATAGCTCGTCAGTAGAATGGATCAGAATAAACCACTGCGAAAGGTATTCGAAGACCAGGTGTGAAATTGTCTGCGGAAACTTTTTGTTAACAACTGGAGGAAAAAATCTGAAGACCGAATCTATTGGAAAAACATGTTATCTTAATTTTTAAGGGCCCTTGACCACCCTGTGTTATTTGAGGCCACATCAGTAAGAACTAATGATAGAAATTTAAAAAAAAAATAAAAAAAAAAATCAATTTGTTTTTTTTAGTTTTATTTAATTTTCTTTGGAAATTAGCTTTTAAGGTTCCATAGGATAAATTCAAATAATTTAGATTGTTTTTCTATTTTTATTTGAAATTTTGCTGTATAATTTAAATTTCCTGTGAAAAAATTCTGACAACCGCATGTTTTAAAACAAATTCTTTAAAAATTTAACATTGAATATACACTATAATTTTTATGGATACGATTTTGGAACAAAATAAATTTTAAAACAACGCTGGCACCGGCCGAGTAATTGCCGGTTGTTCGAAAGATTTAATTTTCAGCTAACCGGCAATCCGTTGATGTGCCAAAAACCGATTATCGGTTTTCGGTGTCGGTTTTGAATTCTCTACTACTTACTCTCAGTCACATATTAATATACACGCATGCATAACACGGTCGGCACAGTGGCCCGAACTAAAAGTGCCACAATTAAAATATATCAAATGCTTACGATATTGTAACTCTCCACCAGCTTGCTCGACCTTATATATGGAATACGACCGAGCTTGAAAATCTTCGCAAGTAATATTTCAAAATTTGTACTTACCACAACAAATTGTTATTAAAACAACTCAACGTTCTGTTTGTCAGGTTTAAATAGAAATCGATTCAAATTGACCAATCATAGAGTAAAGATACCCAGAGGTACAAACTTTTTCATCTGACGTTTCATTTCACACTCTTCGTCGAAGGATATGTTAGAGATATGTTCGACGCAAATTGACTTACACCAGGTGGATTTCCGAGAAATCCTGATCAACTTTGTCATGTAGTTTTTGTGGTGAACTGTGAAATTTGGCGTTGTTGGACTATTTGGATATCTTTTATGGTCATTATACATTTGTGTTGTATTTAACAGAACAATTTTAAAACCAAACATGAAATGCCGTTGTTGTTTCCTTATATTATTCCAATTTACTTCAACAAATTTACTTAGAGAAGTCATCGTCCCTCTACGTATCATTATTCTGTCAGTAATAGTCATGTATATACGTGTATACAGTTCTGTTGTGCTAAAAAAATTTAAAGTGAATTCGGTTTCACCAAGAGAATTCACCGGATATTCGGTGGCAGCAGCCTCTGTTTTCTTAAATACGGGTGTTGGAACCAAAATATCCCCAAACTCGGTTGTTACAGCGGACTAAACGAAAATTTGTTGCAATCGTATTGATTCATAATTCTGTTATTGCAACCGAAAACCAACATAAAAATGCATTTGAGTGAACGATTGGAATTATTTGTGTGAACGATTGGAAATTCAGTTGCCACAACCGACTCGAACATAGAGTAATGTCAAATAGAGCTGCCATTCTTCTCATCTGACATTACCTTGCACACTATTCGTGGTTCGGTCGATGCGATAGAGGGGTATTTGACGTAAATTGACTTGGTTGGTTGGTTAGGCTAAAGAAGCCCATTGTGATACCTGCAGTTTCCTCTATAACAACTATTGACTAGGCGTCTAGCCAATTTGCCCTTTCAATGAATTTGTCTATAAGCCCTACAGGAATATCGGTGCGAACTAAATGTGTTCCGAATATCCTACTTCTCATTCCTGCCTGAGCAGGGTTATCCAAGGGAAGGTGTTTCGTCATTTCCTCGTCCTCTTCCATGCAGCATCTACAGAGACTGGAGTTTCCATGTCCCAATCTTAGGACGTGTTTTCCTACAAGACAATGTCCCGTAAGTGTTCCTATCATTGTGGATAACCTGCCTCTCGGCAAGCTAAGTAGTTGACTGGTCCTCTTCCTGTCCACCTGTGCGCAAAGGACCCTGGCTTGTTTGCAGGCTGAAGTACGTCTCCACTTGTCCTTGAACATATTATCGGCCCTCTGCCTGATCTGCAAACGGCAGGTAGAGTTTAGCATACTAACACCTTCATTTGCCGGAAGAACCTGTGCCGTAGTACCCTGTCTAGCTAACGTATACACTACGCAATAGCCTGGAATGTCGCTGTGTCCCGGTACCCAGATGAACCTGATGTCTAAATACTCTGCCATCACCCTAAGTGATGAGTGGCATTCTTTCACCGTCAGGGACGTAGCAAACATGGCTTCCAGGGATTTTATAGTAGCCTGGCTGTACATATTCTCCGGACGGTTGTGACACTACTTTTCAGTAGTTCAGCAAGCTCCAGTATGGCGGTAATTTCCCCTGAAATGCACTACAGCGATCAGGCAGCTTGAAGGAGATATTTACATTTAGGTTCGGTGAATGAACACCATAGCCTACTTGCTCGTCCAACTTTGATCCATCCGTCAAAAATCTGATACTACTGGTATCCCCTTCCAGTGACTTTTCCCAAGTATTCCTGTTCGGAATAGAAGTCCTTAGATTTGTCGCTGGTAGAAGGTAGGGGATACAGTAGTCCGTTTTTACGGGAATAGAGTTGATCCGGTGTAGTAATTCAGCGTGTCCGGAATGCCCCGATATCATGACGCCAGAATCTCTAATTCTCACCAGGGATGTAGCGGCTGCCGATTCGGCCATGATATCAGGACTACAGATGTTCAGGATAGCACTAAGTGCAGTGCCTGACGTCGTGCCCATTGCCCCCCTAACGCTAATCAGTGCTGATCTTTGAATTTTCATCGAGGAATTCAAAGTATATTTCTTTTGGAGGGACCTCCACCAAACTACGGTGCCATAGAGAAGTATTGGTCTGACTATTGCCGTATAAATCCACGTGGTGATCTTAGGAGACTCTTAGGAACCCCTTTACAGCAGTAAAGAGCAACAGACGCCTTTTTCACCCTCTCATCCACATTCGGTTTCCAAGACAGTTTTCTCTCGAGACCGTCAACTGTAATTGCACCCCATTAACTGACGGCAGTTCAAATGCGGGTATTTTTTATTTCCGAGAAAACAAGATAAGCTCAGTTTTAAGTGGGTTAAGTGATAGTCCATTGTAAGCGGTCCAGTTCGAAATCAGACTAAGCAGACTGGTTGTACGAAACGAAATTGAGGTTTCTACCCGCACAGATGATAGCAATATCATCGGCATAGGCAAAGACCTGGCACTCGGCCCTGTCCAATTCAAGAAGCAGTTCGTCTCGTAGATTCTGTAACGACCTAAGAATCGTCGAAGGTTGAATGATATTGCAGGCTCCCTCGATGTCCAGGAAGGTCCCCAGAGCGAAGACCTTATTCTCAAGAGAATTTTCTATTATGCTGACTATAGAGTGGAGACCCGTCTCAGTTGACCTGCATTTGATATAGGCATGCTGAGAACTCGAAAGTAGATTGACTTACATTAGATGGAATTACAAATATTGTTGACTTAAAATGTTCATGTCGTGTTGATGAAAAACTGGTTAGATTTTATTGTTATTATTTATATATATGTGGTGTATCTACACAAAATTAACGAACAAAACGAAATGCCGCTGCTGTGATTTTGTTGGTTGTATTGATCCATTGCCTCTATCTGGTATTATTAAAGCAATACTGTCCAACATCCAACCGCCCATCTGCAACACACCAAACGTCGTAAATTTACTGAGTCAAATCGCTTCTCCATATTATTCTTCTCTATTTCAACACATTTTCAGTTGAGGAAACTAAATTCAATCGTGACAACCGCAGTTCGGCCGTAGCAACCGTAATTCGGTGGCAATAGCGGAATATACGGTTGATTCAACCTCGTTTCAGACAGTTATCTGTGTGAGTGTATGCAAGATTGGAGGGGCTCGTAAATGGTTAGTTTGAAACCTGCAGATGTTGTGACTTTGCCAAAGAGAAAACCTAGGTCAGCCCCTGTGAATTTGGAGATTTTGTTTTGCTGAATAATGAAAATATCATGTGCTCGCCATGATTGACGTATTTTATTGTCTACTCGTTTGGGAACAAATTGTTGCTGCTAGACACGAATATATTTCGTGTGGGTTTCGCCACCCATTTGTTATCGAATATCTCTACTGTATTTTTATGATATTTTCCCCAGTGTCAACTAATTTATATGCCCACTGTGCATTTCACAATATGTGCCGATTGTTTTGTTGTAGAAGCAGATGTATGAGCAAACGATGAAAAGCCAAAACTTGATGGTTTTTCGTTCTCGCTTTTGTTTCTTAACAAGAACGCAAATTCATCATACTAGACAATATTGCGTTTCTGCTGCTCCACTACTTTGTTCCCCCAGTTGCCTGCGTAATGGGATTCATAGTACAGGCTGAGCTGCATTATTTGCGCATTAATTTAAGTGAATACCCTCGTGGGTAGTCCTTGTTACGGATGTATGTGTGCATATCCGTACTTGCTCTAGCAATTGTACCATCACCATTTGCAAAATGAAACGCAGTATGCGGAATGACTTGGGATTTTTAGCCGTTGAAAAATGCACCCTGAGAATATTCGTTGTTTATTTTTATTTTTTTCTTCATTTACATTCAACTTTAATAGATTTTTAGACAAAAGCTAAAAAATCCACTAAAAGTTGGTTAGTGCCAAACAACTGCGAACCCTCGGTAACTATTTTTTTTTTTTGAGTTTACATTTTGCCTTTTACGCGAATGACTTGATGCTAAACTTGTGCTGGTTAACTACGGAAGTAATGTTTTCTGGCTGTTTTTCAACTGTTTGTTTTCTGTTTTTAGGACACCATATGCCATGAGTGTTTTGATTGCGATGATTTCACAGTTCTACTGGCAGTTATTAAACTATAATTACACGATTTCCTATTATATTCCGAGAAGGAAACGGAAACAGCTTTTTGCAATCAGCGAGCATGTGCTTTCTATTTTTTGTCTCACAGCAATGATTTTAGAATTTAATTTTCTTTTGGCTTATGACACAATAGTAACATAGCCACCAAGTATGGTGAGAGAAATAACCTGTTGTCCACGCGGTTGTTTATCAACCCGAAACAAAAGGCATTCCAAAAAGAGTACTTAGCTATGTCGAATTTCATTTTCTCAGATCCGATTTGAATTCGGTTTGAGTCCGACACATCGGATTACGCTTTGGCTGATCCGATTCGGATTTCATTCGGACACGAAATGTAGAATTTCACTTTCTCTGATCCGATTCGAATGCGGTTTCAGTACGACACGTCCGGATTTCGCATTCGCTGATCGAATTCAGATCCGGTTTGAGTCCGATATGTTGGATTTCGCTTTCGTTGATCCGATTCAGATTCGGTACAGATTCGCTTTCGATGATTTCATTCAAGTAATCAAGAAGAACTAATTAGGTGTTTTAGTTAATTTAAACTATATATTATTTACATTTTATGTTTCATAGTATTTAAATTATATACTTTATATATATTTTTCATTTTATAACGGACAAAATATTAGAGTATAATTGTACAAAATATAACTCTTTCGATAATTTAATTTTGAAACCCTTTTTTATCTAATATTTTGTTTATGTTATAATTTTCCGATAGAATTTAAAATCCGAAATAATTTCGATGCTGGATCCGATATGATATCCAATAGTATCCGATATGATATCCGTTCTCGTTTATCGATCGCATCCGATTTAATTTTGAGATCAGTTCCATTTTAGTTTCGAAATCGGATTCGACCTCATTTTCCAGCACTTTCGGAGAGTATATTCAACTTGACCTACATGTCATCAAATTTGTTGGCCATTCGACATATGTATGTCAGCTGCGTAGTCGATATCGTGTAAATGCCGAGCGATGCTTCTGCATTAGTTGCCTACATTATCTCATCCATAAGAATACTAAATAATGTGGGGGACTAGACACATCCTTGTCTGAGTCCCGCAGATGTGGTTAAAGTTTGGCTTTGTACAGTTCGCGGATGATGGACACTATCTTGTCCGGCTTCCCCTTTTTTTGACACAAGAACGACCATGCCTAAAACCCCCCTGCTCTTTCCGCACAATTTGCTCCACCACCGGCGAGATTCGCTGAATTATAAGGGTTGTAGTAACTATTACTATTGCAATTTAAAATGTCACACCTCTCCAGTACCTGTGCAGTTCTTTGCACTCCGTACGGATTTGGTTGTAGATCTGCGTACTTCTGATGACCGGCGAAATGACATATGTTATCGATGATGCACCATATTTCAACAGTTCCGCTGGAATATTATCAGGATCAGAATATGTCTGATTTGGGATCCTTCATTTTACCCAGCGCCGCCTAGTTCTCTACTTGCCACGGGGGTTCCGTTGAAATATTACTTCTCGGATTGCGACGTTAGTATACTGTACGTATAGTTAGTATATAGTAGTTATAGACGTTAGTATATAGTAGTATAGTATCGTAAAGAATTCACGCCATCGCTTTACTTGCAGATCTGCTGATGCTGGCTCCTTGTCATCATTGGCTTTTAACAATGCAGTACTCTACGAGGTTACCTGTGATTGCAGCTACATCGGTTTCCTTCACTATATTGTTCAGATAATTGTCGTAATCGGAACGGACCATGTAACCCACTGTGCGTGCTGAGTGCCGATCGTCTGATTTTAACTGTCACTTTAACGTTGGTGTCTTCGATCGTTTACGAATATTGAGCAGGTGTTCACGATTCCCAATTTCCGTCCAGGATTCTGCACTAATCTAAGGTATATTCACATATCTTTTCTCATCAAGCACCTCCTTGGCTGATTCCTTAGCTATCGAACAATGCCTGATCAGGTAACTTGACTGTCCCGTGCAAAATTTGAGCGTAGAGTTAGATCGTTAGTCATTGATATGGATGGGTCCTGTTTTTTCGATTGACAGCCCCTGCACGGAGACGAAAGGTGTTCGTAGTCGATATAAATATCAGCACCACGTCTAGTTTTGATGATCAGCAAAGAACCCATAAACATCTTGCTGACAAGTACATGGTCAATTTGATTGTAGGTTCGAACATCAAGCGATTCCCATGTATACTTGTGAATATTTCATGTCGAGTACAGAAATCGATGAGCCTGCCACCATTGCCACATCTCATAGTTCCAAGACCATGTCTTCCCATCACTTCCAGTAGGTTGGTGTTGCCCACTTTGGCATTGAAATCTCCCAGTAATATTTTAATGTCACCAATTGACACGGAGCTTAGAGCAAAATCCCGTTGGCTTTTCAACTCGTCACGAACACTGTCCTCGCGAGGCTCTGGGTGTAACAGAAACTAAATACTTGTGTAAATTTCGGCTATAAATGTCTAACTTCTGACGAGATTTGGGGGAACAAATTGGCAGACCTGTAAGACCTAATTTTTACCATGTTACCAAATGTTGTAATCTGGCAAAGTTGCAACCAATTATACCGAAGAGGTGTTACCGAAAGAACTGTTAAGAAAGATATTTCGAACCATCCGCCAAAATACTCAATTTCACAATTTGATTTTACTTTTAAATTTTAACAGGCTGTCGCCATTTAGGTGTATCTATGAATAATAAATGACAAAGAGATTCGCCAGTTGTTTATTAATCATTTACATTTCACCTCGGTATATACTAATTAGAGAGCTATAAAGTGTAGAATAATTTGTACATCGAATTTCAATCACAGTAAGCCCATCATTTGCTGTCATCACCGCGTTTACCATGTATTACCAGGAATCTATTCATTTCTGTTGTTTTACTTAATAAGACATCAGCAGGAAGCTGGACGTAAAATCAGTACGTGACTTGTGTACTAAGAGGTGAGACATTGTCTTTGTTTAAAGCGTTTAGTATATTATTTAGTAGGGACATAAATAATGTTACTACATTCACCAAACCCATTCTACGGTTAGAATTGAATTAAATTAGAATAGAGATAACCACTAGAACGGGCAGGAAGAAATTCGTTCTATGGGTCAAATAGAATACACACACAAAATTTCAGAAAAATTTATTAACCCCTTAACCTCCCCCAATGCTCAGGAAGCGAAAACAAAATGCAATTTCACATTTTAGAAAATTCTAAAATAATTTTGTTACATTTTCAAAACAAGTGTAACATGTATCATGTTGGTATGAGTACACACAGAGAAGAGATTCGTTGTCACAACTATATTTACAGCCAACTAAAATTTGGCGTCTCCTTGGACTATCACTTTATTCATTGTTCAGACTCACCAACTGTTGTGCATATAAATTGATTTGTAATTCAGTGTTGGTTGCAAGATCTGAAATATTTAGTTGAAGCCACACAGCAACAATAAATAAATGTGATCTGTCAATCGAGTTTTAGTTGTAGCAATCAAATTTTCCTGTTGTGGTGAATATTCATTAGTTGGATGAAAGAAAAATTTAAAAACTAATTCGTTTGTACCAAATAATATATTGGTATGCTCAACTAATTATGTACTTGAATTTAATGGCCGTCACAACCCATTATGAATTTTGTAGAAAAAAAAGTAAAACTTTTTTGATGTGTTAACATCCATAGGCGCGGGTACGGCCTAAATTCACAAAGTGAATACATCCAAACACAATTTGTCCGACTGCGCTGACACAGATTGTCCGACAGCGATTACACATTTTTTTGCCGTTAAACTCCTCCGAAACGGCTGGACCGATTTGTATGAAATTTTGTGTGCATATCGGGTAGGTCTCAGAATCGGCCAACATCTATTTTTCATACTCCTAAATGATAAGGGTGACCCACCCCTATATAGAACACAGATTTGTCCGACTGCGAAACTCAGATTGCCAGACTGCGAAAAACACACACTGATGTAGCGGCAGCGAATAGTTGTATTGTGTGGGTGCGAAGCACTCTCAGAGCAAAGAGAATAATGACGTGTTTGTACGTATGTATATAAAAATGAGATAGAAAGAGAGCAAAGAAAATTGTGAACTTGTGTAGCGTACATGGTAGAAATATAATGGTAGATGCAGTACGACTAAATATATACAACAAGCCAAAAACAACAGGCATTTTGTTTTTGCTCAGTGTCTGTGTTGTGTCAAGTCAGCTGATCTAAAAAATGATGAAAATGTAAACAAATTTGCAAAAAGTGCCATTTAGAAAATGATTGAGTGTTATTTGATATATTGAAAGTGTTTCAGTGTGAGAATTAAAACGTTTCTATGTAATTTTTGCAGAGAAACATTTCAAAAACAGCAGTTGCTGGCGAACGGGGGTTGCAGACAAACAAATGTAAACAAACTTTGACATAAGAGAAAA
Source organism: Phaonia tiefii (assembly GCA_963931995.1). Classification (NCBI taxonomy): domain Eukaryota; kingdom Metazoa; phylum Arthropoda; class Insecta; order Diptera; family Muscidae; genus Phaonia; species Phaonia tiefii. The sequence goes on from OZ008367.1 coordinate 195,226,633, forward strand.
ACTTACTCACACTCAGTCCAGAAAAAAGTTCAAATCAGCTGGGCTAGTGCTTCTACCATTTCTTTGTACCATGTGTAGCGTACATACTACCATAAATAACAATGTTTGTATATATGTATGTACATGTGTCTGTTGCTTTTCATTCTCTTTGTTTTTTGAGGGTATAAAATAAAAAGTATTTAGCAAGAAAATTAATGACATTTGTCTTTAAATATTTCTAAGTGTTATTAAGTATTAATATTATTTAAATGAAGCGTCATCATATGATTGAACGCCTTTTTAAATTCTTTATATTAACTTCACCTGTCTGTATGCATGTACATATGTGTGCCGAAAAAACTTTGGATTGATTTTTAACTCTTTTCCCGTGATCCAATCGAGCTGAAACTTCGCAGGCAAACTAATGGCGACGACAAAAATTTGGACAAAGGGGCGTGGTACCTCCCATACAAATCACAAACTAAAAATCCATTATTTCTGCTCCCGTTAACGGAATTTGAACAAAATTGGGTGTATTGGTTAGGTGTACATATTCTAGGATCTGCTGCAAATATGGCGGGATTGGGCAAAGGGGCGTGGTCATATATAAAGAATTAATTGTCAAATACTATGTTTTTTCTCTGTTGGTTTTTTATTATTCTGAAAGGTAAGTCAAATAAAATGTGGGTGCGGAACACTCTCAGAGCAAAGAGAATAATGACGTATTATACATACGTATATAAAAATTAGATAGCAAGAGAGCAACGAAAATTGTGTGAACTTGTGTAGCGTATGTACGAACATAACAATGTATATATGTCCATGTGTCTGTTGCTTTGCATTCTCTTTGATTTTTGTGGGAATAAAACAAAAAGTATTAGGCAAGAAAATAATGACACATGTGCTTACACTTGGCTTTAAATAATTGTAAGTATTAATATTATTTAAATGTAATGTCATCATAGGATTGAACGGGGGTTTTTTTGTTTCCAATGTAACATTTACTTTTTTCATAGAAATCGAACAGGTACTGTGTAGGAAAAAGGTGTTAACACATCGCCCGTGAGTGCGAACACTCATTGAATTTTTTTTTTAAATTGTGTATAAACAAAATTATTATTATTAATTACCACGGTTTGGATTTCGTGCCCATTTTTGATCGAAAATATGAAAAAATTTCTATATCTCGAAAATGGAGCGTCCAATCGAAAATTAACAAATTTTTACGGGGTTTCTAACGGTTTCTCACAAAGTGTTCCCATTCGCATCAAATAATTTTTAAAAAAAAAAAAATTGCCAAAATAAGAAAATTGCTAAAATTAAAAATGGCTATATCTCGGAAACAGTGCGTCTAATCGCTAAAATAATACATTTTTTACCTCCAGAGGAGGCTGTAACCAATATCTGTCTTTACCACATCATTCATTTTTTTAAAACAAATCGCTAAAGCTAAATTTTTTCGAATAAAATATCGCTAACCCGCCATTATGTATATATTTCGCAAACGGAGCGTTCAATCGGAATGTAACTAATTTTTTCGGCTTTCTAAGGGTTTTTCATAAAGTGGCCCAATTCGTATGGAGTTTTTTTTCTAAAAATCGCCAAAATAAAAAAAAATAGCTATAACCCGGAAACGGTGCGCCCAACCGCAAAAGCAATAAATTTTGTACCTCCATGGCATGTTTTAACCAATGGATGCCTCTCGTACGGCATCACTTAAAATCCATTAAACTAAAATTTTCAAATAATAATTCGGTAAAACTCACATATGTATGTATGTCCTAGTTAGAGCCATTTTTTATTTCAGCGTTTTCCATATTTTGATGATTTTTTGAACGAACGATGTTTATCACTTTCTGTTTAAAATATTAGTTTTTTGTGCAAAGTCCTAACATTCCACTACACGTAGTTTCTCTTTAACAACAAAGCCTCTTGTGAAAAATCGAATACATAACTTTGTAACAAGTATTTTTGTAACAGAAACTAAATTATGATTACAGTAACTAATATTTGAACAAGAATTCTAATATTGTACTTTTTATTAGTTGTATGTATCTTCCATTTCAGATGAATGAGGTTTTTGAAATACTCAAATTGGTAAATACAACTACAATTCGGTAGCAGCAACATGTATTTAGTAAGACCGATTTTTGATCTATCAATAACATCGACAAATAATTCTGATGCTTGACAATTACGAATTCTGTTCAAAATATAGACTTATCATGGAATTTCCAATGCCTGAATTGATTTCCAACTAATCTTTTCCCTGTGTGTATGCACAAACAGATTAAAAAAACAGTTGAGGTAAATTTATATTTCAAAGTAAAAATCGTAGTTGTCGCTGATTTAGCACTTTAATACTGCAGCTATAGAATTAACTGCATGGTACAAATAAAATTGCGCATTGAGGGAGTTAACGTGGAAAAATATTATAAAATCCGTAAGTTTCACCGGAAGTTGCGTCGAAAAACTATGCTCACAAACTTTAAAAATGTCAAGTTATAGATAAAATCTAGCCTCGAAACCATTGCCATCTTTGCTCGACAGCACGAGGCATTGAAAACACGGAGGAAAAACATATTCTGAGCTTGTTGTTGGAATAATGACTTTCCGGGTTGATACTTCGAAATATTCTATCTATACACTTCGCATATATACAGTTTCTTCGGGGTTTGTTCACCAATATTATTGACATTGACTTACGCACAGTAGTTCAACATCTGAGTTAGTCATGTCAGTGAGCTTGATTTCCTAAATTGTCTATTACACTGAGCGACAGTAGATTTAAGTACTGAATCAAACCAAAAGTTATGGAAGTTCCATGTCCATGAATTCGCACATGTGAATTTGCAGAATTGAGTTTGTATATGTACGATTGATGACCAACCGATGGTGTCAATTCAGACACAGTAGTTAGGCATCTGATGATGAACTTGTCACGGAGTTCGAAACTAGTCATGCCAGTGAGTGTGTGTTGAACTGAATTGTCTATTATTTCCAACAAAAACCAACCACTTTTCAGTTAGAAAAATGTTCATGACTTGTAAGCTTGTAGTATTAATTTCTCATAAATTAACCAAAAACTAGAATGTATTTAATATTAGTTCCTGTTTTTATGAATATGTATTATATTTTCCCCAAAGTTCCTTTTTTAAACAAAGGTACTTCTTCTATTAAAAGCTAATGCTTTTTTTAAGAAAAGGTACTATTTATAAGAAGAAGTACTGTCTGTAAGAAAAAGCCATAAGAGTATGAATTTTTTACAAAGTAATTTTTTTAAAAAAAAATTTGCTTATATTCAGAAAAACTACTTATCTCAAGAAAAGAAAAGAAAAGAAAAGGTATTATTTTATTGTTAAGAAATTGTACTTTTAAGAAAAGGAATTTTTGTAAGAATAGTTATCTTTTAAGAGATGGTATTTTTTTTTTTTTTGAAGAAAAGGTTCTTTTTACGAAATTTGTTTTTTTTAATAGGTCATTTTTTCAAGAACATGTACATTTATAAGATAGGTACTTATCTCAAGAAAAGTTATTTTGTTTCACAAAAAACGTACTCTTTAAAAAGTAGGTAGTTTTTTAAGAAAAGGCAATTTGTTGTAAGAAAACGTACTCTTTCAAGAAAAGGTACCAATTTAAAAAAAATTACTGCTTTTAAGAAAAGCTACTTTTTGCAAGAAAATTTACCTTTTTAAGCAATGATACTTCTTTAAGATAAGGTATTTTTTAAGAAAAGTTACTTCGTTTAAGAATACGAATAGGTTTTTTTTTAGAAAATTTACTTTTTTAAGTAAAGGCAGTTATTTAAGAAAATATTGTTTTTTAAACTACTTTCAATTTGGCTATTCTAAATTTTCTTTTTATTGGGTTCAAAACTACAATACTTTATATACCCAATATTAATTACAGGCTCCACCTAGAAAACTTCGCATTAAACAAGAAATTTACCAACATATGTGAGACATCTAGTTAGTCTAGACACAAACCAAAGCAAAAGTAATCAATATAGTTGGTAGTAGTGGTTTGGAGCATATTAGTGTTAAAACAAAATTTGTTTAATTTGTTTTTCATTTAGCCCCAATCTTGCAACGTGCGATAAAGAACATAGTTGGAAAAATTTATGGAAGTTAATGGACGTGGTATTGATTTTACCCCTGACCATCAGAGTCTTCTGCTAAGGATCAAGGCGCTATTTCCGATATGTTGTTCAATAAATCCTAAGCAGTTTGGAATTCTGCATTCTTCGACGATATTGTAGCATTTTTCTATTTCCACAATTATGTTTAACATGACATCCAGAAAAAAATATATTAATAAAAAAATCAATGAGTGTTCGAACTCACGGATGATGTGTTAACACCTTTTTGCTACACGGTACCTGTTCGATTTCTATGAACACATTAGGAAATGTTACATTGGAAAATAAAAAATAATAGTTTATTAAATTAAATTTTATTTCTTTATTTTTATAATTTAAATATTTTTATAATACATTTTATAATTTAAATATAATTTAAATAGAAATAAAAACAACAACACCAACAACAACAACTACTACTACTGCTGATATGTTGGTGATTTATTTGTGCTTGCTGTGTCGTGGAGTGTTTGTGTTGGTGGTGGGTGTAGGGGGGGGGTACCTAAAATAAAAACTGTTAAGGGAATGCAAAGAGTGGTAAGTGTGAGTGTAAATTGTCATGGGGAGGGTATATAAGCTTCGGCCCGGCCGAACTTAACACCGTTTCTACTTGTTTTTGTATACACCGGGCAATGCTGAACATCAAATGATTCGCTTTGTTTGGCCATAGCAACAACAACGAAACAACCAAACACAGAACATCACACATACTTTGTCCGAAGTAGCTGACGTATACGTGTGTCGCATAACCACATATTTGCCATATCAACAGCAACGAAACAGCCAAACACACAACACCACACATACTTAGTACGAACTAGCTGACGTATTAGTATGTCACCATAACGTCGACTGCGCAAGCCCATGCGCTTGCAAATGAAATTTTGCGTGGCTATGCTTTATATCTCCGTTCAACAACAGCGACAGATACATGTACATACATACATTATTATGTTAATACACAACCTATAGACACAATTTCGTTTGCCTCACCCCTGCCACACCACTCGCTCATTTATTCTCTTTCGCGGTCGCAGAAATCTGGTTTTAGCAGCAGCATAAAATCTGGTTTTAGCAGCAGCAGAAAACCTGTCTGTGTGTTGTTTGCATGTGTTGACTTTTATAGATTTAGGCTCTATACGCCGTTATAGATGTTGCAATTCAAAATTTATTGAAAAAAAAAATTGAAACAGATCTCATGCGGAATTCTAGTTGGCATGTAAAAAAAATGTGATGATCAGGGGCAAAATTGAGCGAGGTGTTGTGATACCATGTCCAAAATGTTTTGGTTGTGTTCATCCTCTGATCCTCAGACGTAATGTTATTTTGAGTGTAATAAAAAAATTGATGCCCAGGAACATCGAACAGGGTTTTGTGATCCTCCAACATAGGTATGGGGGAATATACCATTTGATACGGGAAAAAGTGTAACGCATAGAAGAAAGTATATTAGACCCAAGATCTGTGGATCAAATTAATTTTGAGAGGTTTTTAGAGCCTTGTCCGACTATCCGTCGGGCTGGCCAACGCGATAATGTTACAGATGACCTTACAGATGACAATAACATTTTGTCACTGACTATTATGTGCTCCAAATTAGTTTGCTATTACATTTAATTTTTATGAAGACGTCCCTACCTACAATACAACATCACGATTACCCATTACTCTCTGGGTAATGGGAAAATAATGGGTAGTTGCCCACGACGAGAGGGAATTACAAACTACACATGTGGAATCCATTGGTTACAGAGGTAAGCAATTTATTATTTTTGTGATTGGAACCACCATTTCCGAGTTATTTATTTTGTCATTGTTATTTTGGCGATCTTTTTTCCCCATGTGTAATGGGTAATGGTGATAAGTAATTCCCAATGGCCGTGGTTAACTACACATAATTTTGCCCATTACCTAATGATAGGTAATTCCCCATTGTCGTGGGTAGCTACCCATTATTTTCATCATACCCTGTGGGTAATAGGTTAACGTTCATTACACATTCCCCATTGCAATGTGTTTGGGTTGCACATGGGGGTAAAACGAACTCTGGCCAAAATTCCTTAATAATCTGATTTTTCTAACATACCGAAAACCGGCAGTTTAAAAATTGTTTTGGAACCTCTAATTATGTTATTAAACAATAAACAAACCGCATTTATCACTTGGAAAATGTTACCTATAGGTATTGTAGCATGTCTTTCTTCATAAAATTTGAAGTGAAATAGAGCAACTAAATCCATTCACAAATTCTGAAATAATATTCATCAAATGTGGTAAGATTTTAATGTCAGACTGCACAGTATTTTATGTATAACTTTGTAGATTACAATGTGTTCCTGAGAATGGACTAACTAACGCTATATTAAATATCACAATCACACGTGTGACGAAACCCTTCAAATTCAGCTTTGTTTTGCAATAAATTGCCTGTTTCAAAGCATACAAAACGTTTTTCTTAACCATTGTAAATATGAATAGGGTTTGGGTCACTTATTTCGTGAACATCCCCAATATATGCACCAACATTTCCTCGGCTTTTTTGATCCAAAATCGTTTCTCATTAACAGTCATGACATTGATGATAATGCTGATGGTCGTATGTTGATGATGTTTTTTTACCGTTGATGTTGACAACCAAGTCGTTTGAGCTTTGCTACTGGCATTGCTATCTGTATCCGAAATACGTTCCGCGTGTTGTGTTTTTTGCGCGTGTGGCAGAGATGGCAAACCTGGTACAATTGTAAATTTTTTATACAATTTAATCCAGCAAAGTACAATGGTACTAGAGTATAGAGTACTCCACATGAAATTTGACATCCTAACAACATATGCTCGCAGTTTAAATTTGTATTGCATGGCATAGCACGAAAAACGTGTGTAAGAAGCAGATCCAATCTGTTCTCAATTAACTACTTTGTCTGTGAGATACTACTGACTGCATAATATTCACCCCTATTCTGCGTTACGCCACGTTCCGATTTTCTCCGTTTTGGCAACTTTGGTATTCTGCGTTCCGTTCCGCTTACGTATTTCTTTCGATTCTACATTACGAACGTAGTTACGTTTTTCTAAGTTGTTATTTATCTGAGGGAGTTTGTTTGTGAAAAAAAAAATACAAAATATAAAAAAGAATTTAGAAAAATTTAGGTACAAAATAGATAAATTTTTTTTTGTTTTATTTTTTTTTTACTGATTTGTGAGTTTTATTTAATTTATTACAGGTCAAAAACAACAACGCCGACGCAATACGAGAAGCTGGTGGCTTTCATGGCCACAAATACGGATATTGCTGGTGGCTTCCATACGACACCAAAGGAAAATATTCAGGCATTTTGGGAAGAAGTGCGATGTGACCTGAACGCAATAAATTTGTAAATAAATTGTAAATAAAAGAAAAGATAACTCCGGCACTACAGGATTCTTCACACTGCCTTAGTTTGGCCACATACATCTTTCTTATGTTCAGGTTTTAGATGTGTTAACATCTATAGCGGCGTATAGGGACTAAATCTATCAAAGTCACATTTTATGCTGCTGCTAAAACCAGATTTTATGCTGCTGCTAAAACCAGATTTTCTGCGACTGCGAAAGAGAATAATCACGTGTTAAACAAAAATGAGCGAGCAAGTGAGCAATGAAAGAGTGGAGTGGCAGGGGTGAGGCAAACGAAATTGTTTCTATAGCGTATGTATTAACATAATAATGTATGTATGTAAATGTGTCTGTTGCTGTTGTTGAACGGAGATATAATACGTCAGCTACTTCGTCAGCTACTTCGTCAGCTAATACGTCAGCTACTTCGTACAAAGTATGTGTGATGTTGTGTGTTTGGCTGTTTCGTTGCTGTTGATATGGCAAACATGTGGTTATGTGATACACGTATACGTCAGGTACTTCGGACAAAGTATGTGTGATGTTGTGTGTTGGTTGTTTCGTTATTGTTGCTATGACCAAACAAAGCGAGTCATTTGATGTTCAGCATTGCCCGGTGTATACAAAAAAACAATTTTTTTTTTATTTTCCAATGTAACATTTACTAATGTGTTCATAGAAATCGAACAGGTACCGTGTAGCAAAAAGGTGTTACCACATCATCCGTGAGTTCGAACACTCATTGAGATTTTTTTAGTCTTTTGGTACTCACTGATGTCTTTAATTCAAAGAATATTTAATTCTTATTCGTTTTAACTATTGAATCACTGGTTTGTTTCACTAAACTTCACATTTTATTACAATGTTTACACAATTGCTTATTTTTTTTGTTTCGTTATCTTACGTTCCACAGCCAAAGGGCTTATTGTGAAAGACACTTGTCTTCTTCTTATCCTTACAATTACGCTTTTTGCTGGAATACCAATTTACGATCCGTGCGTAGCGGAATGCGGGGACGTAATCGAAACGCAGAATAGGGCTGATTGACCATAATTTTTAATTTTTTTTTCCTCTGAAGAACATTTCATTTTGATATTTGTTTCAAGTGAGATGGGTTTGAGCCTAATTTCTTAAAATTTAAATTATTTCGCTCGTTATTATTTAGAGCATTAGGAGCCTCGAAATGAATAAAGTAATTTTGTGATATTAAAAAAAGCGTCTCTTGATGGTAATCAATTATTAGGAACTTGTTTGATAAATATAATCTATAGAATACGCAAGATCTTATTCAACGAATAATAAAAAACAATGGAAGCTTTTCGATGGCCGTAGATGGATATATCCCTACCCACATATTGGTATTTTTCCCCAATTGCAGCACCAGATAATTTGTTGCTATACCATTGAGCAAGTGTTGCCCATAACTACAATGACAAACTTTTTATTTCAGATTCGTTATGTATAAATGAGCTTAAGGACCCGTGTACAATATGATCGGATCTCATGATTTTTTGCACATTTTCTTGCTGCGGGCTCAATCTAAGGTCAGAACTGTACAGAACTATAGTTGTTAAAGTGGTTTTATGTTAGTTTTTTTTTTTTTTTTATTAATAAAATGTTGTTATACCACATTTAAATTAAAATTTTTCTATAAAATCAATCAATTTCGGAATGGTGAAATTACTCGAATAACTGGAGTTATAGAAATATTTCACTCGGTTGTTCAAGTAAGCCAGAGTTTTCGAGTTACCTATAATGCACTTAGTGTACCATATGACTTCGATACGAATTCAAGACGTACATTTTCGTACATTTAGTCCGAAACGAATATCGGTTACAGAGACATAACAAATCCGTTGGCCTATGAAATTCCTCTCGAAAAAGCGGATCGTTGTTTCTACGTTTTCGGATCCGTCTCGAACTAGCAATGGACTTCACATTCGAATCCGTTTCGGATTTGATTTTTTGTTTGTTTGATGTGTTAACATCTACAGGCGCGGGGTAGGGACTAAATTCACAACGTGAATACATCCAAACTCATTTTGTCCGACTGCAATCATACAGATTGCGATAAGAGATTGTTTGCTGTTAAACTCCTCCGAAACGACTGGACCGATTTGTATGAAATTTTGTGTGCATATCGGGTAGGTCTTAGAATCGGCCAAAATTTATTTTTCATACCCCTAAACGATAAGGGCGACCCACAGATTTGTCCGACTGCGAAACACAGATTGTCAAACTGCGAAAAAAAACACACACTGATGTAGCGGCAGCGAATAGTTGGCTTGTGTGGGTGCGGAGCAATCTCAGAGCAAAGAGAACAAACGTATATAAAAATGAGATAGCAAGAGAGCAACGAAAATTGTGTGCACTTGTGTAGCGTATGTACGAACATAACAATGTATGTCTGTTGCTTGCATTCTCTTTGTTTTTTGTGGGAATAAAACAAAAAGTATTAAGCAAGAATATAATGACACATGTGCTTTAAATAATTTTAAGTATTAATATTATTTAAATGTAACGTCATCATATGATTGAACGCTATTTTTTTTTCCAATGTAGGATTTACAAATGTGTTCATAGAAATCGAACAGGTACCGTGTAACAAAAAGGTGTTAACACATCGCCCGTGAGTTCGAACACTCGCTGAATTTTTTTTTGATGCAAATAAAGTTTAAAAAAATAGATCTTTGTGTACGGTTTACGAGATGTTAGTTAAAAGTTGCAGATTTTGTGTGAAAAACTGACGTAAGTCCATAGTTTGGCATGGAACGAAAATAGTGAAAAATATAGAACAATTTTAAATGCTTTGACATTTTTGCAATTTTGAGGCACTAGATGTAGCTTTTTGGGACTAGTTGGTTTCACACTTTTTTTCTTCTGGTCTCTAGGAATAATTGTGTCCAATACAGAAAAACAAAATTCGAATTGGTTTTCAAGATGAAGCCGTGAGAAAAATTTTATTTTCTTTGGAAAAAGTAAGTTTTAGCCAAAATATACATGAGTCCATAAAATCCGAACATCAGCTAAGCTAGCAAAACCCTAATAGGGACTCAGGGTTAAATGCGCTACACTTATCTTTCACGGCGCCACAGAGATTTTAGTATCACGGGGTCAAATCGAAACTACGAGGCGGCCAATTGACTTCCGAGTGTCCGCTGATGATGCTGTTTTCGAACACAGTATGCGATAGATATATTGTAACGTTGGTTGTGTCCTCCATGTGATTCGCTTCAACTTTTGAAAACGATAAACTGCTGAGCATGGTAATGCTGGCCATTGGCGGAAACGGCGACTCCTTACTCATTTTTGAAGAGTAAATAGGTCTATGGTGCCGCCATGCCGAACACCGCACCAGACAGTCACCCGTTGTTGGTGCCTCGGATTTTCCTCGACGACATATGGATTTCCCGAGCCCTAAATGCGACAACTTTAATTGTTAACGTAGCCCCTGAAAAAAATGAGCTTCAGCGGGAAAGAAGATTTTACGGTAAAAATTATCATCTTCAGTCATGATTGCAGTCCATACAGCGAAACATAAACGCATCGGATGGTCACAGTGCTTCAGTTGTTGGACTAAGTGGACCTTAGTAACATTCACGCCGAGGTGTTTATGCAAAATTCTGCGCAAAGAAGTGCGAAAAATGTTAAATAGCTGCGAATGGTGACGCTTTGATGCCGTTTGGATGATTAAGCAAACTTTCAGCTACAACTTCAATATTTTTTTTTGTCAAATAAAAACCGGGATTGAGTAAATCGCTTTACAAATTTATCCACAAACTGCGCTGATGAGTTCTCTCTATCGAATTTATTTCGAAGTTTTCTGACAGTTTTTGGAAATTTGGAAAATATTAATGTTGCTCAACTTTTCGTAAATTTAAATTTCAAATTGGCCATCTACTTCGATATAGCAGGGTGTTCAAATTCCAAATTTTACATGGCCCACCATTTATAATCTCGTTTTGACTGGTACCTTCCATATATGACCTCAAATGTTAGTACGCGCGCCTCTTGTACATGAGATCCTGGGTTCGATCCCTGCTCTGACCACCTTCAATTTCTTTCGGCAGCGGCCCCCTCGCATAGTGACGCGACGCTATCGAGTATATAGCCATGAAACGGCTTCTCAAAATTCCGTTCGGAAACGGTGTAATGCGGGATTTACACCAAACAAGATTACCGCATTTCAAAGGTTAACTCCATTCGCCCGCTCTAACCCAGAAGATTACTCATACAATTTTAATTCGTAGTAACTGAAATTTAATGTGTTACCTCATTTTGAACTGCTGTACATTTTGATGCAACACTACTAGTTACTAAAAAATGCAACCATAATAAAAACATACACAAAAAATCAACTGTTTGACAGACCCAAGCCGATCGAAAATTTTCCAACGCGTACGCCGCCACCAAAAGTTTTTGAAGCTCCGATATAAATGGCTCTTTGTGATTTAAATTGCTTGAAGATTTTATCGACTGGCCCGATGTAACCCGATGAATGAATTTTAATCGTTCAGTTATTTCAAAAACATCGCAAATTTTTATAAAACTGGCATACCCAAGAGCCCCCAACTTTATTTTTGTGTTGTGCCGCTGTCTTCGATAATTTTGTCTCGGCGCGGGGTTTGTCTAAGCACGGAGTTGCTACCTGAAATTTGCCTGAAACGGCAAAGATTAGAGAAGACGGTTATCGCTAACCTGGCCGCGAGAAACGGCGGTGTAAATACGTTATAAAACTGTAGGTCCAATCAGTTACGTTATAAAACTGTAGGTCAATTACAGTTACCAATACAGTTACTAGAAGCGCAATGCTGACTGGTTGCTGACTGGTTCGATCCCCACTCAGACCACCTTAAAATTTCTATCGGCGGCGGTCACCTCACATAGTGACGGCGACTCTATCGAGTATTTAGCCATGAAAAAGCTTCTAAAAATACCGTTCGTAATCGGTGTAAAACTTTAGGCCCCAATCAGTGAGTGATAACTGAAAAGCGCACAGCTCAGTGATTATGAGAAGCCCTCCCCTGTCCCTTCATGGGATGTAATGGGAAACTATTTTTTTTTATAATGGGAATATTTATATACGAATATTCAATTTTTTACAAGAGACGAATATTTAGTTATTTGTTAAATAAGTAATTTCAAGTACTGCACACTGGGACAGATTGAAAAAATGACCGGACAAAATTAATAACGTCGTTGTTTTTGGTTTTACTCGTGTCAAACTCATTAGTCGGTAGGTTTTCGAGGGTGCTGAGCTCATTTCTGGCATTGCTTTTTCCATTGGTTGGTGGGGGCTGGAGTTATAGTGGGGGGGGGGGTTAAATTTTAAAAAAAAAGTTATGGGTATCGTTTCATAGGTTTTTGGATGGCCCGATTCCATTTTTGGCAAACATTTTTCGATCAGGATTTCGATAACTAACATAACGGAGGGAAGAGCATGTGTAATTCTACCTTTTCACATAAAATTTAGTTTCTTAACAAGGTTTAACGTTTTAAACTTTTCTACCAAATTTATTAGGAATTATAAAATAAATAAAAAGTTTGAGAAGTATGTTTCGTAACCATACAAGATTTATTTGGGACCACAAAAAAAAACTTGGTTTAAAAAAATCTATATCATTACGTTCGACATTTTCATCATCGTCGTCCTCAGAACTTTCAAAATTTTAGTTTGAAATTTCGAAATTTTAGTTTGACATTTTATGGTATTGCCAGACCTAAATTCCGACACAGTAATGTATTTGAATTTACACTGAAAAAAATCAATTCTTACACAAGTAATTTATATTTAAATTTGAAATCAAAAACTAGAGCAAAGTTTAAAAAAAAATCCAATGAGTGTTCGAACTCACGGGCGATGTGTTAACACCTTTTTGCTACACGGTACCTGTTCGATTTCTATGAACACATTCGTAAATGTTACATTGGAAAATAAAAAACAGCGTTCAATCATATGATGACGTTACAGTTAAATAATATTAATACTTAAAATTATTTAAAGACCCAGTGCAAGCACATGTGTCATTATTTTCTTGCTCAATACTTTTTGTTTTATTCCCACAAAAGTCAAAGAATGCAAAGTAACAGACACTTGTACATACATACATACATTGTTATATTCGTACGATGTAACCGAAGATCAACATAAAATACTTTTTTAATATTACTCCAAATTAATACTCCAAATTAAAACACTTCAATCTCGGCGCGCCGATATCGGATTGCCTTAATTTTTGGCCTAAACTCTTCGTCGAAACCCGCACTAGCTTTTTCATCCAAAAATTAATAAAATCGGCTATGAATTTCCGGAGAAAATCGCGTGGGAAAATTATATGAAAATCGCCCAATAATCACTTTCAATACCGACTGCCAAGCAACGAACAAACAAACGATGATTTACTCTTACAAACCTAACACTTGCGTATGTATTAAATTTATAGTTTACTGCCCTAGAGGCGCGCGTATAGATGTTAACACATCAAAAAATGTTCTTCAACAAATGGTAGTAAAGGGTAACGAAATAAAATCAGTGACTTCGGTTAGGGTCCAAAGAATTCAGAAGTGAAAATCGCGCGCTGTTCCTAGTTGGTGCTAATTTTTGGCGGTCCACAAAAGATTAAAAAATTTAATATTTTTAGTCAACTACTTTCATTGGAATTGAACTAGAAACCTTAAGTAAATTAAATTAACTTAATATACATTTTCGTAGCTCTTATAACACAAAATCAATAAAAAGAGTTTAAAACAACCAGAAACATAACCTTCATATAACACGCATGTACTAAAAATAACCCAAAATTAGCCTGCATGCATGTATTGAAACAATACTCAACTTTGGGCCCCTTACCTGATCAACAACGAGCATGGAACCTTCAAAACAGTTAATTTTCGACCTCAGTGGTTAATTGGCCACTGTTTAAGCAACTTATTTTATCTAGATTACTGCTCCGATTTTTGGAATTTTGTCCGGTCATTTTTTCAATCTGTCCCAGTGTGTACTGTTGCTAACAAAAATAAAAAATTTAATTTTAGTACTCTGGGGGCACACAAATAATTTTGGTTGCAACAGAAATGACAATGTACTTTTCCATCTCTGGTGTGTTGGTATCCCGTAATCCTTTCATGTTGTGGTAAAACGAATTTACATCAGTTCCATGTAAATGTTTTTTCCGTAACATGATTTGGTTGTTGCTTGTCAGGATTATTTTGTACGTTTAAATAAATATTAGCGGTTTGCGATTTCATTTGTTTTTGTTGCCATCGCACTGCAATTAAATATTGCTCATACGCTAAGTCGTAACTAAGACAAATCATATTCTGTGAAATTTGACAGTTTTGGGAGTGAACGCGAAACATGTTAATTGAATTCAGTATTTAGTTGAAAAAATTCATTAAATTTAGACGTATCATGGTCTTAAATTTCATACGGAAATAAAAATAATCTTACAAATTGATTAAATTTATATTCACCGTATAACCAAGAGGTTCATAAAAAAGGAAACCTACAACCATTTTGATAATATAAAAAATGCTGTTCGATATCGATATGCAAACCTTATTTAGCATCTCATACAATTTTGGTTTAAATTTTGTTTAAATGCATTTATTTATAGTTATTGGATACATGTTAGACAAAGTTGCGTAGAGCTTATCCTGTATTAAGCAATAAAAGTTAAGTATATAATCCACAAACCAGTAGAACGTTACGAGGAGATTGTCCTGAAGTTTTCCTTAATGTACATGTTTATGTATTGGCAACACCCTACTCTTCCAACCTTCCCAGTAGCCAGCATTGTGTTCAGCCAATGTGGACTATATCCGCAATCTCTATAACGGGCGTTCGAAATACAAGTAACATTTTCAATATTAAACAAAATGAACTAAACTTAATTCCTTTTGGAATATTATGCATTTGTTAAAACCCAGAGCAAGGAGAGCTATTCGTTTTCGATTCGCTCGAAAAATTTAAATCGGCAAGGGAATTTAATTTTTAATTCTTTGAAGATTTAAATCTTTTAAACTCCCGAGTTTTATTTTTAGATCGGGAACCGATTTTTTTTTTGCAAAGATTGTAAAATATAAAATATGGAATCAGTAAATAGTGTTTGTGGGGAGGATTGCGAATGTGTTACAAATATGGAAAGCTATTACTGCGTAGAGGCACATAAGGAAATCCTTAAAACTAGAAATAATAAAGAAGACCAAAAGTGGGCCAGAAGAGGTTTAATTGTCATGTTTATTTGCGGAATCTTTAGACTGCGTCTTACTTAAAGTGCCGACAATGAAGTTAAATTTTAAACACAGGTATTTGTCTTAAAATTTTCAAAAGAACAACATGCTCGTTGTTACATCCAAAACATCCGCACCCCATGTAATCAAGACCTATTTTCCGGTATTTTGAGCATTTACCATTTTTTCCCTATTTTCAACTAGTTATAAACCATTCCAACTCGAATTTCTATCTTTTTGAAGTTTAACCATTTCTGTCCCTTCTTCAATCATCCATTCTATTCACCTACACTATTATTAACACATTCCCAATCTTTCCAAAGAATTTTTTTCGAATTTTGAAATTTTACGCCTTCTTTACTTTATTATCCTTTTTTATCCATACATTCCAAAAAAAAACAGCAGACAGTTGTCCCTGCAGGCTGTGTCAGAGACACGGCCAATAAGTTTAACGTAGAATACGCCATCCGATAAGACAGAAAACATATATAACAATAAATGATAAATAACATAAGCAAATGAATTTAGTTATTTGATAGTTACTTTTGATAATATACATAAGCTTATGGTAGGAAAAATAGGATAAATATGTTTTTTTATTTTAATTTACTAAACGTCAACTGTCAGCTGCTGTCAAACAGCATCAGGCAGCATTGTTATTTTGCTTACTTGGCAGCACTTTCATTTAACACAAAAAATGTATGAATTAATTTTTTCATATATTTTTTTAAATTATATATCCATGTTAAATTAAAATTCACATTTAACATTTTGTTTCACTTAAATACATAAGTAAATATACGAAATTTCAATATTTCATCAATCAAAACAACAGCTGAAGGTTTGTGTCCACACTGAAACAGCAGCATAGTTTGTGTTCACGCTACAAACTCAAACACTCAACCAAACACCACACATATGTTTGAGTGTATGTGTTTAAACAATTTTCATTTGAGAAATTTAAATATTAGGAAGATATCAACCAATATGAAATGTATATCAAACGAAAGATAACATCATCATTTACCTACAAAAAAAATTTTAAAAAAAGTTATCTCGCCGTTTCCTCATAATCAATGAAATATAGATTACAACAATAACAATCTGACATGACTCCCTATACCGTAAGGTAAGACGTATACTGCGCCATAAAATTCCCACACTTTTACGTGTTACCCATTTTTGACCTAGACTTCTCGCATATTCATATTTTGCTCAAAAATTTCAAATCATGTCATGTATTTAATTTACACAATTTTGAATAAAGTCCCAACCATTACAAACTTTCTGTGCTTTTTTCGCCGCAAACGCTCTTATTAATAATATAGCATCTTTGAAATACATGATGCCAATTTTTTTTTTCACTTTCAAGTTTTATATTTGTTTTGCCCGTTTTACCCCATGTTAAGTTTTTTGCCCACGTACACTATATTTATCATATTCCAGATCATTCCATTCGATTTTCCTCGCATTTGTAAATTATACCCTTTCATGTCCTTTCTGCAGCTTTTTTACCCACACATAATATGTTTAATAAATTTCTAATTTTTTTTTGCGGTTAATAAATAAAATAAAAATTAAATTCCGATTAGCGAGTTTAAACTCCAATCCGAGTAGCGATTCAAGTGAACAAAAATTTTAAAAATTAAAGTCGTTGCAGATATTCCTTTTTTTTAAACTCGCGGTGAGAGCTTTAAAGTATATTGATAGAAGGAGCTACATTTTTCGGCTCGCGAGCAGAATTTTTACTTGCTCCGTTAAAAACAGAAACTCTGTTAAAATATTAATTTTAAAAGTTTTTGTTTAGTTGAGTCGCTTCCGAGAGTGTCCAATATAAAAAATAAAAATTCGCTTCGGAGTTTAGTTTTTATTTTACTAGAAGTGGGAACTTTATAGTGAAGAAGAGCCGAATTTTTCGACTCGCGAGTGGAAATTTTTCGAATTGGTATATAAATAAGGAAGGTTGGGAAAGGTGTAGAAAATAATAAATGTCTATCAGAAAGGGTAGAATTATAAAAACCGGAAAAAATTGGATAGTACAATGGGGAACGTACTGCCCTTATAATGTAAATAGTATCGTATATGTGGTGAAAAACTACAAATCTCGAGAACATTAGTTTGGAACGATAGGGTCTAGAGGTCGACTAATAGTTGGAATACAAGTGTATATACGGCTACGAAAGGCAGATCAAAATTTCTCTTGGACAATGACTGGGGATATATCAAATATAGTGTATTTGGTTAAAAAGGCTAATAACTGGCGAAAAAGACTTAGAATTTCAAACGCAATAAAAACCGTTCGGAATAATTGCGGATGAGCTAAAACTAGTTTCTGCGGGGAAAAAGAAGGACAAATGAGGAAAAATTGGTAAAAATGGTGCAACTTCCAGTAACGGCAAATATATTTAGAAATGATTAGAAATTTATTAAAAATAATGTGTGTGGGTAAAAAGCTATAGAAGGGTTATGAAAGGGTAATACTGCAAAATGGGAGGAAAATCATTTGGAGTGATTTGGAATATGGGCAAAAACGTAACAACGGGTAAAAAGTGTAAAAAATTTAAAACTTGAAAATGCAAAAAAACTCATCATTGGGAATATGTACGAGTATATCAAAAATTCTATATGGGTAAAAAAAAGGAGCAGGAAATGGTAAAACTACAAAAAGGAGAATATTAGTTTGGAATGAGTGGGAATGTGTTAATAATTGTGTATGTGGGTAAAAAAAAGTATAGAAATGGTAAAAATTTAAATAACGAGAAAATTTGATTGGGAATTTACTAAAAGTAGTGTAGTGGCTAAAAATGGGGGAACTTCCAAGAGTCAAATGTAGGTAAATCTTTCAAAGGCAAAAAAAATACATAAATTGATTTGGATTTGTTAAAAATGGAAAAATTGGTAAAGGTCGGAACCTTGAATCGATTTTTTTGCGGGGGGGGGGGGTGGGGTGTATCTAGTTGTTATAAGCAAAAAATGTAAAATTAAATATATCGCTGCCAAGCCCTATTTTCGGAGTTATGGGCCCCCAAAGTTGGGACATCAAAAAAAATTCAAAAAAAAAATAATAAATATTTTGATAACTGTGTTAGTATCAAGATATCGGTTGATGAGTTTTTTTGAAAAAAATTGATTTTTTGTACTCACGAAAAAATTTTTTCTTAATATGAAACAAAAAAATAGACCAAAAAAGCGTCTTTCAAGAAATTTATAATTTTTAAACAAAAATGTGCAAAAAACCATGTCTTGTGATGGAAAATCAAAAAATTTCGAAAAAAATAAACAAATTTTTTCGATAACTACGAGTACCTTCTGAGTCATCCGAATATCGGATGTTTAGCTTTTAAACAATTTTTTGATGGTTTTGATGATCTTTGATGTTTTTTGATAGAAAATTTAAAAACTGTGTAAACTATGTCATTCGATATTTCGAATGCGATCGCGATATCGAAAAAATTGGTTCTTTTTTGTTTATTTTGACTTTTTCCACATAAAAAATTGTTCACAACGGTCCCATAAGATGGCACCACACTCGTAATACTATCCCGTATGACCGAACTGTGGGGGCCCATAACTCCGAAAATATGGGGGCCCATAACTCACCGGAAAAAAAATCGATTCGAGGCTCCGACTTATACTAGGTTTAAGCCGAAATGTGTTAACTTTAAAAAGGTAGAAAATCGGGTTGGAAGGTTTACAACTTGTTCAAAATAGTGGCAAAAACATGGTAAACGCACAAAATGCCTGAAAAATAGGTCTTGATTGCATGGGGTTGCGCCTGTTTGGATCTAATACCGAGCATGTTGTTCATAATTTTGAACATTTTAAGAAAAAGAACCTATGTTTGCTTTTAACATCAAAATTTTTAATATAAAATTGTTAGTTTTGTATTGAACAATTCAATACATATTATTATTTATTATTTCTCATACATTAATTTCTCACACATTAACCAAAAACTAACAAAGTCGATCAACAAAATTCAAATTCAAATAAATGCAACTGATACTAGCACGGTCTTCAAAAATGCTATTCCACGGAAAAATACAACTCTGTGATATTGATTAAAAACTCACCTCAAGGCACTGCAATACTGCGAAAGTGCATGAGGCAAAGAAGAACATGGAGGAAAAATTCTGTCTGTTCTTGTTGTTGGAATTATAGGCCTTTCAGTGATGTTGATACTTAGGGATCTTCGATCGATACTAATTCGCACATGTGAATTGCAGAATTGAGTTTGTATATATACGATTGATGATCAACCGATGGTGTCAATTCAGGCACAGTAGTTAGGCATCTGATGATGAACTTGTCACGGAGTTCGAAACTAGTCATGCAGTGAGTGTGTGTTGAAACTGAATTGTCTATTATTTCCAACTAAAACGAACAATTTTTCAATTCGAAAAATGTTCATGACTTGAAAGCTTGTAGTATGAATTTTAATTACTTTTATCAATATATATCCACATTTACTTTTATAAATAGTTAATACAAAAAATTTAAATATTTAAATGATTTTTACATTTACTTGCACTGAATGCATTATCTGTTTTGTTTTTAATCTGCTGCTCTGTTGTTTCTCCTTTCTCTGTTGTCTCTCACGAACACGAGAAGGTTTCAACTATGCGTTGGTTATCACTATGCGTTGGCACAAAATCAATAGAGTTATACACAAATCTACTTCAGGCAAGCCAAGCATGAATTAATTACTTGTGTCTTTTTTTACTGTATTTCACATATTGTCCGCCATTCCGATTTTTTCAGTAAACGCTCGGTAAGACAAAGGACTTCAAGGTGTCGCCCTTTCCAGTTCCTTTCTTCAAAATCGTTTCTCATATATACATATCCTCTATCATCTGTCCGATGAACTTTGACGAATAAAAACATGAAACTCAATACATCAGTCAAAATCAGAAACAGTGACTTCATCTGCAATTTACAAGCATATTCAGGAATATTTATGACACTCACTGAGAGAATAATGCAAAAATACAGATACACACTTACAAGATATACACACTCGTTGCCCCTCTTTTATTCTCTTACTCTCGGGAGAGCATTAACGGTGCAACAAACACAGCTGTGTTTGTGCCACAAACCCAGATATATTTGGATCGCAAACATACATATTATAACATATACAGGATGGTTCAGTCACGAATGGACAAACTTCGCCAGCGTATTCCTTGGCTCACTTCATGAAAATATGTCCATTTACGACCATTCCCGAAAATGCAAGGGGGCGAAATGGCAGCGGTTTGAAAATTTCCGGATTGGTGGTCGGAGGGTAATAGGGTAAAATTGCTAAGTTCTAAACCAGCGGATTTTTTTGTTTTTGGGCTTGTTAGAAAGGAGTTTGGGAGACCTTTCGGAATCATTAAAAAAGTGAAATCGCCGAGATACAGAGGTTTAAAAAATTTTAAAAAAAGACATACATACGAATGTGCACATAACCTCAATTTGCTTAGCTCTTAAAAGGTAGCCCTACATCTTACCTTTCCAGAATTACCTAAACGAAGCCCAGAGGTATGATATGATAAAGTTATGACTATTTATCATATCATTTTTTTTTTTGTTTGAAACCGAAATAACAGGACACACTCATTTGTTTTTGTAAATTAACACGTTTAAGATTTGGCTGAAGAATTGGATTAATGTAATGGCGAAGTTGAAATCACTTGGTTAAATCTTGAGCCCTGGTCTCTAGGATATGGAATTCCATCTGAATGTAAAACTGGAGCTGTACACCCACGCAAGAATATAGCAAATGCTTCCCAATACCGGTTTTTTTTACTTAAACAAAAGTTACAATCAGATTCATGGGCCATTGTTTCTCTCCACAGCATAGGCTTCTTCCCAATGTTCATGTGTCGTCTGTAAAATGTGAAAAATATCCATTGTGAGTATAAACTATTTAAAACTAATTAACAAATACTTACTAAGGGTTTAAATACCACCCACTTAATTTGATAGACAGGAAGAAAAAAAGTACTCGGTGTCAGATGATGGTTGAAATTGTCCCAATATATACAATACTAAGTAATCTTGGTATGACATTTCTCGTTGACATATTACCCGTACACATAGCAGAAGATATCTGGATCGTTTTTACACACAATTTTTCAGCTTCTTGCTCTGTTTTATTAATTTTTCAAACTTTGTACAACACTATTATCTTGTTTGCACTTTGTAAGCAGAATGACAATCTTATGTATGAAGAATAAATTGGGGGTAAAAATCTACAAACACTTATAAATACTACATATATTTCCCCTGAAGTAGCTGCAAAATATTTTATACAAAACTCTACTGAAAAGGATATCTAAATGGGTGCGATTATAAAGTATGTTAAGTCTACCTGCTTCCGTTTCCTGACACCCCTTTCGCGTTCATCCTTTGTATAGTAATTTCAGCAGAATTCAATCACAAATCATAAAAAAATATAAATAGTCAATTTTGTATTATGTAAAGGGTGTCTCAGTAAGAATGCACTTTTTCATATCAAAATAAAAACACGTATTTTGTAAGACAGTTGTGATTATTTTATAGCATTGTAACGAAGACATGTATTGAATTAAATATCCGTCAAATATCCCCCACGGCTCTGATGACAGGATATTCCTCTTTTCATGAAATATTCCATGACTTTTCACAGAGATGAGGCATTCTTTGAGGAATTGTTTTTGATTTATTCGCATACACCCGAGATTTCCCAAAACCCCAAAATAAAGAAATCACACGGCGTTAAATCGCATGATCTTGGTGGCCAGTTGACATCACAATTTCTTGAGAGAATTTGTTCTGGAAATGGTTAATCGATTGTTGCAGGTGCAGTGTGGTAGGTGGCGCCGTCTTGCTGAAACCACATGTCGAACAGATCCATACCGTCCAGGTGTGGTCACAAGAACTCCGTTATAATTTGTCTGTAACGAATGACGGCCTCATCTCATCATCATGCAATTTCGGCCTCATCTTCAAATAAGGCCCAGTTACGCCGCCTGACCAAAATCAGCACCAGACATTTGCTCGTTGTTGGTGCAATTATTTCTCATGGATCGCATTAGGATTTTCTGATCCTCAAATTCAACAATTTTGCGTATTCACGAAGCCATTCAGATGGAAACGTGCTTCATTCGAGAAGATGATTTTTTTTTTAAAATTGGCATTGACTTCACTTTGCTCCATAACACATTGAATGAATGCCGGTGCTTCCATGGTCTGCTGTTTTTAGCTGCTGAGTAAGCTGCATTTTGTGCGCATGAAGGTGGAGGTATTTTGTCAAAATTCGCAGCGCAGTGCAACGTGAAACTTGAAGTTGTTGACAACGATCCCATGTTGTTTTCCAGATACAGAGTGGTACGCTGGCGACTCAGTTTCTTCAAATTTGTTGACCACTCTTCGAATGGTTGGCATTTTAGGTGCACTTTCCTGACTGAAAATTCCTCGAAGTTTGGTAGAGGTCTTAGCATAACTTTCAAGTTGTTCTTGCGTAAAGCGCTCAATTTTTAATATACATATGTCAAAGCTGCCAAATTTCAGAGTTGCCACTTGCACAAAATAAAATTACACTAAATTTAAAAAGTGCAATCTTACGAGACACCGTTTACTTAAAGGGACAGGGGAGAGCTTCTCACAATCACTGAGCTGTGCACTTTTCAGTTTTCGCTCCCTGATTGGGACCTACCGTTTTACACTGATTCCGAACGATATTTATGAGAAGCTTTTTCATGGCTAAATACTCGATAATATCGCCGTCACTATGTGAGGTGACCGCCGCCGAAAGAAATTTTAAGGTGGTCTGAGCAGGGATCGAACCCAGGCTCTCATGTACAAGAGGCTCGCACACTACCATTGCACCACCGACGGCCACACCCTTTACTTAAAGTTTTTAATTCTTAGAATCATACAAAACAATCATAAATTGCAACTGTATTTTCCGATGTGTTGTAAAGAGGGTTTTGCTAAAATCCGTGGCCTAAACTGCATGTTAGTATGTACCGCATATTTGATCTGACATTTTTTACATAACATCGTGTAACACAAACTTATATAAACAAAAAAATTATATTAATTAGATATATTAATTAGATTAGACATAAAAGCGAAAACCATTCAGTGGTTTTCATGACCGTTATCTCATTTTATTTCTATTGGTTTTACTACTACGTTATAATATTGACACCTAAAAGTTTAGATTTTTTTTTTAAAGAAAGAAAAAAATTTTTCGGAAAAAATATTTCTTATGGCAGAATTTTTCTTGATAACTCTGAAACTGTTAGTCAGATTAGAATGCATTATAGGTAAAAGTTAAAGATAATATAAATCGACATTTTTCTAAAATTATTTCAACAAAATTGGACAACCGTTGTTTGAGTTATGATAAATTATGGGTAGATTTTATATGTAGAATTGTCTCAAAAATTTTAAATTTTGCTTAAAATATATTTTAAGAAACCTATCTATAGAAATTAAGATTTCGATCATTTTCGTACCTATTTACCAGACCAAAGTGCATAAAATCTGTATTTGGGTCATTTATTACCAACAAGTATTTTTCTGTTTAATACCCTGTGTTATCGAGCCATATGTTGTAAACAAATCGTAAATGATACTAAGCCAATCATGAATACTCTAAACGCTTCAAAACTTTTACCTAAAATTTCATACGTAAACTTTCATTCGTAAATACTCAAGGAAATAAGTACGTTGTTACGTGTAAGGGAGCTTAAATTCTGTAAGATCTCCACTTAAATCTCTTTGTCGTTTCGACGTTACTTGTATTACTTTCATTGTCATCAAAACTTCCCAATGTTCACATTTGGTTTTAATTTTTCGAAAGTTTGTTGAAGCGTGTAATTGCAAATTATTCCTCCTCCTTTTTTTCTCGTTGAAAGATTTTGTTATTAAGGCTTTCATACATATTTAGGCTCACAAAAGTTTAGGTCCACTACCTACCGTTTCTATGGGAAAAGAGACGAAACAAAGATATGAAATTGACTGGATTTTATTTCATGTCCTAACGTGGGTGGTATGGCTGGTGTCGTTGTCGCTGTTGATGCTGTTAATAAATAAGAAGCGCCAGCCTCGTGGAGGGGGATAAATTCCCAATGTAAGTTAGTAATACCATGTAAGGCGATGTCTTTCAAATAGTCCCCCACTAGTGGTAGGTCCCAGTAAGGAAATGGGCTTTAATATTTAAATTAATTTATTGTGTTGGAAACGGTGGAAATTTAAATTGAAAAGCCTGTCTTCTTTTCGAGGAACATCGCCAGTGCTTTCATGTGAAATGGAGACAATATTTTAAATGTGTTACTTTAAATTAAATAAAATATATTTTAATGCAGAATTTAATTAACTATTACAAAGAAAATGTTATTTTTTTCTAGGCAGGAAAATGGTTATTTTACTTTTGCTTCGAGCTGTTTCAGTAAACTGGAATGAGAAGAAATTTAATATTAGTTGGTTTTTATACAATTGCTTTTTATAAATAGAAGGTTAGGGTAGAAGTTTTAAAGGTATGAGGGGGATAAAATGTTTAAAATTTAAATTTTTAAATTTTGTAAATTGAATATAGTTTATTCACACTAAAGTAAGTGGTATTTGCTTTTAAATTAATTGTTATATGGAATTAATTATTAAATTTATTATTCTCTTCAATTATAAGATGATACGAGGGCGGGTCAATAGGTCCGTGACTTTTTGAATGAAACAGTTTTTTTTACAAAAAAAAAACTTATTTTTCAACATAATCTCCTTTTAGCTCAATACACTTAGTCCAACATTTCTCCAATTTTTGTACCCCTTCCAAAATAATAGGAGTTTTCGAAGTCCATAAAATACGCATTTGTCTGATCAATAATTTCATCGTCATCCACCGAGTCATTTCTTAAGGTTTGTAAATAGGAAATAGTCACTGGGGGCTAAATCCGGAGAATATGGTGGATGAGGTACCAATTCATGGAATTTTGACATTGAGACTACACACGTGTTCACCCTTGCATTATCTTGATGAAATATAACTTATTCCGTGGCAATATGGGGTCTTTTTTTTAAATCCTCATTAACTCGTTCCAATAAGTTGGCATAATATTCGCCGTTTGTTTGGGTCCCCTTTTGAAGGTAATCGATATGGATTATACCACGTGCATCCCAAAAAACTGTTGTCATCACCTTATTGGCCGACAAACTTACCCTGGCCTTCTTCGGAGCCTGTTCACCCGGAGAAACCCAATACTTAGACTGATGCTTGGTCTCCGGAGTGTTGTAATAGATCCATGTTTCATCCACAATTACAAAACGTCGCAAAATCTCATTCGAATTGCGGTTAAACAACTCCAACCAATCCTTTGCAGTTGTCACACGATTACGTTTATGGTCAATTGAGAGCAAACGCGGCACCCATTTTGCAGACAGCTTTGTTAAACCCAACTGATCATTTAAAATGGAAACAACACTGCCATCTGAAATGCCTATGGCATCAACAATCTCAAGCACTTTTACTCTTCGATCGACCAACACCATATCGTGGATTTTTTTCGACATTTTCGGGTGTATTAACATCAATTGGCCGTCCAGATCGATCAGCGGCATTTGTACTTGTGCGACCACAACGAAAGTCAGTAAACCACTTTTTACCATTGAAATCGATGGTGCAGAGTCCCCATACTATTTATCAAACTTTTCCTTGGTTTGATTGACGGTTTTTTTTCGCAAAAAATTATGTTTAATGAGCACACGAAATTCACTTTTTGCAATTTTTAAAAAAATGCACGAGGTTGTATGTTTTGAACAGCTGTTAAACGCAAAGTAAATCACGGAACTTGCTCAAAATCTGACAGTGATCTATTAACAAGTGGTACTTGAAGGGAACAGTGTTGCATTTCATATATCTGCAAGGTAAGTTCGAAAAGTCACCGACTTATTTATCCGCCCTTAGTTAAAGGCCACAATTCAATGTATTAATAGAAAAATGTATAAATAGCAATAGTAAAATTTCACAAGGAAATGTTTAGCAGCACCTAAAGTTGTTTATGAATATTTCTATAATCAAATTAGTACTTAGATAATATTCTAAATTTATTACATTTCTTAAACAAGTACTTTTCTTTTGGAGTCACTGTCAGAACATAACTTAACATATTGCAGATATTAACTACTCCAGGTTGAAGATGTGCAAATTTCTGCATTCAGAACTTGCTTGTTCCTGAGAATGTGAATATTGATGTCTACTGAGTTGCACAAATGTATATACACTCTCGATCAGATGATTAGAACCACTTAAATTTCTGGCTTTAGTAGGCCATATCTTTATAAAGTTTTTGTCGACAGCAAAAATCTTACTACCGTCGGAAAGGGCTATTTCCTAAGATAACAAATATAACAACAAGAGAATTAAAGTTTAATGCTACGGTATTATTTCCCACCAAAAACAAAAAAATTTAAATTTTTTCCATACATATTATTAGTAATAATTATTATACGGTACATAGTTGCTTTATAAATATTACATTTTATGAATATTACAATTTGTTACTCTAGTTCCTAAATGGGTTTTTATAAAATTCGAATGTATCGGTGTCAGGTTTTAAACGCCATATGACAAAAAAAACACAACATATAAAATGGATTAAAAGAAAGCAGTTTCTAAAATACAGAATAAACGCGGCAATTTGATGTCTCTGTTTAGCAAAATATTCACTCAAGTATGGACCATTTGCGGCCGTCGGTGGTGCAATGGTAGTGTGCGCGCCTCCTGGGTTCGATCCCTGCTCAGACCACCTTAAAATTTCTTTCGACGGCGGTCACCTCGCATAGTGACGGCGACACTATCGAGTATTTAGCCATGAAAAAGCTTCTCAAAATACCGTTCGGAATCGGTGTAAAACTGTACATCCCTGTCCCTTCATGGGATGTAATTTATTTTATGGACCATTTTTGGTCCCAATCAGTGAGTGAACACTGGAAAGCGCACAGCTCAGTGATTGTGAGAAGTTCTCCGCGGTCCCTTCATGGGATGTAATGGGAAACCATGATTTTTTTTATGGACCATTTTAACTGTTCACTAGCAGATTGTAACACCTGTGCCACAGTTTGTTCGGCTATGGGAATGCCATCATTTCGCAAATCCACTCTTTTTACCACAGATCAAGAATCAGCATCCAAGATAATACCTCCATCGCAGATCTCATCAACTGCCAACATTAAAATTTCCAAATTATCCAACACCAAACGTTTCTCCACATTTTTTTTTTTTTTTTTTTTTTTTTTTTTTTTAAATCGAGCGAACCCATCGCCGCCACTCTTACCCGCCCCTACCGACCGAGAGGGCCACGTCCCCATAACGTGAGGACAGCGTACACATTATAGACCGGTCTATAACGGGAGAGCAAGGATTATAAGTTCACACGTTACAACCAACTACAGAAATTCTTCACCAGTTGGTATTACACTAACATAAATAAGTATAAAAGCACATCACGAGATATTAACATAAGATACTTCAATATATAATAATTACGAGCAAAACGAAAACCAAATCATAAATCAGACCAGATAGTAAGGATAAAGTAAATTAAATTTACATATGTACGTTAACGAATATACAGCACTAATGCAATCGGTTCAAATGACAAATTATGCTAGACTTTGTCGTTTCCCAACTACCTGTGAAATCAATAAACTGATATAGCTCATTAAAGTCACGACACATTCTCCTAACTGGATCAAAGGACGCATAATTCGAACGCTGAAACTCGATGTTTACGAGTTTATAGTACCTCGTGGGTCTCAATGGGACATTTATGAAAATCTTAGATAACAGAAATTCAGAACATATACATCCATCAATTATCTTCAAAACTGTAATAGAGTTTATCATGGTACGTCTACTACTAAGAGTCGGCAATCTGATCAATGCTAGTCTACTGCTATACGAAGGAAGATTATGGTTCGGGTTCCATTGAAGATTTCTCAGACAAAAAATGAGAAACTGTTTCTGGACCGATTCAATCATATTAACATACAAATTGTACTGGGGGTCCCAAACAACTGATCCATATTCGAGAATAGGGCGGACTAGTGAAGTAAAAAGATTTTTCGTAACGTAGGGATCTGAAAATTCCTTTGCCCAACGTTTAATAAAGTTCAGAACGCCATAAGCCTTGTTCACCATCGTAATTATGTGGGAGTTGAAATTCAATTTTCTGTCCAAGAGAACACCAAGATCAACAAATGAATCCACCGATTCAAGAACATTGCCACCTAAAATGTATTTTGCCGAAAATAATGATGACCTATAGAACAGCATATGCTTACATTTCGTAAAATTAAGCTCCATCAAATTGGTCTCGCACCACGTCTGGAAAGTAGACAAATCCCTCTGAAGTAAAGCATATTGACAAGGATCCTTGTAAGAAAAATAGATCTTCACGTCATCAGCGTACATTAACAATTTAGAGTGCATTATGGAGGCGGGTAAGTCGTTAATGAATAACAAAAATAGAACCGGCCCAAGATGACTGCCCTGAGGCACCCCAGATGACACAAAAATAGATCTTGAGAATGATCGACCAAATGATACCATCTGTTCTCTGTTCATTAAATAAGAACTAATCCAATTCAGCATGTTACAATTAAAACCCATTGCCCCTAATTTATATAATAACAAATTGTGGTTAACTTTATCAAAAGCCTTACTAAAATCGGTAAAAATCACATCAGTTTGATCTCCATTAATAAAGCCGTCAATAATAGAAGAGGAAAACTGAAGCAAATTAGTCACGGTGGAACGACCCTTCCGAAAGCCATGTTGACATGGATCTAAAATAGAGGAAACCTGATGAGAAATTACCTCTGTGACTAACTTCTCAAAAAGTTTAGGAATGGCACTCAATTTTGCAATTCCCCTATAATTTGCAACATTTACTAAACTACCAGATTTGTGGAGAGGGATTATATAAGAGCTCTTCCACTTTGCAGGAAAATGGCCGAACTTCAACGAAGCGTTAAATAAGAGAGCCAACGGTAAGCTGAGAGAATTCGAGCAGTATTTCAACATAGAGTCCGGGATACCATCAGGACCAGCTTTATTCGAGGCTTTCAAGCTGATTAAGTTATCTTCTTCAATATCAAACTTGTGGAATCGTGCAGGCAATTCAGCACCGACAACAATATCAACTCATTCTCGTAGGCGTTACCCATCACACAGAAGAACAAGTCCACGTTACTCTTATATATACACGTTAGCCCGACCAACATAATAATTTGTGTGTTGGAACGATGAGTCTTACTAAAAAACATTCTTTTCGAATGCCTTTTGTTCCTTGACTGTGGCCAAGATGTTCTTGTCATAGTATTTTGCCAATATGCTGTTGCCATCGTTGTCCACTATACACATGCTCTTGATGATATCCATCATGAAACCGTCCATGGTGTTGTGGCTGATAATTTTCTTATTAGAACCACTTGGCATTTATTAATTTTTTGCATGAAGTCTCATTTGATTTATACACGTTGAAAAATCTGGCGTTTTTTGTAGCCGCAAATATAATATACTTGTACCCAAACGCATTGTATTTGCTATTCAATATTACACGTCTGAGACACAATGATTAATATGTTATAACATATGCATGTGTTTGCGACCCAAATATATCTGTTTTTGTAATACAAATACAGCAGTGTTTGTTGCACTGTTTATGCTCTCTCGAGAGCAATAAGCAATAAGTATGTATATCTTGTAAGTGTGTATCTGTATTTTTGCATTATTCTCTCAGTGAGTGATTCATAAATATTCCCTTTTGTGTATGAGTTTCGCATATATTTATGTGTGCTACCAAATTGTCTTGCATGGGCTAGATTTGTATATAAGTATATTGCTTGTGTACCAACGCATAGTGATAACCAAGCCATAGTTGGAACCATAGAGTAACACAGTGCAACACGAAAAAAAATAACCATATACGGACACCACTACGTGATAAAAGACTAAAAAAAAAGACCCGTGTCTCGCAATTTTTCCCAAAGTCATGAACTTTTTTTTTATGGGCCGCCAAAGATTTGGGGCCTCGGTATCATTTTCCTAAAAATGTGATCATTTTCTAAGGCTCATATATTGCAAACCGTTCAGAATTACTCTCTGAGGCAAAGTTGTAGCTCTTGTCATAAAGAACAAAAATTGCGAACATATAAAATCAAAAAAACTTCACCTTCCAGATCAAAATCGCAAAAAACTTAAAAAAATCCGCTCCACATAAAATTGGGAATTGTTAAAAAATTCATCGAAGTGGCCGTTGTAAATTGTCCAAACGCATTCGACTATTTGAAAAGCGTTTTCCCAAAGCGTAGCGATGACACAATTAAAAAAGGTATTGTAGTAAAGTTAAAACGAATTTCTGTTCACCTCATTGTACTATTTACACTATGTTAATGTTTTCTTTTCTGTCTTTATTTTTTGTTGTCATTTAACAGGCGTATTAATGGCCCTGACATTAGAAATCTATTCAAGAGCAACTTTGATTCATCGCTTGATGAAAATCATTCAATGGGTGAAACAAATGCTGCATTATTTTGAGATAATCGGCGCATCGATGACATTAAAGCTGCATTTTCTTCATTTTCATTTTGACGATTTTATCAAACAACTCCCTACCGAATCCGATGAGCAAGGAAAACGGTTTCACCAAACCACAATGCCCATGGAAAAACGGTACAAAGGCAAAAACCTCGACGCATTGCTTGCAGAGGTATGTTGGTGGAGTCACAAGGTCACCCTGTATGATGTTAATGAAGTATTTGAAGAAGAAAGAGCTGATGATGGAGGGCAGTCTGGAAGCAACGTGCCTGTGGACACCATAATTGCTGAATCAGAGTCAGATTCGGACGATTCGGACGACGATTTGGATCCACAACTTAAGAGAGCTCGAAGTCCAGGGCCATCAACATTATAAACATAATACGAATACTTTTTTTTAATATTTTTGTAATAGATAGCATAGTATCTCAATGTTGAAGTAAATAAAACACAAATGAAAGAATAATTCCCAGGAAGTTTATATGTTCCAGAAATTTGTTTATTGAGATCTTAGGTAAATTTTTGTAGTTGATTGTTTCCTTGAATTTTGAACGGTTTGCTACCTATGGACCTGAACACGGGAAAAAAATCGAATTTTTTTAAGTTTTTTGCGATTTTGATCTGGAAGGTGACGTTTTTTTGATTTTATATGTTCGCAATTTTTGTTCTTTATGACAAGAGCTACAACTTTGCCTCAGAGAGTGAATCGAAATTCTGAACGGTTTGCAAGATATGATCCTGAGAAAATGATCACATTTTTAGGAAAATGATACCGAGGCCCCAAATCTTTGGCGGCCCATAAAAAAAAAGTGCATGACTTTGGGAAAAATTAGGAAACAGGGGTCTTTTATTTTAGTCCTTTATCACGTAGTGGTGTCCGTATATGGTTATTTTGCCATGACTTAAAAAATTACACACAGTGTAATCTCATACCAAAGAGAATATTTAGCTCATCTGACGTCTCCTTTCGCACTCTTCGCGATGCGGTCGGTGTGCTAGAGAGATGTTTGACGAAAAGTGACATACACCAGGTGAAATTACAATAACTTCTTGCTTTAATTTTTCATGTTGTTTTGGTGAAAAACTGAAATTTAAATGTGTTTTAAACTTTTTTAATTACTTTTATTGTTAGGATACATTTGTGTCGTATTTAGAAAAATTATTTTAACACACAAAACGAAATGCCGTTGTTGTTATTTTGTTCGTTGTTTTGAACCATTGCCTCTATAAGGTATTAGTAAAGCAATTCTTTTCAACATCGAACGTAAATATCACACCAGGTTGAATGTCATAAATTTTGACCCTTCTTAAGACAAAAACGTGATCTATGGTTTGACCCTTCTGAAGACAAAAACGTGAGTGACAACTAAGAAAAGAGAAACAACAGAGCAGCAGATTCAAAACAAAATGAATAATGCATTCAATGCAAGGAAACCTTTAAATCTTTTAAATTGTTGTATTAATTATTTATATAAGTAAATGTCGATAAACACTCCGGCTCACTTATTTAAAGGCACTAAAAATTCCATATTCAGCAGCCTGTATCGTTTGCCATTTGTAACCGATTGCAGAATTTTAAAATGGAAATGGATGCTCGACATCTTCAGAAATACAAAAAAGTCATTAACTAAAGAACTTTTTTTGAGCAATTTATAAAACAAAGTCCAAAAATGTGCTATTTTTTTATTACTTGAATAACGGCACTTTTTGGATTTTTATACCCTCCACTGTAAGTGATAGAGGGTATATATCAGTTTGTCATTCTGATTGTAACATATAGAGATAAGGCTTTGCGACCCCATAAAGTACATATATTCTTGATCCTTATAACAACTGGAGTCGATATAGCCATGTCCGTCTGTCCGTCTGTTGAAAACATTCTCACGACTTCAATCGGCGATAACGCGGTTTGGTTTTTGGCCAGAATGTTCCACGTATTCCTGAGCAGTTTGGTATTGAAAATCAGCGAAATGGGTCCATTGGAAAAAATTTTATGATTGGAAACGTAAAAAAACTCATAAAATTTTCACATTAATTTTTGTAGTTTTATACTAAACTACTCCGTGTGGTGAATTTCCATTTTGAAAATCTTTGTTGTCTTTATAATATGTAAGTACTTTAGAATGCTTAGATGTACTTTCATGTGTTCATACATTTATATGAATTTTGTCACACTCCATCTAAGGTCGCTGTGGCCTGATGGGTAAAGGGTTGCGCGTTGGAGTCTGAGGGTTGTTGGTTCAACTCTCGTCCCAGCTTGTTTTTTTTTTTAACAGTTCTTCAAAAAATGGTTTTTTATTTTTAGGCTTATTTTTATTTTTTTTAAAAAAGTACATTTTCTTAAAAAATGTTGAAAATCTTTGTTGTTCTTTATAATAGGTAAGTACTTTAGAATGTTTAGATGTACTTTCATGTGCTCATACATTTATATGAGTTTTGTCACACTTCATCTAAGGTCGCTGTGGCCTGATGGGTAAACGGTTGCGCGTTGCAGTCTGAGGGTTGTTGGTTCAACTCTCGTCCCAGCTTGTTTTTTTTTTTAACCGTTCTTCAAAAAATGCTTTTTTATTTTTAAGCTTATTTTTATTTTTTTTAAAAAAGTACATTTTCTTAAAAAAGGTCCTTTTTAAAATTTAATATTTTGCTGGTTAACACTAAGGTGGAGGGTATCAAAGATTTACTTGTTTTTTATAAATTGCTCAAAAAAGTTCTTTAGTTAAGAAACCACTACTGTCATGATTTTTTTTATAACTCAAGATGTCTGGCTTCCATTTCCATTTTAAAATTCTGCAATCGGTTACAAATTGCCACACATACAGGCTGCTGAATATGGAATTTTTAGTGCCTTTAAAAAAGTGATAAAATTAATTATAATAAATAAAGGAAAAAACAATAACTCGTTTCTAAATATTATTTTGTTTGGGAAAAAATAGGCATACACATGTTTCCACGTAAGTATATGGATGTTGGGGATGAAGCATGCATATGTTTCCACGTAAAAGCGTACACATTTCTCAGTAAACATGCTAATGTTTGCATTTAAATACACCTAAGTTTAGGACTTGCAAACGTATACATGTTTGAAGTGTGTTCCAAACGTATAAATGGTTCCTGCAGAATATGTTTGGGAAAATGTGTTACAGAGGTCGTTTTTTTTTTCAACGTGTACATCCGACAATTGGTAATGGATAAATATTACTTTCTAGCAAACATTAGTGGAAAATGGGCAAGAAAAGTATTTTAAATATATTGGAAAGAGCCAAAATAAATGTGTGTCATTCGCAAGGATATCCTTATCGTGCCTTTGCGGGGGAAATTAGGCAAAATCACAAATTTGTGCAGGAATACTTATAAAAAATGTTGAAAACAATGGAAAGAATTACAATGAAAGGATTCGAACCAGTTTAGCTCCAACCGAAATGAAACAAATCTTGAGTAATGCGTCAAACTCTTTTAATCCAGCACCAAAGATTAGGCCTCAAGCTGGACTCCGGGCAAGTAGCTCGACAGTAAGAAGAGCCATTGCAAGCTGCAAGTACCTGAAATAGAAAAAACTGAAAAGAAAACCGCCACTAAAACATGTGCGGAAAGAAAATCGGTTACAATTTCTTAGAGACCATATGACATGGGACATTCAAGTAAGAGGTCAAGTTAATGTTTGGCGTACTGTGGTATTTAGTAACAAAAACAAATTTCTGTGGACATATGACATAAGAACCTAACTCGAGATCGGACAATTTTCCACTTTTTAAACCATATATATAAGTTTTGAAAGCGCATCTTTTTGTTTTATCAACGCGTTTGTAGAAAGTGTAGATCGGAATATATGTATAGAAGCCCCAAAGTCAACCTATCTCGCGTTTTTACAATCTGATTTTGACAAAAGAACCCATATAGAAAGAAGTATTGTGTAGGGCATAAAGAAAAATATCATAACGTAACTTTGACAAAAGGACCTATTTGAATATGGGTTTCCAATAATTTTCTAAAATTATTTTGACAAAACAACCTATTTGCATTCATGTTCTTTTATCAAATGGATAAACGAAAAGAACACAAGTTGTTTTAATAGCCAGTTGATCGTTAGCATTCACTGTGACAACACAATCTATATTATTAACATGAATGTAGTGGGAATTAACGAAATAAGAGGAACCTACATCAAATCAAGTGCTTTTGTTGGGTGCATGTGCACCAAATTCAGACGTTTTTAACCAAAATAAATTGCTTTCTAATATAGAAATACATACATAAACAATGCACAGAGGAAGACTTCATACGGCTATGGCCCAAAAAGTACGACATTAACAGAAAGGAGATATTTAAATGTAACGATGAAAACAAAACAAAGGTTCCAAAGCATTTGGGTGACAATGGAAGTATTGTGGAACTATTTGCAAATGAAACCATAACAACTTCTGCTATTGGCGCAAGTAATGAAATGTTGTCCCAAATTCACTCCAGTAATATAAACACAAGTGCCCAAAGTGAGATTGATATTGATGAAGATCTTTTCCATGAAACGGATTTGAGGACTCCGACTTTGTCCCGGAGACTGATTCTGATCTTAACACCACTACAGAGAGCACGTGGGAAATGACTGCAGCTATTGAGTCCAATGTATTTACAAGTACTTGGGATTTCACCGAAATTGATGAAACCCAACTATTCGAACTTCCAACCACTTAAGCAGTTAAAAGTAACAACAGACGTTACAAAAACGTTGGAAAAGAATATGTGACCAATAAAAACAAAATGGTTCATGATAAAAAAATTGAACCACTTTGTAGAAGGTGGTTGTGTAAGACTGTAGAAGGTTGTGTAATACTCACCTAAATTTTGAGGAGCAAAAGATGATTTTTAAACTGTACTGGAACGTGGGTATATAAATGTCAGGCTTAATTGAAAGCTCCGTTGAAATTGTTCAGTGCGATAAAAGAGGAAAACATTTTCCAGAACACAAATTGTCAACGGAAAAGTGTACCAGGAAGTTTTTGATCACATTAATAGTTTTCCGAAATATCTGAGCCATTACAGCAGTCGTTATACAAAATAACTATACCTTCAGTGTAGTCTAAGCCTGGGCAAAATAATACAGATTATACACAAACAAATCATATCAACCTGTTTCGTTGTTAACGTATCGAGAAATATTTCAGAAGCTGGACAATGATGTATGCAACAAGTCTGAGGCTTTAAGAATATATATTAAAAATGCATTAATTGAGGATGAAATACGAGTAGCAATGCTTAAGTTAAAACAGTGGTAAGCAAAACCGAACGCACGCATGCAAACGTAATATGTGCATGTGTGCGGTCGCAAACACACAGGCATAGACTGATGCTTCGAATCAAACATCCCAGTGGCGGAATTTGAGAGGCCTTCGACGAATAAAGCATGCGGAATCCTTCTTTGGTAATGCCTACTTTAATAAAGCTTGCGAAATGCATGATTTTAAAAGGCTTCCACAGGCTTTGTAAAAGAATGCCAGAAAACGCTGTTGTTCATGAAAACCTGTCTTTCCACATGTTCGCAATTCGTCGTTGCCAAATCATACCATACGATAGCCCAGTAGAAAAATCGTCCCACTGTAAGTTCCAAGGTCGGGTGTTCGATTCCTGTGGCTGCAAAATTTAAAAAAAAATAATTTATAAGAATTACAATTGGTTAAAGTATAAATCTGAAATATGAAACTAATTTGCATATATATTTTTTATTTCCACTTAAGTCCTCTAAAACTACTCTTTGTGCACGCCTTCATAAGGCCTTCTAGTAGAGAAGCATGAAAGGCCTTGCTTCCCAATCTTACCACAATGTCAAAAAGAAAGGAGGAATTAATGTGTAGGGAAGGCCTGCCGTATTCTATAAAATGCCTTCTGGGTCATGATTTCAGGCCTTCCAGCTCCTGATTTCCGCCGCTGGGATTGTTGTTGTGTACATGTGAGTTGCCCATCGTGTGTGTGTCAACAATACGATTATTTTCTGCCTCACGAGGCTATGGGTTGGTTACCACTGAATTAAAACAACAACAAAAAACCCCACGACGAGCCAGACATGGCATATGAATTTAAAAAATATAATAAATAACTGTCCTCGAATCTATCAAAATGTATACTTTTGATCCGTAGCAATGTTTGCCAACTTACTTTTATTGACTATTTTACAATCTCAGGAGGTAAGACGTCTTACACATATTAATTAAACAAACAAATTCCAATATATTCTTCCAACTGGCTCTATCCTTCGCCTTTTCCCGCCAGTTGGTAACATCCAGTGTACGGAGGGATTCTTCTGACTGGTCTTTCCAACGGAGTCTTGGTCGTCCGCTTTTCCTGCTTCCATCGGGTACACTATCGCAACCTTTCGCGCTGGCTCATCTTCATCCATTCTGATAACATGGCCTAATTTGATTCGATTTGCTATGTCCACGCCAGAATATAGATTATATAGTTCTGCGTTCCAGCGACGTCGGTACTTGCCGTTTTCTCTAACAGGACCATATATTTTACGGAGAATTAAACGAATTTCGACATATTCTTCCAACTGGCTCTATCCTTGGCCTTTTCTCGCCAGCTGGTAACACCAAGGATACGGAGGGATTCTTCTGCCTGGTCTTTCCAGCGGAGTCTTGGTCATCCTCTTTTCCTGCTTCCATCGGGTACGTTATCAAAAATCTTTCGCGTTGGCTCATCTTCATCCATTCTGATAACATGGCCTAGCCAACGCAATTGGCCCACTTTGATTCGTTTATGTAGCTATGACCACGTCAGAATACAGATTATATAGCCCTGCGTTCTAGCGACATCGATACTCGCCATTTTCCCTAACAGGACCGTATATTTTACGGAGAATTTTTCTCTTGACAACTCCCAGGTGTTTTTCGGCCGCTTGCGATATGACCCGTATGTCAAGACAGATAAACTGAGAGTCTGATATAGCTGGAGTTTTGTCCGTGGAGAGAGGGCTTTGTGCTACTGCTTGCTGAGCCCAAAATAGCATATATTTGCAAGCACAGTTCTCCTATCTATTTCCAGGCTGACGTTGTTGACCTTGTTCACGGCTGATCCAAGGTAGACAAATTCATCTACCACTTCAAAATTAAATCGGTTGTCAACGTTCAAGTGCGGACCAAGTCGAGAGGTTTCTCTAGTCGTTGAAACCATCAAGTCTGTATTGCCCTCATTAACAGCAAGACCCACCTTCGCTGATTCCATTCCGATTCTTGAAAATCCAGCAGTAACCTCTCACAAATATCGCGCAATGATGTCTTTGTCGTCAGCATGCGCCAGCAACATATGCCTTTTCGTATTAATGGTCTTGTTCGTATTTACTGCAGCTTTTCTCATTATTATTTCTATTAAGATGTTGAAGAGATTGCACGAAAGTGTGTCGCCTTGTCTCAGTCCTCGCTTGGTACAGAATGGTTCAGTGAGGTCTTGCACCACCTTCACTGCTGGTTTGCTGTTGAAAAGCGTCATTATACAGAGGCGAATATGGGGCTATCGAAAGCAGCTATGTAATCGCCAAAAAGATGGTATGTTTCGATTTGCTTTTCGTGGGTCTTTCCACACGTTTGCCAACGCCACACTTAAATGCGGCAATGTTCTTCTACAAACGACCATTATGGACATTTAATTTTACGATGCATGATGGAGCAACACACATAGCGAACTGTTATATGTGGAAATTAGTTCATGAGTCTTCAAAAGTATTAAGGAATTACCGAAGCATGCGAAGCATGTTATTTTATACAGCGACTCCTGTCCAGGGCAAAACTTAAATTCTTATATTTGCGCCATGTTTTAAAAGGTTTTAGAAGACCATCAAACTAAAAAATTAATTGATCACAAGTTTCTGGTTATTGGACATACGCATATGGAATGTGACATGGTTTATTTCCAAATAGGAAAAAATTGTAAATTTCATACATCACTCACATGACCGGGCCACTTTAATACAGTCGCCCAGCGGCGGAAGTCCTGACCAGGAAGGCCTGAAGGCCTTAGAAGGTATGCAAAGAGGAAAGTCTTAGAAGGGATTTACTTTAATTTTATTTTGTTAAACAAAAATAAAATTAAAATAATTTAATAATAATTAATATA
Source organism: Phaonia tiefii (assembly GCA_963931995.1). Classification (NCBI taxonomy): domain Eukaryota; kingdom Metazoa; phylum Arthropoda; class Insecta; order Diptera; family Muscidae; genus Phaonia; species Phaonia tiefii. The sequence continues at coordinate 195,266,025 of OZ008367.1, forward strand.
ATAAAAAATAAAAAAAATAAATGGTTTCCCATTACATCCCATGAAGGGACCGGGGAGAATTTCTCACAATCACTGAGCTGTGCGCTTTCCAGTTTTCACTCGCTGATTGCGACCTACAGTTTTACACCGATTCCGAACGATATTTTGAGAAGCTTTTTCATGGCTATATACTCGATAGTGTCGCCGTCACTATGCGAGGTGACCGCCGCCGAAAGAAATTTTTTTGAAGATGGTCAGAGCCGGGTTCGAACCCAGGATCTCATGTACAAGAGCTGCGCACACTACCCATTGCACCACCGACGGCCACCAAATTAATAATTAATAAATAATAATATTTTATATTATATTTTAAAATGAAAATGGAAGCTAGACATCTCGAGATATAAAATAAAATCATGACAATAGTGGTTTCTTAACTAAAGAACCTTTATTGAGCAATTTAAAAATTTGCAATTTTTGTAGTTCACTTGAATAAAGACACTTTATTATATTTTTATTATTTTTAAAGTCAGTGATGATTTTTTGTAGGCAGAGTTTGTTTATCACAATTTACTACATCTTAATCATTTTACGAGTCAAAATAGCAAAACCAAAAAATTTAAATCTTTCGGAAAAAACTAAAATCGATGTTTACCGTTCTGAAGGATATTCTAACCGCGCAATAGCTAAAAAAATTGGACGGAGCTCAACAGTGGTCGACAATTACATCAAGAACCCCGAGGGGTATGGAAAAATTTTAAAGGAAGGGTTTCATTGTCTTTATCTACGTAGGAGACAAGAAAAATCATCAGAATGGCTTCTAATTCTGTCTTATCCTTGTCAAAAATAAGAGCTCAAGATGGAGTGGAAGCGAGCAAGTCATCAGTACACAGAGTAATTAAACACCTGAGTATCTTAAATACTTGAAATTACAAAAAAAAAGCCGTCACTTAATAGTCCTCGTAAGGAATAGCGGCTTCAATTTGCAAGAGACTACATGGTATGGGATGTGCAGCCAAGAGGTAATGTAAATGACTGGAGAAGCGTTGTATTTACGTATGACAAGAAGTTTAATTTGGATGGGCTTGATGTCTACAACTCTTATTTCCATGATCTGCGCAAAGAAAAGCGTTTTTTGAACCGACATCGCAGCCGAGAGGGCGGCGTTAAGGTGTGGGGTGCTATTACGTACTACGGATCTTGAATTTCAAAGTGCAAAAATGACTGGTGCAAGGTATAAAACGTTATTGGAATCGGCTTTTCCGAAGTGCAGTGAATAATTTGGTCCCGTATCTTGGATATTGCAACAGAATAATGCCCCTATACACATAGCCAGAATAGTAAAGGGGTTCATTGCAAGCCAAAATTTTAATATTCTTGACTGGCCACCCTATTCGCCAGATCTAAATATTATCGGAAATGTCTGGGGTTAGTTATCTCTTAAGGTCTATGAAGGTGGTAAACAATTTGATGACGAGCAGTCACTAATTCAGGCCATTAAGGATGCTTGGAATCAAATTTCGTTGGATTATATAAATTCCCTTTATCTCTCAATGAAAACCCGTATATTTGAAGTTATTAAAAACAGACGGGGTTGTACCAATTACTAATAGTTCTTAAATAAAGTAAAATAAATTTATAAAACAAGAAAAAAGTGAAAGTGAAGCAAAAAAATAGCACATTTTTGACTTTTTTATAAATTGCTCAAGAAAAGTTCTTTGGATTTGGATCATTTAACAGCACTTTTTGAAATCAAGAGAGGTAGCACCCACTATATTATTATGAATTAACTAAATATTAATACTTTTTATTATTAAATTATAAAACAATGAATTTTTAATTCAAATAAGTTAAATGGTTTTAATTATATGAACGGAATTTTTTGTTAGTTTTTTTGTCTATTTTTGTTTGAAAACGACCTTTATAATACTGCTGCTTCAATGTTGTTGTTGCTATTTTTGACGTCTTACCCTTTGCCATGGTATTAACATTTTAGTTGTTGAAAAAACCATAAATTTAAGTGGTTCTAATCATCTGATCGAGAGTGTATATATACACATACATACACACACCATAACATTTGTTTTTGTAGCTACATAGTTGGTAATAATTTCCAATTATCATGTTGTCGACTTTTCTTAAAAGCTTTTTATCAACATACACAGGCTAATTGAATTTTAGACCAGTAAGTAAAAGGAACAAAGAACTGTTTGTTCGTTTTGTTGTAAAATCTATAACTTCAACAATCGACGAAATTTAACACGATGTAAGGTGTAATATTTTGACAGTTACATTGTGCCGCAACATTAAAGACATTCCAGTGACCTCGATGACACTGGAAGTCATAAACGCCATATGATCCCCTTACTAAAATTATATTGGAGATTCCAATTTTATTGGATACAATTTGATTTCAAGGATTTCTTAAGAAAATTTTATTAATTTTGTAATGGATGTACGTACTACTTAGGTATCCGGTCTCGAACAACCCCGGGGGTCACAGACCTTACAAAATGAAAATATCATATTTTTCCAACCAGTTCGATCTTTTGCTTTATCTCTCCAGTTTGTAATACCAAGTGTAAACAGAGATTCGGCAATCTGATCCGTCTAGCGGAGTCTTGGTCTTCGTATTTTTCGTCTTCCATCGAGTTCAGTTTCGAAACCCCTTCGTGATGGTTGGCCTTCATCCATTCTACTGACATGGCCTAGTCAAAGCAATCGCGTTATTTTGACCCGCTTAACTATGTCAATGTCAGAATAATGCTCATACAGCTCATGGTTCATGCGTCACCGATACTCGCCGTTGTGCACTATGAGGCCATACATTTTTCGGAGTATTTTCTCTCTACGACTCCTACAGATGTTTCGTCTGGTTGCAATAAGACCCAGGATTCTGCGCCATAAAACAAGACATGTTGTATGCAGATCCCGAAGTATCAACAAACACCCAAATGTCTATACTTTAATTCCAATACAAGAAAATACGGTTTTTTTCACCATGTTCGTCTTTTTTTCTTGTATACTGACATTGTTGCAGTGCTTTAAGGTGAGTTGTTACTATATCACAGCTTTCCATTTTTTGATGAACTGCACCGAAATTCTGTACATTTTTAACGATAAAAATATGTAGTTAATTTTACTAAATTCTGAAATTTTGTAGTGAAATTTTATGAATTTTGACAATTTAACTACAGATATTTATCGTTAAAAAGTTACAGAATTCCGATGGGTTTAGTGTTTGTAGTATATGTATATACGATTAATGATCAATTCAGGTACAGTAGTGAGACATCTGATGATGATCTTGTGACTGAGTTCGACACTAAACATGCAAGTGAGTGTGCTTAACTGAATTTTCTATTATTCCAACAAAACCCAACCATTTTTCAGTTAGAATAATGTTCCTGACCTTGTAAACTTGTAGTATGAATTTTTCATACATTAATTAAAAACTAACGAAATCGGTCATAAAATTCAAGTTCAAAAACGTAACTGACAAAACAAAACTTTGTCAACAATAGAACAAAAAATGCAACAATTAATGTGAATCCTAACTTAAGCTTTGCAATTGACTTGCAAAATAATAAGCGTGTTATGGTTACACCGCTTGCTTATATAATTGCTTGTCAGCTGCTGTTATATGTAAAAACTATTTTTTCTATGTTTTTTTCAAATATTGATTCGTCACCCACAATGTTTCTCCTTTAATTTGGAGGAAATTGTGTTGCATACTTTTTACCGTTGGTTTTCCCACACTTGCCCACTGCACACTTCATATTTATGATTTCCTTTGTTGTTTTATTTCTTTATGGCAGAGAGAGGCAATGAGAATGCCCTTTCCACGCCTCTCTCTCCTATAAGCTAAGCACGTGAGCAAGTGTCTGAATCTAACGGGAATTATTTCTAATGGCGTAACCTTGTATATTTATAAACATTGGATGGGATTGTCTCAATCGATCGTCATTTAGAATTCAATCGGTGAGTAAGTAACATGTGATTTGTGAAATAATTCGTTGTTTGCCGAAAGTTTATAATTATATTTTTCTAGGGCTACTACGTTACTCATTTGTTTCCGGAATTTCGAAAAGAAAAGAAAAGTAAAGTAAAACTCGAAGATCATATAAGAAGGTGTCATCCTGATAAAATAGGTAAAGACTTGAATTATTTTCAAACATTGAAGGATATATATGATAAGAGACCCATTGTGCCGAGTATGTTCGCTTCACACTAAAGGTGAATCAATATTTAATGTCCTGGGTGATTTGTTTAAGAATAAATCATTCCATTCACAAACATTATTTCGGTGGCAACAGATGGCGCTCCTGCCATGGTCGGGCGATATCGTGGGTTTATAAGCCATCTTAAAAGATTTATACCAGACGTAACTGCAATTCACTGTGTCACCCACTGACAACACCTAGTAGCGAAAAATTTGAGTGATAGATTACACCAATCGCTTCAATTTGTGATTAATGCAGTTAACAAAATAATAGTTATGGGATGAAAATAATGAGGACTTCCAACGATTGTTATTACATACTAAAGTACGCTGGTTGTCGAAAGGTGCATGTTTCACAAGATTTTACTCACTTTTTGAATCAGTTTTAGAGTTTCTGGAAAGTAAAGATCCAGATTTAAAAGAAAACCTGATCAATTCGAAAGCAGACATCGAGTATTTGACAGATTTGTTTAAAAAATTTAATGACATTAACTTACAATTAAGAGGGGACATCCTGAATTTAATAAAAACAAAGGGTGCACAATTTCTGCTTTTCTTGGAAAATTGAAATTTATGAAGCTAAATATTAGTCGGGGCGAATTTTCCCAGTTTCCCAACTTGTCACAAGGTAGAATGCCTTGATGTGGATATTCAGCCATACGTCCAACTTTTAATTGCTCTGCATGATGACTTCAAAATCAGATTTGAAGATATTCTGACGATGGAAATACCACCATGGATCATAAATCCATTTGATGAAACAGAAGTGGAGAATGTGATATTGCAAGATGAGCTACTCGAACTCGAGCACTAATGAAGAGCTGAAGGTGAAATTTAAAAGAGGGTATCAAACATATTGGCTGCTGGCAGAAATACCCGAGAAATATCCTGGACTGTGGAGAATTGCGAGAAAGCTTTTGATAGCTTTTCCCTCGTCATATCTTGTCGAAAAAAGTTTTAGTGTCGTTACAGACCTTTTAACAAAAATAGGAGCAGATTGAATATCACAGAACGGGGAGATGTGCGGATATTCCTAACAAAATTGAAGCCGAATATTGATAATTTGCTGTCGATCCATCAACAAGTACATCCCTCCCATTAAAATTATGAATATTTTGTGAATGTCATGGTAGTGTAGAAGTTACGTTATTAATGTTTAATTTTTATTACGTTACTCGTACGACTGAGTAATATTGTAATAATTACATATTGAATAAATAACACAAGAAAATATACTATTATTTTCTTTTCATTTTTACCACACTGAATCGGGAGTTTTCTAAATAAAAAAAAGTGAGAATTGATTGGTTTCTTGTGCTGTGAGTAGATGTCAAAACGGTAGAGCTTGATGGAATCAGTTTTTGATTGACCAACTTCACTTTTTTGACATCCACTCACAACACAATCAATTAATTAATTAACCAATCAATTCTCACTTTTTATTCGAAAACTGTTAATTCGTGGTTGGAACGCAGCTGCTACGCAAATTTCCATAGTTAGGGAAATGCAGCTGCGTGGGGTCCTCCGGAACCAGCAAAATTTTGAAAGTGGTCTATGATAAAATAAAAGTTTGGTAACCTGTGGTCTAATTCTTGGAGTAATGACATCTACAGTTGCGATTTATCTGAGAAAAATAGAGACGATGGCTCAAACAACCGAACAAGAAAACAGCAACGGCGTTTCGTTTTGTAAGTCAATATTTTTATATTAATACAACACAAATATACACTAACGTCTAAAGATAACAAAATGTCCATAATACGTTTAAATTGCACAGTTGTTCAACAATAAGTCGTGAAAAATTTAATTCCAAAATTTTATTAATTCCACCTGGTGTATGTCAATTTACTCCAAATAACTCTCTATCGCCCCGGCCGCACCACGAATATTATAAAAGGAAATATCAGATCAGAATAATGACAGCTCTAAATGCCAGTACTCTATGGTTGAAAAATCGACTTTTCTCACATGTATTTGAAATAGTCAACTTTTCATGTACATATTTGAAATTATTAAAAAGTCGATTAAAACTCAGGATTGTAACGTCTTATGTACGAGTACCTGAACTTTTGATCAGTAAAGAGCTCCAGTATATTTTTTGAGAAAACTGTGAATGAATTTAAGAAATAAAACTTTAAAAATAAAATTGAATAATAACAATCAAGTGTTTTATTTCGAAATACTAAAACATAAAACTTTCAACCACACACTGTAGTGGTCGGTAACGCAGCGCTGCGTTGCGCTATTGCGCTGATACCCACGGTTGCGTTACCTGCGCTGATACACTAAGAAAAGTAATAGTAACGCAATTGCGTTACTATTGCGTCACAACTCAGTTTCAGCGCAAAGAGTATGCAGCGCAAATGGGTCGGAGCAATTAACCCAGTAAGAAGAAGCCAATAACGCAAAGAGAGCATAATAAAGAAAAATCAGGGAGGCTCGTGTTTTTTCTTGATTTTATTCATATAAAGAGATAAATTGTTAAGATAAAGATTTCAGATAAAAGATAGATAGTTGCGTTTGTTGTTGACTGACAAATCGAATGTATAACATATGTATGGTAAAACGAGATTCGTCGAAACTTTGGGAATCAAATAAATTCAATTAAAACAATATTGTTTTTTTTTTAATTTAAAATAAAAATTAATAATATTATTATTATTTTAATAAATTATGAAAAAATATTTAAAAAATTAATATTTCATAATTTTAATTAAAAAAAAAAGTATCAATTATATTAAAATAAAAAAATAAATGGTTTCCCATTACATCCCATGAAGGGACCGGGGAGAACTTCTCACAATCACTGAGCTGTGCGCTTTCCAGTTTTCACTCACTGATTGGGACCTACAGTTTTACACCGATTCCGAACGGTATTTTGAGAAGCTTTTTCATGGCTATATACTCGATAGCGTCGCCGTCACTAAGCGAGGTGACCGTCGTCGAAAGAAATTTTTAAGGTGGTTGGAGCAGGGATCGAACCCAGGATCTCCTGTACAAGAGGCGCGCACACTACCCATTGCACCACCGACGGTCAATTATATTATTATTATTATTTGCTTATTTTAAAATTATATTTTAGAATTTACTTTTCATGAAGAGTGTACTCGTTTTCTTAAATTTTAATATAGTGAATCATAAAAAACTTTAAATAATTTATTTTTCATTTCAGTCAACAATCTTTTAATTCTTTCATTTAAAATATTATATATAAAAAATTATATGAAGCAGGCGACTACAAGAAAAATCGCACGGATTTGTTTACATCGATCATTGAGGGTATCATTGAAGCAAATGCGCCATAGCGCAATTGCGCTAGCGCATTGCGTTGATACCCAACACTGCGCTTGCGTTAGTGTATCAGCGCATCAAAATTGCCTGCGTTACCCACCACTAATACACTGTGCTTCTTCTCAGATTTACATCACAAGTCTTACTTTTTTGTTTGTTTCAACAAACTACGGGAATTACATAGAAAACTTTAATAAATTTCTACCTTTAGTGTCTCGTAATTTTCCAAGAGAGTATTTATTTCCTTCATTTATGTATGGGAAAATTTCAATATGGAATCTTAAAAATGTAAGAAAAAGGAAACGATATTACCTGTTTATGAATTTTATTAAAAACTCATATTTAACTGAATAGTACTTGTGTATGACGATAATCGACCGAACAATGTTGATACGTCGAGTACCATTTAAAATACACACATTTAGAAAACTTCACTACCGACAAAACAATACCTACTTCGATATCGTGTCTTACGCAATTAGCCCCATGAAAATCAAGGTAACAATTTTTTACTTCAAAATTAAGAATAAGAATGAAAAATAACAATTGCAAATTTAATTCATCTAAATGCAATCAGAGAAACGTTGTTATTAAATTTATGAAATTTTTACAATTTAAGTGCAAATTAACGCGTACATTTATGATGCTTATCATTTTTTACATTATTGATGTACTTGTACATACACTGACATATCCTACTCCCATTAAATATATTTCCAACATATTTGATGTATATTAAAAATTTATTTCAAAATTATGCGTTATATCAGAACAAAAATTATTATTTTGTTTGTTTTTATGAAGATGAGACACACAAAGCACTCAGTCGGGGCCATAAACAAAATAAACTTTTCCGAATAAACACATTAAAAACAATTGAAAATAATGTTTACTACATAATAAAAAACAAGTCTGGCAAAAGAAAAAACAAACGTCTTTAAAAACGATTTGCTTTAACAACTTTTAAGCAGACTTTAGAGAAACCGTACACTCAATGAATAATATGTGGATGACTGTTGCTTTACAATTTTGATGTGTTAAAATCTATAGGCACGGGTAGGGCAATATATCAATGTGAACACATGCAAACAACACACAGCGTTAGCATCACATACGTGGTAAGTATGATGGTATTGATGTAGCGCCAGCGAACAAACAAGCAGGTCGTCGTCGCCGTAGAGTATTGAATAGTATAGAGAACTCATGAAACGAATTGTAGTACTCAAAAGTACTGGCGACATCTGGCGAATTATTCAAAACGTATTAATCTCTTTTTGTCATATCTTGGTCTTTATTTGATTTTTGTACTGTTTTATGTAATAACATTGGCGAAATGGTGCATTTATATTTAAATATTCTATAAAGAGAATAAGACTCGTTTATGCTCTTTTATTCAGACTCTATACATAAGAGTGGAAAAAGTTTGCAATAAGTTCTCTATACTATTCAATACCTTTTGTCGTCGCTCTGTTTATGACAAACAAAATAATTATTTCGATGAGCTAAATATTGCTTTATTTATTTTAACAATATTACGTCCAATGTTAAAGCAGATGTAAGAAAAAATAAAGTGCAATACCAAAAGAGCCTTCAGTAAAAAAATATCCTTTTGGAACTGGTTCATTTCCTGATTAAACACTTCCAATGGCTTCTGTTCCAACGCATGTAGTGATTGAACAAAATACTGATTGTATTGAACAAAATATTAATTTATAAAATTGTTCAAGAACGAAATGAAATTTCGAAATAATCAAGAAATCACCGTTCACAAGCAAATGTGTGTGGCACTGCTCTCTCTTGCTCCTTTAGTGTGATACAGACAATTTTGTAGTTTTTGCTTCTGATTGATATCCATTTGAAGTGCATTTGGTCTGTGAATTTGTGTATGTGTGATTTGTGTGAAATGACCCAGCCGCCGAAGTCATGACCTGGAAGGCCTGAAATCATGACCAAATAGGCCTTCTTTAAAATACGGAAGGCCTTCCCTACACATTACCATCTCCTTTCTTTTTAACATTGTGTGAGACTGGGAGGCAAGGCCTTCCTTGCCCATTGCCTAAAGAAGGCATGGAAAGAGGAAGGCCTTAGAAAACATTTATTTTTGTTAAATAAAAATAAAATTAAAATAATTAATTTTATCACAAAAACATTCTCCACTTCTACATATTTATTTATTAGTATGTATGTAACGGGCTTTTCAACAGAGACTCTACAAAAGTAAATGGATACGGACAGCAAACGACGTCATATTTTCTCCCGCTCATTCGACATTTCTCTTCAGTAACGTTTGCCATTTCATCATGGAAAGATATACGAGCCAACAGCGAGTCGAATTTACTACCGAAATTTGGAGTCAGTGACCTCAACTTTAAGAGCGCTACGTCCAATTTATGGTCGTCATAATCGTCCTACCAGATCAACAATTGAGCGTCTAGTGGAAACATTTAAATCCACAGACACAGTACAAAATGTCCCCGTGCCAGTGAGACACAGAAGTGCCCGTAGTGCTGAAAATATTGCTGCCGCTGAGGCTTCAGTTCAAGAAAGCCCAAATATGTCTCTCACACGTCGTTCTCAAGCGTTGGGCATCTCTGTGACGTCGTTGTGGCGAATTTTGCAAAAAGATCTTGGCCTACATCCTTACAAGATCAAACTGACGCAAGAACTGAAGCCACTTGACCACCATGAGCGTCGTATGTTTGTGAATTGGACTGAGCAACAACTTGAAAATGATTTGGATTTTCACGGAAAATCATCTTCAGCGATGACGCTCATTTCTGGCTGAATGGCTTCGTCAATAAGCAAAATATGCGTTATTGGTCAGACAGCAATCCACACGTAATCCATGAGTCATCATTGCATCCCGAAAAAATTACGGTTTGGTGCGATTTATGGGCCGGCGGCGTCATTGGGCCGTACTTCTTACGTGATGATCAAGACCGGCACATTACTGTGAATGCGAATCGCTACCGTTCAATGATAACCGAATATTTTTGGCCCCAATTGGATAATATGGACTTGGAGGACATGTGGTTCCAACAGGACGGCGCAACAAGCAACACAGCAAATGCCACAATCAATTTATTGGAAACCAAGTTTGGTGAAATTGTTATCTCACGAAATAGCCCACTCGATTGGCCGCCTCGGTGGTGCGATTTTACGCCGTTATATTATTTCCTGTGGAGCTACGTCAAGTCTATGGTCTATGCCAACAAGCCAGCGACGATTGATGAACTTCATACGAATATCGAACGTGAAATTGCAGCAGTATCGGCCGATTTATGTTTGAAAACCGTCGAAAATTGGGTTCAGCGTCTGGACTTCTGCAAGCGTGCCCGTGGTGGCCATGCAAAAGAAATCGAGTTCTATACATAATGGCATCGAACGTACTTTCAAAGGAATAACGAGTTTCATTGGTATCTAAAACCGGTTTTGTTTTATTTAAAAAAACTTTTGTAGCGCTCTTATTGAAAAACCCGTTATCTATCTTAGAAAGTTTTACCACTCCCAACTTCATATTGAAAATTTTAAAAATACCCTGAAAAATATTAAATCTTTATATACAGGGTGATTCAGGAAGTTCCGGACAAATTTCTCCAGCGTATTAAAAAAAAATCCCCCATGAAGGGATTGGGGAGAGCTTCTCACAACCAGTGAGCTTGTGCGCTTTCTAATTTTTCACTCACTGATTGGGACCTACAGTTTTTACACCGATTCCGAACGGTATTTTGAGAAGCTTTTTCATGGCTAAATACTAGATAGTGTCGCCGTCACTGTGCGAGGTGACCGCCGCCGAAAGAAATTATTATTTATTTTTTTTTTTTTTAAGGTGGTCAGAGCAGGGATCGAACCCAGGATCTCATGTACAAGAGGCGCGCACACTACCCATTGCACCACCGACGGCCATAATAACAGCACACAAGCGAAATAACAGCACACATTTATTTCTACTTTTTTTTATTGATTCTTAAAGACGCTGAAAGGCCTTTCCAACAAGCCCAAAAACAAACAAGTCCGACCACTGGCTCAGAAGTTAGCAGCTTTACCCTACTACCCTCCGACCGCCAATCCGAACATTTTGAACCCGCTGCCATTTCGCACCCTTGCATTTTCGGACATGGTCCTAGTGGACTTTTTTCATGAAATGAGCCAAGGAATGCGCTGGAGAAATTTGTCCAGAACTTCCTGAATCACCCTGTATATAATTCTATTGCACGTGTGTTTGTGACTGAACTCCTCCTAGACTTCTGGACCGATTTGAATAAATTTTTTGTATGCGTTGGGCCGCGCCCTGGGTAGTTTAGATTTACTATTCGGTCCAATTGGACAAAAGGGCGTGGTACCTCCCATACAAACCACAAATTAAAAATCCATTATTTCTGCTCCTGCTAACGGTATTTGAACAAAATTTGCAGGACAACGTCTGCCGGGTCAGCTAGTAAACAATATAATTTTAAAATTTGTATGAAATTTTCCAATTAAATTACGGTTAAAAAAGAATCGGAAAAGAAATTTCTCAAAATTGTAAAAATCTTCTTCTTGGTTATATCTGATGAAAAAATGCATGCATTCCGCAGGCCTTATTTTAGGAAGGCATTACAAAAGACCCATTCCGCATGCCTTATTTGTGGAAGGCCTTGCGACTTCCTCTGTTACTTTTTGCTATAGCTGCCAGCAAACTTTATACGCCATGATCAACACACATACACAGACACAGGCACACACACCCGTGTGTGCCTAACTTGTTCGTTTAAAAGCAAAACAAAGTTTCGTTCGTTTCGTTTCGTACCGCATTCATCATCTTACACCCCAAGTCAAGCATGCGTAAAGAAGTTTTACTTCAAAAATATTACAATCGTGGTAAAAGTTAAAATAAAAAACGTTCGAAAAACGTCCAGTTGAAAATACGTCTTATGCTTTTAGATGTCTTCTATTTTCCTGTTGAAAAGCATAACACTTTTTTCAGAACTAGTATGTTTGCCGCTTCACATGAATGCCCCACATGTAATGCAATTCGAACGGGTAATTGAGTCAGTAGCCGACTGGCTGATATTAGCTTTGTTTCTTTACTTTTTGGGTAAAGTTCGGGTAAAAGAGAGTAAAAGCTAAATTCTCTCTCAAATACTCAATATTACCCAAAAGTAAAGAAACGCAAAAAAACACTTTTCTAGCCAGAAAACAAATGTCAAAACACAAAATATATACTTGACAACAAATCGTGCATATCATGTTCATTTTTACTGTTCATTTGCACACTTCCCATCTTCTTTAAATAAGCACTCTCAAAGCCATAGAGTAAATCTTAGTAGAGAAAATATTTGGTTCATCTGACGTTTCCTTTCCCACTCTTCGTGATGCGGTCGGTTTGATAAAGAGATATTTGACGAAAAGTGACATACACCAGGTGGAATTACAATAACTTCTTGGTTTAATTTTTCATGTAATTTTGGTGAAAAACACTGAAATTTAAATGTGTTTTAAACTTTTTTATTGACTGTTATTGTTAGCATACATTTGTGTTGTATTTAACACAATAATTTTAACACACAAATCGAAATGCCCTTGTTGTTATTTTGTTCGTTCTTTTGAACCATTGCCTCTATCTGGTATTAGTAAAGCAATTCTTTTCAACATCAAACGTAAATATCACACCAGCCCAAATGTCATAAATTTCGTGGGAGAACTATTAGATCTACTATAACTATTAATCTATGTTCAAAGCAATCACTTTTCAAGTTAATAAAATTATAAATTAAATATTTTTTTCACTTGTGTTATATTTTTCGTTTCGAACAGCTGATTGTTTGACACTCTGCCCAAACTAACCCGGAGAAAATCTCTGGGTAAGTTCGGTAAAAAGAGAAACGCATTTTGACGTTAAGAGAAACAAAAAATCGCTCTCATTTGCCCAATTTATGAGTAAACAAACGCGTTTGGGTAAGTTTGGGTTCCCGCGGTAAAGTAAAGAAACAAACCTATTGTGCATTGTTTTGATTTTTCTTCTTCGTAGTTTTTTGTTGCAAGCCGACGGATCTTATCATCCAAATTGCAGCTGACAAAGTATGGCGCGCCTAATTAGCGCAACGTGCATAAATTTCAAAATATTTTCTTATTTTTTATTCAACAGTTTTCTTTTGTTCGGTGACTTATAGTGAAATTTTACGTAGAATATTTTTACAATATAACCAACCACTTAGAGTGCAGTTTTGTTGAAGATTTTAGAGCCAACTCGGTATAAGAACGAAATTAACCATTAAATGGATTTTCAGTTTTGACTTACTTTTGGCATTCAAGTTGAGTTTTGAGTTTTGGTGTGTTAGAATTTAAAGAACAAAAAAGACCGATATATTTAGGAGGTAGAGGGTTAAGTTGTTCCACAAAAATGTTTTTCGTGAATTTTTACATAAAATTGCTGCACAGATCCTATATTCAAAATGTAAAGATTACATGGTTTCCTATGCCGATTCATCATAAGAAGGTGCAAAAACGGGAACACTTCAACACCTAAAACCCTCAAATGGGTATAAGCAGACAGTCATGCTCAAATGGGTATAAGCAGACAGTCATTGCAGTCAATTATGCACAAAGATTTGGACTTATTCCCATATAAAATTCAAATGGCCATCAAATTGAACGCAGCAGACTTCGCCATTCGCTTGGAATTTTGCCAGAAGATGCTTCAAATGGTGGAAGACGACGGAAACATGTTTAACTGTCTTTTCATGTCTGACGAGGCCCATTTCGATTTAAAGGACAACATAAACAAACTAAATTGTCGAATATGGAGTGCTTCCAACCCACAGATACTCCATGAGACGGAATCGCATCCACTTCGTGTCACAGTGTGGTGTGCAGCTTCATCACGCTACATTGTCGGGCCCTACTTCTTCGCAGAAAAGCGTCACACCGTTACGGTTACTGGAGACCGTTACTTGAGCATGTTGAGAGAGTTTTTCTATCCAGAATTACGCCAAAGGAGAACTCTGTGTGGTTTCAGAAAGATGGTGCAACTTCGCACATAGCCCGGCCTGTTATGACAGAATTGCGACGAAAATTTCCCAATACGCTGATATCCAGAAACTCCACATTCCGTTGGCCCCCCAGGCCGCCTGACCATAATTGCACCTGATTTTTTCTTGTGGGGTTAGTCTACAAAATTTGAATGAACTAAAGCAATCCATTCGAGAAACAATTGCGGCTATTCCTGTATCAACTCTCCAAGCAGTAATGAACAACGAGCAGGGGGGGGGGAGTGGCATTTAAATTCCATTATTTTTAAAACTAATTAAGCTATATGTAATAAAATTTAATGAGCTTTAACATGAATAAAAGAAAAATGAATTTCATACACTGAAAAAAAAGTTATTTGAGTTTCTTAATGTAGCAATATTCATTAGCCACCCAGTATTTTCATATCACTGAAAAAAAAACACGAAAACATTTTCCTAAAGAAAAATATTTTCCCACGTATCTCAGGGGCCATTAGACCGAATCTAAATGTGCCAACATGATTTTTCTAGGTTTAATAAAACAAAAATAAAGTTTTATAAGGATTTAAATTAGTTTGATGGCCGAGGTAGTTAAATGTTGTCTCCCACTCTGTGGTATCTGTGATGTTCCACTATATCAATTTCTCTATCATAAAACCTCGCTGGAAACTTCATTTTGATTGGTCCAGCCATTTAGAAATTATTTCCACATTTTTTTCGACAAATCTCCCAAAGTGTATCAGACGAACATATGTCTTTGCACAGCATTTTCTATTCTCATGCACAACGTCATTTGAGACAAACTTTGAAAAGGGGGGAACAAAATTGTTAGTGGTCTATTATCTAGAGAATGCATGATACTCGTATACTAAAATTGGTCCTTGTCTTATATTTGCATTTGTTACAGACATTAGCACGAACTTATAACACCCAATTACAACGGCGCAGTGTAGGGTACTAAACATTGGCTTAAGGTAAATACATTCGGTTATAAATGAAAAAATCCACATGCCCCAAAAAAGTTATTACAAATTATGTCAAGTAGGAAAACATTATCCTTAGCGACATAAGTCATTATTACCATCATGTACAGTGTATCACAAAAATAAGTATACCCGTTGTAATTTCGACGAATATGATATTTTTTCGTACTTTGCTCTTACGCACTCCAGTTTCTATACTAGTTGTCAACACTCGCTACGATATTCGTTAAAAAATCAATAATTTCAACCTATTGAACGGATCCCGTAATATTTGTGGCGAGATTTCTTAGAAAATTCCAATATTGTGGTCACAAAAGTAAGTATGCGACAAGTGGTTATTCATTCGGTAATTGACTTTAATCAAGGAAGTTTCTCTTTTTATAGATTCAGACGAATCTGTACAAGCTATAAACTCCACAAAATAAGTCTGAGTAATTAAAATCAATTTTTGCTGTTTATGCACAACGAGGCAAAGAACTGCGCAAAGATTTGAAGGATCTGATAATAAAATTGTATAAAGACAATAATGCTCTAAGGAAAATTGGCGGCATTGTAGACAAAAGTAGTGCTATTCTATAAAAAGTACTGGAAAACTTTAAGTCTGAGGGCTCCACGAAAAATAAGCCGTGTTCGGAGCACCCGAAAGTGTTTAATAGCCAAGAAGAGTATAGTATGAAAAGTTACGGCAAACTCATAGAAAGGTGCACCAAAAATACAAGCTGAAATTGAAAACGAAGCTGCAAAATCGTGCCATTCAGAAACAAATCGCCGTGTATTGCACAGACCTGGATATCGTGGCTGAAGTATTAGGAAAAAGCGATTCATTAGTCACATAAAGCGCCAATAGAGAGTAAATTTCACAAAAGGGTATTTAAACCACCCCAAAAACGCCATCGGTGTTGCAATGCTTAGTGTGCGCGCCTCTTGTACCTGAGATCATGGTTTGGATCCCTGCTCTGACCACCTTAAAAAAATTCTTTCGGCGGCGGTCACCTCGCATAGTGACGGCGACACTATCGAGTATTAAGCCATGAAAAGGCTTCTCAAAATACCGTTCGGAACCGGCGTAAAACTGTAGGTCCCAATCAGTGAGTACAAAACTAAAAAGCGCAAAGCTCACTGGTTGCGAGAAGCTCTCCCCAATCCCTTCATGGGATGTAATGAGAAACCATTTTCTTTAAAAATTTCTGGTGAGAAAAAATAAATCTTCATGGATCTGATGGGCGTGATAAAGTTTAGAGAAAGCCCAATTCCGAAATAGAGTCAAAAACCATGACTGTACTGTAGCACACTATGGCGTTTCGGTATTAATTTGGGGATGCATGGGCGAATCTGGGGGTGAAAAACTTGTATTTATTGACGGAATTGTGAACAAGTACTATTTATACCTCAATATTCTGGAAACCAATTTGCAAGAAAGCGCCATAGAATTAGGACACATAATTCAACATGACAATGATCCGAAGCATACGTTTCTCATTGCGAAGGAATCGCTGTTGTATCACACAAAACGACTTAAAACTCCTCCTCAATCGGCATAAGTCAATCTCGTAGAGTACTTTTGGGATTACCTTGATCGCCAGATACGAAAACGGGATATAAAAGTCAGAGATGATCTCAGAAATTTTACTGTGGAATAATTGTTGAAAATTCCAAGTTCTGTGACCCCACAGTTGGTAGATTGAATGCAATCACGACGTCGTGCAATTATAATATATAGAGGACACCCTACTAAATATTGATTTCTTAAAATATGGTAAATGAATCACATGCATCTTTAATACAAATCAAAATATCATACGTACTGCATACTAACTTTTATGATGTTAATTTCGATCCTTTCGAGCTTTATCCCTCACAATTAAATACATAATTTTTAAAATTAATATTGAATACTGCGTTCGTTTGCTTTTTGAAATAAAAATATTTTGTTGGGTTTTAAATACCTTAGGCATTTTTTTAACAAAATGTATAGGGTTTACAGCTGTATACTTACTTTTGTGATACACTGTACGTATGTGAGTATGCAAATTAACCATTCAAAAGCATGAAAGAGAATAAAATATTTAGAAGATTGATAGAATGTCTAAGATAGGATATAAATATGTATATGTAGCAGTCAGCGGGGACCTTAAAACAAACGTATTTGAAGGTTTTTAAAAACTGGTTGGTATACTGGCTAAATAATTGCAAGATTACTTTTAGCAATGGCAACATGTCTGTTAACCCAAGATGGTCATGTTGTACATCCGTGCATCACGCATGACAACGTCGAAAATATAAGATTTCTAAACCCAATTCTAAATTCATCCAACAAGGCTGAAGTAAATCTTTCTATATGGTCTATGAACTTGCTTTAGAAGACCTTTGGAGACTGTCTAACAAAAATACCGGAAATGTACAAGATCTATATTTACCTCAACTCCACTAAGGCTAATTGCGCCATTCAAACCCTGTAGATTAATTTGGGAAATTGGTATGTGTACGACTAGTATCAGCATCTTCATCAACAGTCTACGAAAATCCTTTATATACTAAACCCCCGTCGCCCCAACGTTTTAACCAAATGACAAACAGCAAAGTACAAACTTTTTTTTACCAATACAAAATTACACAGAAAAATCGTACTTACCCCTAACGAACGTACATACATACATATGTACATTATTTTTCATTTTTGGTTTTTCATTTTGCTCACGCGGTTTATGATTAAAATTTGTGTTTCTCGACGAACTTTGCCATATAAATATTTAAAAAATTTTATTCGCACAGAATATGAAGCAACGAAAATTTGTTCTTTGGCCTTGAGACGAAGTAAAGGACACTTTCTTAAGCATTTCCTATTTTTCTGTTTGTTGCTATGTATATGACTTCAATGTATATAACCAATGGATTTTAGGCAGAGAAAAGCAAAAAAAAGATACAGTAATATTTCAGTTAATTATAAATGCATTACTGTTACGCCCTGCGGCTTTATAACGATGGTTAATCATTGTTTAACGTGACCATATATCCCGTCTGTGGTGGGAACATTTCATGATTATGTTTCAGGCGACATTCAAATAGATAAATATCATACTTTTCAGTCAGTAATAAGATTTATTGAAATTAGCATTCGAGGGAACCGAAGAGCAAATTCCCACAAATTCTTCTCAAAAATTCAAGTTAAAGATACGAAAGATATGCCACCACTATGACGTGTTGAAGTTCAGATTGATCAGAACATTAAGTATTGGTATCGAGTTTTTTAAGAATTTAAATTGAATTACTATTTTAAGAACTTTTCAGCAACATAAAAATGATATTGGGCAGTTAATAAATTAAATCGTAATGTATCGAGGAAAGCTCAAAGCTCAAGAAATATTATATTAAAAAAAATCGAAACAAAAGAACTAAATTTAATTCCGAATTGACTAATTTTTTTATTGCCAACTGAATCCCTTTTTCTTTAGATTTAGGTGAATATACGTACTTAAAATTTTCTTAAATTTAGTTCACCTGTTCCATCTAATACGAGGGCGGTCCCAAAACTCGCCGACCTAACAAAGAAGACACAAAAAACTTGGCAAAAATGTTCCTTTAGTTTAAAACATATCGTAATATCACTTTCGCTCGATACACTTCTTCCAGCGATATCCATACATGCTGAAAACTCTGTATTTTGTTGGTGTTTGGATGCAAATATAAAGCCTGTTTGGAGCTTGTCGCAAATATAATATGCTTGTGTCCTGTTTGCTATTCAATATTACATGTTTGAGATACAATGATTAAAATGTTATAATATTTATATGTGTTTGCGACCCACATATATTTATGTTTGTGATATCAGGAGAATACAAGACGGACAACGAGAGAGTCTACGACTATATTGTAAGTGTCCGGCTGTATTTTGGAACTATTCTCTCAGTCAGTGAGTCATAAATATTCCTGACTGTGTGTGTAAATTGCAGACGCAGTGTTTCTTATTTTGCCTGATGTATTGCATTTTAGTTTCATGTATTCAGTTGTCAATGGTTCATCGGACAGAGGATGTCAAAAGCGTTTGACCAGTGAAAAAACAATAAAAGAAGGCTCGGCCGGTTAAATGATTTGTGATGTTACTTTGGTTTTTGTGTATGTGTTTCGTATATATGTATGAATTCTACTAAAGTGAGAAACGATTTTCAGGACAGAAACTGGAAAGAGCAACAACGTGCAGACCTTTGTCTGTTCGAGCCTTTACTGAGAAAATCGGTACGGAGGACCATTTGTGAAGTAAGTGTAATAGAAAAAAGCCAATGAGTGTTCGAACTCACGGGCGATGTGCAAACACCTTTTTGTTGCCCTGTTCAATTTCTATGAACACATTAGTAACTGTTGCATTGGAAAATAAAAAACAGCGTTCAATCATATGATGACATTACATTTAAATAATATTAATACTTATACCCACAAAAAACAAAGAGAATGCAAAGCAACAGACACATGCATATACATACATTGTTATGTTCGTACATACGCTACAGAAGTTCACACAATTTTCGATGCTCCCTTGCTATGTCATTTCTATATACGTATAACCACGTCAATATTCTCTTTGGGCTGCGAGTGCTGCGCACCCACACAAGACAACTATTCGCTGCCTCTACATCAGTGTGTGTTTTTTTCGGAGTTTGACAATCTGTGTTTCGCAGTCGGACAAATCTGTGTTCTATATAGGGGTGGGTCACCCCTACACTAGATGTTGGCCAATTCTGAGACCTAAACGTTAGGCACACGAAATTTCATACAAATCGGTCCAGCCGTTTCGGAAGAGTTTAACACCAAACAATCTGTGATCGCAATCGGACAAACTGTTTTTGGATGTGTTCACTTTGTGAGTTTAATCCCTACCCGCGACTATAGATGTTAACACATTAAAAAACACAAGTAATTAGTCCACGTTTGGCTTGCATGCACTAGATTTGTATATAAGTGTATTGTTTATGTACCAACGCATAGTGATAGCCAACGCATAGCTGAAACCTTCTGAAAACAACCACGTGAGAGACAACAAATGAAGGAGAAGCAAAAACGTAGCAGATTCTCAATGCATTGGAAAAAACAAATAATGCATTCAATGCAAGTAAATGTAAAAAGCGCCGTTATAAATCTTTTAACTTTTTGTATTAATTATTTATAAATCTGGATTTATATTGATGAAATTAGTTATAATAAATAACACATAAATATTAAAATCAAAAAATAATTCGTTTCTAAATATTATTATGTTTGGGAGGAAAAACGCATACGTTTATTTATTTATTTGACTCTTCTATACAACAAGATATGGGCATTTCCACAGAAAGTGCCACCCTATGTCACATCACGTCACCCTCGTTATTTGTTTATATTTTATCGATTGATTTCTATTCTTTTACTAAATACAGAATGGAAGAAGGTCTATATTTAATAACAGATGAGGAAACAATCAATGAGACTTGCCCTAAAATATAAGCAATTAACGAGGGTGACGTGATGTGACAAAAGGTGGACCTTTCTGTGGAAATGCCCATATACATCTTAAAGTTACAGTATAGAAGTTTAAAATGTTTAATTGACAATAATGTTACGAAATATATATATAAAACAAAAAAAAAACAAAATAAAATTATCGAAATAAACAATATTTGCTAGAGATATAAATACATATTAAAATTTTTTAAAAACAAGATGAAAGAAAACAGAATTTACATATAAGATTCCAAATTAATTTAAAATCTAATAAACAGAAATTTATTAAATTTATTAATATTAAAATAAGAAAAAGGGGGAAAGGAAGGAGAAAAAAGGAAAAAAAAATATATAAATAATTGACATAAATAATTAGTGGCACCACAGTAATAAT
The DNA here is from genome assembly GCA_963931995.1 of Phaonia tiefii. Classification (NCBI taxonomy): domain Eukaryota; kingdom Metazoa; phylum Arthropoda; class Insecta; order Diptera; family Muscidae; genus Phaonia; species Phaonia tiefii. Next base: position 195,287,355 of record OZ008367.1, read on the forward strand.
TTAGTTTTATAATTTATGGGAAATTTCCAAAATAGTCATATAATAATTTTTTAAAACGAGTAGCGTTGCTGGTAGTTTGAATGTAGTGAGGTAAAGAATTCCAGAGACGAATTGAATAGATATAATATTGTCAGTCAGAAACAAGGGTCCGTTGTCTTAATGGGATTCGAATATTTCCTCTGTTTCATCCACGTAAGTATATGCAGGTTTGGGGGGAAACACGCGAATGCTTCCACGTATGTGTATGGATTTTTGGGATGAAGAACGCGTATGTTCCCACGTAAAAGCATATATATTTGCCAGTAAACTTGATACTGTTTATATTCAAATACAAGTGAGTTTGGGACTTGCAAACATATGAATGTTTGAAATGTGCTCTAAACATGTACTTGATTCCTGCATAATATGTTTGGGAGAATATGTTAGAGAGGCCGTTATTTTTCAGCGTGTAGCTTCCATACCCTGTTTTTAGTAAGACCTGTCAAACTCCTTAAAATAGCCATCAACCGCAGACTCCACTTCTTCATTGTCGGCAAATCTTTTACCACAGAGCCATTTGTTTAAATTTGGAAATAGAAAATAGGCAGAGGGAGCTAAATCTGAACAATAAGTAACTTTAATTCTTTAAGTTGGGCCATCGCAATAGTGGAGGGTTTCACCTATTCTCACCCGCCCATCTGCTCAAAAGTAGAGTGCCTTCCATCAATTACCAGGAATATAATCGGCTCTACGAAATAACCCACGACATAACTCCCAAATGATGTGGGGTTTTTTCGTTTCTGATTTGGAGTTTATTTCATTTTAATTTGTTTGTTATTTCATTGGAAGTTATTTCATTTTCTTGGGGGCTTATTTCATTGGGGATTATTTCACTTCTCGTTTGGGGGTTATTTCACTCGGGGGTTATTTCGTAGAGCAATATAATCTGGTTTTTCGACTGTAGGTCAGCTGATATCTAAGTAGCCTTTTGGATGCCTCTATAACAACTATGTTTTTCGGCGCGGCAACCGGCGTTATCGTTATCGACGGCGTGTAGACTGAATTTACCGATGGTTGGGTCAAAGTAGTGATGCATAGAATCGAGGAACCGATCCGAAAGAACCGGTTATTTACAGGACATGATCGAACCGGGGCTTGTAAGAACCGAGAGGCGAGTCCAAATGAGTTATTGTATTCAGTAATGTTTACCATTTCATCATGGGGATATATACGCAAGAACAACATTTACAAATTATTAAATTTTTTTATCAAAATAATTGGTCTCCAATTGCTGAACTTCTTTCGAAATGAAGCTGGCAACATCGTTACTGTCAATGGAGAGCGTTATGTGTTTGCTTCTTTATAGTTCTTTATTTCTTAACAATCGAATACAAACTGACTTAAGCTAGAAAGAACTTAAAACTAGAGCTCTCAAATATTAGAGAAACAAGCGAAAAAGAGTATGAAAGATAAGTACGAAATATGAATGAATACATTAGCAGAGTTGTAATAATAGTAATAACGGAATGAAGGTGTAGTTATTAAGGCAGTAAGTGTAAGTATAGTCTATGTCAATGATCGATGATAACCAACTTGGTACAAGTTGATCTTGGCACCATCTGGTTCTAACTAGACGGGGCTACGAGCCTCACAGCACGAGCAACAGCCGAATTATTGCAAGAAAATTTTGGAGATTCGATTATTTTAAAAATTGTGACATTGAATGGCCTCCAAGAAGTTTTGATTTAACACCATTAGAATATTTCTTGTGGTGTTATTTGATGCCATTGGCCTTTAGCAATAAGCCAGTCTCTCTTCAAGCTTTACAAGACAATATTGAACGTGCTATACACTACATACGGCTTGCTTTAATGGAAAAAGTGCTCGAAACTTGGGTTCATCGAATTCGTTCCTGCAAAAGAAGCCATTTGAGAGACGTTTTATTCAGAACTTAATTGTACTTCACAATAATTAAAAAAAATTTGAATTTCCTTAACAATTCGTGCGTTTTTTTTTCTAAGATATCATATCACTGAAATTGAAAATTAAAAATACTTTAAAAGTCGTATATTTTCTTTGTGTTATCGAAGATATCGGAACAAAAAATATATTCCGCAGTGTTTGGGTTTTTATAATATCGTAATAGTAATACCATTTTTTTACAGTTCATATAATTATGAACAAAATAAATACTAACAAGCAAAAGTGTTAAATTCGGCTGTACGCTCCACCTTAGTGTTAACCAGCAAAATATTAAATTTTAAAAAGGACATTTTTTAAGAAAATGTACTTTTTTAAAAAAAATAAAAATAAGTTACTTGTTCACAAATGCAATTACTTGTTCACAAATGCAGGATGCTCACAAATGCTCACAATGCCCACAAATGCATTGCTCACAATGCTCAAATGCTCACATTGAAAATGTACTTAAGAAACTGTACTTCGAAATGTATTTTGAAATGTACTTTGAAATGTACTTAATGTACTTTGAAATGTACTTTGAAATGTACTTAAGAAATGTACTTAAGAAATGTACATTTATTAGAAATGTACTTAAGAAATGTACTTAATGAAATGTACTTAAGGAATGTACTTTGAAATTTACTTAATGTACATTGAAATGTACTTAAGAAATGTACTTTCTTTTAAGAAAATTTACCTTTTTAAAAAAAAATAAAAATAAGTTACTTGTTCACAAGTAAAATAAAAAAGCATTTTTAAAAATAAAAAAGCATTTTTTTGAAGAACTGTTAAAAAAAAAAAACAAGCTGGGACGAGAATTGATCCAACAACCCTCGGACTCCAACGCGCAACCCTTTACCCATCAGGCCACAGCGACCTTAGATGAAGTGTGACAAAATTCATATAAATGTATGAACACATGAAAGTACATCTAAACATTCTAAAGTACTTACCTATTATAAAGAACAACAAAGATTTTCAACATGGAAATTCACCACACGGTAAAAGGAGTAGTAAGTAAAATAAAAAAGCATTTTTTAAAAATTAAAAAGCATTTTTTGAAGAACTGTTAAAAAAAAAAAAAAAAAAACAAACGGCAAAAAGCATTTTTTAAAAATAAAAAAGCATTTTTGAAGAACTGTTCAAAAAAAAAAACAAGCTGGGACGAGAATTGATCCTACAACCCTCAGACTCCAACGCGCAACCCTTTACCCATCAGGCCACAGCGACCTTATAAAGTGTGACAAAATTCATATAAATGTATGAACACATGATCTAAACATTCTAAAGTACTTACATATTATAAAAAACAACAAAGATTTTCAACATGGAAATTCACCACACGGAGTAGTTTAGTATAAAACTACAAAAATTAATGTGAAAATTTTATGAGTTTTTTTACGTTTCCAATCATAAAATTTTTTCCAATGGACCAATTTCGCTGATTTTCAATACGAAACTACTCAGGAATACGTGGAACATTCTGGCCAAAAACCAAACCGCGTTATCGCCGATTGAAGTCGTGAGAATGTTTTCAACAGACGGACATACGGGCATGGCTATATCGACTCCGGTTGTTATAAGGATCAAGAATATATTTACTTTATGGGGTCGCAAGGCCTTATTTCTATATGTTACAATCAGAATGACAAACTGATATATACCCTCTATCACTTACAGTGGAGGGTATAAAAACAGTGTCAAATACTACAGCCACTAACATATGTATATATTTCTCACAGTGTTGATGTGAAACCCCTTATTTTCATATGATGCGTTTTCCTTCTCCATATTTGCTTAAGTTTCGTCTGTTCAAGAATATTGCAGTTAAGTTGAAAAAATGCTATGTATTCATTTGATTGGCTTTTGTTTAACAATGGCTGTATGGTTGCCTTCCCACATTTGTCTTGGAACTCTTGCATTCGCTTTGGTAGTGTGCAATTTCTTTGCTCCAAAAGGTTGAATACATAAACGCACAATGACACAAATGAAGCTAAACAAGCAGATTCCGTCTTAACGCATTTCGCGTGCAGCGTTGGTGCCACATCTTGAGTCAATGTAATCCTGGCAACATGAGGCAAAACCTAAAGCCACGATATTTAATATTTATTCTCGCTTTGTTCTGAGGCAGTTGTTTGCATGGTGGCAACACAGAAATTTCTCTAATGAAGTTATTTTGTTCTAGTTATTGTTGCATGTGTACTTTGATTCTTTTCATTGTGTTCAGTTCGTTTAAACAAAGCTCATCGTTCGTGATACGGTGACATTCTTTGAGCCACAAAAACTAAATATAATGTGAATAAAGAATTAACAATGCTGAATGTGGAATACGTTTGTAGCATTAGCGTCTGTAAATATACGCGTACATATGTATGTGTAAAATCTCAGCATATTATCACGTAGTATATCATGTGGTACTTACGTGACATTTAACTAAAAACAAACAAAATAACAGAAGGACAGATTAAACGAAATAACTTCTGATTTTGATGTGAAGCATAATTAATGGATTGGAATCAACAAATTCACTAAATCTGAAAATTGCCGAGTAAATTCAAATTCACGCAGTTTGCATTTGAATGAATTGGCAAACGGGGGCTTGCCCAGTTTTCAGTGTGAATCGAAATACACTCCGGTTCACTTATTTAAAGGCACTAAAAATTCCATATTCAGCAGCCTGTATCTTTGGCAATTTGTAACCGATTGCAGAATTTTTAAATGGAAATGGAAGTTAGACATCTTGAGATATATAAAAAATCGTGACAATAGTGCTTTCTTAACTAACTAACTTTTTTTGAGCAATTTATCGAAAAAAGTCCAAAAGTATGATATTTTTTTGGTTTACTTGAATAAAGGCACTTTAACTAATTTTAATGAAAAACTGTTTTTCTTATTTTTTAATTTATTGTACTTTATTTAAGAACTATTAGTAATGGGTACCACCCCCTTTGATTTTAATAATTTCAAATGTGGGCGTTTCCAGAGAAAGTGGCACCCTTTGTCACATCACGTCACACAGTGTCGTGAGGGCGGCCAAAAATGAAATATATCACTGTACTAGTTTTTAAAAAAGGTTGATGTCGTTGTACAAACAACACTTCATTTATGCTAAATCAAAAAGAATTTTTAAAAAATGTTGTATTTCCAAAAAGTTATGAGTATTCAAAGTTAATAGTTGTAGTAAAGAAAATATCGATATATAAAAATGATAAAAATTATGCAAATTTAATTCGGTAAGTTAAAATAAAAACTGTCGGTAAAACAGTATAATTTACGATTGGATAAACTTGTTAGAATATAATGATATGGCAACTCAGTTTTTTGGCTCGTTTGGTGGGTCATATGTGGTTTGCCGTTATACCGAATGTAAACAAAAAGCGAAAATCGAAATTGTTAAAAACATTCAAGTTCAGTGGAGTGTAAAAAAAAAACATCAAAAAACACTTTTTTAATATTTTAATATAATATTTGGGCAAGTGTGCAGAGTTTAAAAAAGTAAGTTTCTCGTCCCCCTTCTTCCCCCTTTCATTTGTTCTTTAAATTTTCAGTGTCGAGACAGGTGAAAATTCGAGATTTTTTTAATATTTGGCTTAGGCATCGTACTCCAAGTGCTGCCCTGGGAGAAGTACTCATGTATTTAGAAGAAGAGTTAAAGTTAAAACTAAATGAGAAGATGAATAACGAAATTCGATTTATATTATTAAAAATAAAAACTAATTGGCAACGGTGTCACTACATGAGAGAGAGGTTTGAAGAAAAGTTCGGATCGTGGCTAAATTCACCGTTTGTTATAAGTGATGCGTGTTTATCTTTTGTAAGTACATTATAAGAAAAATAATTTGTATGTTTGTAAATGCTTGTGTTATTTTAGGAACCTAGCACCAGCCGTAGAGGAAGACCTTCGACTGACTTTGATGATTGCTCGGATCGCACCAAAAGGCGAAAAGTGGATAAACTTGTTTCAAATACAAATCCAAACTTGCTGCAAAAGGCTGTTAAGAGAATTTCCGACCCGACATCTTCCGACACATCTATACCGGTGGATAAAGCTTTGGCACTTTTTTTAGATATGGATTTGTCTTTCAGGCAGTACGAACTTATGAGAACAGTAGTCAATGCCGCTCACAAACAGTGCGTTCCGTCATACTATGCATTGCAAAATGCAAAGAAAAAATATATTCCCGACTCAGTTTTAGTTTCAGAAACGTCTGTAGAAATTCAAAATATCTGTTTCTTCTCTCTTATTAAATATAATAATAGTAATTATCAAATGAAAAAAAAAATATTTATAATATATATGGAGAATGATTTTCTTATTTGGTATCAAGGACATATGGGATGCAGACGTGTTTTGTAAGATAATTAAATGAAATTAAATATACTAATCAAAAATACATCAAGGACAAATCGACCCAAGTTTTGTTCAATTTCAAGAACAATTTTGGAAAATATAACTTTTTTTCATTTCTGGATATATGGGAGGTGGGCGTGTCCTTTGAGATAATTTCATATAACTCACCACAGTGTTCAGCTATATATTAGAGACAAATCGAGTCAAATTTGGTTCAATTCCAACAACAATTTTGGAAAATATAACTTTTTTTCATTTCAGGATATATGGGAGGTGGGCGAGTCCTTTGAAATAATTTCATATAACTCACCACAGTTATCAGCTATATATTAGAGACAAATCGAGTCAAATTTACTTCAATTCCAACAACAATTTTGGAAAATATAACTTTTTTTCATTTCAGGATATATGGGAGGTGGGCGAGTCCTTGGGCTGATTTTCGCAAAACTTCGTTTTTTTCCTTTCCTACTTATAATAGTACTGTGTACCAATTTTCATTCCTCTACGATAACTCCTTCTATTTTTGGCCGCCGTTTATATGAAAACACGACACTGTGCTTCACGCTCGTTATTTGTTTATATTTTATGACCATGTATGTGCTTCGATTGTTTTCTATTCTTTTCCTAAATACAGAATGTAAGTAACAACATATTTATTAAAATAAAATAACAGAATCAAACAAACTGGTCCTAAAATATAAGTAATTATCGAGAGTGACGTGATGTGAAAAAAGGTTGACCTTTCTGTGGAAATGCCCATATACGGGTTTTCATTGAGAGATAAAGAGAATTTATGTAATCCAACGAAATTTGATTCCAGGCATCCTTAATGGCCTAAATTAGTGACTGCTTGCCATCAAATTGTGTACCTCCTTCATAGACCTTACGAGACAACCAACCCCAGACATTTTCGATAATGTTTAGATCTGGAGAATAGGGTGGCCAGTCAAGAATATTAACAATTTGGCTTGCAATGAACTCCTTTACTAGTCTGGCGTTGTGTATAGGGGCATTATCCTGTGGCAATATCCAAGATATGCGACCAAATAGTTCACTAAACTTCGGAAAAGCCGATTCCAATAACGTTTTATAGCTTGGACCAGTCATTTTTGCACTTTGAAATTCAAGATCGATGGTGCCATAGTATATGTCGGTTCAAAAAACGCTTTTCTTTGCGCAGATAATGGAAATAAGAGTTGTAGCCATCAGGCCCATTTCTTCTCATCCGTAAATACAACGGTTTTCAAGTCATTTACATGACCTCTTGGCTGCACATCCCATACCGTGTAGTCTCTTGCGAATTGAAGCAGATTTTCCTTACGAGGAGCATTAAGTGCCGGCTTTTTTTTTAATTTGTGATGGTGCAATGGTTAGTGTGCGCGGCTCTTGTACATGAGATCCTGGGTTCGAACCCGGCTCTGACCACCTTAAAATTTCTTTCGGAGGCGGTCACCTCGCATAGTGACGGCGACACTATCGAGTATCTAGCCATGAAAAAGCTTCTCAAATTACCGTTCGGAATCGGTGTAAAACTGTAGGTCCCAATCAGTGAGTGAAAACTGGAAAGCGCACAGCTCAGTGATTGCGAGAAGTTCTCCCCGGTCCCTTCATGGGATGTAATGGGAAACCATTTATTTTTAACCATTTAAGATACTCACAGTTCTTAATTACTCTGTGTACTGATGACTTGCTCGCTTCCACTCCAGCTTAAGCTCTTGTTTTAACAATGATAAGGCTTTTCTCATACGTAGATAAAAAGAATGAGGTTTTCCATACTCCTGGGGGTCCTTAATGTCGACGACTGTTGGGCTTCGTCCAAATTTTTCAGCTATTGCGCAGTTACAATATATTTCAGAACGGTAAAACTCGATTTTAGTTATTTGCGATAGATTTAAAATTTGTTGTTTTGCCATTTTGAGTCGTCAAATTATTGAGAGGTAATATATTGTAATAAACAAACGCTGAATACAAAAAATCATCGCTTACTTTAAAAATAATAAAAAAAATAATAAAGTGGCTTTATTCAAGTGAACCAAAAAAAAATAGCACATTTATGGACTTTTTTATAAATTGCTTAAAAAAAGTTCTTTAGTTAAGAAACCACTATTAACATGACTTTCTTATATCTCAAGCTGTGTACCTTCCATTTCCATTTTAAAATTCTGCAATCAGTTATAAATTGCAAAAGATACTGGCTGCTGAATGTGGAATTTTTAGTGCCTTTAAATAAGTGAACCGGGTTTAGGTTGTTTTTTTGTCTATTTAGACACTCAAAAAATGATATGCATACACATTAAATCGACAAACAATATTTTCTGCAAATCAGCTGGCAATTTGTCTGATATTATAGAAAATATACTGGCAGAACAATAAACTATTTGAAATATTGATACAAATACCTGGATATATGTTTGATTAAGTAATAAACATCTATTCGCTAAAATAGCAAACATGTTCGCTTTTTAATTGTTAACAGTCTGTTCTGCTGTGTTTGATCACATATAATTTTGAGTGAATTGACAAAAGACTAATGCTCAGCTTCACAGTTCAAAATTCTCCATTAAAAGGGACTTTAAAAGGCCTTTGTTTGTCATTTAATATGAAAATTTTCTGTGAGTTTTCAAATTGAGCTTTTAAATGACGAGTGTGAAACTCGCCCTATGACATTCAGTCCCTGGGTTCAACCTAGTAAATGAACCTATAACCACCATCTGCTGCGAAAGCGAAATACTTTACCATTTCGGAAATTTGTGTACATGCCTAGACGGAACATAAAGACGACAATAGCAGGAACATGTTCTATGACGTCCTCAAAGAGACATATGACCACTGGTCTGGCGATTACATTAATATTATTGAACTCGATTTCAATCCAATAGTTTGCAAGAAAAATGCTGGGTAATTGATCGAAGGCACACACGTACAAGTGATCCTAGTTACTAATATCGATTCGAATCTCTACCTGGTTGCAGCAAACCCAGCAAAAAATACTGCGTCGACGTAAGTAGGTTTTGGAAGGGAGAGCGCTTCGGATTCTGCTTAAATCAGGCCTGGCTTTTATATGGCATCGATCGAATGTAAGAATTTGTTTTGATAACCAGAATGAGCATTTTCTATGTCATTGATATATTCCCAAATTCACTGCATTTATATGTATTATTTTGAAAAAAAAAACTAATTGTTACTGAAAATCAAATGCTTTTTATTTAATGGGTAATTCCAAAAAACATCAACACCAAAAACAGAATTATCGATCTCGAACACTTTTGATTGGTAAAAAATTTGGACAGTAGTGTCTCCTCATCCACACGAATTGAGTCAAAATTCAAAGCAGTTTTTGTTTTATGGTTCGTTGAAGTAGGTATTGTATAGCACTTTTTGGAAAAAGGACCTTACTTAAAAATGGCATAACTTTGGAATGTGTTAATGGATTTCAAACTGTTGGATATCATTTTAAAGCTTGCAAAACCGCTTTAATAATATTCTATACAACAGTCATGCCGTTATGATTCAATGATATTGAAAACTACAAAGTATCCTTTATCCTTGAATATCCTGGCATAACGTATCTTTAATTTTTGATTTCCCCCACTAAAATAAAGTCCATCTTTTTCTCTACATCATAGCCAAATTTCAAAATGGGATCTCCATGGGATCAATAGATACACTTTCGTGAAACATTAACACGAAAAGCAACATGTTGCTGGCGTATGCTGACGACGTAGACATCATTGGGCGAAATTTGCGATAGGTTACTGCTTTATTTTCAAGAATCGAAAAGGAATCAGCGAAGGTGGGTCTTGCTGTTAATGAGGGCAAGACAAAATTGATGGTGTCAACGACTAGAGAAACCTCTCGACTTGGTCCGCACTTGAACGTTGACAACCGATTTAATTTTGAAGTGGTAGATGAATTTGTCTACCTTGGATCCGCCGTGAACAAGGACAACAACGTCAGCCTGGAGATAGATAGGAGAATTGTGCTTGCAAATAGATGTTATTTTGGGCTCAGCAAGCAGTTAAGGAACAAAGCCCTCTCTCGACGGACAAAAGTCCAGCTATATCAGACTCTCATTTTACCTGTCTTGACATATGGCTCCGAAACTTGGGTCATATCACAAGCGGATGAAAAAGTTTTCGAGAGAAAAATTCTCCGTAAAATATATGGTCCTGTTAGGGAAAACGGCGAGTACCGACGTCGCCGGAACGCAGAGCTATATAATCTCTACTCTGCCGTGGACATAGCTAGACGAATCAAAGTGTGCCAATTGCGTAGGCTAGGCCATGTTATCAGCATGGATGATGATGAGCCAGCGCGAAAGATTTTTGATAACGTACCCGATGGAAGCAGGAAAAGAGGACGACCAAGACTCCGCTGGAAAGACCAGGCAGAAGAATCCCTCCGTATCCCTGGTGTTACCAACTGGCGAGAAAAGGCATCCTTCGCCTTTTGGAAGAATATGTTGAAATTTGTTTAGTTTGTTTGTTTAATTAATATGTGTAAGACGTCTGACCTCATGAGGTTGTAATAAAAGTAAAAATAAAACTTTTGTTTCACTTTTCAGAATATTGCTAGTCTGTGAGGAAGGAGTATTTCCATAGACTTAAATAAAGAAATTAAATTAAATTAATCTTCGCTTGGCTTACAAATACTTATAAATGCAAAGAGCGACGTTTTACATCATTTAATTATTTGTATTAATTATTTACAAAGTAATTATAAAACTAATTATAATAAATAATACTATATTGAAATCAAAGAAGAATATCGTTTCCGAAGATTATTATGTTTGAGAGGAATTATATATGTTTCCACGTAAGTATATGCAGGTTTGGGAGAAACAGGCGAATGCTTCCATGTAAGTATATGGATGTTTGATGTTTGGATGAAGTACACATATTTCTATGTAAAAGCATACATGTTTGCCAGTAAATATGAATCATACATGCTTTTTTACAAATTAAATGGTTTGTGATGTTGCTTTGGTTTTTGTGTATGTGTTTCGCATATATATATGGCTGCTACCACAGTGAGAAACGATTTTGACGAAAGAAACTGGAAAGGGCAACAACGTGAAGCGCTTTGTCTGTCCAAGCCTTTACTGAGAAAATTGGAACAGAAGACTATTTGTGAAATATGGATAATAAAAAAAACAAACAATTAATTCATGCTTGGCTTGTATGAACTAGATTGGTACATAAACATTTATATTGTTTGTGTACCAACACATAGTGATAACCAACGCATAGTTGAAACCTTCTGAAAACAAAAACGTGAGACAACAAGGAAACAAGAAAGTAGAAGCAAAATAACAGCAGATTCGCATTTCATGAAAAACAAAACAAATAATGCATTCAATGCAAGTAAATGTAAAACGGGCCGTTTTAAAACTTTTAAGTTTTTGTATTAATTCTATTAAAAATGTGGATCTATATTGATAAAATTAATTATTATAAGTAATATATGTATATTAAAATCAAAGAATAATTCGTTTCTAAATATTGTAATGTTTGGGAGAAAATACGCATATGATTCCTTGCATATGGTTTGCGGGAAACACGCGAATGCTTCCTTGTAAATATATGGATGTTTGGGATGAAGAACGCATATGTTTCCATGTAAAAGCGTACATGTTTGGCAGTAAACAGGATTGCGTTTCCATTTAAATACAAGTGAGTAGGATTTGCAAACATATGCATGTTTGGAGTGTGTTCCAAATATATACATGATTCCTGCAGAATTTGTTTGGGAATATATGTTACAGATGCCATTTTTTTCAGCTCCTATGAGATCAACAAATGGTCTGCTTATGATTGCTAATTGCTTTTCTTCAATTCAGATAAATCATTAATAATTCCGCAATTAAAATATATTAACTTAATGGCTATAAAAATACTGTCCCAGATTACACACACGCTGAAAAATCGGTCTTTTTGTTGTTGACTGGATGCAAATATAAAGTGTGTTTGGAGCTTGTCGCAAACATAATATACTTGAGTCCAAACACATTGTGTGTGGTATTCAATATTACATGTTTGAGGCACAATGTTTAATATATTATAATATATGTGTTTGCTACCCATATATAGTATATCTGGATTTATGATACAAATACAACTGTATTTGATGTAGTGTTTATGCTCTCTTGAGAGCACGAGAATAAAAGAGGGACCACGAGAGAGTCTATCTTGTACGTGTGTTGCATTATACTCTCAGTTAGTGATTCATAAATATTCCTGAATGTGTGTGTATAAATTGCAGATGAAGTCAGTGTTTCTTATTTTGGCTGATATATTGCGTTGATGTTTCACGTATTCAGTCGTCAATGATTCATCGGGCAGAGGATATGAAAATGATTGTTCAGTGAAAAAAGAATAAACGAAGGCTCGGACGGTTAAATGGGTTGTGATGATGCTTTGGTTTTCGTGTATGTGATTCGTATACATGTGTGTGTGATACCACAGATAGAAACGATTTTGAGGAAAGAAACTGGAAAGGGCAACACCGTGAAGCGCTTTGCTGTCCGAGCCTTTACTGAGAAGATTGGAACGGCAGACTATTTGTGAAATAGGGACAATAAAAGCAAACAATTAATAGGATAAAAAACCCATTTAAATTTTTAAAGAAATTTTGGAATTATGTATTCTATCATTTTCATCCCTGAAGATGTAGAAAAATTAATTATGCAAATTTCTTATTACTACATAATTTGAAGATCTGTTACGGTCTTCGAATCTTTGTGTAAGTTTACAAATTACTGTGTTGAGCATATCCATTTTGGAGCGACTGTGAAGAAGAGTGGTTGAAAAACGTCTGTTTAGATCGAAAATGATTTTAAGGTTTTTGACGTTTGTTTTAGCACAACTGCCAGACCAGACCTGACATCCGTAAGTCAATATCGGCCTAATGCAGGGGTTGTAAATTAATAACTTATTTTTACGGTTTAGTTTAGACTTTCTATTTAGAAGAGGAAATAGAGCTCTACCGCAGCGAATAGCTTTCTCACCAGCATTCAGAACATGCTCTCTATATGTAAGATGTTTGTCCAATGTAACTCCAAGATATTTAATTGAAGATTTGAAGGGGATTTCGGAGTTTTGAATACGAAATGGAATGCTCGGTATTCTTTTAGGACACTTATTAAAAGGGAAAATAATGGCTTGGGTTTTCCCTTCATTTATCTTTACTTTCCACTTTAGAAAATATTTTTGAATATGTATTAAAGATTTTGTCATTCTTTTTGCAATCGCATTAGAATTTTTTCCACTTGAAATGATTGCAGTGTCATCCGCATGGGCGGCTGTTGTATCCTTATGGAGTTTAAAATCCGATGTGTACACTGAATATAAATTGCTTAAAAAAATTCTTTAGTTAAGAAACCACTATTGTTATAATTTTTTTTTATATCTCAAGATCTCTTGCTTCCATTTCCATCCAGTGTACTTTAGAATGTTAGGCGTGGTAACGTGTAGACGAGAAACTAATTCCTAACTAATTCACCATCATAAAATCATACACCACACTTTCGGAGGTTAGGCGAGACTTTAAGATTTTCCCGAAGAGTTAGATTTTCTTTAATTTTTAAAGCTCAATTTTGAACTCCAGTACATCAGCTTGTTAGGCTACGAAAACAATCACTCTCCCAGAAAGAACATTGACAGAAGCAAGTTGCTCTTCACATTCTATCACACCATCATTAATACTCTTAATAACAGTTTCCTCGATTGTTGCCTTCATTATCTCAGTTTATTTTGCAAACTTAAAGCCTATAAGTTGGAGAATTTTGGGTGATTTAAACTTAGAAGAAGTAAATGTTTCTTCCAAGCGAAATCTTTTTGAATTTGGTAGAAAAACCCAATGTTTGTTTGCAGCAATACCTTCCCCAATCGAAGTGCATTTATACAGGGCGGTTCAGTCACGACTGGACAAATTTCACTTGCGTATTCCGTGGCTGATTTCATGAAAATATGTCCATCTACGAACATCCCCGAAAATGCAAGGGGGTGAATTGGCAGCGGTTTGAACATTTTCGGATTGGTAGCCGTAGGGTATTAGGGTAAAATTGCTATGTTCTGAGCAAGTGGTTGCATTTTTTGTTTTTGGGCTTGTTAGAAAGGTCTTTAAGAGGCCTTTTAGAATCATTAAAAGAAGTGAAATCGCTGAGATACGGAGCTTTCAAACAAAAAATTTGGAAAAGAAGACACTAGAACCTGCGCTCGCCCAGCAAAAACAAATTTCAAGTTTGGAAGCAGAAGAAATTTTGTTTCCATATTGTAGGCACTACAATTTAGCGCTTCTTTAGAATGCAGCAATATGTGCATTTCTGGACCAGCAAAGTAAGGGAGCAATACATATAAAGGTGACGGAATTTCTCTTACAATGTCGGGTCAAATAAGTAAGCGAGCGATGTATTAGTGCAAACTATTTCGTTTACTAAGTTGCAATAAAGTATGTTAGCTTTGTTTTTGTTTTTTCTACGATCTTTACCGATTAATAATCTCAACTAAAACGAAGTATTCAGTGCATAATTTTGTGCGGAATTTGGGTCAAATATGTAAGTGAGCCATGAGTTAGTGCAACCATCTCGCTTACTAAGTTGCAATAAAGTATGCAAGCATTGTTTTTGTTTTTTCTACGATCTATAACGATTGATGATTAAATTTTTTAGGAAGAACGATAGATGAGCATTTTAAAATTTAGTTTGTATTTGAAACTTGGAGAGTGAGGTCGCGATTACGCAAAATTGAAATTGTAAAAAATTAACTGTTATTCGTGGGTGTATCCGTAAGTATAAAATATAGTTTGCATTTGATGTGTTTTATTTATGTATTATGTATGTATATTGTGGTCAGTGAATTTGGGTGTGAGTGATTAACTTCTTGCTAAGCACTTTTCCTTGGACAGTTGTTGTATTTATTTCGTATTCGGCAGATTTCCACCACACAGTATATATTAGGCAGAAGTGATATACAAAAACATCTGAAACATTTGATTGGCATTCCACTTCTTATGGAGTATAATGTGTAATCTACAATGGAAGAAACGTCTTTTGAACTATCCCAAGTTTATGAAAGCAATATATTGTAAGTATTTCAGGTGCTTTTACCTTTTAAACATATGTCCCAATATTACTTTCTTCGGTTTCAGGAGCTGCGGGTTCGGAATACGGTTACAAGACTGATTTTTATAAGCATTTGGGAAAATGCATTCGCCTTGTCAAAAAACTGCATTATAAATAAGAGTCAATTAAACGAAGTGCGCCAGTTCACACCGATAGCGATGACTAACGTAATGTGTCCTTAAATGATAATATTTTTTCCAGACTGAATTCAATATTGTTTACTTTTTTAATTTTAGTTTCGTACTTTTATATTATAATTTAAAACAGTTAAAAATTATCTCAAAAGTAAATAAATTTTTGCATTATTAAAAATATTAATAATAAATCTTTCATTCAGGAGGTAAATTGAATTTATCAGGTTAATGCGTTTACAAAATCGTTTCGAAAAAGGCATGTTTTCATGCCGTTCCCATTGCAAATATAATAGCGCTATTGGTGCAACAATTATTTCATTCTACATGCGATGCACTTACAATTGCGCCTTAAAAGCCTCATTACTTCACGCTATTTATGTTGCGATGAATGAAGCGCGTTTTGGATCAATAGAGGATTCGCATTTTGGTGGGACATTTCTTTTAAAAATCATTAATGATTTCCTGGCTATGGTGAGCGCTACCAACTGTTAGGTTCCCTTACAAACCTGGTGAATGGTAAGTAGGTTTTTTGCTGGGCGTTCTTATGTCTTTTTTTCCTCAACTTCATCATCCAGATGGCAGATACCTTATGTTTTCATCTTTTACCTTTCCAAAATTACCTAAACGAAGCCCAGAGGTCTTACCGTTCCAAAGTTATGACTATTTGACTGGAATGGAAAAAATTTTTTTTAATGAAATTTTTGGCTGAAGAATCAAACACAAAGGAAAAAAAAAACACTTGATGTTAAAGAAAGTTTTCAATGTGGTTCCCGTTTTCTACTAAACACAATTGCAGCCGTTTGCGAACCACATCGGACATGTTTAATTCGGTCATCTTTTCACGAACTTTCACCGCAGCTTTCTCAATGCGTGCAAGTAATGCTCAAGAGTGTGGATCTGCACAGAATACACACAATATTTCCTGTAGCCCAAAAAAAAAAAAGAAATCAAGTGGTGTGGTTAGTAGGAAACGGGAACCACATTGAAACCCTTTTCCAACAAGCACAAAAACAAAAAAATCCACCCACCGGTTCAGAACTTAGCAATTTTACCCTAGTACCTTTCGTCCACCAATCTGAAAATGTTCAAACCGCTACCATTTCGCCCCCTTGTATTTTCGGGGATGGTCGTAGATGAACATATTTTCATGAAATGAGCCAAGGAATACGCAGGTGAAATTTATCCAGTCGTGACTGAAAAACACTGGGCGTAGGAAATGATTTCTTTGTGTGTACTGAAAAATTTTCGTTTGGAGGAGGTCTCAAAGATACGTTTGGAGGAGCTGATTATGGAACTTCAAAACTTTTTTCTATACGAGGGTGTTATTGTCCCCTACCGACCATTGAAGTTTCGATTCCTAGTGTGTGTCGGTAAAAAACAAATTGGTCAATATGGAGCTCAAACGACGTGTAATCACGAGCATATACTGAAAAATACGTGAGAAATCTGAAAAATGCTTGATCAAGACCTCAAAATAAATATTGTTAAATATTGTTTACATATTTTTCTAATTATGTTCATCGTAGCCCGTCGTTAAAATATAAACAAGATTTTCCAAATGCACTAGAAATCGAAACTTGATGCCAGTAGCGGACTCTAGGTACCCTCGTATAAATAATCTATGACTGTTCGAACTCACGGGCGATGTGTTAACAACTTTTTGTTACACGGTACCTTTTCGATTTCTATGAACACATTAGTAAATGCTACATTGGGAAAAAAGAATAGTTTTAGTGCTGAAGACTCTTTTCCTATTGCACTTTCTTTTTTCTTACATCTGCTTTAACATTAGATGTAGTATTGTTAAAATAAATAAAACAATATTTAGCTCACTGAAATAATTGTTTTTGTTTTGTCATAAACAGAGCGACGACAAAAAGTATTGAATAGTATAGAGAACTTGTTGCACTATCTTTCCGATCTCATGTAGAAAGTCTGAGAAAAAGAGCATTATCGAGTCTTATTCTCTTTATAGAATATTTCAATATAAATGCACCATTTTGCCAATGTTATTATATAAAACAATACAAAAAGCATAAATGTTTCAAAAGGCATCCAGAGCATTTGAGTCACACAATTCGTTCCATGAGTTCTCTATACTATTCAATACTCTTTGGCGACGACGGTCTGCTTGTTTGCTCGCTGCCGCGACATCAATACCATCATACTTATTTTCAGGCAGAGACTATTCTTGTACAATAACCACGTATGTGATGCCAACGCTGTCTGTTGTTTGCTTGTGTTCACTTTGATATATTGTCCTACCCGTGCCTACACATGTTAACACATCAAAAAAATTTACGTTCCCATAATCAGCCCTTCAGTACGACACCAAAACCGAGTCAGTTGAATAAGTTATCAACTATAAACTCACTATTCTCAATTTAATTATATGCATTCAGCTGGTGCAGTCATAAAATTTGGCAGCTTTGACGATATTTGAGTTTATATTAATCTGAAACTGGAGATCCAATCCAAATCCTATGCGACGGCAGTTTATTTGTTTCAAAACTAATTCAAGACCTGGACAAAGAACTTGTCCACAAATTGCCCATTTTCGTAAAGTGACCTTCTTTAATAAGCCCATACTTCTCTATACACTGTGTGTCAATTTAACTGATGAAGCTTCAAACTAATTGCATAAACTTTTAATCCTATTACAAAGCACAATTCTTAAAAAAGCTAAACCAATTAACTGTCAATTCATTTTGCTATTCTGGTCTGTATTTTACTTGAAGTAAATACAATTATTTTTTCAATTTTTCATAAATAAATTATGTCTGTTATTTTCGAATGTGCTTTCACTAAGACGAAGTATGAAAATTATAATCCTTTTCCATCAGACAACATTTTATCGTCCTTGTAATTACATATTATGGATAGTGACAGACCTGTATGTGTGTCTGTCTGTATAATGTGTTTAAGAAGACATTGTTAGTCCGTGTATACAGTTTATTGTGTGTGTGTGTTGGCTTGTGATAACTTTGGATATGTCTTTTTTGTCCAAGCTATTTCTAATTACGGTAAGCTCCTCAACATTATCTTCCTATATCCAATGCTCCTCTTGCTTTCCGTCCATTTTTCATCATGATTCTTTGGCAATCCATGGTAATCCATAAGTGCTTTAAGTCAAAAACTTGGGCACTTGGTTGTACGGCACCTGGTTGAGTGAATGGAAGTGCACCTCATTTGCACTGCACCGGACTTGACTAAAGTTGGGGTAAGAAAGAAAAACACGTATACATTGATATACTTTTACAGGTGCATATCGCCAGTTGATATGTAAAATGACTTAACAAACACTTGCATGGTTATTTATGAAATTGAAACCCATTTGTATGAAAATTTTAAAAATAATATTTTTACTTTCAGGAGACTACGAAGTAGTATCACAGTATGGAGACAAGCAGATACGAAAGACGGTTACCCCTTATTCGAGCACGTTCTGGCTAAGGCTATGTTTGCGCAGAACACATATTCGAAAATAATGAGGCAAGCACAAACGCTTTTTCAGTATCTAAGGTCGAAGGACCAACTAATATTGACGTATCTCCAGATCAACCTCCATCATACTAAACTTGCAAAGCCCTTCTCTGGTAAAGGGCGATGCAAATGTGGTACTAATCCAAGAGTACTGTGCTTTTGAAGGCAGCGTCTGAGGTTGAGGACCAGTGTTGGCATTTTGGCTGTTGGCCAGTGCAAGTACAAAAGAGTTACCATTGTTCGCTATGACAATTAAACAATTTTGAATTTGCCCACGCAATGCAAATGCTTGCTGTGGAATCGGATGCCTATAGTAATGATGCAGTACTAATGAAGTATGGGAATGCTTATGATATTTTGAATTTTTTGACTGCTGACAATTCTGCTTGTAAAGTGTATTATATTAGAGGTTTGTGGTTCGATTGATGTTGCCTCGTAGTACTTTCCAGTTAATATGCCTGTACATATAAAACATAAGCCTGTACATATAAAACATATACAAAATGTGATTAAATGCTTTGAAAATGAGGCCAAGTACTTCAAGTTAAACTAAATATTATAATTGTCATATAATTACTTTGCCCCATGTATGTTGACGACGGAGGAATATTATATAATAGACATACCCGGTGTTGGCATTCTCAGAGCTTGTATAGTGGCCAGAATTGATAAAGTATCCTGCTTCTATCAGTACACGCTGAAAAATCAGTCATGTTTTGTTGTTTGGATGCAAACATACCACATTGTGTTTGCTGGTCAATATTACATGTTGGAGACACAATGATTAATATGTTATAATTTATGTGTTTCCAACCCAAATATATAAGTGTTTGTGATACCAAAACAGCTGTGTTTGTTGCAAGAGGGATATCGAGTGAGTCTATCATGCGAGTGTGTATCGGCATTTTTGCATTATTCAGTCAGTGATTCATAAATATTTCTGAATGTGCGTGTAAATTGCTGATGAGATTAAATGTAGTCAACCGACAATGGTTCATAGGGCAGAGGATATCAAAAACGCTTGATCACAAAAAAAGAACAAACAAAGGCTCCGACGGTTGAATGGTTTGTGATGTTGCTTTGGGTTTTGTGTTTCGAATATATGTATGAAAGGGAAACCCCGTGTATCCCGTTGTCTGTCCGAGCCTTTACTGGGAAAATCGGAACGGAGGACCATTTGTGAAATTGAATCAAAAAACACTCGCAATAAATACACGCTTGGCTTGCATGAACTTGGTTTGTATACAGGGTGATTCAGGAAGTTCCGGACAAATTTCTCCAGCGTATTCCTTGGCTCATTTCATGAAGAAAAGTCCACTAGGACCAAATGCAAGGGTGTGAAAAGGCAGCGGGTTCAACATTTTCGGATTGGCGGTCGGTGGGTAGTAGGGAAAAGTTGCTAACTTCTGAGCCACTGGTCGGATTTTTTGGGCTTGTTGGAAAGGTCTTTAAGAGGCCTTTCAGAATCAATAAAAAAAAGTAGAAAATTGCCGAGATACAGAGCTTTCGGAAAAAAATTTTAAAATAATGCACATAACCTCAATTTGCTCAGCCAGATGGCTGGTAACTTATGTTTTTTTTTCTGTTGAAAGATGGTCATACCTCCTACCTTTCCAAAATGACCTAAACGAAGCCCAGAGATCTTACAGTTCCAAAGTTATGAAAATGTTTGCAAAAATGTTTGTTTTTTTTTTTTTGGAAGCGAAATAACAGCACTCATTTATTTGTTTTTGTAAATTAACACGTTTAAGATTTTATTTTATTGAAATTTTTGGCTGAAGAATCAAACACAAAGGAAAAAAATCTCTGGGCAAAATCTAAGTAACCACCCACACATGCTGAGTTTTCTATGGTTCTCAGATTTAAAAAAATTTATGATACCTAATCCGTTCATTTTTGTCCGGTTTTTTAAAAGTGAATACCGACAAAAAGTAAAAGTTTACGCTAATCTCTGCTGCAGCAACAGTTTCGAGTACGTTGTGTTTGGTAATGCAAGAGCTGCTGCGCGTGAATACGCATTACGTTTTCATAATCGACGACCACCAAACCGAACAACATTCAGTGAGACGCACCGCCGATTTCGTGAAGGTACGTTGTTTACACAAATGGAGTGTCCCGGAAATGAACAACACGACGTTGCAGTTGAAGAGTTAATTTTGGATGCGATAGACGAGAACCCACCGACAGGCACAAGACGAATCGCGGCCCAAGTTGGTGTGGCACAATCAAAAGTATGGCGCGTCCTTCACAAGGAAAAAAAACATCCACTCCATTTCACACCAGTTCAAGAACTCTTAGCGGCCGATTTGCCACTACGCGTCAACTTTTGCCGTGAAATGTTGCAAAGTTATGTACACGCATTTATGTTTTTAAGTTCGATTATGTGGATTGACGAAGCGCAATGCACGAGAGACGGCATAATTAATTTCCATACTTTGCACGAATGGGCCCATGACAATCCCCACAACAAGAAAGAAACAGCATTTCAACACCGATTTGTCGTCAACGATTGGGCTGGCATCATCGACAACACCTTGATTGGGCCAAAAGTACTTCCGCCCAGGTTAAGTTCGCAAAATTATTTGGCTTTTTGCAAGAAGTCATGCCAGAAATCCTAGAGGAAGTACCTCTTGCGGTACGAAATCATAGTTTCTACCAACAAGATGATGCTCCAACGCATTACGGGCTTATTGTACGGGATTGACTTAACACCAATTTCCCTCGACGTTGGATTGGGCGAGCTGGACCAACCGCCGGGCCGCCACGATCTCCAGATCTCACACCACTTGATTTCTTTTTATGGGGCTACATGAAAGATTGTGAGTATTCTGTGCAGATCCACAATCGTGAGCAGTTACTTGCACGCATTGAGGAAGCTGCGGTGAAAGTTCGTGAAAAGATGAGTGAACTAAACGTGGCGGATGTGGTTCGCAAACGGCTGCAATTGTGGGAATGGTGCAAATGGGAACCACATTGAAAACTTCCTTTAACATCAAATGTTTTTTTTTTTTCTTATGTGTTTGATTCTTCAGCCAAAAATTTCAGTAAAATAAAATCTTAAACGTGTTAATTTACAATTCCAAAAACAAAAACAAACATTTTTGCATTTCAGTAAAATGGTCATAACTTTGGAACTATAAGACCCTGGGCTTCGTTTAGGTCATTTTGGAAAGGTAAGAGGTATGGCCATCTCTCTTAAGTTACCTGCCATCTGGCTCAGCAAATTGAGGTTATGTGAATTTTTTTTCCGTCTTTTCCGAAAGCTCTGTATATCGGCGATTTGACTTTTTACTACTTTCTGAAGGCCTCTTAAGACCTTTCCATATTCCGACCTTGGCTCAGAAATTAGCAACTTTACCCTACTACCCTCCGACCTCCAATCCGAAAATTTTGAACCCGCTGCCATTTCTCACCCTAGCATTTTCGGGCATGGTCCTAGTGGACTTTTCTTCATGAAATGAGCCAAGGAATACGCTGGAGAAATTTGTCCGGAACTTCCTGAATCACCCTGTATATATAGGGTTTTTCAACAGAGACGCCATATTTTTTCCCGCTCTTTTGACATTTCTCTTCAGTAAGGTTTGCCATTTCATCATGGAAAGATATACGAGCCAACAACGAGTCGAAATTATTAAAATTTACTACCGAAATTTGGAGTCAGTGGCCTCAACTTTAAGAGCGCTACGTCCAATTTATGGTCGCCATAATCGTCCTACCAGACCAACAACTCAGTGTCTAGTGGAAAAATTTGAAATCACAGGCACAGTACAAAATGTTCCCGTGCCCCTTGAGACAAAGAAGTGCCCGTAGAGTCGAGAATATTGCTGCCGCTGAGGCTTCAGTTCAAGAAAGCCCAAATGTGTTTCTCACACGTCGTTCTCAAGCGTTGGGCATCTCTGTGACGTCGTTGTGGCGAATTTTGTCAAACGATTTTGGACTACATCCTTACAAGATCAAACTGACGCAAGAACTGAAGCCGTTTGACCACCATAAGCGTCGTATGTTCGTGAATTGGGCTGAGCAACAACTTGAAAATGATTCGGATTTTCATCGGAAAATCATCTTCAGCGATGAGGCTCATTTCTGGCTGAATGGCTTCGTCAATATGCAAAATATGCATTATTGGTCAGACAGCAATCCACACGTAATCCATGAGTCATCATTGCATCCAGAAAAAATTACGGTTTGGTGCGGTTTATGGGCCGGCGACGTGATTGGGCCGTACTTCTTCCGAGATGATCAAAACAGGCACATTACTGTGAATGCGAATCGCTACCGTTCAATGATAACCGAATATTTTTGGCCCCAATTGGATAATATGGACTTGTAGCACGTGTGGTTCCAACAGGACGGCGCCACAGCGAATGCCACAATCAATTTATTGGAAACCAAGTTTGGTGAACGTGTTATCTCACGAAATGGCCCAGTCGATTGGCCGCCTCGGTCGTGCGATTTGACGCCGTTAGGTCTACGTCAAGTCTATGGTCTATGCCACCAAGCCAGCGACGATTGATGAACTTCGTACGAATATCGAACTTGAAATTGCAGCAGTATCGGCCGAATTATGCTTGAAAACCGTCGAAAATTGGATTCAGCGTCTGGACTTCTGCAAGCGTGCCCGTGGTGGCCATGCTAAAGAAATAGAGTTCCATACATAATGACATCGAACGTACTTTCACAGGAATAAAGAATTTCATTGGCATCTAAAACCGGTTTTGTTTTATTTAAAAAAACTTTTGTAGCGCCCTTATTGAAAAACCCTTATGTACATTAGGGTGGACCTTGTGCCGATATTTTGGTAGATGAGGGCTCTATTCCGTGCCTTTTTGAAAAAAAATGACAATGCCGAAAAAAAAAATTAAAAAAAAAAAACATTAGGGGTTGCGCACGAGCCGAGAAAAAGGTCCACTTTGCCCAAATTAGGGGGGAAATTGCCATAGGTCATCAGGGGTCACCCGTAGGGGGGAACAATGTATGGCCGACCCCCATTAACTTTTTACCGCCAACATTTTCCCCCAAGACACCCACCCCCTATCTCCTCCCCTTAGGGGGGTCACCATACAAAAATGGAGGTTGCTCAGTATTTTCGAAAAACACCATAGGTCATCAGGGGTCACCCCTAGGGGGGCAAAATATATGACCGACCCCCATTAACTTTTCATCCCCAACATCTTTTCCGAACAAACTTACCCTCTATCTCGACTTCTTGAGGGACTCCCCATACAAAAATACTGAAAATCTATGTATTTACAGTTGCACAATATCGAGATTTTTTTGATTTTTTTTGATTTTTTTACAGAAATTCCACCAATATTCAAGAGTGGTCATTGGTTGGAAAGTCTTGAAAAATTTGAAACGCACACGTGCGGAATGAGGTACATAGGCACCCTTAGCAGATGCCCCCATTCATCAGTACCTGGCAGTAAAATATTGCAAAATACGTAGTAGTTATAAATAGCAGTTCATTCATCGATTGTTGTCATTCAACAAGTGCCGACGACCGCGAAAAGTAAATTGATTTTTCTCCCGTTTTTTAAAAGTTAAGATGACAACACGACTTAGATCGCGCGACGATATTTTTTTGATTGGTTATCCAAGCATGAATATTACGGGGAACAAATTACCGTCGAAGAAGCAAGTGCTAAGAATGCATTTCTTCAACATTCGCAAACGAAACATGTCGAAGAAAAATAGTGCGGTTATAGTCGCGGACGCAGTGATGATTTTTTGGCGCCAAGCAGCTATTCCGACGAAAGCCAGAGGAGATGTTACAAGAAAAATAGCTGCGCTGCACGATGAGTGGGATGCTTTAAGAAAGTCATCTCACAGAAAGACTGAGTCCACTAGAGAAAAAGAGAATACGTTTTCTGATAGCTTGGATAATCTTTTCGACATCGCACACGCCAAC
Source organism: Phaonia tiefii (assembly GCA_963931995.1). Lineage (NCBI taxonomy): Eukaryota > Metazoa > Arthropoda > Insecta > Diptera > Muscidae > Phaonia > Phaonia tiefii. Next base: position 195,312,293 of record OZ008367.1, read on the forward strand.
GCCCTTGAGAAAATGACAAATACCGAAGACATTGAGTTTCTGCTAAAGCAAAGAGAAGATGGCCGGCCAGGAACTATGGGAGGTGTGGACGCTACTGATACTCGAACGAGGAAAAGAAAAGCTGAGCGCGAAGAACAAGAAGAGTTGCGACGCAAACGTGCAACGGAATCTAGTAGAGATCGGTTCGCTAAAGGCGGTAAGCTATTTCGCGCTTTGTGTGTTCGTCCAATGTTTATTTTCAAATGAAATTCGTTCAATTGCAGTGGTTAAATTTTCAAGCAGTGATTCAAGCGATGATAATGGGAGACAGGACGAAAACTTCCCGGCAGAAGCTGGCCCGTCAAATGTTGGTGACAGAAGGTTTAGCCTTAAGAATTTATGTTTTTTTTCTAATATTGTAAAGCATATTTAATTTGAATTTACTATTTCCATACCTTGAATTTATTGTGAATTACCTCAAAAAAAGCTCTTAAACTGTTATACTGAGTTAACATCAGTTGAAGCAAAGCAAAAGGAGTCAGTCGTTCAACTGCACTCATCCGCTTCGGTTTTTAAAAAACTACCCTAAGTTTAAACCCAACACCTGTACATATTGACCGCTGTGAAATAAACAATATAAGTTTTATAACGTTTGTCGAAACCATCGGTGGGTTTATTTCTTTGCTCGTAAAGGTGAGAATCAACCCCTATACAACCCGCATTAACCCGCCACAAAACGCTAATTTTCTCCTATTGTCTCTTCCCATTTGTGGCTTATACAATTTCTCCTCCGAGAAATTGTATAAATCAAACTAAATAGCTTACACTTATACAGTCCACTCTACTACCACACACGAGCTCATTAACATAAGCTAAGGCGAGCTTAGTCAAACAATGTTTTACTGAACGAGTCCTATCAGCTTTGGACAAGTGCAAAGTGACTGACCGAGACGCGGTCGGCATTATGAAAGCGGCGGCAGAAGCATTTGGACGCGATCCTCAACAATACACAATAAACCGTACGTCGCTTCGGAGATGCCGGCGTTCAAATCGAGAGAACATGCTGAGTTATGTGAAAGACAATCCAGAAGTAAGATCGCATAGATTTATTTGCTCTCATTCAGAATTCTTATTCTTCAACGCGTTTCATTCATCTCCAGCTTGTCGCAGCTAAATCCTTCGTAGTCCATTGGGATGGCAAAATGCTTTTGGATTTTGTGGGTACAAAGAAGGTGGACCGTCTACCGGTAATTGTCTCGTACGGAGAAAAAGAACAACTTCTTGGAGTTCCCAAAGTAGAAGATGGGAAAGGAAAAGGCCGGAGAATAGCACATGCCGTTTATCAACTGTTGGCATCTTGGCATATGACACATCGAATACAAGGACTTTCTTTCGACACGACATCAACGAACAGTGGCCCATTCTCCGGAGCCGCAGTTGCTCTTGAGCGGCTGTTGGAGAGAGAAATCTTATATTTACCTTGCAGACACCACGTATACGAACTGGTGCTAAGGGAAGTTTTTGAGACAAAAATGGGAAAGACCAGTGCACCAGGCGTTCCTTGCTTTGACCGTTTCAAACAGGAATGGGACGCTGTAAAGGTTAAACCATTCCATTCTGGCTTGATAGACGATCAAGTCGTCAGAAAAATTCCTGTGGCAATGCAAGTCGGCATAAAGAAGTTTTGCTTAGATCAATTGAAGGAGAAACACCCTCGCGATGACTACAAAGAAATGCTACAATTAATTCTTTTGTTTCTGGGTGAAAAACTTGAGAATTACCATTTCCGACCTCCAGGACCCGTTTCCCATGCTCGATGGATGGCAAAAGCCATTTACAGCCTCAAGATGTTTTTGTTTCGGAGAACTTTTCACTTATCTGTATGTGAATTGAATGGTATTCGACACGTTTGTATTTTTGTGGTGCGACTTTACGTCAAGGCATGGTTTGGTTCTTCTCGAGCAGCTGAGGCGCCGAATCAAGACTGGAAGTTTTTGAAGGACATCGTCGAGTACAAGTCCGTTGACCAGGATTTATCTCGGGTAATGATAAAGAAATTTATCGGTCACCTATGGTATCTCGCCGATGAGCACATAGCCCTTGCCTTTTTCGATGACAAGGTTTCAAAAGAGTTGAAGGCCAAAATGGCCCAAGCATTGCTAGAAAATGAGAATGACGAAGGTGAAGAAGATGAAGAAGACGAAAAAGGTGAAGAAGATGAAGAAGACGAAGAAGGTGAAGAAGGTGAAGAAGATGAAGAAGACGACCCGGTTCCCCCAGCTCCTCGCGTCGTAATCAAAAGCACCAGCGTTACAAAAATCGAGGTGAAATTCAAAGATGTGAATGAGGAATTCTTGGCTAAAGACTTGAGCAACTTCGTCTCTCATAATACCAAAAATTTATTTGTACGATTTGGAATATCGCAAGATTTCATTCTTGCAAATCCAGCAACCTGGAAATCTCGCGCAGACTATCAAGAAGGTCGTAGAATTGTAAATAACTTGCGCGTTGTGAACGACACTGCCGAAAGAGGAGTAAAAATGATACAAGATTATAATAGAATACTGTGTCAAGGCGAAGAAGAGAAACAGTATTTACTACATGTTATCGATTCTTACCGCAAGAAATACCCATCAGCGAACAAAAATATGTTAATTTGACTATATTATATTATATTAGTACTACTCAATTACAGCTTCTTTTATTTTTGTATGGGGAGTCCCTCAAGGAGTCCCTCAAGGAGGGTAAATTTGTTCGGAAAAGATGTTGGGGATGAAAAGTTAATGGGGGTCGGTCATATATTTTGCCCCCCTAGGGGTGACCCCTGATGACCTATGGTGTTTTTCGAAAATACTGAGCAACCTCCATTTTTGTATGGTGACCCCCCTAAGGGGAGGAGATAGGGGGAGGTTGTCTTGGGGGAAAATGTTGGCGGTAAAAAGCTAATGGGGGTCGGCCATACATTCTTCCCCCCTACGGGTGACCCCTGATGACCTATGGCAATTTCCCCCCTAATTTGGGCAAAGTGGACCTTTTTCTCGGCTCGTGCGCAACCCCTAATGTTTTTTTTTTTTAATTTTTTTTTCGGCATTGTCATTTTTTTTCAAAAAGGCACGGAATAGAGCCCTCATCTACCAAAATATCGCAAAAATGTCATTTCAAGGTCCACCTTAATGTACATCCAGTTGAAAAACTTAACCAACAATTGTGCCTCGACCAGAATTGTTGTGTTATGTCAGTGGAATTAAAAACAACACCAATTATGTCAAGCAGTCATTTCTAATTTTTTGACATTTTTGTTACAAAATGTTTATATTATACGACAACTGTGTGTCCTAAAATAATGACTGCGAGTTATGGGAACATTAGAATTACAGGTTGTAATTTACAGCGCATTTAGTTGGGTCGTAACAAGATATAAAGATATAAAATATCCAAGTGGTTTTTAGCAATATTTGATATTCTAAGAATAAGGATTAGTCAGTGTCATTCTGCAAAGCCTAATCAGCTTAAGGCAAAATACAGGTGTCAACGATTTGTGGCCTATAACCACACCTTCAACTTAGATACCACAGTCGCTCTCTTCATTTCATCACACACAGTTGAATGTTTATAAAAAGCAATTTCTGGTTAAAGACCCTCTATTTTGTTATTTCCCATTGTGTTAGTTTGGCTATATGTGTGTACATGTAACTAGTTTTCGTTTTCATTTTGTTTTTATTGTCATTAGAAACAGCTGTTGGTAGACATACTAACATATTTGGAAAAATACATATGTATACATGGCCATAATATATATATATGTATATAACTAGCCAGTGCATTTGGCTGGCTTGGAAAACCACTCATTCGAAAAAGGGTCTGTTTATTTTTGTCATAGATGTAGGTACAACCTATTGTTGTTTTCTTGGATTTGCTTGGTATGTTATTGTAACTAAATTGGCAATTTTATAGTTCATATTTGTTTGTGGAAATGGTGGTAGTTTCTCTATTGCCTATTCCATTCTAAATTAGGCATTTTATTACTGCTTGTTAAATTAAGTTGGAGATTTACTTTGTTTCGGGATTTAATCGAAAGGAGGTCCTTTAAAATTAAATCACAAATTGTTTGTTAAATCGTCGCAGAGGATATGTAATTAAAATGGTCTGAAGTTGAGTATATATTCCTGTCCGTAAGGGTCGGGTACGGTTAGCTTGAAGAAAATGAGTTGCAGCAGTGGTGACCAATCTAAGCTAGACTGTTGTATTGAAAATTCATTTTATTTACATATTTTCGATATAGGTCGTATCGAAACTATCAGCAATTTGTGTTGACCAGGGGATCATTAATTTGATCTACATATAATATCGGTCTTTATTTGTACTTTATCTCGAAATGTTACTAGAGGTACACCCCAAGGGGGAGTTGTATCGCCACTTTTCTGGAATTTACCACAGATTACTATTTTGTGAGAGCTGGAGCAATCAGGTTGCACAGTCGTAGCATATGTCAACGACCTGGCAATTGCAGTGCAGGGGAAATACCTCTCCCCATGCAGATATGTGCTCTAGAACATAATCAAAATAGAACCAGAACATGAGCTTAATTTTACAAGGCAGAAGGCCGTCGATGGTGCAATGTGTAGTGTGCGCGCCTCTTGTACTTGAGATCCTGGGTTCGATCCCTGCTCTGACCACATTAAAATTTCTTTCGACGGCAGTCACCTCGCATAGTGACGGCGACACTATCGAGCATTCAGCCATGAAAATGCTTATCAAAAAATACCGTTCGGAACCGGTGTAAAACTGTAGGTCCCAATCAGTGAGTATAAAACTACAAACTCACTGGTTATGAGAAGCTCTCCCCGATTCCTTCATGGGATGTAATGGGAAACCATTTATTTATTTTTACAAGGCAGCAGAAGGTTTCTCATATCCATCCCTTGTATCTGTTTTGCTTAAAGGATAGTGCGAGATATCTAGGTCTCATTCTCGACTCTCTTACTTTTAGGTTAAACACTATGGATAGGATCAGTAGAGCCACAGTGGACCTGTATTTATGTAAATTGTACTACGGTATTGTTGTTTGGTGGCTGATTCTGGAAAAATCCACTTACATAAGTCTGTCAGAGAATGGCAATGCTGTGTATAACGTGTGCTCATCTCCCCGAGGGGTTTGTGGTTATCCTCAACGAAGTACTACTAGATTTACTTGGAAGGCAAACGGCAATAACATCAGAAATTCACCTAAGGCATTCCTCGCCATGGATGACCAGTCCCTACGATAACTGGTCGATTTTAAAGGATCTGCGGCGATCTACAATAAAAGCCGAATATATGACACCTACTTTAAATTTTGGGAGAAACTTCTCCACTCATACGATGAGGATGATGATGAGGAATGAGCGTCGAACATCTCATAAGCTACTGGCCGGCCTTTTGTATAAATAGGTGTAAATATCTAGGATATTACTTCACGTTGGATTTAACAGAATGATTTTATGACCTTTCTGCAGAGTACTAATTGGGTCGCTAGGGACCAATGTACGTTTCTTCTTCAGCCACATCCTGAAATATCGGGATGAGTTATCATATGGCTTGAGAGTCATATAACCGTAACAAAGTTATGATTCAACGATGGGTGCGGAATATGACGGCTTGAGGTATCACAACGCATCTCATAGGACTACTTGTGTCAATAGTGACAGCAACTTTTACCTAAGCTAACCTACACATATTAGCTTTTTTCGTTTACTTTCCCAGTGTAATAATTAAAATACAATTTGGAATTCTTTTGGTTGAGCTATCTTGAGCGTCAAAACCTTTCTGTGTCTTTATTGAATATTTTGGTTCTTTTTATATTAATTCTAAATACAATAGTATCTTACGTTAATATTCTTATTCCTATATAATTTATATGGAGTTGTCGCGGCAGACCAACGAATATCATATGCGTATCCCTCAGCAGAGGGAACGCTCGCTGCTCATGGCTTATCATGCCGTATACATTGTTGTATGTATGCGACGTTCTTGGAGCTATGAACGGTCGCTGTCAGCAGAGACGATCACCGTTCTGTGGCTATGCAACATTGTATGTGTCGCTGTGTGTATGCAGTAGAACATACTCAAAGCCATGGACGGTCGCCGTCATGTCTGCGTGTGCCACGCTGACGAATCAGTTTCACTGGCGTGAGAACTGTTCTTTACCTTGCGTACAGAGCAATGTGTATCGTTTAGAGTATTAAACGGCGCTTGTTATGTGGAGTGTGTTTGTCTGTTCGACTTTTGGTTATTTGGACACTTTGGGAAGTGCCAATGAAATGTAAGCTAATACCTCTTTTGGTATTTCTTTAATATGTATTTCTGTTGGTTATGTTGGCTTTAGTTTGTACTCTATAGTCGTTGGTTGCGTTGACTGTGTATGAATGCTACACCTCCATTTTTCAGAAGAATGATCATATAACGTGAGTTTTATGGACATTCTTTTACAATGTTATTAAGTTTATGTTTATTAAATGTATCATATAGTACTTATTATTTAGTTATTTCTTATGTAGTTAGAAGGACTTATTATTGTATAAGTTTATTATCATTTGTTCCTTATTATTATTATTATTAGTATTATTAACCATGGTTTTTTATTGTTATAATTATTTTATTGTTCATAAATTTTAATTCTATTCTTATGAACTATTTGTTCTTTGTTAGTTTTGGGATCTATGATGTTTACATTTTCCCTTAATAGTAGATTTTTAATTTTAAAGGGACCGATATATTTTCTATCTAGTTTATGTCCTGATTCATTTCTTAACAATACTAAATCTCCTATATTGAAATTATAATCTACAATGTTCTTATCATAATATTCTTTTTGTTTTTCCTTATGCTTATTTAATAGTATCTGAGATCTCCTAAGCGCTATTTCTAATCTATATTTGGCCTCGTTGGCGTAATTGTCTACATTATAGAGTGGAGTTATTTGATCCACTTCATTAATTTGTACCATTTTATGTGGTATTCTCGAAAATACTAATTCATACGGACAGTAATTATGTACTGTTGATGGTGTTGTATTGAAACAATACGTGAAGTACTTAAGCCATTCATCCCAGTCATCTTTATCCACTGATATGTAGGATCGTACGTATGCATTGAAAGTTCTATGGCTTCTTTCAATTGTACCTAGCGTCTGGTGATGGTGTGCCGTTGAAGTTAGTTTCTCGATTTTCAATAGTGCGCATAATTCATTTAATATGGCGTTTTTGTATTCAGTTCCCATGTCCGTAATGAACGTCTTCATTGGCCCATATATAAGAATGAAATTTTCAAAAATTGCCTTAGCGATTGTTTTCGCGCTTTTGTCCCGTATGGGTATTGTGACTAAATACTTAGTCAGGTCACATATCATTGTTATGGCGTATTCATTTCCGTAAATTGATTTAGGAAATGGACCAATGGTATCGACAAATACCGTATCAAAAGCTCCCGCCGGCGTAGGAGTTATTACTAATGGACCTTTCAAATGTTTGTTGGTTTTGGTTGTCTGACACGTGTGGCACATTTTGACATATCTAGTTATGTCTTTTATCATGTTTCGCCAAAAATAATACCGTTTTACTTTCTGTATTGTCCTGAAAGTTCCACAGTGACCACCTTCAATGGGGTCATCATGATATTTTATCATTATGTTCTGAATAGCTATAGCATCTTTGCAATCAATGTGGGTCACCTTATTTAGTAGCGCTACTTTAATATGAATTAATTTCCTATTGCCCATATCTTTGAATTCATTAATCGAGATAAATTCGAAAATTTTCTCACTAGGTGCCACTTGTAATTTGTCAATGCTGTGTTTACAGGCTACTTCTTCGAGCCTCGGGAAGAACTGTCCTAAGTCAAGTTTCCCATTATTAAACAAGTCATTGATTTGTATATATGCAATTATAGATTTTCCACGTTTGATGTAACATCTTGCGGGAAAAATCTTTAATTTATAATATTTCCTGACGTCAGTGTTATTTAAAGGAACATATATACTGGGCTTTTTAATTTTATTTGATTTATGCTGCTCATTCAAAGTATTACTTTTATCCGTATTCGTATTATTTCGTGTCATGGATCTTGTCGTTATCGTCAATATTTGTGTTGCTGTTATATTCATGTCCTTGAGATCATGTATTGTTATTCGCGATAGCGCGTCTGCAACGTAATTATCTTTTCCCCTAAGATATTCTACTGTAAAGTCATATTCCTCTAGGTCAAGCCTCATTGTCGTCAGTTTTGAACTTGGGTTCCTCATTGAAAATAGATATGATAGTGGTCTGTGATCCGTACGGACGAGGAATTGTCTTCCGTATATGTATGGTCTAAAGTGTGTTATAGCCCAATAGATTGCTGTTAATTCTTGTTCGATGGTTGATTTATTGCTTTCACCTTTAGTAAAGGTTTTGGAAGCATAGGCGACTGGTAAATGTGTTCCTTCATGTTCCTGAGTCAAAACTGCGCCGCAAGCGTGTTTGCTTGCGTCCGTAATTATGCAAAACTGTCTTTCGAAATCCGGGTATTGCAGTAATGTTGGACTCATTAATGCCTTTTTCAAGTGATTAAATGCTATGTCGCAATCTTTAGTCCATTCGAACTGAACACCTTTTCTTGACAGTCTTGTAAGATGCCGAGAATATTCTGAGAAGTTTTTAATAAATCTTCGATAGTAATTGCAGAAGGCTACGAATCTTCTCGCGCCATCTGCATCAGTGGGTTTTGGGTAATTTTCAATTACTGAGTATTTACTATCATCTGGGAGTATTCCCTTATCTGTACATTTGTGTCCTAGGTATGTTACTTCTGTCATAAAAAATGAACATTTTCCAGGGTGTAACTTGAGATTGGTTTTTCGACATAGTTCAAAAACATTTGTAAGATTTGAAAGCATGTGTTTTTCGGAACATCCTAATACGACCAGGTCGTCCATGTATAGGAAAGCTTGTTCTGGTTTCAAACCACTGAAAGCCAATGTCATCATTCTTTGGAATGAATTTGGTGCTATTTTTAGTCCATAAGGAAGTCTAGTGAATCTGTATGACCCATTATTAGTCGAAAATGACGTAAGGTCTCTAGATTTCTCTTCCAACTGGATTTGATGGAATCCAGACATTAAATCTAAACATGATAAATATTTAGCCCTACCAAGTTGGTCTAGAATATCGTCTATTCGTGGTAAAGGGAATTTGTCCGCTACTAGCTTTTTGTTAATCTGTCTATAATCTATTACAAGTCTCCATCTCTTTTCCTTAGAACCAGGGAGAGACTTTTTGGGAACCAACAAGATTGGACTGTTATATTCGGAATGCGATGGTTCGACTATTCCATCGTCTATTAGTTTCTTTACGTGTTTGTGAATTTCCTCCTTATGTGTATGTGGTACACGGTAGTTCTTAATGTATACCGGTTGTTTGTCCTTAACCCTTAACTTTTGTTTATAGAAATTATTTGTGGTTATTGTTTCCGTTTCTAAACCAAAGACATCACTGAATTCAGAACAAAGATCTTTTAAAACATTTTCGAACTGTTTTGGAAAATTTTTCTCTAATATTTGCAAAATTTGTGTCTTTCTTTGTTTTTCATTTGAATTGTTTGTAACAATTTCGTAATCATTAATGTCTTCAGTTGTGATTCTTTTATTGTAACTATTGTATCGTTTGTATTTAAAATGCGAATATACGCATTGTTTGCCTTTACCAAGGTGCTAGCTATAAAAATACCTGGTTGAATTTCTTGGTGAGGTAGCAATATGTCTTGATTTGTGGCAACTAGCCTAATATGGCGTATCACCTCAGATCTTGCTGGTAGTGTTAAGCTTTCATTGCATGTATTCGTAATTTGTATTTCTATCTGTTGTGTGAAATTTGGTGGTCGTAGGATAAGGTAATCAAAATCATCATTAAAGTCTAAAATACAATTGTATTTTTTTATGAAATCCATACCGATGATTCCGTCGCATTGTATTGGGAAATCATCGTTCACAACGTGAAAAGTATGGGGAATTAAAAAGTTTTTGTATCTTAGATCAAAATTTGTTGTTCCTATTGATTTTATTTTACCATGTCCTATACCACTTAATGTTGATATTCTATTCGTGTTTATTTCATCTTGTGTAAAGTGAGTAAGTTTTATTAATGAAATATCTGCTCCTGTGTCTACTAATAATGTTATTTTTTTGTTATGGTGTTCTATTTTGACGTTAACAAAAATACTCATATTAAGGCTAAGGTTATACACTTTTCTGTTCTCTGGTTTGATCTTAGGGGAATTTTCTAGTTTTCCGAGTTGTCTTGGGCTGTGTTAGTTACTCTAACGTTACTATTTCGACCATTGTGGTTTTGTCCGTTATTATTATCATTGTGGTTGTTTCCACGTCTGTTTCCACGGTAGTTAGAATTGTCATGTCTGTATCTATTCATGTTATTGCGATTGTTGCCATTGCCATTTCTTCCTCTATATCCACCTCTACCATGTGGTCTTCCTCTGTTCCCACGGTAGTTTCTGTTTGACCTGTTTCCGAAGTATAGGATTGTATTTTGTTGTCCAGTAGTGTCTGTGCAGCTACTAACAAATTTTCCTATAGCTTCGTTCATATTTTCAAACTGACCTGCTTCCATGATGAGTTTAACTCTTTCAATGGTGCAATTTTTGGTCATTGCCTTCACCGCGACTTGGGTGGTATATTTTTGTGCCAATGTGCGTGACAAACCATCGGAGATGTATGCACCTTCCAATGATTTTGTCAATTTGTCCAGCTCATCACAATAAGAATTGGCAGACTTATTGTTCTGTCGGATGTTCAGTATTTTGGCTGATAGGACCTCAACTGATTCACCTTTCACAGAACTTGACAGTTTCGAAATTACGTCTTGTATGGTGGATTCATTTTCAAGTAAGTTTCTGGCGTTACCTGTTAATTTTGTCTTAATCAGGTTTATGGCTACCGCTTCGTGGGTGCCTTTTAGTGCATCCACTAAGGAAAGCGCATCTAAAAATGATCTTAAATTCTCAGGTTTCCCATCGAAATCAGGGATTAACCTTGTGGCGGTATTCAAAAATTCTATAACTGTTTGTGCCATATTGACTTCCGTTCCAATTGACTCAATTGGTTTCGTCCTAATTGTGGCTTCACTTTCAATATTATCATCACCTTCCGTATTATCTAGTGTTATGTCCAATTCCTCGTGAAGGTATAAAGGAATTGTTATTTCTATTCCTCTTCTCGAAGCTACATTTAGGAATTTTTCCCTTATATCTCCGTAAAAAGCGTCAGCTGCTACCTTGTGAGCAGTGGTTAATCGATCGTAATAAACGTTGAATAATACCTGTATTTTCTTTAACGATTGTCTAAGAATTTTAAAATGTTTTGATACGGTTTCTTCCCTCGTATCTCTATCAATATTCAGACACTTATATGATCTATCAAAGGTTTCCCTAATTAGTCGTGCCTTTTGCACTACTTCTGCCCAATGCATTTAGTATTATAAGTCTTAAAAATTTAATCTGAGTTTGGGACATTATATATAAGTCTACAGTAGGTAACTATTTTATCCCGATTCATAATATACTCTGTGGTGCTTAGATTTTGTCTAAGTTATCTCCACGACTTGAGTATCTCTTCTTTAGAGATCTCTTATGCAATAAATATAACTTTAGTATTAAGTTGACTGCACTTAATACTGTAGAGATGAGTAGGAGGATCCACAATGAATCTATTTGTGAAGTGTGATCGACCACTTCTACATTATTAATGACATTCGCAGTCGGATTACTTATTTTCGAGTTTCTATGACCCATAATTATCCTTATCCACTCAGGTTTTCCTTTCTTTTTACATAAAAATTATTTTATTAATTATACCTACAATTTTGCTTATTCTATTTTCTTTTAAAATAATTTTTCTTATTTTGTCTCGAGCGAGTACTCGCTTATAGACCCTAGGTATGCGCTTGGAATCGCATACGAAAATACAAGGAAATTTTTCTATAATAATTTTTCTATATACTATATTCCCGTCTCAATTGGTCATCGCCGAATGGGGATCTTCCTTCTCTGGCCGTCGTTGCCCCTTCTCGAAATCCTCTAAATTCCCCTGGCGGGTTGCCAGGTAATCTCTTAGGGTGTTTTTGTCTCTTCTGGTAATCCTCTATTGTTAGAGGTTGTGGGCCTTCCTTCATTCTTCGGTTGTTTCGGCTGTGGCCCCTCTCGTATGGCTGGGCCAACTGTCTTTGGGCCAGACAGTATCTTCCTTCTCGCCGCTGACGGATTTTTGGCTATCACGTCAGAGAAAATGTTTCTTTAATCCTGGTGCATTTTGGTGCACTTCAGGATTTAACAGCGGCTAAAACGCTATGTTATTTGGACAAAATGATCCAACTCCAGCTCCTTTTTTTTTATTTTTGGAGTTCCTGGAGATCCCTGAGCTTTTGGAGCTGTGGGATTGTTTCTGAGCCTTTTTAGCTCCCGATTTTTCCTCCGTGCTTTTTTATATTTGAAGCACTGGCAGGATCGCCATGTAATAATTAAAATACAATTTGGAATTCTTTTGGTTGAGCTATCTTGAGCGTCAAAACCTTTCTGTGTCTTTATTGAATATTTTGGTTCTTTTTATATTAATTCTAAATACAATAGTATCTTACATTAATATTCTTATTCCTATATAATTTATATGGAGTTGTCGCGGCAGACCAACGAATATCATATGCGTATCCCTCAGCAGAGGGAACGCTCGCTGCTCATGGCTTATCATGCCGTATACATTGTTGTATGTATGCGACGTTCTTGGAGCTATGAACGGTCGCTGTCAGCAGAGACGATCACCGTTCTGTGGCTATGCAACATTGTATGTGTCGCTGTGTGTATGCAGTAGAACATACTCAAAGCCATGGACGGTCGCCGTCATGTCTGCGTGTGCCATGCTGACGAATCAGTTTCACTGGCGTGAGAACTGTTCTTTACCTTGCGTACAGAGCAATGTGTATCGTTTAGAGTATTAAACGGCGCTTGTTATGTGGAGTGTGTTTGTCTGTTCGACTTTTGGTTATTTGGACACTTTGGGAAGTGCCAATGAAATGTAAGCTAATACCTCTTTTGGTATTTCTTTAATATGTATTTCTGTTGGTTATGTTGGCTTTAGTTTGTACTCTATAGTCGTTGGTTGCGTTGACTGTGTATGTATGCTACACCAGTAAAAATGTACAACAATCTACTTTTGTGGCAGAAAGATCGATTTTACTCTCTTTCTGAAAATTTGTACAAAAAGTATGCGAACGAGTTCCAGTAAAAATTTGCAAGGAAATAGCTGATGTGGTTTTATCCTTTGCTACTTACGGACATTTTGGCTTGTAGTTGCATTACATATCTACTGCCACAGTCATCAAATTATGACGTTGTCGGTTCACCAGAGTGATATATTAAATAGCATTTAAAAAAAACTCATTTGTACTTATTTCTGCCGATGCTAATTAATTATTTGTTTATATAAAAGAGCTGATTTCAAACAGCTGTTCTATCTTGCAAATTTTTGTTGGCTACAAATTAATCAACCAAAATTTGGAAGATCTTTAGCAAATGTTCGCTCTTTCGCTCGTTGGCTCTTATTTGCCGGACTTTTGGTGTAAACGAACACGATTCATTAAAAATTTGAACAAATTTTCAAGTAATCGAACAGAACTATTCTCTATTCTCATTTTGTGTGCAACAGTTATGGTGGTGCGTGAATTTTATTCATATGAATGTGGATTCACTTCCCGCAATAATGAGCTTTCATTTCTTTCAATATCGTTTCCGTTTGAGTTTGTATTATTCGGTCTTTAAGTTGATGTGTTCGTCAATAATTCAAGATCAATACCGGTTCCACATCAATAACCACTAAAAATAACTTTTTCATAGAAAAATTATATTTTAATAGAAAATATTCAAAAGATATATACTGTCAAATTTATTCAAAATTGAAAAATTTATTTATTGAAGTGAACCAAAAAAAAAATAGCACATTTTTGGACTTTTTTTATAAATTGCTCAAAAAAAGTTCTTTAGTTAAGAAACAACTATTGTCATGATTTTTTTTATATCTTAAGATGTCTAGCTTCTATTTCCATTTTAAAATTCTGCAATCGGTTACAAATTGCAAAAGATACAGGCTGCTGAATATGGAATTTTTAGTGCCTCTAAATAAGTGAACCGGAGTGTATATCAAAATTTTGTGGTGGAAGTTCTGGGCAGAAAATCGTATGGCCTGAGGTAATCAAAGCCTGTATATTTTCGAGTTAACATCAACAGCATAACCGGGTGTCCGTATAATTTCAAAGTAGTTTCAACCAAAAATATACCTAGGCAGAATTGAAGATTTTATTTCATCCAAATGTGCAACGGTTTTTTTTTATCAAACATATAATAACCCTATTATTTTATTTATATTTAAAATTCAATTAAATGAGCAAAATATTAATGACTAATATTGTCTCTCCTTGTGTACTACAGTTTCCATAATTCGTATCTATGTTAAGACATTCAAGAGATAGAACAAAGAGTCTTGAAAACTCGATACGCATTAAAATGGCCGACGAAGTCATTCAAATCTTGAGCGAGTATTTGGTGTTAGTCACAGCCATTATTGTAGGGACGTATGCGTTAAGCTGTGTCTTCTCATCCGGCGTTGAAATGGTTTAAAGACTTCCTGTATCATAACCGGATTTAAGTAGAATTTCCAGGTATAATAAGAGAGTAACTCCAAAAATTGGGTATACGATTATTTTAATTATTTACCCACTATTTTATACAACAATTATTATATGCATGTACTGAAACCTAGTTAGATTTTCTCAGTTGCCAATACAGAACAAATTTAATTTTCATTTTCCTCCTTCATTATACTTTACAACTCATTATCAGATTGAAATGTGTCGTTCACCTTAAAAACAGAGGCCTAAATGGACAAAAAGGAATTAATAATCCCCACAAGGGTCCAATGACAAGTTTGCATAAGCTCAAGTAACAACATGACCTCTACCTGTTAAACAGGCGCACACTTCATGTACTCAGGCCCAGTAGACACTTTCATGGTTAAAAAGACACAGGAGGTACAATTAAGGACATATCATACATATCATGTCGCACACACACGTACTCACACATATGGCAACCTGAGTTGGACCAAACTCATTTAGAATCTGCAGGCAACCAACCACTGCATGTGTCATATGGCCCATGGTAATAGCTGCTTGTTATTGAGCTCTCCAGCACTTTTTACACGCTCGAGTGAAGATCAAACGTTTGGCATGCAATGCAACATAATTATAACGCACGGTGACATTGATAACTTTAACGTACGGAATAGAAAACTGGTATTCAAGGATATGCAGTTACAACCTGGGCAAGAAATCTTTCGGGTCTTAGGACATCACAAATGAGAAGTTTAGAAATAACATGCGGTTACAATCATTTTGTTATAAATAATTGTGAATGTGGTTTTTTGTATCTTTCAACTTTTCTGGGCATCGCTCCAAATATTATTCTTGAACCAACGTCGTACATTTTCGCATTTTCAAATCTTGCTCTTCCCCCTCCTCCACATATCTCTTGATGATAAAACCAAAATAATTCCTGCAGCCATTTAACTTTTAATAGCTAATACCATTGTATTAATTGTATCTTAAAGCAAACAAATGACATACTAATTAGTTTTTAATTTTCATATTGTTGCAATTAAGTAAAACCTTTCACTTGCTTGTAGTGACCAAATTAACATAATGTAAATAACAGGGTTATTAATGCTGCGCCTGAAAGTATACTCTCACAACAAACCAGCTCACGAATACGCTGCAAATGCGTCAAGGTCTCAAAACTGCAATACTAACTGCAATACTGGTTCTGGAAATCAGTTTTCTCAATATATGACTATAATGTAAAGATCAAGAAACAGGTTGTGGAATCGGATAGAACAATCTAGAAACTGATGGAGACCCTGGTGGCAAGTTGTAAAACTCGTATGTTTAGCTGCTATGCTTTGTCTTTAGAGTCAATCTGTTATTAAATACAATAGTGAACTACGCCGGCAATAGTCATTTTAAAGTTGAGTGAGAATATAAAGGTTGACTGAAGACCAATTGTAAAGTATTAACCCTCTAATGTCTAAGAGTGGCTTAAGGCACTCTTCACAAAAGACATACTAATGGCAACTGGAACGACTTTTTTTTAGTACGGAAGCTTTTTTTACAGTAGCTAATAGATGTAGCAATATACAGGGTGATTCAGGAAGTTCCGGACAAATTTCTCCAGCGTATACCTTGGCTCATTTTATGAATAAAACTCCACTAGGACCATGTCCGAAAATGCAAGGGTGTGAAATGGCAGCGGGTTCAAAATTTTCGGATTGGTGGTCGGAGGGTAGTAGGGTAAAGTTGCTAACTTCTAAGCTTTTTGGGCTTGTTGGAAAGGTATTTAAGCGGCCTTTGAGAATCAATAAACACAAGTAGAAAAGAGTCAAATCGCCCAGATAAAGAGCTTTCGGAAAAAAATGGAAAAAAAATCACATAACCTCAATTTGCTCAGCCAGATGACATTTAACTTATGTTCTGCTGAAAGATAGCCACACCTCTTACCTTTCCATAACGACCTAAACGAAACCCACGGTCTTACCGCTCCAAAGTTATGACCATTTTACTGAAATGCATAAATGTTTGTTTTTGTTTTTGGAAGCGAACTAACACCACACATTTATTTGTTTTTGTAAATTAACACGTTTAATATTTCTTTGACGTTTGGGAATAAGGTCTTAAGTCAAAAAAATGCATTTTGGGTTTTTGATTGGGTTTAACTCAATTTTTTTTTCTCTTTCGTTTGATATTAATAACTTAAATCTAGCACAACTCCATCCAATCGTAATCATTTGCTCTTTAGGCAATAAGTCAGAAAATTTCATATATAAATAATTTTCAATTTAAAATTACGAAAAACTACAGTTTCTGACTTAAGACCTTATTCCCAAACGTCAAAGATTTTATTTTATTGAAATTTGTGGCTGAAAAATCAAACACATAAGGAAAAAAAACATTTGATGTTAAAGCAAGTTTTCAATGTGGTTCCCATTTTCTACTAAACACAATTGCAGCCGTTTGCGAACCCCATCCGCCACGTTTAGTTCACTCATCTTTTCACGAACTTTCACCGCAGCTTCCTCAATGCGTGCAAATAACTGCTCACGATTGTGGATCTGCACAGAATATAATAATCCGACCACTGGCTCCGAAGTTTTGAACTCGCTGCCATTTCGCACCCTTGCATTTTCGGACATGGTCCTAGTGGACTTTTCTTCATGAAATGAGCCAAGGAATACGCTGGAGAAATTTGTCCGGAGCTTCCTGAATCACCCTGTATATACTATATATTGTAGATTTGAACCCAATATAAGTAAATTTAGTAAAGCCAAAGTGAAAGAAGTTTAAAAAATAACGTTGTCCATTTTCCTAGATTTTTTCGAATTGACATGGCGTTTGGAAACATCAACCCGTTAATATACAGGGTGTATCAGTCACGACTTGACCAATTTCGCCAGCGTATTCCTTGGCTCATTTCAGGGAAATATGTCCATCTACGACTATCCCCGAAAATGCAAGGACGCGAAATGGCAGCGTTTTGAAAATTTTCGGGCTGGTGGTCGGAGGGTACACTGAAAGAAAAACGTTTCGTCGCATGGATGAAACATTTTCGTTGGTGTTTTTACGTTGCTATAGTGAAAAGTGTTGTAGATCCGACAATTTGGTAGTCGCTGCACCGAAAAATTTCATACATGATTTCTTTGACAATTTTTAATTCGTTGCTGCAACAACATACTTTTCGTTCCTGCAACATTTTTATTTAATTTGAATTTTGTAGAAAATTGATTAAAAATTAAAAGAAGTAAAGGCATGAGATTTAAACTACTGATATTTGGTTTATCTCTTACATTTTATAGTTTATATTTATTAGTTATTTATTTTGGAGGTTTGCCAAAATTTTTAGTTGACAAAACAATTTCGTTATTGCAACGAAACAAATTTTTTTGAAGATAAAGAACAGTCGACAAAATGAGCGAGAGTAAAATAAAGGCCAGCAAGAGAAAATGGTGAACGTGAGTGGTGGGTCACGTACACATCTTAAATCAGTTGCTTTGCAACAACCGAAAGTGGTAGACACATTTCTCCGTCGGAATATTTTAAACAAATTTGTTAAAACAGACTAATTAGTTATATAAGTACTTAGTAATAATCTTTATTGTGAAAAATAAATTGTGTGAATTTATGTGTTTGCTGTGATCGTGTGTGAACTTGAGTATCTCTAAATCAAATAAATAAATAAACAGAATGCAAGGAGCAACACGACAGCAAAGAAAGTGCCGCATCGATAGCAAAAAAAACTACCCCGAATATGTAACTGAACATTTGTGTGTGTGCATGCGCGTAACGGTACAAATCTCAACAAAATGTTGGTGTTTTCGTGTTTTCCCCATAATTCGGTCGTGCTTGTTTCGGTGTATTGGTACTTGGATTCAGTAAACATCGAAAGCCATATATTTGCATGCAGCCGAAGTCAAAGAAACAAAGTGTTTGAAGTAAGACGAACACAAAAACTAACAATTTAACGAACAAATGGAAATTTTAACAAATTTGGTTAAAATAAATAAAAGAGGAGTTGATGAAAATGCTTACAAAGCGGTCAGTGGCTTAATGATGGAGAGATTTGGCGCAACAATTGAGTGGCAGAACCCTCAACACAACAAAAATTGCATGATTAAAGTAAACAATGATGCGGTTCTATGTTAAAGGAGTGAAGAGCTTATGTTCATGGTAAGTACAGACATAGATATCTACATATATTAAATAGAAATATTGATAATAAATTCTTCATATTCATTTTTAATCGCAGGACTTGAATTCGACGGCCACAATAACACTAAACACCCCGACTTCCAAAATCTTCTCCAGCCGAGTGTGTCAACATGAGATGAATTTAATATATTTATATAATTGAGAACAATTTTCGAAACAAAAGTTCAAAAAAATTTTATCAAACCACCCGCAATGCAAAACTGCCAGCGCATTTATGAACAATTGTCAATAAATAATTTCAAACACACTTCAAAACATTCATTGCATCAATGAAACAAAATCATTGTAGTAATGAAACAAATTCATTGCAACAATCAGCCTTATTACGAATGTCGTTCTCGCATTTCGACTACGACAGTTTTGTAAAAGATTAAATCTGAAGTAAGACGAACACAGACGAAATATTATTCATTGCAGCAACGAATCAAATTCGTTGCAATAATGAAGCAAATTCATTGCAGCAACAACCATACTTTCACCACGTTAACGAACAATTTGCAGTTGATGAACATATTTTCATGGCGGGAATGAAACTGTACGTTAGCTCACTTTCGATGACTAAAGTTGTTGGGGTGATGAACATTTTCATCCCTGTGACGATGCTTTTCCGTTCAGTGTACTAGGGTACAATTGCCAACTTCTTAAACAGTGGTCAGATTTTTTTTGTTTTTGGGCTTGTTGGAACGGAGACCTTCCAGAATCAATGAAACAAATTT
This sequence comes from Phaonia tiefii, assembly GCA_963931995.1. Lineage (NCBI taxonomy): Eukaryota > Metazoa > Arthropoda > Insecta > Diptera > Muscidae > Phaonia > Phaonia tiefii. The sequence goes on from OZ008367.1 coordinate 195,331,875, forward strand.
TAAAAAAGCGAAGTCACCGAGACACAGAGATTTAAAAAAAATTGAAAAAAGACATAAGAATGTGCACATTACACCAATTTGCTCAGCCGTTTCAAAGTTCAGCCAAAAATTTCAAAACAAAATCAAATCTTAAACGTGTTAATTCACAAAAACAAATGAATGTGTGCTGTTATTCCGCTTCCAAAAACAAACGGTAGGACCTCTGTGCTTCGTTTAGAACATTTTTGAAAGGTAAGAGGTAGGGCTATCTTTTAAGAGAAAAAAAACATAACGTTCCTGCCACCTGGTTGAGCAAATTTTGGTTACGTGCACGTTCTTATGTCTTTTTTTCCAATTGTGTTTTTTTTTTAAAGCTCCGTATCTTGGCGATTTCACTTTTTTAAATTTTTTTTAATGATTCTGAACGGTCTCTTAAAGGCCTTTCCAACAAGCCCAAAAACACAGACCACTGGTTCAGAACTTAGCAATTTTACCCTAGTACCCTCCGACCACCAATCCCAAAATTTTCAAACCGCTGCCATTTGGCCGCCTTGCGATGGACATATTTTCATGAAATGAGCCAAGGAATACGCTGGTGAGATTTGTCCCGTCGTAACTGTATAGACAGCGCTTTGGATTTTGTGGAGGGTCTTCAAATTATAATGATTTGATGTTGTGTATATTCCACCAGATGCAGATGTCCATACAGATGAGGACGACGGTGATGCTGAGGATATTATCGCTAACATCATGCCGCAAGATATTACGGGTGCTATAGACGGTTTTTGCAGCAGCGACAGCGAAGAAGGTGCACCACTTCGAGAGCTGCGTCGCAGAATCCAGCACTCCAAACCAGGTCAAAATTCTCCTAAATGGTCAAAAAGAGAATGTTCCATTGAAATGTCAAATACAAACTTTTTAAATCATAACAACAATGAAATGATATCGAAGTTTTTTTGTTTTCGAAGCTTGAAGTGTTCGAAACTCTGTTTGATTCTGAAGTGGTCGATCATATCGTCGATCAAACTCGGCTTTACGCTTCACAATGTAATGCGCATAATTTTTCATTCACAGAGAACGATTTGAAGGTTTTTTGGCAATTATTTTGCTAAGTGGTTATCACTCTATGCCAAGAGAGAATGTGTACTGGGAATTATCTGAAGACATCCATTCACCACTTGTTTCTAACAATATGTCCCGATATAGATTCAAGAAAAACAAAATAAAAATTTCTTCATCTTGCTGTTAACAATAATTTTATAAGTTAGACCTTTGCAAACATTACTATGCAAACATTTTTTACAATTTGGATATATGCATGAAAAGCTTTCGATTGACGAGTCAATGGTTAAATATTTTGGAAGTCACTCTTCAAAACAATTCAGCAGAGGCAAACCCGTAAGATTTGACTTCAGAAATTGGATGCTGACGGGCAGTTGTGGGTACGGTGTACCAATTTGATACATATTGTGGAACCAAAAATTTAAGTACGGAAAAATCAAAACTGCCACTCAGATCTAGTCATTTTGGTTTCTTTAGACAGTGTTCCTATTACAAGCGATCACGTGATATTCTTTGATAATTTTTTTACTTCCCATGATATGTTGGTTCTGCCGAAACAAAAAGGATTTCGAGCTATTGGTACTACACGCGATTCGAGAACAAAGAAATGTCCACTGAAATCAAAAGCAGAAATCACAAAAAAACGAACAAAGAGGTTTATATTATTACAGATACGATACAGCTAATGAAATAATTTTTGTGAAGTGGAATGATAACAGCGCTGTAACCGTAAGACCAAATTTTGAAGGTATTGAACCGATGAATTCCGCGAATCGCTGGTGCTCGACCGCAAAAACTAAGATAAGAGTCCAACAGCCAAAATTGATTGCAGATTACAATTGAGGAGTGGGTGGAATTGACTTTCATGATCAAGCATTAAATAAGGACAGGATAAAGTTTCGTGGAAAGAAGTGGTTGTGGCCGCTTTTCACTGTAATGGTGAGTTCAATCGACGTCAATGCATGGAAGTTGTACAAAGAAGCCAACAGTTCAAAAATTGACTTACTGGAGTTTCATCGTGCCATCGTCCGGTACTAAATACTTACTAAACTACACCCAACCATCAATATCTAAACGATCGGTTGTTCCTACATAGAGTAGAACTTACTGCTGGAAACCGTTTCCCGAAAAGAATTGAAACCCCGTTACGCTGTCGTCAATGCCACAACCGCAAAAATTGGACTTGGGAACTATGTGACGTAGCTCTGTGCGTAGAAAAGGAGTGCTTCAAAAATTGAGAATTGAGCCTTTGTACCTGCTTGGGTACAGCCTCAATTTTTATTAGTTTTTCATATTTTTTAAGTTCTTTATGTTCCTTTCATTTATACTAAATAAACAGAATGAATGATGAATTTAATTAATTTTTTTTTAATGGGTTAAATTCAAAGAATAGCATTAACTCCATGTACGAACGAATTTCATTACCGCCATACGATTTTTCTTCAAATTTCATGAACTTTTACTTGTGTCAAGGTTTAAATTTTTAAGGGTGTGAAGATAAATTTATCCGATAAATTTATTTATCGAAGACACAAACCACTTATACAAAATTTCTGAAATCTCATTTTTTGTCAAAACAAAAAAGAAATTTTGTACAGAAAAAAGAACCAATAAGCGTTTTTGAAGCCATTTATGACGAACATAGCATATACTTAGCTTTATATAGAACAGATATTTTTTCTTCCTGTAAAAAACTGACATTGGTTATTTTTTATCTAACCTGGGTCGCTCACGACAAAGGCGAATGAACTTCTAATGTCTAGCCGCCTAACACCTTAGAAGCGCATAAACAGCGCAGCCTATATATCCTGATTCCATTTGAGATCGGGGATATAGCCTAATTTATGAAGTGGCCCATGTCATTGACAATAATAACGATTTCGAGTGCTAATACTGGGTACTACTGATAAAACTGAATGGACTAACTATATACTTCAAATTAGCCCCATGGGAGAACATAATATCCCCATTACAAATATATGCTAATTCCATTTCAGATCGGAGATATAGTCAACTTTATGCAGTGACCCATGTCATTGACAGAAATAATGAGTTCGAGTGCCAATATTGGACACTCCTGATAAAAGTGAATGGACTAACTATATATTCCAAATTAGCCCCATTTGAGAACATAACAACCCCATTACAAATATATGCTAATTCCATTTCAGATCGCAGTGACCCATGTGATGGCAGAAATAATGATTTCGAGTGCCAACATTGGACACTCCTGATAAAAGTGAATGGACTAACTATGTATTCCAAATTAGCCCCATGGGAGCACATAACATCCCCATTACAAATATATGCGGATTCCATTTCAGATCGAAGATATAGTCCACTTTATGCAGTGACCCATGTCATTGACAGAAATAATGAGTTCGAGTGCCAATATTGGGCACTCCTGATAAAAGTGAATGGACTAACTATGTATTCCAAATTAGCCCCATGGGAGCACATAACATCCCCATTACAAATATATGCATTGCAAATATAAGAGTGCAATATTGGCACTCGAAATCATTATTTCTGTCAATGACATGGGTCACTTTATAAAGTTGACTATATCTCCGATCTAAAATGGAATTAGCATATATTTGTAATGGGGATATTATGTGCTCCCATGGGGCTAATTTTGAATATATAGTTGATCCATTCACTTTTATCAGGAGTGTCCAATATTGGCACTCGAATTCATAATTTCTGTCAATGACATGGGCCGCTTCATAAAGTTGACTATGTCTCCGATCTGTAATGGAATCAGCATATATTTGTAATGGGGATGAATAATAAAATAATATAAACATATTAATTTAACATCACATTATTATATATATTTTTTTAATTCGGTATATTAATTCCGGAATGGGAGGTCTAATATATGGTGCTACAAAAAAAGCGACAAATATCGATGTCGCAAAACCAGCGGTCACTTTACCTTATAAGCCAATATTAAATTTTCCATATGTTTATGATTACACTGTTATATGTGTAACTTCTCTTGTTACGGTTGTATATTGGCCTCTATCCAAAAATGTTAAGGAATGGAAATGTTTGGACATATTACAACGCGAAAGTGAATTTGCAACTGTAGCAATAACACAAATCCGGTTATATTGTCTGGGTACATGTTGTACTATTGTAAGCCAAATCTTTTCCTTAGGCAATATTCATGTGCAGCAAAACTTGTGCAACATTCTCAACAAGAGAGGGCTCGCAATGCTACTGGACACCACACAGTGGCAAATATTGCACTGTTACTGATCAAAGATCTTGAAATCTACAAATGTTAAGATCGTATGCAGAGTTAAATGGGTTGTATAGCTGCATTTTTGCATGAAACTTTCACTATTAGGTTTATTTTTAAAACCGGAGCAGCACAAATTCGTGGTCCCAACTGGAAGATCCAATATAACCGCCAGAGTGCTTTAAGTCAGGCTTTGCTTTATTAGCTGCTTGCCACATCTGCTTTTGACTTCCGATTTTTTACGCAGCACAAATTCGTGGTCCCAACTGGAGGATCCAATATAACCGCCAGAGTGGTTTAAGTCAGGCTTTGCTTTATTAGCTGCTTGCCACATCTGCTTTTGACTTCCGATTTTTTAAGATATTACCTCTAATTGTTTTTAATTTCTATAAAATGGTTTCAAATGCCTGTATGTACAATTACCATACGTCGTATTTCAAGAGAGATGTAGGAATATTTAAAGCGCCACAAAACTTCGCGGGTACCTACAAAAAGACGTTACCATGATTACATACTACGTGTATACGGGGCATATCGCAACATCGATCATGTAGCGAGACACCCTTGTCCCCGTTTTATATGACACTCAACATATCAGACTATGAACACAAAAAAAACACAAAAAAAAAAACTCATCAAGATTTATTTAGTACAGGTATAGCAGTTGAAGTTTTAGGCAACAACAACAGTTATTTTGTTAAAATGAGCTGTTTTAGTGCTTCCACCTGTATTAGATGCATCTTGAAAATAACAGCTGTTCCCCATATCATGATTTGAAGTAATAATCGTACTAAACTTTCTCAACAAACTTTATATCGTGCTAAAGCGTTTATATGTGAGTTGTTTTTTAGTCATATCGCGATGTGATATCACAACATAATTTGTAGTATAAACGTAGTAACAGAGTAATATGATAAAAAGTCCGCATGAGTGTTTCAGTTCTATCACATTCTTGTTAGAAGTCACTCGGCTATACGCTGAAAAATAACCGACCCAACAATATATTGCGGGAAGCATGTACATGTTTGCAAGCATTGTTTTCGTAAATTGAAGATCTGCTGCATTTTTCTAATTTATTGTCTATCACGTTTCTGTTTTCAGCAGTTTGCAATAAATAAAAACACACTGGCATCACAAATACATATATTATAACCTATGAATCAAACCAATATCCCAAATATGTTATATTGAATAGCAAACGCAATGTGTTTGGACACAAGTATACTGTATTTGCGACAAGTTACAAACACGTTATGTTTGCATCCGAAGAACTATATAAGAAAATTTGTTCAGCGTGTAGGTGGAATTTGAATTTATTATAGAATTTGGACGAAAGTTGAAAAATAAAAGAAAATTCGTTCACGTCAAAATTCATTACTGGCATAAAACGCTATTTTAAAGGTCATAAACTCCCATAAACGGCAGTATAGATGAACTTTTTATATTTCACCTAAGTCACATTTTCATACATATTCTGTCCTATATGAAATTTCCGACTAGGAGGTCGATCAGCTGTTTCAGTGAACTGCTGTTCAGCAAGCTTACCCAGCTTGTTTAGAAGTTGTGAATTTTGTGTTAGTTGTTGTCAAAAGTTAAGTAAAATTAAGATAGAGCTATTCCCATATTTCCAGTTATGCCGACAGAATCCAAAAATTGACGGCTACTTTGAAAAGATGTCAATGAACAATATCCAGTAAATGTGTTGAATCTGCGATTATTTATTAATTTTTCCTTTTAAACGACAAGTAATAGGATCATACGTATGTATATTAGACCGAATCACATTGTATGGTGGGGCAAAAAGTGTGTTTAGATTATCCCCAAAATATTTCGTGGCTACCATGAGCGTCCTTTTTGCGATTAGACGCACCGTTTAGAAGATATATTTTTTATATTTTTTACCGGCGATCACGAATTAACGTCCTTTTGCGATTAGACGCGCCGTTTAGCAGTTACGAGCACTTTTTTACAAAATGGATTTTTTTAGCTTTTCAAAGGAATTTGTATCTCAGGAAAGACAATATTGGTATCATATGTATGAACGGGGGTTTTTATGGCGCGTCCAATGTTATGTAAAACTTGTCAAACCATGTTAGACATCATTTTTTCAGGGCTATTGTACAAAAAACACGAATTTTTAAGTTTTTAGTACGGAGATTTTCAGATTTTAATGCCAGATTGGAGTAATTCTAAATATTTAAAATTTGTTCCAGAGAAACTTGGAAAATGTATTGAAAATTAAAAAACGTATATCTATACTTATATGCGGTATATTGGTGGGTGAATCTGACGATTGGAGTCTGGGTGTATTATGCCCTGTATTCAAAAATGGTGATCCGTGTGTCTGTTCCATCTATTGCGGTGTCAGTCTTTTATCCACCGCTTATATGATTTTGTCGAGCGTATTATGTGGAAGACTAAAGCCAAATGTTGAAAACCTGATTGGACCTAATCAGTGTGGTTTTAGACCAAGCAAGTCCACGACTGACCAAATATTCACGCTACGCCACATCCTGGAATAGATCCACGAAAAGCAAATCGATACATACCGTATTTTTGTCGATTACAAAGCTGCTTTCGATAGCCCCATATGGGGAAATTGGACGAAGCTATGTCTGAACTTGGTATTCCGGCAAAACTGATTCGCCTCTGTAGAATAACGCTGACCACCATCAAATCAGCAGTGAAAGTGGGGAAAGACGTCACTGAACCATTCTGTACCATTCGAGGACTGAGACAAGGCGGCACACTTTCGTGCAATCTCTTCAACATCTTAATGGAGATAATAATGAGAAAAGCTGCAGTAAATACTAACAAGACCACTAACACGAAAAGCCATATGTTGCTGGCGTATGCTGAAGATATAGACATCATTGCCCGTAATTTGCGAGAGGTTACTGCAGTATTTTCAAGAATCGAAAAGGAATCAGCGAAGGTGGGTCTAGCTGTTAATGAGGGCAAGACAAAATTGATGGTGTCAACGACTTGAAAACCCTCTCGACTAGGTCCGCACTTGAACGTTGACAACCGATTTAATTTTGCAGTGGTAGATGAATTTGTCTACCTTGGATCCGCCGTGAACAAGGACAACAGCGTCAGTCAGGAAATAAATAGGAGAATTGTGCTTGCATATAGAAGCTATTTTCAGCTCAGCAGGCAGTCTAAAAACAAAGCCCTCACTTGACGGACAATGGTCCAGCTATACCAGACTCTCATTTTACCAGTCCTGGCATATGGTTCCGAAACTTGGGAAAACATCTGGGAGTATTCGAGAGGAAAATTCTCCGTAAAATATATGTTCCTGTTAGGGAAAACGGCAGGTACCGACATCGCTCGAACCAAGAGCTATATGATTTATATTCTGACGTGGACATCTCTAGGCGAATAAAATTAGGCCAGATGTGGTGGCTAGGCCATGTTATCAGAATGGATGAAGATGAGCCAGACCGAAAGGTTTTCGATAACGTTCCTGATTGAAGCAGGAAAATACGACAACCAGGACTCCAATTGAAAGACCAGGCCGAAGAATCCCTTCGTATCCTTGGTGTTATCAACTGGCGTGAAAAGACTAACGATAGAACCAGTTGGAGAAATATATTAAATTAGATTTTTGCACCACTTATCTAGAAGGTACCGTTATTGTATTATAACACTATTTAAAGTGTAAAGAATTATAACACTATTTAAAGTGTAAAGTAAAGGATGCATTTTTTAAGGTATTTTCCAATATTCCGAACAATACTTACAAGTTTGCAAACTAATTTTCTTTTGTTTTGGAAATTTAAAAAAAAGTTTATGAAAAATCAAATTGTCAGCACATTTTAACAAGAATAATAACAAAAATAATGTTGGTCCCAATCACTGAGTGTAAAACTAGAAAGCACACAGCTTAATGGTTGTGGGAAGCTCTCCCTGATCCCAACATGGGATGTAATGGGCCACCATTTTTTTGTCCGTGTTTGCCTTCCGTGTTTGCCAAATTGCCTTGTCTTCCCTGCATGGTAGTTTGCCTTCATTGACAGGCATGGTACCACGTCTTCTTTTGTATTTCTGGAAAAGGCCTTCTATGGAAGGCCTCGTAGCAGGCATGGTCTTGTAGGCCATCTACAGACATGCAACTAGAAACGAGGATGGAAGGCCTTGCACGACAATGACACTAAAGGTTAATTTGAAAGGAGTAGGGAATGGAATATCAGGCCTACAGGCTCTCAAATTAGGCCTGGTAGAAGGTTTTCTTAGCCAGTACTTTTTCCACTGAGATATTGATACAAAAGTTTGTGTAACAGAGTCGGAATAAGCTGGTTCATTGAATAAATATGTATGTAAAAATATATTTGTTTAGAAAAAATCGTTTCATCGTTTGTCGACACTCCCTTATTTGGCTGTTAACTCTTCATCAACAACAACATGTCTCAACATCTTTGGGTGCAATTCGGCACGTGATATTCCTTACCAAATTAAGCCACTAAGATGTTAAAGGGATCGCACGATAGGGTTATGCGTTGACTGAGGCCTCACCTAGGATATGGCGTATCGTGAAAATTTGGTAAGTTGTCGATTTTCCAGGCCTAAAGCCACACTGCTGTGGTCCAATCAGGCTAGTGATAATTAGTTGTAGTCTTTTGAACGCTATACTTGATAGAACCTTATATGCTATGGATAAAAGACTTATTCCATGGGGGTTGGCAGAGAGACTCGGGCACCTTTTTTAATTATGGGGCATAATACACTGAGACTCCATCGACAGGCATGCATTCATGTAACCAAATTTTGCTAATGAGCTGATGCATGAACCTTATCAGCTCACCGCTCCCAGCTCTAAGTAACTCCGCCGTCTATCTATCGGTTCCTGCGGCTTTGCTGCTCGGCAAGAGCTGCTCTGACCTCGTCTTGATTTTGCAATCGACGTCGTCGTCTAAATTGCGATCGAATGTCTCATATTCATTGAATATCTCAGGTAAGAGTATCGCCGTGAAACGATCTCTACATATTCCCAACATGCTCTTCACATTTGCGGTGAGATTTTCATCCCTGTCGTTACAGAAGGGGGCCCTGTTCTTGATTTCTTCGTAGAATTTTTGGGCTTCGCTCTTCCTTCTGGATATCTCAATTTTCCTACTGTCTCGCTTTTCCACTGCCGTTTCTTACGCCTAAAGAGACGGTTTACCTCCTTTCTTTTTCCCCTATACCGCTCTCACGTTGCAAAAGCATTCCCACACGTGTAGCGATAGTTTCACCATTTTCTGAGCGACACTCTTCATCGTATCATGGTTTCTTGCGAAGCGGTTTTCAAAGCCAAGTACGGTTGTTCCGGCAATTTCTATAGAGTTGGAAATGGTTCCCCACTGCTCTTCAGAATCGTCAGCGGTATGGAATTGGTTCTGTGCGAAAAGTTGCGACAGCTTCCTTGAATAGGGTTCGGCTACCTCTAGTAATTCCAGCTTGCCGGTGTCAAGTTCTCTCAGCGTCTGATTTCGAACGACTGTCGCTCTACTTAATCTTGTGCGAACCTTTGCTGATACCAGGTACGAGGTTGAATTTTATGTTTCGGGATTAGAGAACAAAAACAAATATTAATCATGGAAAATCACTTTATTGTTTTTCAAAATATTCCCCATGAAGATCTATCCACTTTTGCATTCATTTGAACCAATTGTCGAAACACTTTTGCCACTCTGATTGAGGTATCTCCAAAAACATGCATTCTGAATGCAGCAACCGCTTCTTCAGGTGTCGAAAAACGTTGACCTCTCAGTTTGTTCTTTACGTACGGGAATAAAAAGAAAGCATTCGGTGCCAAGTCAGGACTATACGGCGGATGACCCATCAAATCGATGTTTTGGGTGCTCAAAAATGCAGTTGTTTCAGCCGATGTGTGAGAGCTCGCATTGTCGTGGTGAAGAGTGATGCATCACCGGCGGTTGGTTTTCCTGATTTCTTGGAAGACTACTGGCAAACAAATGGTTGTGTACCACTGTTCTGCGTTGTTCTAGTGGTACGGTTGCGACATGTCCGGTTTTTACGAAAAAACAGGCAACCATTTGCTTGGAAGAGCTTCGGGCGAGAACAACTTTTGTTGGATTTGGCTCATCTTGAAACACCCATACAGTTGCCTGCTGTTTACTTTCGGGCTCATACGCATAAATCCAGGATTCATCACCTGTCACGATGTGATAGACGTGTTTCGAAGCACCGCGATCGTATTTTTGGAGCATTTCTTTCGACCAATCGACACGAGCCTTTTTTTGCGCGATTGACAAATTGTGTGGGATCCAACGCGAACAACTTTTTGTGACAGTCAAATGTTTGTTTAATATTGAATGTATGCTGGTCCCACTAATGCCTAAGATTTTCTCAATCTCACGATAGGTCACATGACGATCTTGAAAAATCAGTTCGCGCACAGCATCAATGGTTTTCGGACCAATAGCTGATTTTGGACGACCTTCACGAAATTCGTCTTGGAGTGAACTACGACCACGATTGAATTCACCAAACCATCGATAAACACTGGTCCTTGATGGAGCTTCATCGCTAAAAATTTAATTAAGTTCATCCATGCACTGTTGTTCATGATTTAATTCCATTTTTGGGCCGAGACGAATCTTTTAAGTTACTGTAAACAACACAAATAGCGCTCGTATGTCAAAACGTTCTGAGTACGCATAACCTCAAAAATGTCCAACTTAACGATAAAGCTGTCAGTTGCCAGATTGTAACACTAGGGTTGCCAAATCCCGAAACATAAAATTCAACCCTCTAGTGATGAGAATCGATGTTAGCTCCGCTGATCACTCGTACGTCCAGTACACTGGATGAGTGCCTTCCATCAATTACCACGTGACCATTTTCCCCGCCCAGTTTAGTATTAAAATCTCCTTGGACAGTCGTAATATCAGGTCCAGGGCAGTGGTCATACTTTACCTCTATGCGCTCATTGAATATGTCTTTGGCAGCATCATCTTTCTCTATGTTTCGCTTTTATACGGATTGTGGCTATACGTTCACTCACAGGATTAAATCTAGAGACTATATGACACAGTCTTTTGCCAACTACAAATCCGCAACCAAATTCAAGATTTTTCTCATGTCAACTGTAGTATATGCCGCAGTTTTTTTCCCCTTGTGCAGCCATCTTGGACACTTGCACCGAATCTACTTTATATAAATTTTTTACACTCCAAGTGCGTATCAAATAGGGGTTGTTTATGTTTTCTTTTTCATTGTGAACGGTGGTGGAAGGCTTACCCGGTCCGCCGGGTTTTTACATTTTACCTACTGCCAGGATATTTGATTGCATCCGGCCATTTTCTACCATTGCCGGGATCCACCACGTGGACGAAATGGTCATAGGTACATGATTGAGGGATTCCAATCTTTGGCTCCGCAATACATCAGCCAAAATAAGTAACACTCACTTCGTCTGACATTTTCACACACATTCTGGAATATTTGTGAATCATTTATTTGGATGACAAACACATATACTGTAGCATTTTAAACATTGTGTTTCCAACAAGTAACACATATTGAATAGCAAACACGATGTGTTTGGACAAAGATATGGTATATTGGCGGCAAACTTCATATTTGCATACAAACAACAACAAATGACAGATTTTTTTTAGCCTTGAAGTATTTACGCTTGGTGACGTTATGTCCGTGTCGTCATTACTTTTAAAAGATGGAGAACTTCTGATATTGTTCCCGCCTTTTTGTAACGAAGAGTACGCAATAATGAGGAACCTCTATTTGCTGCCTTTTCGGTTTGTACCGCTATGTCGTTCAGATACTTGTCATAATCGGAAAGGACCGTGTATCATAGATGGGACAGATTAATAATATATAAGTAAAATTACATGAGGTGTGAGGGGACACTCGGTTCGAACGAAGTTCCTTTCGCTATATATTATGTACTAGTTACTACCAACACGCCTAAGGCGCCAGCTGAAAATTACGATAACTTAAATGAATCTTTAAGAAAAGATACTTTTTGAAAATGATATCCTTTTTTAAGGAACACTTTTTTATAGAATGTATTTTTTTAAAGTATATTTTTAGGTGCTTTTTGTAAGAATATGTATTATATTTTCCCGAGAAAGTAATTTTTGAAGAGAGGTACTTCTTTTATTAACAGCTAATGTTTTTTTTAAGAAAATGTACTATTTTTAAAAAGAAGTACTTTTTGTAAGAAAAGGCCATAAGAGTATGAACTTTTTTTACAACGAAAATCTGCTTATCTCAAGAACAGGAGAAAGGTTATTATTTTATTTCTAAGAAAAGACACTTTTAAGAAAAGGAATTTTTGTAAAAAAATTTACTTTTTTAAGAGAAGGTATTTTTTGGAGAAAAGGTATTTTTTAAGAAATTTGAGTTTTTTTTAGAATTGGTCGGTTTTCAAGTAAAGGTACATTTTTAAGAGCAGGCACTTATCTCAAGAAAGGTTATTTTGTTTCTCAAAGAAGGTAAACTTTATCGTAGATGAAGTTTTTAAGAAAAGTCAATTTGTTGTAAGAAAATGTACTTTATTAAGAAAAGGTACTTATTTTAAAAAAAATTAGTTTTTTTTAAGGAAAGGTGGTTTTTGTAAGAATATTTACTTTTTTAAGCAAAGGTACTTCTATAAGTTATGGTATTTTTTTAAGAGAACGTACTTTGTTTAAGAATATGAGTAGGTATTTTTTTTTTAGAAAAATTAGTTTTTTTAAGAAAAGGCACTAATTTAAGAAAATTTTCTTTTTTTAAATATCTTTCACTTTGGCTTTTCTAAATTTACTTTTTATTGGGTTCAAAAGTACAATATATACTAAATATTGGTTACAGGTTCCACCTAGAAAATCGCCCATTAAACAATAAATTTCCCAACATATGTATGTTAGTCTAGATACAAACCAAAGCAAAAGTACCCAAAACAGTTGATTAATACTTGGTTGTAGCATAATAGTGTTAAAAAATAATTGCTTAATTTCTTTTCATTTATCCGCCGTTCCGCAACGTTCGTTTCAAAAATTATAATTTCTAGTTCAATTAGAATTGTCTCTACAAATGCAAATTCAAAGAATCTTAAATACCATTAGCAATTATACTTATAATTATGTTAAAAACATTTGTAATTTTAGTTGTAACACATTTTATACGTACAGGTTTATGCATTGGATAAGGAAGGCGAGGCAACTCAAGTCAAAGCCAAAACCCTTGCGCTACCTGAAAAAATGGAAATACAATATTTTAATCTAAAAAATTGCGAATAATGGTTTGTAGTAAACACTTTCACAATTTTAATTTTCAAATTTCAATATTGGCCACTGTGCAGCGTAGTAGAATGACAACGTCCTTAGTCAAATATACAATGATTCAAAAGCGCTCAAAGGACATCTTAAATGTTCATTAAATTTGGTAAATTATGAACTACTTCAAAGCAAATAAAATGTTAACAGCTTTTTTGATTTCAAGTGCACCTGCTAAGCTATGAACAATCAACTCGAACAAAAATCAATTTGTCGACATTTCACTTCCATGAAATGAGTTTTAAATGTGCAGTGCAATTTTGATTTCACACACGTGCAGTCCATGTGTTTGAAACGTTAACTGAAGAGTTAATGAAACAGAAACGTCAAAGCCGAAATTAAAATTGCTATGTAGCCAAAAAAAATCTATTCGATAGAAAAAGTTTCATAAATTGTTTAATCTTATTTTCCTATTTTCTTTCTTTATCGTCATACATATTCAGTATCAATCCTATTGAACAGCAAACTTATTGGCATTCATTATATTTATTGTATTGATTTAACCAGGGTCGAATAAGCATTTTCTCCGTACCGAAATGGCAATGCGTTTGAGAATGACTGCTAATAGGTGATTTAGAAGCACCCTTTTCAGTAGGCACTTTCCGACAGCACATGCTGTCAAACTGTAATGGTTTGACTTAGACTTAGCTCTCTACAGCATCTGTTGAGTATTCAGCTACATTATGAAAATCAGCGTTCTAAGAGGAACATTTTTCGTGCTCTTAGGACCAAGTTACGGTCCGCCGAACGCACATGACACTATATTCAATTTTCATTATTGGCAAATGCGCACCTCCAAATATAACACATACAACATGTAGTGAAAAACATATTGCTCCGGTAGATGAGAGTGTACGCAATGACCATGATGAGAAGGTGCCCTTCTCAATAGTTTGACTTACTTTATGGTACAACTTGGCGCATTTCCAGAAGAGTGTTTGTTTAGTATAATTCCAATTTAATCTAGTGCAAGAATTGAAGCCGGCCAAAAATTTCAATAAAATAAAATCTGAAACGTGTTAATTTACAAAAACAAATAAATGTGTGCTGTTATTTCGCTTCCAAAAACAAAATCAAACATTTTTGCATTTCAGTAAAATAACTTTGGAACGGTAAGACCTCTGGGCTTCGTTTAGGTCATTTTGGAAAGGTAAGAGGTAGGGCTATCTTTCAACCGAAAACAAGACATATGTTACCTGCCATCTGGCTGAGGAAATTGAGGTTATGTGAATTTTTTCCATTTTTTTCCCCGAAAACTCTGTATCTTGGCAATTTGACTTTTAGCTACTTTTTGTAATTGATTCTGAAAGGCCTCTTAACGACCTTTCCAACAAGCCCAAAAATCCGACCACTGGCTCAGAAGTTAGCAACTTTACCCTACTACCCTCCGACCACCACCACCAAATCCCGCTGCCATTTCGCACCCTTGCATTTTCGGACATGGTCCTAGTGGACTTTTCTTCATGAAATGAGCCAGGGAATACGCTGGAGAAATTTGTCCGGAACTTCCTTAATCACCCTGTACAAGAAAATTAATGAAATTTCTGCGTAACGATTGTCTTTGTCAAGGAATACTTAGGGAACTTGTTGAAGTTCAAAGGACCCAAGGATCGTCAGTCGAAACATATAAATTTAATTTTCTGGTTTCCATTACTTTGGCAAAATTTAAGTTTGTTTATAGTACACTTTGGTTACGCCAGACTTCTGGCACTTAATCCACCATTTTATATAACGCACATAGAAAAATTTACATTATTTCACATGAAACATAATTAAACTTTAAATAGTTTATATATGTTATATATGTGTTTATGCCCTAAATATATATTTTTGTGATACAAATACAGCTGTGTTTGTTGCACTGTTTATGCTCTCTCCATAGCAAGATAATAAAAGAGGAACAACGAGAGAGTCTATCTTGTAAGTGTGTATCGGTATTTTTGCATTATTCCCTCACTTAGTGATTCATAAATATTCCTGAATATGCGTGTAAATTGCAGATGAAGTTTCATGTATTCAGTCGTCAATAGTTCATCGGACAGAGGATAGCAAAAGCGCTTGTTCAGTGAAAAAAAAAGAATAAACAAAGGCTCGAACGTTTAAATGGTTTGTGATGTTGCTTTGGTTTTTGTGTATGTGTTTCGTATATATGTATGTGTGGTATCAAAGAGAGGAATGATTTTGGGGAAAGAAACTGGAAAGGGCAAAAACGTTAAGCCCTTTGCCTGTCCGTGCCGTTACTGAGAAAATCGGATCGTCGGACTATTTGTGCCTTCTGAAAACAAAAATGTGAGAGACAACAAAGAAAGCAGAAGCATAAGAGGAGCAAATTCTAATTCCATGAGAAACCAAAACATGTAATGCATTCAATTTTTTTTTTAAATTTTTGTATTAATTATTTATAAATGTGGATTTATATTCATAAAATTAACTATAATAATAAATGATACAAATATATTGAATTCAAAAAATAATTCGTATCTAATAATTATTATGTTTGGGAGGAAATACGCACATGTTTACAAGTAAGTATATGGAGATTTGGAGAAACACGCGAATGCTTCCACGTAAGTATAGGGATGTTTGACATGAAGAACGCATATGTGTCCACGTAAAAGCATCCATGTTTTCCAGTAAACATGCTAGTGTTTGCATTTAAATATAAGTGAGTTTGGGACTTGGAAACATATGAATGTTTGATGCCTGTTCCAAACATACACATGGTTCCTGAAGAATATGTTTGGGACAATATGTTACAGAGGCCGTTTTTCAGCGTGCAGTACATTTATAAAATCGTTTGGCAGTTTCCTGCTGGGAATCTTTAATAACAAGTGCAACGAATGGTTCTTCCGTATGATACTGAAAACCTAGGGGCAAAAACAACGATATCAAATTCATTATCGTTTTGTCGGCAGTGATGTTTTGTAAACGTATGTATTTTAAATGGTTCTATGATTAGCATTATCGACATAGTAATATGATTTGCACGATTATCGTCATAAATAAATAGGCCCCTGGAAAAACTTCATTTTTAACTTAATTTATTTTTGAAAAAATACATATAAAACATACATGCAACAAACTAATTTGCAGGAAGTTACATGGTAGTCGTAATTTGCAGTTTAATTTGAATTACCGCTACAAACGCAATTTGAAAAAAAGCACATGAGGTGTCAGGGGACACCCGGTTGGAAGAAAGTTCGTTTCGCTATATATTATGTACTAGTTAGTTCCAACGCGCCTAAGGCACCCGTTGAAAAATACGTTAATTCAAATGGAACTGTAAGAAAATATAAGTTTTGTAAAATGATACAATTTTTTTTCGATTTTTTTTTAAAGTAAATTTTTACGTCCTTTTTATAAGAATATGTATTAATTTTCCCGAAAAGGTCCTCTTTTTAAAGAGTTATACTTCTCTTATTAAAAGCTAATGTTTTTTTAAGATTAGGTACTATTTTTAAGAAGAAGTTCTTTCTGTTAGAAAAAGCCATAAGAGTATGAATTTTTTATACAAAGTAGTAGTTTTTTAAGAACAGGTACTTTTTACAGAAGTGGTACTCTTTTTAGGAAGAAGTTAATTTTTTAACAAAAATTTACTAATTTTGAGAAAGGCTTCTTATACAAGAAAAGAAAATATAATGCATTGTTTTATTTTTAACACAAGTTACTTTTAAGAAAAGGAATGTTGGTAAGAAAAGGTTTTTGTTTGAAGAATATATTTTTTGTAAGAAATGTGATTTTTTTAGAATTTTTAAGTTTTTCAAGAATAGGTACATTTTTAAGAGTAGTTCCTTGCCTCAATAAATTATATTTTGATTCACAAAAAGGTACTCTTGAAAGAAAAGGTAGTTTTTAAAAAAAAACCAATTCATTTTAAGAAAAGTTACTTTTTTAAGAAAAGGTACTTATTTAAAAAAATTAATTTTTTTAAGTAAAGGTACTTTCTGCTGGGAAATTTACTTTTTTTAAGCAAAGTTACTTCTTTAAGATAGTGTATTTTTTTTAAGGAAAGGTACTTTCTTTAAGAATATGAATAGGTAGTTTTTTGAGAAAATTTACTTTTTTGCCAGTCTTGCACTTTAGCTGTTCTAAATTTACTTTCTAATGGGTTCAAAACTACAATATATACTAAATATTGGTTACAGGCTCCACCTAGAAAACTTCCCATTAAACCAGAAATTTCCTATCAAATGTGAGACATCTACATAATTTCTTTCTCTATGATCCAACCCGTTAGTCTAGACACAAACCAAAACAAAAGTAAACAATATAGTTGATAATTGTGGGTTGTTGTAGCATAATAGTTGTAAAAAAAAAAGTTGTTTAATTTTTTTTCATCTAGCCCCCATCCCGCAACGTGCGATAAGGAACTTTGTTCTAAAAAGCCTTGGAAATGGTACGTATTTTTTGTATTTGTTTTAAATCTATGAATTTTGATTTATAGATTTGATAAGGAATGTGGGGCATCTCCAATCAAAAGCACAAACTCGTACATATATTTACAATACTCGTATTTAAAAAAAACAGAATTGACAAGAGGTAAACAAACTCAAAAGTATTTCCATATTACATTACAATTGACGTCCGATTGCATAACCATGCATAAATATATGACATTACAATTTGTAGTTTAATTCAAATTAAAAAACATTTTAAAATCAATTTCCAATTGTACAGGGTGTTTCAAAAGTGACCACCCTATTGGAAGGTGCTCTTATTTTTGCAAATGGCCGCCAATGTCAAATCTGTTTTGACATTTGTGGCCTAGACAGATGTATAATAAATACAAGTAAACAAGCCATGGAGCGATACACTCCCCAAGAACGCGGAATAATCGTGCCTATTTTTTTGCGTAACAATTCGTCTGTGGTGTTGGCGCAGCGCGAATACCGTCGCCGATTCCCCGGCCGTCCGACACCGACTGCGCAAAGACTGCGCCGTTTGGCCACTAACCTTGAAGAGCATGGGACCACACGAGACGTTGCCAGGAGTGACCGGCCCCGGAGCGCCCGTTCTGCCGAGAATATCGCCGCTGTTGCCGACGATTTGGAGCTGTCGCCGGAAACATCGACCAGACGCCGTGCCTCGCAATTAGCCATCAGCCGGTCGTCCCTATGGCGAATTTTGATCAAAGACCTGCGCATGTTCCCATACAAAGTACATTCTGTGCATCAGCTGCTGCCTGTCAACCGCCAAACGCGTGTACCCTACGCCCAGGCCATCCTCAATCTCATGGACGAAGTGGACGATTTTTCCACCAAAATCATAATGAGCGATGAGGCTCATTTCCACCTCAGCGGGTACGTGAACAAGCAAAACTATCGCTTCTGGGGCAGCGAAAATCCACGAGTGATGCACGAGGAGCCATAACACCCGCTCAAAGTGACTGCATGGTGCGCTGTTCATGCTGGAGGAGTCATCGGGCCATTTTTTTTCGAGAACGCCGCTGGTCAAACGACAACAGTGGACGGAGCGCGCTGTAGGGCCATGTTAACCGAGATTTTTCTGCCGTAATTCGACGAATTAGGACTGGAGGACATGTGGTTCCAACAGGACGGAGCAACGGCACACACTGCGCGAGCTACAACCGATATTCTAAAGGCGGCGTTCCCGGGTCGCCTCATCTCTCGTTTTGGCGATTTGCACTGGCCCGCAAGATCGCCCGATTTAACCGTTCCACACTTTTTTATGGGGTTTTTTGAAGTCCTGTGTTTACGTGAACAAGCCCCAGACCCTGGAAGACCTCAAGGTCAACATTCGACACGAGTGCGAGAATCTGTCGCCCGAAGTTCTCGCGGAATTGGTAAAAAAATCCCATAAAACGAGCCCGTATTGTAATCAATTGTAAATAATCATCTTCTCAACTTAACCAGTAAAATTCTAAAGGTTCAAATAAACATAATCAGAAAACAGAATCGAAGTTTCATTTAGAAAAAAAATGAGAGCCAAACAACATCGGATGACTTCTTTTGAAACACCTTGTACTTATTTTCACAGCATTTCAATCATATATTGTAGTTGTGGTTTTCAAGTATGTTTTACCTACAGTATTATGAATGGGAAAGCACCACGGGGCAACACCAATTGGAGCCACATATCTCTATATATAAAATACTTTACAAGCACAATTGCCAGCAATCCAACAAATTCAAACAAACAAGTTCAAAATATCAAAAGCATTTCGATATTTTATTCCAATTGACATTCAATTTCACAACCTGCATTTGCATTGACTGAGCAAATGGAATTTCAAAATGTTTTAATCGGCATTGTGAACAATGGTACACGCTGAAAAATATCGGGCTCTCTAACATATTCTCCGAAATATATTCTGCAGGAACCTTGTATATGTTTGGAATACACTTCAAACATTCATACATTTGCAAGATCCAGACTCACTTGTATTTAAATGTAAACAGTATCATGTTTACTGTCCAACATGTACGCTTTGATTTGGAAACACATATATTTCCTCTCAAACATAATAATCTTTGGAAACGATATTCTTCTTTGATTTCAATATATATAATTAATTTTATAATTAATTTGTAAATAATTAATACAAATAATTAAATGATGTAAAACAAGCCAAGCGAAGATTAATTTAATTTAATTTCTTTATTTAAGTCTATGGAAATACTCCTTTCTCACAGACTAGCAATATTCTTAAAAGTGAAACAAAAGTTTTATATTAGAACTAAATTCAATAACTTGTGTTTTTTACTTTTTAATTTTATCAGTTAAGCTCGAGGCCATTCTATATCTCTATTAATAGAAATATCGTTTTCAAAAAGGAGTTTTTCAAATGTATTCCTATGATTCCTGGCAAACCGCCACAGATCTAGCCACAGATCTTCATTTGCGGTTGTTTGGAATGATGCTATTGAAAAATTCATGAAACTAAATGCAAATGAAAATTCACTTCAATTGAGAATTTTCAACTAGTAAGCAAGTGTTCGAAAAATATCGCAAGCAAAACACACAAGAAAACATTTGAAATTACTGAATATTATTATACTGATTTAATAAATGGACCTCCGTTTATATATATTATATACATATTTATTATACAAGGTGGCGCAAAAGTAATCCTCCTATCAGAAAATGCTATAAATTTTGCGATTGGCCCCTAATGTCAGTTCTGTTTTGACATTTGTGAAATACACGTTAATAAACAATGTTACGCTACACTGCTCCAGAACGCGGAATATTGCTGTCTATTTATTTGACCAATAATCGGTCGGTGACTTTGGCACAACGTGAATTTCGTCGCAGATTTCCTGGCCGTCCAACGCCTACTGGTGAAACACTGCGACGATTAGCCGCTCGCCTCGAAGAGACTGGCACAACACGAGATGCTGCCAGTCGTGGCAGACCCCGGAGTAGCCGCTCTACAGAGAATATTGCTGCTGTATACGAGGATGTCAAGGAAGCGCCGTCGATGTCATGGAAGCGCCGTGAGCGCTACAGAGCAATGATCAACGAGTTCTTTTTGCCGCAACTTGATGAATTGGGATTGGAAAACATGTGGTTCCAACAGGACGGTGCAACGGCACACACTGCACGTGCCACAACCGATATGCTGAAGGATGCATTTCCCGGGCGCCGAATCTC
The DNA here is from genome assembly GCA_963931995.1 of Phaonia tiefii. NCBI lineage: Eukaryota > Metazoa > Arthropoda > Insecta > Diptera > Muscidae > Phaonia > Phaonia tiefii. The sequence goes on from OZ008367.1 coordinate 195,353,064, forward strand.
CCGTTTTGGCGATTTGCACTGGCCAGCAAGATCGCCTGATTTGGCCGCTCCAGACTTCGTTTTGTGGGGCTTTTTGAAGTCGCGGGTTTATGGCAACACTCCTCAAACTCTTGCAGCTCTTAAAGACAATATCCGTCAAGAATGTGAGGACGTATCGCCGGAAGTTTTGGCCAAAGTGATGGAAAATGCCATAAAAAGGGCTCAAATGACAATCAACTGTGGCGGCGGCCATTTACATGACATCATATTCTCGACTTGATGTAAAAAAAATTAAAAGACCAAATAAAAATAATCCATAACAAGAATCAAAGTTTTTAAATTTTTTTTAAATTACAGCCAAAAAAACATCGGCAGTTTACTTTTGCGCCACCTTGTATATATATATTATTATATTTTGCAAATATATTATATTTTGCGACAAGCTCCAAACACACTTTATATTTGAACCCAAACCTTCAGCGTGTAGTTTTTTGCTTTGCATTAAATAAAGTAATGCAAATTAAAATCCAATGCAAATTAAAAAGTCCCAATACTGGTCTGAGTAAAGGGATTATAACATTTTAAACTGTAATTGCGAACAATGGTAATTCTGTTTGAATGTAAAACAAAGTTAAATCAAATAAAAGTCAAGAAGTCTCAATTCTGCTATAAATACATCTTCCATTATAAAATGACAGAACCAAGTCGCTTAAATAAATTAATTATTACATTGTTAAGGGATCCTTAGACCTGTGGACAAGTTGCAGCGACTTCAAGTTGACATAAACTTATCCATGGTGTAAGGTGAAGTTGGTGGTTTGTAGTACAAACTTTGTACAAACCAGTTGATGTAAAATCAAAGCGATTTTGATTTTCTGAAGTTGCTATCAACTTATCCATCCGTGTAAGGGGAAGTTGCATCAACTTTCGTAAGCATTTCGATGAGAAACGTTCATGAGGAAACATTATCGGCAAAATGTAAATAAATGAACCAAAAAATAAATAAATTAAACATTATCGCAAAAACATAAACTAAATAAATATGATTTGTAGTGTTATTTATAAATATTTAATGAAAATAAAAATAGCATTTTTTCGTAAAATTTGTGATATTTTCGCAGTGCGCTTACCACCTTTCATTTCAACATCTGACAAGAAAATGAAGTCGCCTCAACTAGTTTGAGAGTGTAAGGGCAAAATCGAAACTAATGTCTAGTTATCGAAGTTAATGTCAAACTGAAGTGAAGCAATTTATCCACAGGTCTAAGGCCCCCTTTACAATAATGTAACTGCATATTTTTAGAACTATTTCTAGTCAGCCTCAAAGTACTTAAGTTTGAATACTTTTTATGTTTAGTTGTTAACCGAACGTTTGTTGTTTTGAAAAAAGAAAATAAGAATTAAAGATTTGTAATATTTACAAATGTTTTTGTTTTTGCTTTCAGTTTTAACAAAAACCGTGGGATGAAAAACAACAAATCCTATTTTGTTACATGAAATAAACTAAAAAAAAAATAAACTAAATAAAAAACTAATTAAAAAAAATTCATTGAAATCGCACGCGACATTATCCGATACATAGATTTTATTTTCTGTGTATGTACTTTATTGATTTTTTACAAATTTGTTTCTCCCTATCTTTTTAAAATAATAATTTTTCTGAAAATTTCTCGTGCAACATTCGAAAAACCGAATACATAACATTATAACGGGTCCGCCATCTAACGTTTTTTTTTTCAACTAGTGCTTATTTCGTGAATGGTAACACTTAGCTCATGTCTGATTTGGCAGATAATTAGTTGTATCCTTCCGCTGAACGAATATGGTTGTGTATACGCTTGAACAACGCTGGGAAATATTGCGACATTACTTTGAAAATCATGGTAATGTTGCAGAATGTGTGCGAAAATTGCGTACGGATTTTGGAAGAAGAGAAGCACCGTCAGCTCCGTATGTTCGATATCTTGTGAAAAAAGTGAAAGCAACTGGCATCCTCATCGATAAACCAAAGTGTGAAAAACCAAAAATAGTGCGTACACCCCAGAATATTGCTGCTGTGGCAGAAAGTGTGCGTGAAGCGCCATCAACATCAATTCACCGTCGATCTCAACAATTGAACACACACACAATCGATAATGTGTTAAAAAATTGGACCGATCGTGTAGGCTACTGCATGGCCAGCCGAGGCAGCCATTTGAATGAAATTATTTTCCATTATTAACCGGAAGGATTGTACTTTGAAATAAAAAAAGAAATTTGAGAAAATATTCAGTAGTTTTTTTTATAGTGACTAAGATTTGAACAAGAATTCGAATATTGTACCTTTTATGAGCTGTATCTTCCATTTCCGATGAATGCGGTTTTAGAAATACTCAAATTGGTTAATTCAACTTAATTTCTCTAGTAACAACTTCTATTTAGTAAGGAGTTTTTTTAATTTATCAATAACATCGATAAATAATTCTAATGTATTTTAATTATGAACTCTAAACAAACATAGACTTTACCATGGAATTCACAATGCCTGTATTGATTTCCAACTAATCTTTTCCCTGTGTGTAACTTTGCTTTTATTCTTCTCACTCTAGATCATGTATACCTTATACCTTATAATATAAAATCCAATTATTAGAAGAAAAAGACGCTCTGTCAGATTCATTTTTTTGATTGCTCCCCAATTTTTTCTGTAATTAAAATCTCGTATTTCTTTCCTATACATGGAATTTAATGAAAATCTCCTAGTTTCTCCAAACCAATTGACAGATTTTAAATGGATTTTTAACAATTTTTAACGGAAGATTTTTGAACATTCTTATTTATTTTTCCATGTGCGATTTTAAAGATAATTTGAGCTCTGTAAGGCGATTAAATTAATTAGGTTTTTAAGACTTAAACTTTACTAAGAATGAAATAATTGTATTTGTACATTTTAAAATATGGTGTGTTTGTCATTTGTATGCAAACTGATACAATCTCTGTAAACAAGCAGAACAATCTCACGCCTACAAATACGAACGCATACCAAAACACACGCACACAGACACAACTAAACAAACACATGTCTATGTACACAGATGTAAGTAATTGTATTTGTGCACGTGTAATTAATATACAAAATTCGTATGTCGATACTACCAAAACTTCAACACTTGAAAAAATGTAAATATCTACATTCCTATGTGATACTCATATTAATTCACGCATGCAAATATCAGTATACTTATACATCTCATTTCATATACGTATGTGTGTATGGTTGCATATGTGTGTGTGTGGTAGGAATTTAAACAACCGTGAGGTAAAAGTTATTAACATCGACATTATGCCTGCATGTAAAGAGAACTACACATCTTCGTTAGTCGATATTTACACACATACGTACATACAACCTTTGAAAATATTTACACAACAACCTGCTGTATAACCTCACTCTACAATCCTTTATACAAACTTTATTTAGTTCCATCATAAACCGCTAAACAAACAGTTAATGCTAATATCAAGTATAAGTACCTGTACAGAGGAGCGTGTACAACATGTACACGACTGTCATATTATGAACGCATGATTTGGTTCAACTACATAGAGTGCCAGATGCCTTAACAACCATGGGGCCACACTGTATAAATGAGTGTATTTCTAAACAGAATTTGATCCTGTGGCACTAAAACCAGGAATTTGACAAGATATTATAAGGATAGAGTTTTGTCAAATTTTCTCACATTCTTCTGAAAATTCTAATAGTACATCCTTCTCGAAGTCTATTAAGAAAATTATATACTATTCATTTCTATTTCATTTCTTTCTCAACACGGATAAGGTACCTTTTGTAACAACACGCTGAAAAATATTGCAGGAAACGTGTACATGTTTGCAAGCATTGTTTTCATGAATTGATGATCTGCTGCTTTTTTTCTGTTTCACTGTTGTCTGTTATATTTTCGGTTTTAGCGGTTTTCAACAAACAAGGCCACAAAACATATATTATAGCCTACTAATCATTGTGTCCCAAACATGTAATACTGAATAGCAAACACAATGTGTTTGGATACAAGTATAGTGAATTTGCGACAAGTTTCAATATTTGCATCCATACAACACAAAAATATAGTTTTTTTCAGCGTGAGGGTAACGAGGTACATAGAGCGGCTGAGGCGAGTTTTGAAAAATGTTCGCAATTCTTTAATATTTAAGAGCATTCCGTTTATAATGCGAAGAAAATTAAAAAATAACAGAACGCACTTTCCTGAAGTTAAGCTGAATGATCTCAAATCCTTTTTGCAGACTATTAACTGATACTATAGGAACAAATGCACGTCTTTTCTTCAGCCTCATCCTGGGATATCACATGCCTCGAACGGCCTTTAACCAGACTGGGTCAATTTATAGGTTCAACGATGGGGACGAAATATGACGTCCCGTTGTACCACAACGGTCCTCCTTGACCTAAGAGCGTTAATCACCTAACTAACCTAGCCTGTTGACAAATATTTGAATCCATCAAATCAACAACCAGTGGGAATCAATATTATGTACTAGTTAGTTCCAACACTTGAAAACTACTGTTGAAAAATACTATAAGTTAAATGGATCTTTAAGAAAATATACATTTTGTAAAATGATAAAATTTTTTAAGAAAATTTTAGAATGTATTTTTTAAAAAAGAGTATATTTTTAGGTCCTTTTTGTAAGAATATGTATTATAACGGGTCCGCCAAATAACTTTTTTTTTTTTGAAAATGCTATAAAAAAAACTACTGAATATTTTCTCAAATTTCTTTTTTTATTTGAAAGTACAATCCTTCCGGTTAATAATGGAAAATAATTTCATTCAAATGGCTGCCTCGGCTGGCCATGCAGTAGCCTACACGATCGGTCCAATTTTTAAGCACATTATCGATTGTGTGCGGCTGTATTTCACCAATGGCTTCACGAATATTGTCCTTTAAAGCGTCAATTGTCTCTGTCTTGTCGGCGTAACACTTATCTTTGAGGGCACCCCACAAATAATAGTCCGCTTTGGTTCATCGATGAGGATGCTTTCACTTTTTTCACAAGATAACGAACATACGGAGCTGACGGTGCTTCTCTTCTTCCAAAATCCGTACGCAATTTTCGCACACATTCTGCAACATTACCATGATTTTCAAAGTAATGTCGCAATATTTCCCAGCGTTGTTCAAGCGTATACACAACCATATTCGTTCAGCGGAAGGATACAACTAATTATCTGTCAAATCAGACATGAGCTAAGTGTTACCATTCACGAAATAAGCACTAGTTGAAAAAAAAAAACGTTAGATGGCGGACCCTTTATTTTCCCGAAAAGGTCCTTTCTTTAATGAGAGGTACTTTTTTTTATTAAAAGCTAATGTTTTTTTTTTTTGAGAAAAGGTACCATTTTTAATAAGAAGTACTTTTTAAAGAAAAAGCTACTACTTTTTTAAGAGCAGGTTCTTTTTAAAGAAGTGGTACTCTATTTAGGAAAAAGTTATTTTTTAAGAAAATGTACTTATTTTCAGAAGGGCAACTTATCTCAAGAAAAGAAGAGAAGACGTATTATTTTATTTGTAAGAAAATGTACATTTAAGAAAAGGTATTTTTGTAAGAAAAGGTATTTTTTTAAGAGAAGGCAGTTTTTTTAAGAAAAAGATTTTTTTAAGAATTGCGAATTTGTGTTAGAATTGGTCCTTTTTTCAAGAACAGGAACAATTCTAAGAGTAGGTACTTATCTCAAGAAAAGTAATTTTATTTTACATAATAGGTACTCTTTAGGCAGTTTTTTAAGAAAAGGCAATTTGTTGTAAGATAATGTACTTTTTTAAGAAAAGGTATTTATATAAAAAAAAACAGCAGACAGTTGTCCCTGTAGGCTGTGTCAGAGACACGGCCATTAAGTTTAACGTAGAATACGCCATCCAATAAGACAGAAAACATATACATATAACAACAAATGATAAATAACATAAGCAATAACATCTATGTTAAATTCAAATTCACATTTAACATTTTGTTTCACTTAAATACATAAGTAAATATACGAAATTTCAATATTTCATCAATCAAAACAACAGCCGAAGGTTTGTGTCCCCACTGAAACAGCAGCATAGTTTGTGTTCTCGCTACAAACTCAACACTCAACCAAACACCACACATATGTTTGAGTGTATGTGTTTAAACAATTTTCATTTGAGAAATTTTAATATTAGGAAGATGTCAACCAATATGAAATGTATATAACATCTTCATTTAATTTTAAAAAAAATTATCTCGCCGTTTCCTCATAATCAATGAAATAAAGATTACAACAATAACAATCTGACATGACTCCCTATACCGTAAGGTAAGACGTATTCTACGCCAAAAAAATTACTTTTTATAGGAAAATGTACTTTTTGTGAGAAAATTTACTTTTTAAGCCAAGGTACCTCTTTAAGATAAGGTATTTTTTTTTACGAAAAAGTACTTCGTTTAAGAATATGAATAGGTATTATTTTTTAGAAAATTTAATTTTTTTGAAGAAAAATCACTTATTTAAGAAAATGTTCTCTTTTTAAACTTTTTTCACTTTGGCTTTTCTAAATTTACGTTTTATTCGATTCAAATCTACGAAATGTAATAAACAGGCTCCACCTAGAAAATGTCCCAGTAAACAAGAATATGTTAGTCTAGACACAAACCAAACCAAAAGTACGAGTGTAAGGGTATGTGTGCTGTCAAAACAATTCCATGCTCAGGGTTGTCTTGCGCTTTGGCTTTTCTAAATTTACTCTTTATTGGGTTCAAAACTACAATATGTAATATACAGGCTCCACCTGGAAAACTTCCCATCAAATCAAACCAAACCAAAAGTGCCCAATATAGTGGACAATATTGGGTTGTAGTAAAGTAGTTAAAAAAAAGGTTGTTTACAATTTTTTCATGTAGCGCCCATCCCGCAACGTGCTATAAGGAACTTCGTTCCTCTAAATCTGAATAAATTGCATTAGACACACTTATTTACTTTTCGCAACAGAAAAATAACAGAGTGCAATATATAAAACGCAAACTGCTTTTCGTTTGAAATTTCTCAAAGCACTTATCGAAACTAACCAAACCCTATTTAGGTTTTGCTAGTTTACCTGTTATTCGGATGTTATGCCCTCGCGTATATTTTGGCTAAAACTTAATTTTTCTCACCGTTATATCTCGGAAATCGACTCGAATTTTGTTCCCCTGTCTTCGGCGCAATTCTACCTACATACTAAGAGAATAAAGCTGTAAAATGAACTAAACCCAAAAAACTGTATCCAGTACCTCAAAATTTGATTTTAATTGAATCAATTTTAAAAATGTTCCCCCATTTTGTAATTGAAATAAATGGTTTTTCAACAGAGACGCTACAAAAGTAAATCGATAGGGACAGCAAACGACGCTATATTTTTTCCCGTTCTTTTGACATTTCTCTTCAGTAAGGTTTGCCATTTCATCATGGAAAGATATACGAGCCAACTTCGAGTCGAAATTATTAAAATTTACTACCGAAATTTGGAGTCAGTGGCCTCAACTTTAAGAGCGCTACGTCTAATTTATGGCCGTCATAATCGTCCTACCAGATCAACAATTGAGCGCCTAGTGGAAAAATTTGAATCCACAGGCACAGTACAAAATGTTCCCGTGCCAGTGAGACAAAGAAGTGCCCGTAGTGTCGAGAATATTGCTGCCGCTGAGGCTTCAGTTCAAGAAAGCCCAAATGTGTCTCTCATACCGTCGTTCTCAAGCGTTGGGCATCTCTGTGACGTCGTTGTGGCGAATTTTGCGAAAAGATCTTGCCCTACATCCTTACAAGATCAAATTGACGCAAGAACTAAAGCCGCTTGACCACCATAAGCGTCGTATGTTCGTGAATTGGTCTGAGCAACAACTTGAAAATGATTCGGATTTTCATCGGAAAATCATCTTCAGCGATGAGGCTCAATTCTGGCTGAATGGCTTCGTCAATACGCAAAATATGCGTTATTGGTCAGGCAGCAATCCACACGTAATCCATGAGTCGTCATTACATCCCGTAAAAATTACGGTTTGGTGCGGTTGGGCCGTACTTCTTCCGTGATGATCAAGACCGGCACATTACTGTGAATGCGAATCGCTACCGTTCAATGATAACCGAATATTTTTGGCCCCAATTGGATAATATGGACTTGGAGGACATGTGGTTCCAACATGACGGCGCCACAAGCCACACAGCGAATGCCACAATCAATTTATTGGAAACCAAGTTTGTTGAACGTGTTATCTCACGAAATGGCCCAGTCGATTGGCCGCCTCGGTCGTGCGATTTGACGCCGTTAGATTATTTCCTGTGGGGCTACCTCAAGTCTATGGTCAATGCCAACAAGCCAGCGACGATTGATGAACTTCGTACCAATATCGAACGTGAAATTGCAGCAGTATCGCTCGATTTATGCTTGAAAACCGTCGAAAATTGGGTTCAGCGTCTGGACTTCTGCAAGCGTACCCGTGGTGGCCATGCAAAAGAAATCGAGTTCCATACATAATGGCATCGAACGTACTTTCACAAGAATAAAGAATTTCATTGGTATCTAAAACCGGTTTTGTTTTATTTAAAAAACTCTTGTAGCGCTCTTATTGAAAAACCCGTTACATAGTAACACACGTGAATATTATGACACGGATTTGGCACGAAAGGCCTATTTACAATGCTGATCTTATAGCGCGTTTTCATGCATCCTTTTACCATGTTAATGTCGTGATTATAATTGTACAGTAAAGAGGTGTGTACATGCATTTGTACTCGATTTAGTTTTGACATTTTTATATTTCATGACGATGGCAGGAGGATTTCTATGTATTAGTATCATACTATTCAGTTAGTAATTTTTTTCTATTTCTTTATTTGTAGAAATAGCTTTTTATGTAATTAAACACATTTTTAAGTGGAATTTATTTAGAACTTCTTGAAATTTTGCTAATATTTAGAAAATAACTCTACCTCTTATATTAGTCATGTTTGTAGGAATTGTCATTAATATACATGTTCGTGAAGCGTATTTCCTTTCCTGTTCCATTTCCATATCCTGTTCTCATAGTACCATACCGAAAGTGCGTTTAAAACTCTGCGGCTAAAATTAGTTGTGACATGATAATATCATTATCGAGGTAACTTTATTCGATTTTGGGTACAAAAATGTATGAGTAATCAAATGATAATAGAGTGATTTGTCGATAATCGAGTCGATCTGAAAAACCAAGTGCATGTTATCGACCAATTTTTCGTCGGAAAAGTCACAAAAAATTGAGGAATGTTTTTTAATAAACAGTAGGCTATTTATGTGACTGAATTCTCGTGAAATTTACGAATAGAAGGTGAAAACGAAATATACAGTACTGGTCCAATTAATTGTTCGCAAAAAACATTTGAAATTTATGAATCTTTTTATATTCTTCTTAGATTCTTAGAATAAAATATTAAGTTAAGTAATAGAGTAATAATACAGTAGTATTTATGATTGAATTCTCATAAAAATCACACACAAAGGTTGAAAACAAAATTATCGTATTGTGTCAGGAAACTGAGGCAGGTAGTTGTACCATACTTGACAATGGCACCCATTCAGAAATCTCTTTCAGGAAAATTTTGCATACAATCAACTTCACAGGCTTCAACTTTAATGGATATTCATCAGTCTACAATTTTTGCCTTTTGTTACATTTATAGAATTTACCATGTAAAATACAGCTGGAAATTATTATATTTTGTTTATTTTGAATGAAATAAAGTTAAACAAAATGATATTTGTAGATACTTTACGAAATATGAATTAAAAATTTTAGTTTTGGTGTAAAAACCGATGTCAGTCCACAGTTTGGCAGCTATGGGCCCAAAATGGTGAAAAATGATAGAAAAAATTAAAAGTTATCCATATTTTTTAAATTTTGAGGCACTAGTTGCTGTTTGTTGGGCTCCATTTATTGTACACTTGTTTTCTCCTGGTCTATAGCTACAATTGTGGCGAAGACAGGAAATGAAAATGCAATCAGTTTCCGAGATACAGCCGTTAGAAGCAGTGGATGTAATTAAGTTTTAGCCAAAATATACATGAGGCCATAAAATCCGAAACAGCAGCTAAACTAGCAACAAAAATAGGGGTTTGTTAGTTTGGATAAGTACTGCAAGAAATTTCAAACGAGAACGGATTTGCACTCGACGACTTCAAAAATGTTGCACAGTGTAATTCAAATTTTCTTAAAATGTATGCAATTAATTTTATAGTGATTCTAACACACACATTTATTGGTTGGTGGCATAAAGAGCCCTTGTGCGAACGATGTATGTCGGAGTTGTTAAACAGAACGTTTGGTTCTATTTATTGTTCATATTTATAGGACTTTAGATAATAGAATATCTATATAATTTTCATAAACACTTTCGGCCTTATTCATAAAAAGTTAAGAGAGATTTGAGAGACGGTTTATCATACAAAATCCCACTCTCAATCCTATAACAACTTTTTATGAATAAGGCAGTTTATATTTCCTGTGAATAAGACTTAATTTAGATTCATTAGTATATAGAAGGCGGATCAATAAGTCCGTGACTTTTCGAACTTGCCTTGTAGATATATGAAATGCAACACTGCTCCCATCAAGTACCAACTGTAAATAGACTACTGTCAAATTTAGAACAAGTTCCGTCTTTTACTTTTCGTTTAAAAGCTGTCCAAAATATACAACCTAGTTCATTTTTTTAAAAATGGGAAAAAGTGAATCATTAAACATTCTTTTGTGCGAAAAAAAACCTTCAATCAAACCAAGGAAAAGCTTGATAAATACTATGGAGACTCGGCACCATCGATTTCAATGGTAAAAAAGTGGTTTACTGACATTCGTTGTGGTCGGACAAGTTCAAATGACGCTGAACGTTCTGGACGGCCAATTGAGGCCAATACATCCGAAAATGTCGAACAAATCCTCGATATGGTGTTGGCCGATCAAAGAGTAAAAGTGCGTGAGATTGTTGATGTCATATGCATTTCATATGGCAGTGTGGTTTCGATTTTAAATGATAAGTTGGGTTTAAGAATGCTGTATGCAAGATGGGTGCCGCGTTTGCTCTCAATTGACCATAAACGTAATCGTGTGACAACTTCAAGGGATTGTTTGGAGTTTTTTAATTGGGCTACGAATTGGTACCTCATCCGCCATATTCTCCGGATTTAGCCCCCAGTAACTATTTCCTATTTCCAAACCTAAAGAAATGGCTCGGTGGAAAGAGATTTAGCTCCAACGATGAAATTATTAATCAAACAAATGCCTATTTTATGGACCTCGAAAAATCGTATGTTTAGGAAGGGATACAAAAATTGGAGAAACGTTGGACTAAGTGTATTGAGCTATTATTGAAAAATATTTTTTTTTTGCAAGAAAAACTGTGTTTCATTCTAGAAGTCACGGACTTATTGATCTGGCCTCTGTATACAACATTTGGTGATACGGAACACAATTATTGGTAATCACAACTATATAATGTGATAGTAAAAGGAGCCGCCAAATTTTAGTTGGCTGCAAATTTAGTTGTGACAGTTAATCTCTTCTCTGTGTGTATAGATATTATGGGAATATATTGCGTGAACGATGAAAATGAATGAATTGCAATATATCCTGTGAGAGCGCTCGTATATGATAATGACAAAAAGATGGAAGAGGGGCATAGATTGTGTACGCTCAAGACAAATCTGGCCTATAGTGGATAGCAGGACGTCCATGAATCTTCTGACTTTAGCCAGGCCCAAGATATTTATGCTTGTTTTAAAGTTTAAAGAGAACTGTGGTAAACATGCGGTGAGACTAAAGGTCAGCACAAATGACTTTCGAAAGTTTAAATAGAGAATATTATATGTTCTTAATCTTGAAATATCATCACTGCTATTCTGCTGAAGGGAAATTGCAGGTGGATTGGTGTGGCTACTTAGTCTATTTCTCTAACTAATTTTATTAATATCGTCCAAAATTAAATCTTGATGTGCAGTTTTATTGGTATTGAGCCGGAGAGCAGTAGTTATCATGTAAATGGATTTCAACGATTTATCTTTGACGAATTTCGTTGTCTACATTACCTACAGTTTCACAAAGTTGAATTCCACACTCAGACTTTAATGTAGATGTACAATGACGAATGAGCCAACGGCAGATAAAAACTGAAGAAACACAAATCCAGTTTCGTCTCACTGCATTACGGTCAGCGTCTGAACTATAATGGGTTGCTGAAACATGATCACCCTGGCGGTAAGTAAAATACAAAACACGGTGGGCTGAGTTTTCCTCCCGCTATCGTTATATAGGCAATGAAAATACTCAAGAATTATAATAAAAGAAGAAACCGCCTAACTGTGGACGACCCTCGCGAACGTTACAAGGACCACGATTTAAGCATATTTACCTCGAATGTAAGAAAGCTATACTGGCTTTGAATCTGACGGATGTTCTCGAAAAATATAAAGCTGACATCACCGAAAGGCAGGAGACACAATATGGGTGCACCAGAAAGAAAAACTGCGATATTTACTACCACTTCCATGAGCGTAAGCACGAGTGAGTGAACGCATAGCAACAATTCGCATCGAAGCGAAATCTTCCAACATCAAATGTTTTCAACAGTACGCGTATTTTTTTCGTTGTACTGTTTTCTGGTTAATCGTTCAGAAAGTAGGCGAAAATACTTTTTTACCTTTCAGCTTTTTTTTGCAGTTTTTTATGTTTTGCCTTGCTCAGAATCCAATTACACAAAGTCGTTTTATCCATAAAATTTTCTCAGTGTAGTGTATTGTGAAATAAAGCTTAATTCATTGTGGGCTGAAATATGATGGAATTTGATAATTGAAAATGAAGATGAGTAAACAAATATAGTTATATAGCGAAGACTTCTATTGTTTGTCGAAATAGTCCGATTACTGGAAATTTGTGAAGGGAGAACTCAAATAAAGTCGAAAAGATGAATTTCTGCTGAAGTTCTGAATCAAAGGGCCCAAAAACCTGGTCTTAGACGTAAGCTTTGTTCCCAAAAGTTCAAGCTAAAAACGTTTGGAACAACTGTGTTGAAGAAAATATACCGGTACAACCAACCAATTATAAGTTAGTGGCTGTTTAAAATGAGTCAAAGTCGAAATATCAATCCAAAAACCCACAACGGTTGGTTCAGTCACGACTGGACAAATTTCACCAGCGTATTCCTTTGCTCATTTCATGAAAATATGTCCATCTACGACCATCACCGAAAATCAAGGGGGCGAAGTGGCAGCGGTTTGAAAATTGTCGGATTGGTGGTCGGAGGGTACTAGGATAAAATTGCTAGGTTCGGAACCAGTGGTCAGATTTTTTGTTGTTGGGCTTGTTGGAAAGGTCTTTGGGAGACCTTTTGGAATCAATCAGAGTTAGGACCATTTGACGGGAATGCAAATTTTATTTTTACTTTTGGAAACGAAATAACAGCACACATTCATTTGGTTTTGTAAATTAACACGTTTAAGATTTTATTTTGATAAAATTTTTGGCTGAAGAATTGGCTGAACTTTGGAAACGGTAACACCTCTGGGCTTCTTTTAGGGCATGTTGGAAAGGTAAGCAGTAGGGCTATCTTTTAAGAGAAAAACACATAAGTTACGTGCCATCTGACTGAGAAAATTGAGGTAATTTGCACATACTTATGTCTCTTTTTAAATTTTTTTTTAAACTTCTGTATCTCGGTGATTTCACTTTTTTAAATTGATTTTTAAATATTGATTCTGAAAGGTCTCCCAAAGACATTTCCAACAAGCACAAAAATAAAAAAAAATCTGACTACTGGTTCAGAAGTTAGCAATTTTACCCTAGTACCCTTCGACCACCAATCCGAAAATTTTCAAACCGCTTCCAAATCGCCCCCTTGCATTTTCGGGGATGGTCGTAGATGGACATATTTTCATGAAATTCTCCAAGGAATACGCTGGTGAAATTTGTCCAGTCGTGACTGAACCACCCTGTATATTATCAAAATAAAAAAAATTGTATGAACCCGTACTTACAACTCAAAAGACTAAGATTATAGTTTAATTTCACGTACCCGAATTAGGGTAAAACCGTCCTCTCCTTCCTTATTTTCGAAAATGTTTGCCAAAAACTATCGCCTTGTAATCGGTTTTATTTCAGTGTCTTGATACTAATATTTTTCAAAAATACAAACATTTTGAATATCGTAGGGCAAGAAGAGCTTGGTCGATTATACTTTTTTCTAAAATTGCCTATTGTATACTTTTGGAAATTTCCAGATAATATCCCCGGGAAAGCGGAAACTGGAAATGAATGAAATTCCCAGGAAATACCGGGATGCATTCCTTAGCTGCCACCAACACATATCCTTACCCAAGAGATTATGAATATTTATCATATTCATTTTACAGGATTAACCTGTTCACGTTTATAAAAACACTTGGACGCATTCGTAAACTACTGTACCTTAATGACTGCACACTTTCGCTGAAAAGGCCACACAGCTTTAGCTTTGACCCCCGATTGACCACGAACGACATCAAATATTATTCAACCAAAAATGTAAAACACAAATGTATATGGGCGCCAAATATAATTAAAACAAAACTGGGTCTGCTAGCAATTTTACATAAACTAATATTATATTCAGATGGAGAGAGGGTTGTTCCAATTTAAATTCTAATAGTTTTATATATAGAAATATATATTTTTTCGGAAAGAGTAAAACGGGAAAAAATAAATTCTTTGCGTTTCACACGGTACCGACAATATTCCGATAAAATACAACCCTAAGCATAGAAAAACGCAAATTTCGTCAGCTTCCACTTTTCACTTTGCACTTTCAGTTCACTTATGTCGGGCATCTGAAAAAATTTAAAAAATTAAAAAAAATTTCAAATCCGAACAAAAAGCTAAGAATATACATATATGGGCTATTTCAATAATTTTCAACATTTGTTGAAACTGATCAGATGCTTATTATTTCTCCAGTTTTTCGAATTGACCAAAACGGTAAAAAGGGAATGGTAGGGCACACTAGAAAACTCGGAAATTCAAAAGTTCAGACCATCAGTTCTTTATCTCTAAAAGTTATGGGCACTCAAATATGGAAAAACTCAAAAAAGGCTTGAAATTTACAAGAGTTTTTTCATATTTCATCACTTTTCTACTTTTAGTTTTAAACTTCTGATGCCCACTGATATAAAATAAAGTCACTAGACTTAGTAGATATTTACACTATAAAAGTTATGCCCATACTACTATTTGGAAAAAAAATTTGTACAGCGGTTCATTTTTGAAACCAAAATTTTACGATTTTTCAATTTTCGCAGTTTTTTCTATTGCGTTTTTTCGCCGTTCAAGAAAATTGCATTTCGTCAACAGTATTTAATAGATGGTGTAATTTGCTAAAATTTGCGCCATATCACGTCGATGTCAGACTGCTAGTTGCTGAGAACGATGACCTCAAACTTTTATAGAATTGTCAAAAATGACAGTTTTTCGCGCCTGACATTTGCAATATTATTTAAAACTGGTTTATGTATTGCGTGATCTAAACTTCTTAGTAAATGGCACCGCAACGTCAAGAAGGCCTTAAAATATTTTGAAACGCAAAAATTTTATAAAGAAAATAAAAATTTTGCGAAATTTCATGATTTTGTTTCGCGTTTTTTTTAATTAATCCGTGGTTTAAAATCAATGTAAAGTATTGGAAATGAAGTGTGGCGGTAAACTAAAGACCATATATAAATATGGTTCAATTCGGTCCATATTTAGCGGGTACAGCGGCATTTTTCTACAAACACATTTTGCTTTGTGACATCTGCAGTTATGTATAGATTCCGCCGCGATTGACACCAAATGAAAGGTTTTTTTAAGCTTGATAATAAAACCGAATAGGCATTAAAAAATTTTCATGATTTTAAATTTTACAGATAAAAAAAATCCTAACCTCAAAAATAATTCCATAACTTTCGCGCCGTTTGCAATAAATGATTAACGCGAACTGTTTTGGTATGCTAAAATATTACCCTTCACTTGATCAAAGCGTCATTCGTGTCATCCAAAAAAAAATTTGCAAAAAAAAAATATCAAAATGTCGATAATTTTTGGAAAAGCCCATATACAATTCAAATTTTTTTCGTGGAATTTGCTTTGTGTAATAGAGAAAGACTTTAGCTTATAAAATAAATCCATAACCAGTACAATTAATGATTTTTTTTGTTGATTTTTATGACTTTGAAAAGTACCGCAAATTTCATGTAACGTTAAAGACTTTATTTTACAACAAACTTTTTTCTGAAAAATCTAAGGATGAAAAAATTAAGACGATCCACTGATTTGCGAGAACTTGTGGTCAAGATTCTAAATACATAGGGATTTTTTGAAAAAATTTTAATTTGTCGCTGTATTGGCCATCTAACTTGTGTAAAGTTAAAGACAAATTTCGTTGAAAAAATTTTACATTGTGACTCGACATAAAAACGTAATTTTTTTGTTTTCAGAAACCATTGAGCCGGGCACAACTAAACAAAATCTACATTGACAAGTTAAAGAAGAATAACAAATATTATAAGAAATTAAGATAAAAATTACAGCATCCATGAAAAAAACCTGAAATGAAATAAAAAAGAAAGAAAGCAAAATGACAGACGATGAACGTGTTAGTGCCATCAAAAATGTCGTGAAGCGGTGCGTGAATGAGTAAGAAGAGTGAATATGGTCATGAAGGAACATTGCAAGTGGATTTTGCCGAGAACTTTGTATGGGATACTCAAGATGAAGTTCAATACGCACATTGGATTCAACGTCAATTGTCATTTTTCACCACCGCTTTACATTTCAATGAATTGTTTCAACCAGAAGGATTTGTTTGTGACAGCTTAGTACACCCCAAAGAAACAATTGTTCCGTACATCTGCAAGTTGCCCAAGGAATTGCCAAAATCGTTGAAGATTTTGAAAATCTGGAGCGATGGAGCTTCGTCACAATTAAAAAATAAATATATCGCTGCAATGACTCCTCTACTAGAGACTGAATTCAGTTTGGAGATATATTGGAACTATTTTGTGACTTCACATGGCAAGGGCTGCGTTGATGGTATTGGTGCGACAACAAATACGATTGTACAAAAACATGTCAGAGCTCAAGAATCAATCGTGAACTGTGCTGCTGATTTTGTTAGTAATTTTCATCGCACACAATCAAAAATTGCAGTTGAAGAGGTGACCAAAAGACGGTTCCAACAAATCAACGATTCATTTGACTCTTTGGGCTTTAAATGTCCGAGACATTGTTTCAGCACATCAAATTCAAGTGAAAAATTAAAAACAATTTCTTTTGATACGTCCAAAGATATAAAAAAATCGTACAAAAAATATTCTGAAATACTCGAATAAGGAAATATGTTCTTAATTAGCACTATAAAGTTATATTTTGGTAACCAGTGAAAAATACACAACCATATTTGTTAGTTTCTCAAAAAAAATCGATAGGTAACGTTATAGGCTTTTCCGTGTAACGTTAAAGACCGGACATTTTTGCTCCTTGAAGTGGAACATAAATTTTTTTATATTCTTATGTAGGTAGTCCTTTAGTTGATCCTTCATCTTCGGAATAGTGCTTAACTTTAGGTTTTCCAGTTGCATATTTCGCTAATTTTTTTGAAAATGTAGAGGTACCTCGAAACTCACTTCCAAAAAATGTAACGTTAAAGACCACCTAAAATTGACAATATCTTCGAAACAACAAAAGTAAAAATAAAGTTTGTTTACATGAAATGTAGGTCTTAAGGCACGCTTTATTGTACGTTAGAAAAATGGTAGTTTAACTGAACCTTTTCGGTGTATGAGCACAAAATGCGTACGACTGTAACGTTAAAGAGAAAAAAAAATTGGCCATATGATAGGTAAGCATTATCTCGAAACAACTTGGATATCAAAACGTAATTTCGTCAAAAACAGCTGATTGTAATACATGCCGTCGATCGATATTCTATAAATGCAATAATTTATAACATATAAATGTATGAGAAATTCATACCATACTAGCAAACTGGACAGAAACATCTTTCCAAATTGGTTTTTGTTAGAAAACACACACGCGGTGGTATGTTTATCCTTGAAATTTATATTTATTTGTTAATGTATTTCATCTGATGAGCATTGGAACTAACAAACACACAAACTAATCCTTTGAGACAACATGCTAAATGTCAAAAGTTCTTGCCAACATGAAATATAATAAATAGTTGAAATCAATATTTGAGACAACATGTATTTTGTTAATAAGGCAACATTTCTCTTGGGCCAACTTTTTCTTCAGAAAAACTTAACATGATACCACATTGTTCAAGTTTGACAACATAATGAAATTCGAATGAATTAAGAATATTACCAAAAGCTTTTAGCATACAAAATTACGTACATTTCCAATGCAAGTGTACTATGGCGTAGGGACACTTCTTGCCACATTTGCCTTTATACATCTCTTGTAAAGGGCGTAAGAAATCTTGAATACTTGAAGTGCTCTAAGTATTATGGATGGTATAACTAATGACATGGTAAGCACCCCGCTGAATCTGTTTTCGTCAAGAAGGTGGCGCACGCCGATATTAACAATATATCGAAATACATTTCGCATTCATCAGAATACCTGCAATTGACTTTAGTACGTAGTACATCCAATTCGGCTGTCACATCGGAAGTAGACATAATTTAGAGATTACCACAAGAAATTTAGAGGTTGCCCCACCACTTTTGAGGTCACCACAGCCGATTTACAGGCAGTCACTACCAAATAAGAGGCTGTCACATCCACATTAGAGCTGAGTCAGAGGATGTCACAACCTAATCCAAATTTGATTCTATTAATCTAAATAATATTTAGTAAGAATATTTAATTAAATGTGTAATTGATAATAGCCATTGTACGGCTTCTCCAAATTAACGTTCACTACTGTATGGCTGCTTCCGCCGCCCTAAAAACCCTCATGTCGCAAAGGGAAACACATCTAGTCCTAATCCAGGAAACATGGGTTCTTAGGACGCCAGGGTTTAAGTTGCTTCAAAGTATAGGTAGTGGAAGATAGAGGTCCTGAATTCTTGCCAAGGGAAATGCGTAATTCTAAAATATTTCGAAAAAAAAAAAAAAAAAAAAAAAGTTTCTCCTCGTCCTTACGAATTCTATGATACGAGAATTGATTTAAAATTCAAAACAGTTATTGTTTTACTGTTCGTTAAAGTAGGTATTGTATGACACTTTCTGCAAAAAGGACCTGACTTGAAAATGGTATAACTTTGGAACGCGTTAATGGATTTTAAAATGTTGGATATCATTTTAAAGCTTACTCATGTTAATCAACTAACTTCCTGGGTTATAAGTGCGCAAACGTACGCAAAATGGGGTTTTAACCGGTTTTCAAGATTTCATGGTGTTTGGGAAATTTCACAAGCAGATTCTTGTTTCACTCGACAATACCTCCAAGATAAATACTATCACTTCCCACGAATTTCTACTTTAGTCTTCTTTATATCACTGTGTTATACGTAGTCACAACTTGAAAAATCGAAACTAAAACAGCAAAACTCGAGCAGTCTTTACCAAGGAACTCGAGCAGTCTTTACCAAAGAGACTTTAGAGAAAAAGATGGACTTTCGTTTTGATGGGGGAAATAAAAAATTGTAGATACGTTATGCCAGGATATTCAAGGATAAAAGATACTTTGGAGTTTTCAATATCATTGAACCACCACGACATGACTGTTATTGCAAGCTATAAAATAGTATCCAACATTTTGAAATCCATTAAAGCATTCGAAAGTTATACCATTTTTAAATCAAGTGCCATATACTTCAACGAACCATAAAACAAAAACTACTTTGAATTCTGGTGTCATAGAATTCGTGTGGACGAGGAGAAACCACCGTCCAAATTTTATACCAATCAAAAGTGCTCGGGTTCGAAAAAAGAGATTTTTGTATCGATTCTGTTTGAAATTAATCCTAATAGTTATACGAGTATTATTCTCTCTTTCAGTAGCGAAGATGCAGTAACAGCCAGCCTGGAGTTAAGTAACTCCCATTATTCACAGTTCAGAGTATGGCTCCCACCACCCATCCTGGAGGACGAAGCTTTTCTGCCCTCATTAAAAGGCAGAATAAAAGTCTGGAAGCGGAGGAATGGAAGATAGTCCGAGGTTGTCCGGAGGCAAAGGAGACGGAGAGGACTAATGGATCGGAATAGGTTCAGATACCCTACGTGTTCTGAGACTCTCAAACGGCCTGATTAAATTGGGTCTAAGCCAACACCGGACGTCCGTCCGCGACGAAGAAGAGAGTAGCAGAAATCCGAGCGGCATAAAGGTGGTGCAAATTAACCTGCACTACTCCGAAGCAGAGTCGGAAGAGCTGCTAAGAAAAATGGGGAAGGAAATTATAGATGTGACCCTTATACAGGAGCCTTGGCTGATGGGCAACCAGGTCCGTGGTCTCAGGTCACGTAATCTGAGACTCATTTCTCCAAATAAAGAAGGTAAGACTCGTAGTCGTATCGTAGCCTGCATAAATATACATTTAACATTGGTCTCTCGCTATACCAACGAAGTCCTTACAGTAGTGGCAATGGAATGCCAGGATACACCTATACTGGTTTTAGCATCCATGTATCTGCCATATGAATATAACGACCCTCCCTCGGATAAGGTACGACCTCTCATAGGATGGTGTAGAAAGAATGCGAATGCGCACCACACTATTTGGGGCAGCACAGACATTAACAAAAGAGGTGAGCCTCTACTTAAATAATTTGTATCCACCGATCTAGTTATTTGTAAAGGAGAAACAGGCCCACTTTCTATTATAAAAACAGGGAACAGGTTATAGATTTAAATCTAGTATCAACTACCGATTCGATGAGAATTTCCAGATGGAAGGTTTCAAGTTACTGCTCCTTTTCGGACCATACATTCATGATATTATACATTTCAACGTCGACCACAAGACTACTAGGGCAAGCCCTATCGAAACCCAAGGAAGATCAACTGGGATAAGTTCAGGCGTCGTCCCGTCCCGTCGTGAATATCCACTTCCCTTGCTGCAGCGAAGTTACAGACGGAGAGAATATATATGCGGACACTCCTACAGCCAACATAGAGGAACTCATCAAATCTATTGTCGATGACGAGAAAATTAGGTAGGCGGTGAAATCATTTAAGCCTTTCAAATTGGCAGGTCCTGATGGCATCATCACCGCTCTTTTATAAGAAACCTTGGAGCTCATTCTACCATGGCTACACTCGATTTTTTCTGCGAGGCTTCGGTGGGCATTTACACCCAAGACATGGAGAGATGTCAAAGTGGTCTTTATCCCCAAAGAGGGAAAAACAAACCACAGTACGGCAAAAGATTATAGAACAATTAGTCTCTCATCGTTTCTTCTGAAAACCATAGAAAGACTAGTTGACCTACACGTAGGGGAGAAATTGATGCCAGACAAATTTAGCGCGGCATAACACGCCTACCGGAAAGGAAAATCAGTGGAAACGGTCTTGCATGAAGTGGTAGGTTTTATCGAGGACTCCATTCATTGTAAGGATTACACCATGGCAGCTTTCCTAGACGTGGAAGGAGCCTTCAACAGTGTGAATATACATAGCATCCATACTAAACGGACTTCACGGCGTAGGCTCACACCCTGGCATAACAAATTGGACAGGAAATATGACTAAAGCAGCAAACGAGTATCAAGAGGAACTCCCCAAGGAGTAATGAACACAATTCTTAAGGAATTTGGCCAAAACAGGCATCAAGATCATAGCATATGCGGATGACGTGGTGCTCCGGGTAAATTTAATTGTCACGTTGGACTAGGAGTCAACCCGACGAAAACAGAAGATACAAAATTCCCAATTTCCAACTCCCATGACTACAGCGAAAGATACTTAAACTGTCGAAAGAAGCAAAGTACTTCGGCATTACCCTTGAATACAAGCTATCCTGGTAAAGGAAAAAGGCGTTATGCGCCTTCTATGGCGGTAAGAAAATGTTCGGACGCAAATGGCTTTTACGCCCGGAAATGATACACTGGAGGTATACAGCGATTATAACAGCGATACTCTCCTGCGGATCAGTGGTATGGTGGGAAGCGGTAAATAAGAATTTCCACCTGACCAAGGTGCAGGGACTGACCCCTCAAGTGGCACTGGAAGCGATGCTGAATCTCCAACCGATCGATATACACATCAGATACACCCCGGCGAAAGTGGCCCTACGGCTAAGGGAATCGGGAATGCCTGTCAACACTAAACACGGGAATGGCACAGCCCTGGTCAGCATGGGTACTTTCGAAAATCTGAACAAGCCAACGGACTACATGGCTCCGAGAATAATTCAGGACAAACAAATTAAGGTAATTATACCTAGGCGTGGAGACTGGGCGGCAAATAGCTTTGCCGAGGCCGGTGAAATCTCAAACTTCACGGACGGATCTAAAGTGGAAGCGGGCTCGGGGTCGGGAATATACTCCGAACCTCTAAATCCACCACACTTCGGAACAAATGTATGGTATTTCAGGCAAAGATGTAGGCCAATAACGTTGCCGCAAAACACATTTTGGAACGGGATTTATCTCCAGCAAAACTCAAAATTTACGTCGACAGCAGGGCAGTCCTCAAGGCCTTACAATCAAGGAACATCAAATCACGTTGTACGATGGACTGCTTCTTATCAATAACCCAAATTCAGGCGCACGAAATCACGCTCTGCTGGGTACCGGACCACAACAACATTCACGGCTACGAAATACCAGACGAATGCGCCAGAACGGGCTTTTTTGCGTGGGAAGACGCTGCGACCAAATGCGGCGAAAGAAGATAGCAAGGACCTTATACTGTGTACCGATGGGAATACGGACATCAACGAAATATATGAGTTAGTTATGGAATATATTATATATAATATATAAGTATTATATTATACTTAAGTAAAAAAAATAAATTCGGGTGACAACGAACATTTTTTTTATTTGTAAAATATATTCAGAATGAATCCGCTTCGTATACGCAAAAATTGACAAAAATGAATCCGAGGTGAATCTATTTTATTAAAAACAAAACCCCCAACAGAAATAAACTCGAATATGAAGTCCGTTGCGAGATCGAGACGCATCCGAAAACGTAGAAGAAACGAACCACGATGTCGAGAGGAATTTCATACGCCACCGGATTCGTTATATGTCCGTAACTGAATTTCGTTTCAGATAAAATATACGAAGAAGCCAGTGCGTCTCTTGCCTTTAGCAATGAGTAGTGTTGAAGCGAGTTCAACATGTGGCGAATAGGAATCCATCCCATTTTCACGAAAGAATTTGCCATTATGGGGGAAATAATAGGTAGTTACCCGCGACATGGGGAATGGCTTAAAGGTCTTACTTAACCCATTACCCACGGCAATGGGTGTTGGGTTACCCAGGGTATCCCAACCAAATTTTCGATTGAAAGTATGAAGAAATTAGAAAAAAGTCGATATCACGGAAACGGACCGTCGAATCGAAAAAATAACTAACTTTTGGTTTTTCGTAAAGTGGATTTAAATAATGGATGTTTTCAATATGGAATCACTTTTTTTTAATAAAAAATATCACTTTTTTTTAAATAAAAATTCCGATTTTATATTGGAAAAACTTTGGTTTTTGCGATGTTTTTTTAAAATTATTGAATACCTCCGTTGGTGAAAGCCTCCCATGGAGGTAACAAATTTATTATTTCAGCGATTTTCTAATTTTGGTGATTTTTTAAAAACAAATATTCCATACGACCACTTTATGACAAAGCCTTAGAAATCCTAAAAAATGTTTATTCTTCGATTCGACGCGGACGGATCACGGACGGATCTAAAGTGGAAGCGGGCTCGGGGTCGGGAATATACTCCGAACCTCTAAATCCACCACACTTCGGAACAAATGTATGGTATTTCAGGCAAAGATGTAGGCCAATAACGTTGCCGCAAAACACATTTTGGAACGGGATTTATCTCCAGCAAAACTCAAAATTTACGTCGACAGCAGGGCAGTCCTCAAGGCCTTACAATCAAGGAACATCAAATCACGTTGTACGATGGACTGCTTCTTATCAATAACCCAAATTCAGGCGCACGAAATCACGCTCTGCTGGGTACCGGACCACAACAACATTCACGGCTACGAAATACCAGACGAATGCGCCAGAACGGGCTTTTTTGCGTGGGAAGACGCTGCGACCAAATGCGGCGAAAGAAGATAGCAAGGACCTTATACTGTGTACCGATGGGAATACGGACATCAACGAAATATATGAGTTAGTTATGGAATATATTATATATAATATATAAGTATTATATTATACTTAAGTAAAAAAAATAAATTCGGGTGACAACGAACATTTTTTTTATTTGTAAAATATATTCAGAATGAATCCGCTTCGTATACGCAAAAATTGACAAAAATGAATCCGAGGTGAATCTATTTTATTAAAAACAAAACCCCCAACAGAAATAAACTCGAATATGAAGTCCGTTGCGAGATCGAGACGCATCCGAAAACGTAGAAGAAACGAACCACGATGTCGAGAGGAATTTCATACGCCACCGGATTCGTTATATGTCCGTAACTGAATTTCGTTTCAGATAAAATATACGAAGAAGCCAGTGCGTCTCTTGCCTTTAGCAATGAGTAGTGTTGAAGCGAGTTCAACATGTGGCGAATAGGAATCCATCCCATTTTCACGAAAGAATTTGCCATTATGGGGGAAATAATAGGTAGTTACCCGCGACATGGGGAATGGCTTAAAGGTCTTACTTAACCCATTACCCACGGCAATGGGTGTTGGGTTACCCAGGGTATCCCAACCAAATTTTCGATTGAAAGTATGAAGAAATTAGAAAAAAGTCGATATCACGGAAACGGACCGTCGAATCGAAAAAATAACTAACTTTTGGTTTTTCGTAAAGTGGATTTAAATAATGGATGTTTTCAATATGGAATCACTTTTTTTTAATAAAAAATATCACTTTTTTTTAAATAAAAATTCCGATTTTATATTGGAAAAACTTTGGTTTTTGCGATGTTTTTTTAAAATTATTGAATACCTCCGTTGGTGAAAGCCTCCCATGGAGGTAACAAATTTATTATTTCAGCGATTTTCTAATTTTGGTGATTTTTTAAAAACAAATATTCCATACGACCACTTTATGACAAAGCCTTAGAAATCCTAAAAAATGTTTATTCTTCGATTCGACGCTCCGTTTCCGAGATACCGATTTTTTCTAATTTGGGGAATGGGTTACCCTGGGTAACCCATAAATCCATCGACGTGGGTAATGGATAAAGGTCACTTGCCACACCGCTCATGAAACAATCGATTTTTTACAGCAACCATTTCCAGAACAAATTATATCCAGAAATTCTGATGTCAACTGCCCTCCAAGATCATACGATTTATCGCCATGCGATTTCTCTCTTTGGGCATTCGTGCAATATCGGGTATATCATTAATTCCATGTCAAACCGGACACCATTTTTACACGACCGTTTCAGATTTTTATGAAACTTGGCAATATTGCACTACTATTAGCACTGTTTAATTTGTGGTAGTCAGAAAAATATATTAATTTCTTTTAAGGAGTTATATGCTTTTTAAAATGTTCAAAATCATGAAAAATGTCCCGAGGTGGCTACATTGAAACGGGTGTAGGATCAAAACGCGACGGTGGATTTTAAAAAGTTATACCTTATTTTAAAGGTCTTGACGCGTAGTTTCTGGCGATCTAATTTAATTTTGTTATACAGGGTCAGGAACA
Organism: Phaonia tiefii; assembly: GCA_963931995.1. Taxonomy (NCBI): domain Eukaryota; kingdom Metazoa; phylum Arthropoda; class Insecta; order Diptera; family Muscidae; genus Phaonia; species Phaonia tiefii. Next base: position 195,378,899 of record OZ008367.1, read on the forward strand.
TTTGTATATTTGTGAAATTAATTTTGTAACGTCATTTTCACTATTTTTGCACCAATATTCCAAATTAACAAAAATACACGCATACTTCTCTATCGATTCTAAACAAACCCTGAAAATTTTAGCTTGGAAAAATAATGCGTTATATTTTAAAAAAATTAATTACTTAATGTAGTCCTCGGAAATATATCTACCAAAAGTACTACAACTCTGCAAATCCATAGTGTGAACACCCTGTCGTATATGTCTGAAAATCTGAAAAACGTCAAAAATGGAAAGCATCAAAGCGTTCATATATTTGTATTTCACACAAAAACATACATACATATATCAAAAAAAAACCAGCTGATCATCTAGTACTCCGCATTTCATTTAGTACATCTGCAAAAGTTGTATTGTCGTATAATATACTTTTTTTTGAATAAATCGAAGTTCTTTTAATTAAAGTATTTATTATCACGTGAAACACGCCTGTCATACGGTCCAAAATATCGCTTTTATTGTGCAAAATGAATTCTCTTGTATCAACCCATTTAATATTTCGAGACATGGAAAAAAACCTACAAAAGATCTACGCTGGATGAAAACGTTAAATGGAAGAATAAGAATTTGTAACACGTGCCGATTAAAAATGAGCAAAATGTCTTTAGAAACATCAGAAATTGATTCGATTAGGAATGTTTCGCCAGACCCCAAAGCAAATAGACAGTGCCCGTCAAATAGTTCTTCACCGGAATCATCATTAAAAATTTCTTCACGTAACCAATCTTTGTTGCTCTTAGGGGACACGGCCATCCAAAAAAGGAAAATGGTCCAGAAAAAGTATATCGCCCATAAAAAACGTAAAGTCGTTAGTCTGATCTCAGAGAAAATATTTAATGAAAACAATGAAGGTAATGAACAAGAAGAAAACATAAATCAAGGAGATGGTATATTATTAAAATTAAAGGAAAACTTCGAAAAAACAAACGATAAGCAGCTAAAAATTAAAATTTTATCATTATTTGTGGATTGGTCTTACAGCCAAATTTCAGCGGGGTAACAAAGCATATGATTTCTATTGTAAAGAAAGTTGTGGATGAAAAGGGAATTTTAGCTTCTCCAAACCCAAAGTTGGGAAAAACTCTTACAGGAAAAGTAGTTAAGAGAGTAAAAGAGTTTTACGAATCACAGGAAATAACCAGAATTATGCCAGGAAAAAAGACTGCAGGTCGGAAACGGACCAGCAAAAGAAACTGTCCAAAAAAGATTAGTATTATGTAATTTGAAGGAAGCACACGCTTTATTCAAGGAAAAATATCCAGAGACAAAAGTGCAATTCCCGAAGTTCGCGGAACTGAGAGCAAAATACTGCATTCTACCTGGAGCCGCAGGAACCCATTCCGTCTGTGCATGTTATATTCATCAAAACGTGAAACTAATGATTGAAGGAGCTTCTCTGGCAAGAATAACATCTAATACTTTAAAAATATCATCATATAATGACTGCCTGTCACGTATAATATGCAACCCTCCAACCTATGATTGCTATCTAGAGAGGTGTAAGATGTGCCCGGGTTGTGAGCCCATAATTGAAGAATTGAAGCAAATTTTTAATAATAATATGATAGACACAATAACATATAGACAATGGGTCACTACCGATAGATGTGCTCTTGAGACATTACAATCAAGCAGTGAAGAATTTTTCGACAAGCTTTCAGAAAAGTTGCTTCGTTTGTTAACTCATTCGTACGTTGCAAAGCAACAACAGAATTTTCTCAATAAGAAAAAAAATGAGTTGGAACCTGGAGAATGTTTGGTCATTTCAGACTTCTCTGAAAATTATGCGTTTATAATTCAAGATTCCATTCAAGGCGCTTATTGGAATAACGACCAGGTTACGATTCATCCAATAGCAATTTATTACAAAGACAATGGAAAAGAAAAATTTACTAATTATGTAGCAATTTCTGAATGTTTGAAACACGATACTGTGGCAGTTAATTTATTCCAGAATGGTCTCATATCATTTCTTAAAAACACCTAAGGATCATTGCAGAAAATTTTTTATTTCTCAGATGGATCAAGTGCTCAGTATAAAAATAAGAACAATTTCATAAATCTTATATATCATGAAGATGACTTTGGTGTTAAAGCGGAATGGCATTTTTTCGCAACATCCCACGGAAAGGGACCATGTGATGGCCTAGGAGTTACAATTAAAAGGTTAGCAGCACGGGCAAGTTTAACAAAAATTTATGAACCTATTAATAACGCCCATGTATTCTTTTCCTGGGTTAAAACTAATGTAAAGAATGTTAATACAGAATTTTTTACCTCATCACAATATAATCTAAATTTTATTAAATTTCAAGACAGATTTAGCAAAGCTAAAGTTATTCCTGGAACCTTAGGATATCACTCATTTATTCCACAAGAAAACAAGCAAATCCAAGTCAAAATTACATCAAACGCTTCTTATTCATTCACTAAAGATAATAAATAAATAATAAATTTTTCATTATTATTAATTCTGTATAACATATGTAGCGCTTCTTTAATTTTAGTCTTCATCTTTCAATTTAATTTTCATCTTTCATTATTTTTAAAATTGCAATAAAACTTTTACAGATGTAATAGATTGGTTTTGTACTTTGTTTAAATTTTATTTCTGTTTTATATAATCATTTGATTGTATAAAAATTCCGATTTGTAGTCATAAAATTACACTTATGCTGATCAGCTGTTGTTTGTTTGATATATGTATGTATGTTTTTGTGTGTAATACAAATATATGAACGCTTTGATGCTTTCTATTTTTGACGATTTTCAGATTTCCGTACATGAATATACGACAGGGTGTTCACATGCATATACGACAGGGTGTTCACACTATAGATTTGCAGAGTTGTAGTACTTTTGGTAGATATATTTCCGAGGACTACATTAAGTAATTAAGTTTTTTAAAATATAACGCATTATTTCTCCAAGCTAAAATTTTCAGGGTTTGTTTAGAATCGATAGAGAAGTATGCGTGTATTTTTGTTAATTTGGAATATTGGTGCAAAAATAGTGAAAATCACGTTACTAAATTAATTTCACAAATATACAAATGTTCGGCAACCTGTATAACAAAATTAAATTAGATCGGCAGAAAATCAAGACCTTTAAAATAAGGTATACCTTTTTAAAATCCACCGTCGCGTTTTGATCCTACCCCGTTTCAATGTAGCCACCTCGGGACAGTTTTCATGATTTTGAACATTTCAAAAAGCATATAACGCCTTAAAAAAACCACATAACTCCTTCTGACAACCACAAATTAAACAGTGCTAATAGTAGTGCAATATTGCCAAGTTTCAAAAAAATCGGAATCATCAATGTAAATTTTTTCAGAAAATCGTCCGGTTTGACATGGAATGAATGATATTCGAATAAACCACAAACAATTCCTGAGCTCAAATTCGAGATCCAATGCGTCATAGGTGAGATACAGTCACACCTCTGTGAAAAAGTCATGGAAAATTTCATGAAAAGAGTAATGACCTGTCATCAGAGCCGTGTAGTCCATTTGACGGATATTTTATTTTGTAATTAATCGGAATATATCTTCTTTACAACCCAGTAAAAAAATCCAATGAGTGTTCGAACTCACGGGCGATGGGTTAACACCTTTTTGTTACACGGTACCTACTCAATTTCTATGAACACATTAGTAAATGTTACATTGGAATGAAATACTTTTTGTTTTATTCCCACAAAAGGAAAAGAGAATGCAAAGCAACAGACACATGTACATACATTGCGTTATGTTCCTAAGCGTACGAGTAGCAAGACTTCGTCTTTTAAGACAACTATTCACTACCGCTACATCAATACCATCATACCTATTTTCGGACAGAGACTATTGTTGTACAACAAGCACATATTATTTTCAATGCTAACGCTGCATAGCTTCTACGTAGATAACGCTGTGTGTTGTTTGCATGTGTTGACTTTGTTAGATTATACCGTGCCCGTGCCTATAGAAGTTAACACATCAATAAAGCAATATTTAGCTCACTGAAATAAATGTTTTTGTGTTGTCATAAACAGAGCAAAGACGACTTGCTTGTTTGAATGCTGGTATACAACTGAATAAAAAGCAATTTTAGCTCACGTAAATAATAGTTTTTGTTTTGTCATAAACAGAGCGACGACAAAAAGTATTGAATAGTATAGAGAACTTATTGCACTCTTTATCCGCTCTCATGAAGAAAGTCTGAGTAAAAGAGAATAAACGGGTATTATTCTCTTTATTGAATATTTCACTATAAATGCACCATTTCGACAACGTTGTTACATAAAACAATACAAAAATCTTAAATGTTTCAAACGGCTTCAATGTTTCACACTAAAATTATGAATTCACCAAGTTATGACAAAAAGAGAATCATTCTCCATTCCAGCTGAGAAACCCATATATTTTTCGGGAATGATCTTACTTTTTTTGTCACGTATCTAGAAATTGTCATGTCATATAGTTCAGTTGTGGGAAAATAAAACCTTGCGGTATTGTTTTTAGTAAGCCGAGATCTAGTTGAATGTTCTCTTGTATATATTAAAATACATAACTTGTAAATAAATAACTATGTACCAGCAATTATGCTGTTTGGAGTAGGAGTCGAAATTGGGGTCGAAACTCAGAATTTTATTATTGAGGTATTGGACTCGGAGTTTTTGCACGACTAATGTGAAGTCAAATATTCAAATGTGGTGCAGGGTATTCTGTAGTTAGTAGTGAAGGATCATAATAAAACGCCATAGATTACTGGACTGTATGATATTAGTTTATGGGGAACATTTTTGCTTTTCACACTTATTCTGTGATAGACGATTCTCCAATTTTATCAGAAAATAAGCAACAGTTTAATGAAATCTCTGGTTTACTTAATGACTACTCTTTATACAGGTAACAAATATTGCAATAGAAGAGGTTGCCCAAATACTACAATGAAATTATAATTTCCTGTGTTTTCATATTGTCTAACAGTCTGATGTTAACCACAAAGAGTTAACACTGAATCGACGTATTCCAGTGGTTGGCAACCTTTTGTGACGGAAGAGCCAAAAATTACAATTTACAAAATTTCACAGTTTTTAAAGAACCACTAACATTTTTATTTCAATATTATGTTATTTGACTAGGATTAGGTATATTTTTGATTTAAAGTAAATACTTTAAATATGAAAAATATTTATCCATATAAAAACATACAAATGAGTGGTACAAAACATATTGAAGGATTTAGCTAGCTCTGCTAGAATATTAAAATAAGTAATCAAATAATATGTCCATAATTATTGAATAATATTTACAGTAGTTACATCAATGGGAACATTGACCGTGCATAACTTTTGAAAGTTTGGTAAAATCTGGCTCATAACTTGTTGTTTTCAGTTTCAAGCGCACCTCAAAATTTTTATTTGTTAGAGGCTTCTTACTTTACTTTTTATTATATTCATGCAAGAGAACGCTTGCTCGCATGAATATGTTGACCCGAAGATCATCAGTACTCCAAATGCCAACTTCTCGACCCTACTGTAGCATTCTAGAAGACTATTTCATGGGCAAACACGAGTGCCTCAACCCCCCACTTGTACAGCGTAATGTTCAATCTTTTCTGGGCCTCCAACTCTTCTAACTTGCTCTTGAATTCTGTGAACTTACCACTCCACAAATGTTTGGTTTTTAAATCCAGCAATTGCATTTGGATTCCAAATGGCTCAAGTTTGATCTCATTGTTATTTGTGTTGAGAGGATGTAATGAACGCCAGACCACTTGCGTTTGTTTTGAATTGCTCAAATCTCTCAGGGAATCCATCTTTGATTTTGCTTATAGCAATACTAAAGTAATTTGTGTCAATATTTGCATTGGTTCCATCGCAATATTGCTTCAGATTTTCGAAATAAAGTAATTTACTGCTCTCCATTTCTTCGTCAAAAAGGAGTAATTTATTTGCGAAACAACCCACTTCTCCAAGCAGCGCATAAACTGGGTTTCCCTTTCCTTGCAGTTTTTCATTTAGTTTCTTTGTGATATCCACCATGAAATTGTATTTTTGCAGCCATGTAGCATTCCAGAGGACTATTCCATGGGTCAAACACGAGTGCCTCAACGAGCTGCCCACTTGTGCAACCTAATGTGCATTCTTTTCTGGACCTCCAACTCTTCTAACTTGCTCTTGAGTTCTGTGAACTTACTACTCCACAAATGTTTGGTTTTCAACTCCAGCAATTGTATTTGAAGCGCACCAGCATCAATTCCAAATAGCTGAATGCTGATCTCATTTATATTTCTGTTGAGAGGATTTAATGAACGCCCGACTACTTGCGTTTGTTTTGAATTGCTCAAATCTCTCAGCGAATCCATCTTTCATTTTGCTTATAGTAATACTAAAGTAATTTCTTCGTCAAAAAGGAGTAATTTATTTTCGAAACAAACCACTTTTCCAAGCAGCACATAGGCTGGGTTTCCCTTTCCTTGCAGTTTTTCATTTAGCTCATTTAGTTTCTTTGTGATATCCACCATGAAGTTGAATTTTTGCAGTCATGTGTCTTCTTTCAATTCGGGATGGGCAATGCCTTTTTACAGTGAAGAATGTTCTTATTTCGCTCAAGCAATAAGCAAAACGTTTCAAGACGTTACCCCTGGAATCGCATTGCACTTTATTGTGCAGAAGTAGGTCTTCAAGAAACGGTAGAGTGTTTTTGCCATAATGCTGTTAATGATCTTAGTAACCAAGTTCAACCTCAACCATTTCGGCCGGCAATGTTTGGGCACAAAGCGCCCAGTGAAACGTTAAAATATGGCGATCTATTTTTACCGAATAATCGTTGTTAACCCCTTTATAATTCCTGTTATACTTCTGGCTCCATCAGTGGCTCTGGAAACGATTTTAATTATATCGATTTCATAGTCTTCTAGTCATTTTTGCACAGCATTTGGTATATTTTCGCCACTAGTTTGCCCTGAGAGTTCAGTTCTAGTTCTCCGTTTGGACCTTGGGACGACATATACCTGGCGAAAAGGGTAACTTGTGCCGTGTCTTTAATGCCGCCACATGCATGTGTGTTACATTTGAAGAGATGTTAAAAGTTCTATCATCATGATTTCGGGGTTGTTTTTGAAATCACGAAACCGTTCTTCAGCTCCACGTATGAAACAATCTTTGACGTACTCACCATCTGTGAATGGTTTCCACCCTTTTTCAATTTGTAGTGATATTGCGAAGCTGGCCAGATTCAAATTATTTGAAGATTGGGCCCAGTTACGTAGCATAGAGCTCGACTGTTGCTTTTGAATCTGTTTACAAGTTTCTTTACGTGCGTCAAGTGAAGTGTCTCACCAAATTTGACTTTTTACTTTATTGTGTGCAAGTTTTTCTTGGCAATTAATTAAATTCTCGATTTTGTTCGTCAGTTCGTCTCTTCCTTTTATCAGATGCCATTCTTGTGAGGGGCGGAAATAAAGCGACGTTAATAAACCGTTAATTAAATAGTTAATTTCATTAGTTGCTAATCTGTAAAAATATGATTTTTTTAAATTATTTAAATTGTTTTCTTGGAACGAAATTCCTTATCGCACGTTGCGAGATGGGGGCTAACTGAAAAAAAAATAAACAACTTTAGTTTTAACACTATTATGCCCCCTATTAGCAACATCGGGTATATTGTTTACTTTTGCTTTGGTTTGTATCTAGACTAACTAGATGTCAATATATGTGAAATTTCTTGTTTAGTGGGAAGTTTTCTAGGTGGAGCCTGTAACCAATATTTAGTATATATTGTAGTTTTGAACCCAATAAAAAGTAAATTTAGAAAAGCCAAGTGAAAGAAGTTAAAAAAAAGGAAATTTTCTTAAATAAGTGCATTTTCTTAAAATAACTAAATTTTCTCAAAAAAATACCTATTCATATTCTTATACAAAGTACCTTTTCATAACAAAAATACCTTATCTTAAAGACGTACCTTTGCTTAGAAAAAGTACATTTTCCTACAAAAAGTAAACTTTCTTAAAAAAAGCCTTTTTTTATACAAGAACCTTTTTTATAAAAAAGTAAATTTTCTTACAACAAATTACCGTTTCTTAAAAACTACCGTTTATTTAAAGAGTATCTTTTTTGCGAAACAAAGTAACTTTTCTTGAGATAAGTACCTACTTATAAAAATGTACCTATTCTTGAAAATAGGACCAATTGTAATAAAACCCATTTCTTAAAAAAAATCACATGAGGTGTCAGGGGACACCCGGTTGGAACGAAATTGTTTTCGCTATATATTATATACTAGGTAGTTCCAACGCGCCGAAGGCTCCCTTTGAAAAATACGATAATTTGGATCTTCAAGAAAAGATACTTTTTGTAAAATGATAAACTTTTTTTAAGAAATATTTGTTTCATAGAATGTATTTTAAAGAAAAAAATATATTTTCAGCTCCTTTTTGTAAAAATATGTATTATATTTTCCCGAAAAGGTAATTTTTTAATGATAGGTACTAATCTAAAGCTAATGTTTTTTTAAGAAAATGTACTATTTTTAAGAAGTACTTTCTGTATAAAAGTAAATTTTTTTAAAATCGTGTACTTCTTAAAGAAGTGGTGCTCTTTTTAGTAAAAGGTTATTGTTTTAAGAAAGTTTTGATATTTTCAGATATGCTACTTATCTCAAGAAAAGAAAAGGTATTATTTTATTTTTAAGAAAAGGTACTTTGAAGAAAATGAATTTTTGTAAGAAAATGTATCTTTTAAGAGAAGAGATTTTTTTGAAGCGAATGTACTTTGTTTAAGAATATGAATAGGTTTTTTTTTTTGAGAAAATTTACTTTTTTAAGAAAAGACACTTTTTGTAAGAAAATTTACTTTATTTAAGCAAAGGTACCTCTTTAACATTTCTGATTCACTTCGGAGTGGCCAGAAATGTTTCCTTCATTGGCAGCTCACTACTTCCACGCAAGATGTCCTGCGCAATGGCTTAACGGCAACATCCGTTAGCTAGCTACAGTGAGAAGGCGAAACGAATGAGCAGCCTGATGAACAAATGATGAGCCAATACCCATTACCAACGGCGGATCAAAATTGAAGAAATCAAAATTCAGTTTCGACACATTGCATTCTTGTCAGCATCTGATCCATAATGGGCGGCTGAAACATGATCATGCTGTCAGTAGGTAAAATGCAACCCACGGAGGGCTGGGTTTGCCTCCCGCCTCCGTTATATAGGCAATAAAAATACAGTGGAAAAATTAAGAAAATAATGAACTCCTTTAAGATAAGTTATTTTTTTCCAGAAAAGGCAGAAAATTTACTATTTTGTAAGAATAGAAACTTATTTAAGAAAATGTTCTGATTTTAAACTTCTTTCACTTTGGCTTTTCTAAATTTACTTTTTATTTGGTTCAAAACTACAATATATGTATACTAAATCGTGGTTACAGGCTCCGCCTAGAAAGAAAAATTCGCATTAAACCAGAAATTTCCCAACATATGTGAGGCATCTAGTTAGTCTAGACCAGTGATGCCCACATTTTGAATTCCTCGGCACCAGTGTTACCATGGTGGCATAATTTGTGCCGTTTTGGCATAATTTTTTTGGTTTTGCAAAATTTTTGCAATTTTTTTAATTTCGATATAATTTTTTAGCACAATTGTTTTCCAAACGGCATAATTTTTGGTATTGATATTTTCTCGCTTTAATTTATCTGAAAAAATAATTTTAAAGTATGTGTCTTGTGGTGTAATGCCACATTTTAAGGTTCGTACACACCTATGTAAGGGTATTTTCGGCGAAGCGTCGGCTTTACAAAATAGGGCACACATTTTCTTATACATTAACACACATCAAAACGTCTAATATTTGCTGCGTCAACGTGTTTGTTTGCATCAATATCGCACAATAAAACTACAAATCCTCCTGGTTTATTAAGAGAGAAATGTCCGGCATAGAGAATTTCGAAGTAGAGACGATTTGATCACTGTTCTCTAGGTTAAGTGGAATAGATTATATTCCAAGAACATTGACACAAATTGTTAAAAGCAATGTACCTTATGAACCTTATTGGAACCGAAAATCACACCTAATTTGGCTTTTAATGTTGCAGAAATTCTGAAAATGTTTTTTAAAGTTTTTTTAATGAAATTAACATGTTAAATTTTAACCCCACGTTATTTCGAAGCAGATGTACCAAGGTTAGTACTTGGAGAACAAATAGAGAAGTTAGTACTTGGAGAACAAATAGAGAAGACGATTTCAAAGAAGAAAATGTGAAAGGTGACTGGGTTACGTGGTGTGAATTGCAAACTTTTGCTGCTGCGTGTCAAGCCAAAAGTACAAAACACATCATCTAAATTTTGCCAATTAAATCGATTAATAAAGAGGATATTCAGTAAAAAAAAATCAAGATGTAATGAAGTGTTAGAGTAAAATTATTTATGTAGATCCCAGTTAACATGCAAATTATTAAAATTAAAGATTTCTCTCATTCCACTATCATTCTCTATATGTTTTCCAAGTACCTCGCGGTATTCGTTTAGTACAAAAAAAGCTGTTGCTAACTCTTATTAGTGAGGAAAATTGGGAAATATTAAAAAATTTCTTCCAAACTTATGAGGCATCATACGAAATGAATTGGATAGAAATAGAGTGCTGTTGCTGATAGTCTGCTCGTACAGGTATCAACATCAACTTGCTACCGTTCGCAGCAATTGAACATTTCTCACACTTCTTTGCTCAGAATTTTGCATAAAGACCTCGGAATAAAGTCCAATTAGTCAAAGAACTGAAGCCTCGTGACATTCCAATGCGTTTTCGCCTCGCTGAATAAAACTTGGCTGAAGATGAGCATTTTTACCAAAAATCATATTTTTCGATGAAGTTCATTATCAGCCCGGGGGTTACGTTAACAAAGAAAACTTGGGGCTCGGAAAATCCACACGTCGTCGAGGTGAAACCGATACATCCACAACGAGTGACTGTTTGGTGCAGTTTTTGGCATGGCGGCATCTTAGGTCAATTTCTCTTCGAAAATGAGCAAGGAGCCGCCGTTACATGGATGACGTATGGTTTCAACAGGACGACGGTACGTGCCACACAACGAACGTTCAATCGAAACTGTGCTCAGAAACCTCGTAATCAGCCGAAACTTGGAAGTCTATTGGCCGCAACACAGCAGCGATTTGATTCCGTGATTTTGACAATCGTGAGTCTATTGAGGCCTTAAAGCATGAAATCGAAGCTGTTGTTCACGAGATAGAGTCCCAAATAATCGGAAATGAACTGAAAATTGGGTACATCGAATGAGGTACTGTAAAGCAAGTCGTGGAAGCCATTCATAAATGTCGATGATGGGCCTTACCAATAAAATCAAAATTTCGAAAACAAATTTCTATTAGTATTTGTTTTTTTTAAGCAAAATTAAATTCCAAATTTTTCATGGCCCACCCTTTACATGCTATAACAAATTAAAACTATAATAATTATTTTTAAGTTGAAGAGTTAAAGTATACTACCTGATTCAATTTTCAAATGCAGATTAACTCCCATTTCTGTGTATGTTATGGACACAGAATTACAAAAAAAAACTAAAATGCCAATTTTAGCATAATGGTTTCACAAACGGCACAATTTTTGAGGACATTTGGCACAATTTTTTAGTCGGTCTCTGGCAATACTGCTCGGCACATGTGCCGGATAGCAAAATGCTGTTCCAGCGCTGTCGACACACATATAGTAACGGGTCCGCCAAATAACATTTTCTTTTGAAAATGCTATAAAAAAAACTACTGAATATTTTCTCAAATTTCTTTTTTTATTTGAAAGTACAATCCTTCCGGTTAATAATGGCAAATAATTTCATTCAAATGGCTGCCTCGGCTGGCCATGCAGTAGCCTACACGATTGGTCCAATTTTTAAGCACATTATCGATTGTGTGCAGCTGTATTTCACCAATGGCTTCACGAATATTGTCCTTTAAAGCGTCAATTGTCTCTGGCTTGTCGGCGTAACACTTATCTTTGAGGGCACCCCACAAATAATAGTCCAACGGGGTCAAATCGCAGCTCCGAGGTGGCCAAACGACATCAGCTCTGCGGCTGATAATGCGATCTTCAAAAACAGGGCGCAAAACATCGAGTGTAACTTCGGCTGTGTGGCACGTAGCGCCCTCCTGTTGAAGCCAAATGTTGCCAATATCCTCCTCCTCAATTTTTCTGAACAAAAATTCGTTCAACACGGCCCGATATCGATCGCCATTGACTGTAACGGCCACTCCTTGCTTATTTTCGAAGAAAAATGGCCCAATTATGCCTCTGGAACAAAATCGCACCAAACAGTGACTCGTTTTGGGTGCGGGTTTTCTGTGCCCCAAATGCGACAATTTTGCTTGTTTACACACCCGCCAAGATCAAAATGAGCTTCATCTGAAAAGATGATTTTTTTTGGCAAAATTGGCATCTTCTGTAAGTCGATCGCAGGCCCATTTTTCCCATATTTCCCAGCGTTGTTCAAGTGTATACACAACCATATTCGTTCAGCGGAACGATAAAACTAATTATCTGTCAAATCAGACATGAGCTCAGTATTACCATTCACGAAATAAGCACTAGTTGAAAAAAAAACGTTAGATGGCGGACCCGTTATAAGCTTCTTCGTGTGATTTCGATCGTGGGTTGTCGTTTCTCGCTTTGTTTACATTTTTTCAATGCAAATCAAATCAGTTGCTGGTCAGCATTTGTTATAGGAGGGTCACGCTGCGTAATTGTTTAAAATACATCAAATTGAACTTCGGTTTACTCTGCTACACAAACAAGCGCAATATGTTATAACATGTGTCACTGGTCTAGACACAAACCAAAGCAAAAGTTAACAATATAATAGTGGTTTGTAGCATAATAGTGTTAAAACAAAAGTTGTTTAATTTTTTTCAGTTAGCCCCCATTCCGCAACGTGCGATTAGGAACTTCGTTCCAAAAATCTTTCCTTCCAAAAAAAACCTTCTCTTAAAAAAATTACATTTTATTAAAAAAAATATTTTTCTTAAAAGTATATTTTCTGAAAAATAAAATAATGCCTTTTCTTTTCTTAAAAAATAACCTTTTCCTAAAAAGACTGCCACTTCTTTAAAAAGTACCTGTTCTTAAAAAAAGTACTTCTTTGTAAAAAAATGCATACTCTTATTGCTTTTTCTTACAGAAAGTACTTCTACTTAAAAATAATACCTTTTCTTAAAAAAAAAACATTAGCTTTTAATAAGTGAAGTACCTATCTTTAAAAAATTACCTTTTCGGGAAAATATAATACATAATCTTTCAAAAGGACCTAAAAATATCCTTTTTTTAAAAATACATTCTTTATAAAAAAAAAATTCTTAAAAAAAGATTATCATTTTACAAAAAGTATCTTTTCTTAAAGATCCATTGAAATTATCGTATTTTTCAACTGACGCCTTAAGTGTGTTGTAACTAACTGCTACATAATATACAGCGAAATGAACTTGGTTCCAACGTTGCTGTATCAAAAGAAATTGGTATACGAAATTAATGAAATGCTGTTGTACCTTTGAAAGCTTGAATGTCCTGAGGTACAGCAATGGGTATTGTTACGAAAATCCTTATTATTAGTCTTTGCGTTGTTTTATTTTCCGTTAATCTTGGCATCAAAAGAGCCGCAGGTTGCCGACTCCTGCCTATACCACACGACTACTATTTCCACACATCTTAGTAACTACAGATCCTGACTATGTGTAAGTAATGATGCTCATACCCAATAATAGTATGTTCAGATATCATGTGTATCTGTGTGTATTGGCAGAGTATACAATATGTATTATGTGAGGTTTTTGAAGAGATTTCTTCCTTTAAGCTTTTAAGTAAGGAAAGTAAATTGTAGTGTTAACTACGGAAGTCAAAAATTAATTAGTTGCGTGTTGGTCTTGATGCCAGAGATATTTATTACTGACTTGCAAAGATAACCAGAAAGGTAACCATATCTGTATATATGCACATATGTATGTAGGTACATAAAAATTACTTAAATCCTAGAAACCATAAAAATAGACCAAAGATATATATACATACATATGTGCGTACCAAGAGCCACAGGAAATCACTCAAACCATTTTATATAAAGCTGATAACTATAAACTATAACACCGTGAGCGTTTGCACTACAACAATGAGCTCTGCTTTTAAACCAAAAGTCAGGAAAATTGAAAAGAGTTGTATGCATCTGACACATTTTTATTTTAATGATGGGTACCTCAAAGGCAAATTAATACTTCAATAGTTCATTGAATTAAATTGGTTTACAGTTAGTATAAAAATCAACATGATATGTTTTAAAAAATTAGAATTAATACAATGTTGTTGTAAATTTTAAGTTTACACAATATTTGCATAAATTTTATTAATACGTACAGTGGGGAGCAGAAATGAATACATCATCGTAAACTTCTCACAGTTATAAAATACAAAGAAAAAAACAATAGCATTAACAAAGCAAACTATTAATATATTTCTGATGTGCTAACATCTATAGGCTATCAAAGTGATCTATCAAAGCGAACACATGCAAACAACACACAGCGTTAGCATCATATACGTGGTTCTTGTACAACAATAGTCTCTACCTGAAATTAAGTATGATTGTATTGATATAGCTACTGCGAACAATCAAGCTGGTCGTCGTCGCCGAAGAGTGTTGAATAGTATAGAGAAGGCATGGAACGAATTGTATGACTGAAAAGTACTGGCGACATCTGGCGAATGATTCAAAACGTATTACTCTCTTTTTGTCATAACTTGGTCCATTCATAATTTTGATGTGAAACATTGATGCCTTTTGAATCATTTATGCGTTTTGTATTGTTTTACGTAATAACAGTGTCGAAATGGTGCATTTGTATTGAAATATTCTATAAAGAGAATAAGACTCGTTTATACTCTTTTACTCAGACTCTACATGAGAGCGGAAAAGAGTGCAATAAGTTGCCTATACTATTCAATACTTTTTGTCGTCGCTCTGTTTATGACAAAACATAAACAATTATTTCAGTGAGCTAAATATTGCTTTATTTATTTTAACAATATTACATCTAACGTTAAAACAGATGTAAGAAAAAATAGAGTGCAATAGCAAAAGAGCCTTCAGCACAAAATCTATTATTTTTTTATTTTCCAATGTAACATTTACTAATGTGTTCATAGAAATCGAGCAGGTACCGTGTAACAAAAAGGCGTTAACACATCGCCCATGGGTTCGAAGACTGATTGATTTTTTTTTTTGAATATTTGTTTTATTCAACTCAAAACAAACTCGGAGAAAATATTGTAATCAACTTCAGTCTCCATATATTAAATCGTTGTAGCAAATTATACTGCATATAACTTTGATGTTACAGTATAGAAGGTACAGTTATTCAGGTGTCTCTTTAAATTTGCACTTTTTAAATTTAATGTAATTGTTTTTTGTGCAAGTGGCAACCTTGAAATTAAAAATGGAGCGCTTTACGAAAGAACAAAACGTTGTAATTGTGAAAACTTATTACAAAAATTTGAAAACTTTTGCTGAGACCGCTCCCAAACTTCGAAAGATTTTCAGTCGAGAAAATGCACCAAATGTGTCAACCATTCGAAGAGAGGTCAACAAATTTTAAGAAACTGACAGCAAACCTCCTGTGCGTCAACGTACCGGTCGGCCTGTTTCAAAACATTGCTGCTGTAAACTTCAAATTTCACGAAGCACTACGCAGCGAACTTTGGCAGAAGACCTCCGTATTCATGCGTACAACATTCAATTTACTCAGGAGCTCAACCCAGCAGACCATGAAAAGCCCCAGCATACCGCTCTATGGGTAATGGAGCAAAGTGAATGCCAATGTTTCTAATATTTTTTCAAAAATATTCATCTTCTACGACGAAACGCATTTCCATCTGAATGGTTTCGTAAATACACAAAATTGTCGAATGCACCAACAACGAGCAACGTGATTGATGAGGCCGAAATTGCAGCGACTATGAACGACATTCGATACAGGAGCATGATAACGGAGTACTTGTGGCCTCAACTGAACGGCATGGATCTGGACGACATGTGATTTCAGCTGAAAATTATTCGAAGTTTGCGAGCGGTCTCAGCATAACTTTCCAAATTTCTGTAATGAGTTTTTACAATTATAATGCTCCATTTTTGATATTTGGAATGCAAACATACGACAGCTGCCAAATTTTAGAGTCGCCACTTGCACCAAAAAAAAAAGAATGAGTGTTCGAACTCACGGGTGATGTGTTAACACCTTTTATTACACGGTACGTGTTCGATTTCTATAAACACATTAGTAAATGTTACATTGCAAAATATAATTAATATTTTTTGTGTTGAAGGCTATTGCACTTTCTTTTCTCTTGCGAGTACATCTGTTTTAACATTAGATATAATATTGTTAAAATAAATGAAGCAATATATGGATCACTGAAATAATTGTTTTTGTTTTGTCATAAACAGAGTGACGACGACCTGCTTGTTTGAGTGCTGGCATACAACTGAATAAAAAGCAATATTTAGCTCAATAAAATAATTGTTTATGTTTTGTCATAAACAGAGCGACGACAAAAAGTATTGAATAGTATAGAGAACTTATTGCACTCTTTTTCCGCTCTCATGTAGAGACCCTGAGTAAAGGAGCGTAAACGAGTCGTATTTTCTTTAAATAATATTTCAATGTAAATGCACCATTTCGACACTGTTATTACGTAAAACAATACAAAAAGCTTAAATGATTCAACATGCATCAATGTTTCACATCAACATTATGAATGGACCAAGTTACGACAAAACGAGAGTAATACGTGTTAAATCATTCGTTAGATGTCGCCAGGGCTTTTGAGTCATACAATTCGTTCCATGAGTTCTCTTTACTATTCAATACTCTTTGAAGACGACGACCTGCTTGTTTGTTCGCTGCCGCTACATCAATACCATTGTTCGCGCAGAAACTATTTATTTAGAAGGAAATGAAAAACACGACTTTGCTTAACAACGAGACTAATTTAACTTTATTGTGTCATTTCGTTTCGACTAATTTGTGGTTACAATTCTTTTCAACAACTGATTTTACAATATTTGTAATTGTCGCGGGCCACCAAATGCATCAACTTAGGAACGACATTTAATCCAGATAGAGAATCCAAAAGAAATACAACAGTACAACGGCTGAATGACCAAACTGAGCAAATGACTTCTTTTGCATCGATACTGTAAACAACAAGCAATAACATACATATGTACATACGGAACAACACATAATGACCAAAACCAGTATGTATGTTGTTGTTGCTACAAAATTATTAGAAAAGAATATTAGGGTGGCCCGCAATTTCAACATTATAGAAATTGAACAAAATTTAAAAATAAAAATACAATTTGATGATCGATGTAGGGCGATGATCTCACCCAACAACCATCATATTTATTTTCAGGCATGGACTATTGTTGTACAAGAACCACGTATGTGATGCTAACGCTGTGTGTTGTTTGCATGTGTTCACTTTGATAGATTGCCCTACCCGTGAATATAGATGTTAACACATAAAAAATTATACAAAATTTAAAAAGTGCAATCTTACTGAGACACCCTCAGTGCTGCCTATGCTGCAAACAACTCAAATTTGGCGAAAAACGTATTTAACCTCGCGATTTAGTAGGATGTTTTCCAACAAATCACGTTGAAATATTAACCTACCGTAAAACATATGTGGCTAATTCGTAATATTTTATAAAAAAAACACAATTTTTGAGGATTTTAGATTTTAGGGAGAACTAGTGAGCTGTGCGCGTTCTAGTCTTACACTCACTGATTGGGACCTACAATTTTACACCAGTTCCAACGCGGTATTTTGGGACGGTTTTCATGGCTAAGTACTCGATAGTGTCGCCGTCACTAAGCGAGGTGACCGCCTTCGAAAGAAATTTAAGGGATCGAACCCTCGTTCTCATGCACAAGAGCCGCGCACACTACCATTGCACCACCAATGGCGACCAATGGTACTTGCCTAAAAAGGTATGCAACTACGTCTCAGATGCCGTTTATACTTCAATGCATCAAGTATTTTCCTTACATCGTTACAGTTCATAGTGATTGCACTTCACATATTAAGTGCGAGCGCCAGTGGCGTCTATGATGCTCAAATATGAAAATTTGGCCAACCCAACACCTCAGCTATGCTCATATTAATTGCATATTGATCGTAACAGCCGTTTAAAAACAGCTAATTATTTCCATTTTTTTTTCGAGAAATCCTTCAATAAATAAATGGGTTCCCATTACATTCCATGAAGGGACCGGGGAGAACTTCTCACAATCACTAAGCTGTGCGCTTTCCAGTTTTCACTCACTGATTGGGACCTACAGTTTTACACCGATTCCGAAGAGTATTTTGAGAAGCTTTTTCATGGCTATGTACTCGATAGTGTCGCCGTCACTAAGCTAGGTGACCGTCGTCGAGAGATACTTTTAAGGTGGTTGGAGCAGGGATCGAACCAAGGATCTCCTGTACAAGAGGCGCGCACACTACCCACTGCACCACCGAAGGTGCGTTATGAGAATGCTAAAATAAAACCCATTTTTAAACTGATTAATTTAAATATCATTATAATATGGCGTACGTATTCTAAATTTCTTCTATTTTTAACGACCCCAAATCTAGTTTGGAAAAAATTTCAGTTTTTGAAAATAGTTTGATTTCAAGTTTTTTAGATTTCGTACATTCAATCTATTTGGATGAAACTGAAGCAGGATCCGACGTTTGAAAATTCAAAAGGTGTATTGCCGCACGGTGAATAAACCCGGCCTCTGCAACATATTCCCTCAAACAAATTCTCCAGGAACTATGTATATGTTTGTAGCACACTTCAAATATTCACATGGTTGAAGGTCCTAAATTCGCTTATATTTAAATGCAAATATTATCATGTTTACTGGCAAAGACACATACTTTTACGTGAAACGATATGCGTGTTTCATCTCCAACATCCATATGCTTACGTCGGAGCATACGTGATTTTCCACCCAAATGATACAAACGAACGACTGATGACTAAATGCATGACAATAAAACACAACAGTTCAGTCAACGTAAGATACACTCACTTCATTTACACCCGCATTCAGGAATATTTACGAATCACGGACTGAAAAAGTAATGCAAAAATACAGTTATGTATACAATCGCAATATCACTAACTGAGGCTGAGAACAACCCCTATTGTAATATTTGGCTCTCTGCAGAGTATAGCGACAAAAAATCAAGTAAACAGTACACCAAACACAGTTGTATTTGTATCACAAACAAAGCTCTATTTGGATCTCAAACACATATATTATAGCATATTAATCACTGTGTCGCAAACATGTAATACTGAATAACAAACACAATGTGTTTGGACACAATTATAATACATTAGCGACATGCTCCAAACCCTCGTTATATTTGTACCCAAATAAGAAAAAAAGAAAAAATTTTCAGCGTGCGGCTTTTTATTTAAACCGAATTTTTTTATCGAATCGGCCTGAAATTATCTGTATTTAGAACTAGTTTCAAACCCGGATCTTAAAACCAGTTCTTAAATCAGCATTAGTATTTAATCGTGAAACCATTTTTTTTAACTGGTTGGATGGAGTACATAAGTTTTGTCTCTCACTCATGTTTTCTCTTATTAACTTGTTCCTCGAGATACCCTATTTCGACCCACCGTCTCACCATGAACTAGTTCTGAAATTCCAACATGTTGTACCATATTGGAAACGTACAGGTTTCGTATAAACGACTTAAATTATTTAGGTGGTTTGCTTTTCAAATTTAAAATATACCTTTGCTGAATGTAAACATAGATCTAGTTGTATTGATGACATTATAGAGTTTATTCAGCCCAGGTTAGGTGGAAATAGCTATCGACACACTTAGTGCAATGACGACCGTTGTGGTTCCAAGGGCCGTCATATTCCGTCTCTATCGTTTAACGTCTTCATTAACCATGATTGGTCAAGGGGGGTTTAAGCCAGCCAAGTGATACGTCAATTCTACATTCCTGGATGTGGCTGAAGAAGTGGCACACATTACTCCCTGTAGAACCAAATATTACCCTAAAACTTCCCGATTAACCTCCAGCATGTCTCTTAGATCCAACATGAGGTAAGATCATAAATATTGTATTCTGCTCATATAAAAGGCCGGGCAGTAGCATATACCTTCTTTATCCCACAGTATCACGCAAAAAGAGCGAATTAATCAGAGTGACAAAATAACAACGAAAGAGCGAAAGTTCCATATAAGAGCGAAAGTTCCATAAATTTGATAATATATTAAACTCTTTAAAACAACTACTTCCGGAACAAAGGCAAGAGCTGCTAACTGCCGTACCTGTGGCGCAAATTCTACATCATTGGTCTATCGGGATTGCATACCAATACTTTGCATTTTACGCCATATACACTGACTCATGTGGAAAAAACAACCTCTTAGAATTGCTTTGGAAAATACTTCGTTGAACGCATTCTTGCTGCTTTTTCAAAGTCAGTCATTATAGTGATAGGTGCCAATTTGCTATTTAAATTTTTCAAGGCGGTTAAAGCACGAACATAAGATGCTTGCGTTTTGTTGGTCATTAATATAAAAACAGTTGGCAAAACATTATGATATTTTACAGCGTGGATCGTATAGATTTGAGTAAAAAGTTGTGGAGCAGTATTAAAGGTTCCATCAGCATACCAGTGATCACATCGCGTCATGTGTGATAAATTTCTTCTGGTTGAAAATATTATAATTCTATCATGGACTTGTCCACTATCATAAAGTAAAAAAGGCTCATTTTCAATTTTCGAATAATTATCTGGAATAACTAGGTCCAGCAGAGATGTTGGATTAACAAATGGAAGATTATTCTTGTTTCTAATCCTTTGAGCAGCTTTTTTATAAGGAGAATTGGTGGTAGTTGTCCACATACAGCTGCAGGTAACATATATGTCTCAGCTGACACAATTTGATGATTGCTTTCTTGACATACACGAGCTCGATCATTGATATTATGTAGCACATCCCTATTTTCAATCTTTGCTTTGTGTGATACGTGATTATGACCACTCGATTTCTGAATTTGACATTCAAGACATTCTACGCACTTCCAATAAACGCTGCCATTGTTCTCTTTGTTCTTCCGGAAAACGTAACCATTGTTTTTTAAAAGAACAAAACCTTTTCGCGCGATTTTCTTAATTTCATAAGTCGGATTTCGCTAATTTTATTCGCTCATTTTACCTTTCGCTCATTTTTTATTCGCTCTTATTTTTTCGCTGTTTTGGATTCGCTGTTTTTGTTTTCGAACTTATTGGGTGGAACCTTATCCCACAACTACTGCTGTAATCGTGAGCTGATATTCAAATTCTAAACACGAGCACAGAAATATCGTATCTAGGAACGGATATGAAATTTAGTGTACGATTCATGTCATAACGTGGTCATACTTGCCTGCAACTCCTGCATTTTGTGCAAGCAGACCCTCTATTATACGCACGTCTGAGAGATTTGGTTTTAATCATGAGCTTGCATATCCACATGCTCCATATCCAGTAGAACAAGTCAGATAGTCCCTAATTTCATCAGTAGCTTTTTCGATTGCGATGAATTCTACCTGAAGACACTACAATGATCCGGTAGCCTTTGGACAAGGTATAAACCCAGCTGTTTAGCATAGATTCCAAACCCTACTTTGCCATCTTGTTTGGAACCATCAGTATAGAAGCATAAACATCTGCTAGAATCTCAAAGATGGAAGTGGGTGTCATGATCGACTTCTATTGTGGATTGCCGCAGATGCCTTAGAATCGTCCATTGTCCATATGGGGTGGGGTTTCTGTACGCTTCAGTCATTTTTCTTTCCAGAAAATATACGGGGGGTTGTGTAAAATGCACCCGTGATACCCAGCATTCCCATTCCCTACACTGAAAGAAAATCTTTACACCAAATCGATGGTAAGTAAATGTTCATTAATTATTCTTCATTGAATTGATGCCAAATATCACCAATAGAAGAAGAAAGTCTTACAATTTGAAGTTTGTGCGTTTCTTCACCATTTTCAGCTTTATTGAATTAATGAAATTTTTTAACATCAATCTTCATCAGTGATATTTGCAATTTGGAAGAAATATGGACGTATTATTGAAAAAATAAAGAGAAAAGAAAAGAGAAAAAGAAAAGAAACAATAGTAGTAGCAAATTGCAAATAAACTCATAATAGAAAATAGTGAAATGGACGGAAAACATTATCCACTGTATGGACATTTTTTATGTGGTCTTATACCCTGTGCGTGTGTATTTTTTACGATGAAACATTGGGCTCATTAACAAATAATTTACATAAATATAATCACCAATTTCCATCAAATTGATGACAAACCTACTTCAAATTTATGACTTTACATCAAATTGATGGCAATTTACATCCAACTGGTGAAGAATTTACTTCAAATTGGTGACAAACTTACACCAAATTGAGGAAAAATTTACATCAACTTAATGTAAGATTGTCGTTGAAGCAACGTAAACTATTGAACTGTTTTTCATCAATTCAATAAAATGTGTTGTAGGTTGGAAAATGAGGAAATATTTCAACAAATTCATGAAGGAATTCATAAAATTGATGAAGCAATCGCTATCAGTCTAAACCAGTACCTGCCCAAAAAAACTGTTTTCGGATATATGCCTATGGCTGTGGCACTCTGGCTCTTCTGATACTATCCAAAGTGTCTGACTTGAAACTAACTTTCTGTTCAGAATCACACATAGATATCTTGCACTAACCTTTAGGCAAATATCTCTACCACATTGAGAAAAAGGCTGAACAGACGGAAACTTCTGCTTCTTGGTAAAGAGTATGAGCTCAGGATTCTTGGGATTTGCAACCAGCACATTCTCTGTGGTCAACTTAGAGAACCTCCTGATTGAGTCCTGGTGCACATATCTGCATACTTCCAATTCTACCAAACCACTATACAGTTGTAAATTCCAGAGAAGTGGCGTAAATACTTTCCCTTGGGGTGCCCCTTTATTTATTAACGGCACCTTCTCTATCGACAACTGTGACAAAAGTGTACTTCTTTAGGTAAATAGATTTATCTCACTAGGCCATGCAGATATGTTTTCGTAGATTTTCCCTTATTGTAAGAGTATTGGCATGCAGATAGCTGAGAAGTACCAATGGTGTGAGCCAAACATCCTCTCCAGCGCATTCAGAAGAAAATACTAATTGGTATCAACAGTTTTGAACTAAAATGTGACTCCGTTTCCAGAATTTAGATGTTTTGGACCTCGTTTTCGGAATTTGGATTCTCTCCATCTAACGGGAATTTATGATAGTTTGCTGAAGATCATATAAAGTCTCAGAAGCCAGGTGATTTGTAGGTCGTAAAACTATCTATTGGGTTTCTCTTGTGACGTTATTTCCACCAACCAGCGAGATGACGTGGTTGTTCGGCGAGTCCGACCTTTTTTTCGAATCAGTTTCCTGGAAGCAGGAGATTTACAGATTCATCACTTGATGTCGTCCATCGCTCGGCTTGTTCCTTCAGACAGTTTGGATATAGGGCAGTTGTTAAGAGGACGTTGCTAGGTCTGGAAGTCTCAGACACGTTTTTAATGGCTTCGCAGAAATTCTTCCAAGACCGACTGTCTTTAAGGACTTTGCCCTATTAAAAAGCTTCTGCAAGACTTTCTTAGGATCTGCGGATTCTTGTTCCACCACGGAGGTTTCTTCTTACCCTGGTAGGAACCTATGGGGGTTCAAGTGATATGTTAAATCGAGAGCATCGGCAAAATCGGCCGGTTCGGGCAGAGGATTGTTTTTTATAATGGCGTACAAACTTTGTTTGTACTTAGTCCTGCTTATTTTACCAATATTTCTGATTGTCGGAAAACGAATATTCACTAGGGTGTCCCAAAAAAATTTTCTTTTTCGAATTTCATGGTTGCTCAAGCTTAAGTGGAAAGTTTATAGGGTAAAGTATTTTTGAGACTTTTCCAGATTTTTTGGAAGAGGTTTAGGGGTCGCGCAAGTCGAATTCACCCCAAAAATCGGGTATTCGGGAAGTTTTTTGAATTTTACTTAAAACTCGGTCAATGAACACGATTTTCTTAGTTTGTAAGGCAGCACTTTTAAAGCAAAACGTCCAAACTTTTATTGTATCTGCGTAAACCACCAGTTTTGGCAATGATTTTGCTCAACAAGGTAACATGTAATACATTTTTCCGCAAATTGTGGAGAAATTTTGCAAATAACGCTTTATAACTTTTAAAATTTCTATGAAAATTTAAAAAACTAATGACGCATTTTAAAAGAAAGATAAATTCCAAGAAAAATTTTAAATTTTGAATTTGCAGTTACTGTTCAGAGTTATGTCATTTTCAACGCTTTACCCATTGTATGAACCCCATAATACTATAAACTGTTTGCCATTTTTGCATCGGATTTGCTTTAAACATTGTGTTCACGAAAAAATCTACATGCGCTAAGTAGAGACAAAGAGTTACACGCAGAAAAAACGACCACAGCAACATATTGCAGGAACCATAGATATGTTTGCAAGCAAATTTGAACAAAATTTAACAAAATAACTATAATCTCTGGAGCGCCGAGAAAAATAAGTGTGTCGCAAACAATCGACAGACAATCGACAATGTTCTGAAAAATTTGGTTGGTCGTATGAGGTACTGTGTCTATACTAGCAGATTTTTAAAGCGAAATTAAATTCCAAACTTTACACGGCGCACACTTTAGTTTCCCATCACATACCATCAAGGTATTGACTTACATACCCTGATTGGGACCTGCAGTTTTACACCGGTTCCGAGCGGTATTTTGACAAAATTTTTCGTGAGTATCTACTCGGTGGTCGGTCTCAAAATTCAATAAGGCTGAATTAACACACCAACCCGTAAAAAACCTAGTGTTTGACTATAAATTCCTTTTATATGACACATGGTTTTTTATTTTACACATTACTCTATACTCTAACCGTTAACAGGAGCAGAAATAATAGATTTTTAATTTGTGATTTGTATGGGAGGTACCGCGCCCCTTTGTCCAATCCCGCCCCTATTTTGATAAGTCATTTCTGTCGTCGCCATTAGTTTGCCGGTGAAGTTTCAGCTCGATTGGATCACCGAAAAAGGTTTAAAAATCAATCCAAAGGTTTTTTCGGCATGCATGCATACAATCATACAGACAAGTGAAGTTAATATAAAGAATTTAAAAGTAAACGTTGTTTATAAAAGACATAGTTTACCACTTTGTCATAAAAACCGAATCCGGTTATTAACCGATTTATACACCGGTTTTTTGAATACACTAGTCGGTATGTATAATTACGGAAATTGTTGGTTCTCCCTTGCTAAGCAATCATAAAAAAAGTATCAACAA
This sequence comes from Phaonia tiefii, assembly GCA_963931995.1. Classification (NCBI taxonomy): domain Eukaryota; kingdom Metazoa; phylum Arthropoda; class Insecta; order Diptera; family Muscidae; genus Phaonia; species Phaonia tiefii. The sequence goes on from OZ008367.1 coordinate 195,404,381, forward strand.
AAATAAAGAATGTCATTAGGAAAATCACAACGAAGTTGTGACATAGCTATTTGATGTATGCTTCTTCTTATTTTATCACGCTTATCTCTCCTTAAAGAGCAATAACTCTATATGCAAAGCAAATACAAATTTAAAACCAAAAAACTCCACCGTATGAACAGGGCTCGTCAAACTGCCTTTTCGATGATTCTTGATGCTGTGATAATTGAAATGTGAAATGTTTGTTTTGTACTTAAATGATATCTGGTTGTAACCAAATAATAAAATAATTGTGGAAAAATAAAAAAAAATAACTCTGAAGTGGATCTATGGGTGATTGCATGATAGTTGAAGTTTTGCTAAATATACTTTACGTAAGTTGTCAGTGGCGTTTGCCATAAGATATTTAATAGCCTGTTTCTCTATCTCGAACGAAAAGTTAAGCGAAAGAAAATCAGTCATTCACATTCGACTCAAATTGGTTTTATTATATCGTAATTTTCGTTCGCCTGACTCCATGTTTGTTCGTAATTTTATAATGGGTCCGCCAAATAACTTCTTTTTTTTTTGAAAATGCTATAAAAAAAACTACTGAATATTTTCTAAAATTTCCTTTTTTTTTATTTGAAAGTACAATCCTTCCGGTTAATAACACAGTGCAACACGAAAAAAAATAACCATATACGGACACCACTACGTGATAAAAGACTAAAAAAAAAAAGACCCGTGTCTCCCATTTTTTCCCAAAGTCATGCACTTTTTTTTTTATGGGCCGCCAAAGATTTGGGGCCTCGGTATCATTTTCGTAAAAATGTGATCATTTTCTCAGGCTCATATCTTGCAAACCGTTCAGGATTTCGTTTTACTCTCTGAGGCAAAGTTGTAGCTCTTGTCATAAAGAACAAAAATTGCGAACATATAAAATGAAAAAAACTTCACCTTCCAGATCAAAATCGCAAAAAACTTAAAAAAATTCGATTTTTTTTAACTTTTTTCCCGTGTTCAGATCCATAGGTAGCAAACCGTTCAAAATTCAAGGAAACAATCAACTACAAAAATTTACCTAAGATCTCAGTAAACAAATTTCTAGAACATATAAACTTCCTAGAGATGATTCTTAACACTGTTTAGGTAGCACGCAAAAGTGAAAAATTTGCCGAAAACTTTTTAATTTCATTTTTTTTACCTTTTTCTCCTGTTCAGGTCCATAGGTAGCAAAAAATTAAATATGCCTGGCCAGAACCATGTGTTTGTCCAAGGGTTAACACCGTTTAGGTAGCGCTTAGGTATCACGCGATCATGCACCGACAGCAGCAGCACAGGCAATGCAGTAAGCTCAGCACACGCAACAAGGGACGCAGCACACAATATAAAAGCGACACGACGCTCACATCGAGGCATTACACAGCGCGACGTCAACGAGAGCTCAGCGGTGAAAGTTATAAAGTGAAAGTGAAAGTAAAAAAAGTGAAAGTGCTACAGCATAATTCGCACACAATATTGGCAACTGACAATTTCAATATGCAGTGTGAAAATATTGATTTATTTTGCTACGTTTGCGGTCATCAAACCAGAAAAAAAACATCTACAAGATTTCAGAAGGAAAAGAATCTTTTAACTAGTGAATTCAAAAGAGCATATACATTGTTTTTCGACGAAGTGGACTTGACCGGTGAAAATTACACACCTAATACAGTGTGTCGCCAATGTTATAACAATCTCATGGCATGGTTGAGTGGAGGCAGAGGTACTATGAAGTATTGTAAGCCGGTAAACTGGATTAATCGCCCAGGTGATCATGATGCAACCAGTTGCTATGCATGCGTAAATTACACATGTCGTCTAAATCGACATTCTGAGAAGAACAAAATTTATAAAGCAACTGCAACAGCCACACTACCAGTGCTTGCACCTGAAAATTTTGTATCACCAAGGCCGCCAACTCCAGATCGTACTACAGAATTTACAGCAATGAGTACAGCAAGTGGTGTTACTTATGAAGATCCATTTGATACCGATTATCAGCCCCAACAGGGAAGAGATGGACCACAACTAATAACACAAATGGAAATGCTAATGTTAACTCTACGGCGTACCGCAAACGACAAGCTGAATTTCAGATGCTCTACACTCTAAATGATGACAATTCGTTCGCTTATTGCAACGATATAAAAGCTTTGGTGGAAAAATGGGAACTACATCGCTAGTGAGTGGAGATTATTTATTGATGGTTCTGTTTGTTTGATGTTGTATGTTCGCAATTTTTGTTCTTTATGACAAGAGCTACAACTTTGCCTCAGCGAGTAAATCGAAATTCTGAACGGTTTGCAAGATATGAGCCTGAGAAAATGATCACATTTTTACGAAAATGATACCGAGGCCCCAAATCTTTGGGGGCCCATAAAAAAAAAAGTGCATGACTTTGGGAAAAATTGGGAAACACGGGTCTTTTTTTTTTAGTCTTTTATCACGTAGTGGTGTCCGTATATGGTTATTTTGCCTTGACTTAAAAAATTACACACAGTGTAATGGAAAATAATTTCATTCAAATGGCTGCCTCGGCTGGCCATGCAGTAGCCTACACGATCGGTCCAATTTTTAAGCACATTATCGATTGTGGGCAGCTGTATTTCACCAATGGCTTCACGAATATTGTCCTTTAAAGCGTCAATTGTGTCTGGCTTGTCAGCGTAACACTTACACTTATCTTTGAGGTCACCCCACAAATAATAGTCCAACGGTGTCAAATCGCAGCTCCAAGGTGACCAAACGACATCAGTTTTGCGGCTGATAATGCGATCTTCAAAAACAGGCCGCAAAACATCGAGTGTAGCTTTGGCTGTGTGGCACGTAGCGCCGTCCTGTTGAAACCAAATGTTGCCAATATCCTCCTCTTCAATTTTTGTGAACAAAAATTCGTTCAACATGGCCCGATAACGATCGCCATTGACTGTAACGGCCACTCCTTGCTCATTTTCGAAGAAAAATGGCCCAATTATGCCTCTGGACCAAAATCCGCACCAAACAGTGACTCGTTTTGGGTGCATCGGCTTTTCAATGTATGCGTGCGGGTTTTCTGTGCCCCAAATGCGACAATTTTGCTTGTTTACATACCCGCCAAGATCAAAATGAGCTTCATCTGAAAAGAAGATTTTTTTTGGCAAAATCGGCATCTTCTGTAGGTCGATTGTACGCAATTTTCGCACACATTCTGCAACATTACCATGATTTTTAAAGTAATGTCGCAATATTTCCCAGCGTTGTTTAAACGTTACACAACCATATTCGTTCAGCGGAAGGATAAAACTAATTATCTGTCAAATCAGACATGAGCTAAGTGTTACCATACACGAAATAAGCACTAGTTGAAAAAAAAAACGTTAGATGGCGGACCCTTTACTAAATAGTTTTATGTCTTCATTCGACTTGAAACGACAATATTGTGAAACAGAAATCAACTTTCTTTCGTCTATAACACGAACGAAAGCTCTCGTTCGAGATAGATAAACAGGCTGTTAGTTTTCTCCTTTTTTTATTTATGCTAATTTTTGGCATGTAATTGAAGAGATGACGATTACACTAATGTATCCGAAAATTGTTCCACTCATATGCAATAGGTTCTAGACTTTGTGGTGCAGAAGTGATGTTCCGGCTACAGTTTATGGTTCCTACTAAAGATTGCCGGGAACAAGAAGCAATGTTGAAGATATTTTCCCCAATAATGCAGGGGACACTCCGTTTGGAGTCTCCAGGTTATCACAAACGTTTTCACAAACTCGGGTAATGTCTGAATAAAATTCACACTCACGTAAGACACAATGGACTGTAATTGAAATTATTACATATTACCTGGATTTTTCCCGGGTAGTTAACTTTGCTATCAGATCGACGAAATTTTATCGGATCGCTTTTCTTTAAGTGTTCCGGCAAGAATACACCTGCACAAATGTTGGATCGTTAAAAAAAATCTCGGACTTTGCCTGTATCGTCAGTATAGACATAGACACAATTTCGTTTGCCTCACCCCTGACACACCACTCTTTCATTGCTCTCTTGCTCACTCATTTTTGTTTAACACGTCATTATTCTCTTTCGCAGTCGCAGAAAATCTGGTTTTAGCAGCAGCATAAAATCTGGTTTTACCAGATTTTGACTTTGATAGATTTAGTCCCTATACGCCGCTATAGATGTTAACACATCAAAAACAAAAAGAACATAATTGCGAGAATCCAAAAAAAAAAGTGACGCCAAGATATATTTATAGAGATAATAGCAGGACTACAGCTGACTACATCTTAATGTAAAGCCAAACTACTACGTTGCTGTGTTTGTTGTTTCATTTGTGGTGTTTGTTGTGTACAACAACTGTTGCTACTATCTCTATAAATACATATACATATGTATTTTGGGTGACGCCAATACGATTTAGGAGAAAGAGACAGAATGCAAAAATGTGCCGTTATCCCACGCATTGCGGCTGTGGCATAATTTTGTTTGGTGGCGTCAGTTATCATTAAAAGTTCAACAAGTCTAGCAGTTCAACGATACATCACAATCTAACAAAAAACAAACTTATATTCCATATACCACAAACGAAATGACTGCTGAGAGGTAATGACTTGGGTAGCAAGTGACTACCTCCTATGACATCCCCATGTTAAATTCGCCACTCATTAACATTGCCAGTGGTTTGGCCGGTAAGTACTGGTGATTATTAGTAAGTAGTCAAATCACAAATCATTCACAACTTACCCCGACTGCTGGGTAGTTACTGCCGTTACAATGACGTTTATTTCAGGTCGAAACCCCCCACGGTACGTGTTTTATACCTGTGTAAAGTTGGCCATCTGCAGCATTTTTGCGTAATGTTGGAATAACTTTTGAATACGACATCTGACTGTAACGATCAAAGTATAGCCTGATAGGTTTTAACTTTCTCTTTAGGAATTTTTAAGGTGGTCAGAGCAGGGATCGAACCCAGGAGCTCATGTACAAGAGGCGCGCACACTACCCATTGCACCACCGACGGCCACATTTACGACGACCAATTTTACACAGCTATAAAACATGAACCGTGGGGAGTTTCAACCTAAAATAAACGTCCTTGTAACGGCAGCAACGACTAAAATATACGTGTAGAATTTCATCGAAATCGAACAGTATCAACTTTCAAAAGAATGGCTTTTGGGTCGATTTTTTACGCTAATATGTATTGAAATTTGCAATTGAAAAATCGCGGGCTCGATTTTGATTTTAGAACCATGGTTTCTTGGGAACATTTCATAAAATTTGCCGTAGATTAGGTTTCTGTTATACTCTTTGTCGGCAAAAAAAATTGACTCAGCCTAATATACATATATACGAGTATAAATAAATACTCTTAGTGTAGATTACGCGGATTCGCACTAAAAAAAAATTTAAAATATATTGTCGGTGTATGCTCGTAACGGCATATCGTTTGGGCCCCCTATTAACCAAACAAATAAATTTTTTTACCAAAATACCCTAGGAATTGAAACATCAACGGCTGGTAGGGGACTATACGAACACTAATATAAAATAAAAGTTCGACATTCACGTCATCAGTTCTTCAATACGCATCTTTTGAGCACCCCCTCCAAAAAATTTGTTCCACTATAGTCTGTCCTACAGAAGAATATGAATACAAAATTGTCATAATAGACTTGCCCCTGTCAAGGAAACTGTTATCATCATATTTCAAAAATTCAAAAATTTTCCAAAAATCCAATTATGCCATTATAGACACATCGTAACTTAAACTCACAGAAGAATTAAATCAGACAACCGAATTTAGAAGTTTTCAAAACCTAGTTTAAAAGTTCTCACATCCGTCTTTTGAGGTCGTCACAACTGAATCTAGGGGTTGTCACAAGCAACTATGGAAGTTGCACCACCGACTTTAGAGGTCATCACAACCGAAGTTAGTGGCTTTCACCAACAACATTAGTGGTTGCCACAACGGAGTTTAGATGTTACCAGAACCGACTAACACAATTCTTCTGGAGCTAAGCATTTTTGAAGATTTGTATTTCCAATGAAACATATCGCAAATGTTCAATGAAATATATCGCATCAAATTATGTGAATGATGAATACAATTTTCCATATATGTTTAAAAAATATTCAAATTAATTGATTACTAATAGTTTGATTAATCAAAAATTCTAATTATCCGATTAACTGAATGTAAAATGTAAAAATTTTCAGTAGAGGCAAAAAACGAGTTTTGTGAAACAAAAAAAAATCTCAATTATAGACGGACTTGTGTTACAAAACGGAAGAGAAATTGACGACAGATTCTGATAGGGTATACCAATGGTCCTTGGTTATTTATTTTAAGCAAACCATTAGAATTCTGAGAAATGACTCTTTTGTAATTAGGGTGCGATATGTTAAACTGTTGTATGCCCACAATGTCCATAATTCATTAAATTCTTGGAAAATCCCATAAAATGGCAACCAACAATTGAAGCCTCTCGCGAATAACGTTGTCAACGACAAAATGTAAATTGTTCGCCAAAGGTTAATAAATATTTAAACTTGTGGGCATTTAGTATGTGTTTGTGTCTTAAAGTTGTGGATTAATTTCCACTTTTATTAAAATTAAACAGAAGATTATATTAAACATTTAATTATTTAAAAAATTTAATTTTAATAGTTTCCACAATGTCATGACATTTTATATCCAAAACAAATTTGATAATAACACGTATTTAAAAACAGTGATTTTTCAATTTTGACACGAATTTAAAATGTCGGAAACTGATTTGTTTAATTAGTTTTGCATTTAATTAATCTAGGAGAGTAATTTCAATGGGAATTCGCGAAAAAAAACTACTTCCACAAAATTATTGGCGAGGCGAGTAAGTTTCAATTGGTTTACCGTAGAACAAAGGTAAATAAAATAAATGGTTTCCCATTACATCCCATGATGGAATTGGGAAGTGCTTCTTACAACCAGTGAGCTGGGCGCTTTCTAATTTTAAGCTCGCTGATTGGGACCTACAGTTTTTACACCGATTACGAACGGTATGTTGGGGAGCATTTTCATGGCTATATATTCGACAGTGTCGCCGTCACTATCCGAGTTGACCGCTGTCGAAAGAAATTGAAGGTGATCAGAGAAGGGATCAATCCCAGGATCTCATGTACAAGAAGCGGGCATACTAAACATTGCACCACTGACACTTACTTTCCCCACACCATTCACTTCCCTCTCAGCTATCCCAAGTGGGTGCGTTTTGGGATTACACAATGAGCAAATTCCCTAACCTGATTTTCTTTACAAATCTGGGACCCGTTCTGAATATTATATCATTTTGATAACTTTTCGGCATATTGGCCAAAGACCGTAAAATCTTTCCGACATAATTGTAAGCGATTTTGTAAGCGATTGTAAGCGATTTTTCTAAATTATTTCTTCAGAGGGAATAGAAATCCGGAAAAAAATATTTCGGTTGTTGCAACCGAATTATTAGAAAATTCGTTCACCGTAATAAAACTCATGAGACATTCGGTAGACGTAGCCACATTTTTCAGACATTCGATTATTGCAACCAAATCAAAGCCAAGTTCGGTTGTTCCAACCGAAACAATAAAAAATGCCATTCACGCAACGTAAATAATTGGATATGTGGTTGTCGCAGCCGAAAGTACTACGAAATGAGGCTGTTCCAACCGAATTTCTCCTGAGACTAATTTCTTACACTACATTTTCATGAATTTAGCTGAAGAGAAATGCTACAAAGATAAATAAAAAAGTATTCTTGGATAATATAGTGACAAACCCATCCCAAGTTGGTGAAATCCATGGATACCGCATTCAGAGTGTCACCACGTTCAAAGAAAACCTCTCCGCCTTGGTGGACAGATGAGCTCATAACACTAAGAAGACAATCTCGCATGGGTTTCAATGAAAGCTATATAAATGGATCCTGGCAGCCGTATAAGGATAAACTTAAAGAGTGTAAGAAAGCAATAGCCACTGCAAAAATACGATCTTGGTCAAAGTTCTGTGGATCGATGGAGAACACAAAGGATACTGCAAGACTGAGCATAATATTGGCCAAGGGCCACTCAAATCCCACGTATGTGATGAGGTATGACGAGAAATGGTGAAATAGCTCAGCTGAATCGCTAAAGATACTCCTGAAAACTCACTTTCCGGGCTGCGAGAACACATCCAGGGAGGTGCCGACATTATCAACCCAATTCTCGGATCCTTATGGTATAGAGGATATAATCAGACCAGACAGGATGCACTGGGCCATCAATAGCCTCTCTCCAAATAAATCTCCCGGCCCAGATGCGATTATACCAAAGATGCTGAAATGCGCGGAGGTCACAATCAGGCGTGGCTCTATATTATATTCCGATCGTGCCTGACTCTTAACTTCTTACCAAAGAGTTGGAGCCAGGTAAGAGTGGTTTTCATCCCCAAGGCGGGGAGACGGAGTCATGAGAGCGCAAAGGATTTCAGACCTATCAGCCTCTCATCGTTTCTTCTGGAAACGCTTGAAAGGCTAATCGACGCACACATCCGCAGGAAGATGGATGGATCGCCCAAAATATCACGCAGCCAAACAGGAATTTCTAAAACGCCGCTCAACCGGCACAGCCCTGAATGAAGTCGTCAGAACTATTGACAGGTCCTTGGAAAACAAACAATATACCTTCGCGGCCTTCTTGGATATAGAGGGTGCCTTCAATAATGTGAGCTCAGCGGCTCTAGCAGAATCACTTGAAGATAGTGACATAAGTTGGATAGTGACAATGCTACAGATCAAAATTATCAACGCCTCTATGGGAAACAGCGAGTCATCAAAGCGAGTGAATAGGGTGACTCCCCAGGGTGTAGTCATCTCTCCCCTACTTTGGTTACACGTGATCAACAAAATACTACTGAAACTGGAGAATATGAGGATCAAAACCGTGACGTATGCGGATGACGTTGTAATAAAAGTGTCTGGTTTGATCCCATCCGGGATGAGCGAAATCATGAATGGGCCTTGAAATCACTTAACGATTGGGTTTTTAGTTTTTTTTTCCACGAAGACCAAGATACTAAAGTTTAATCCTCCTCGACTAAGGGGAATAGATATCCTACTGTCAACTCACGCCAAGTACTTGGACGTGATTTTAGACCCTAAACTTTCCTGGAACGTAACACAGAGCACCGCGCACAGAAGGCAGCCGGTGCGTACTGCGCTTGTCGGAAAATGTTCGGAAGCCGGTGGGGTCTCCGACCGAAAATGATGCTATCGATGTACAATAGCAAAATCCGACCAATAGTCTCCTATGGAGCAATGGTATGGTGGCTTTTCGCAGGGAAGATGTCCACCATGAGACTGTTGTATAGAGTACAGAGATCAGCTTGCATCGGCATAACAGGTGCAATGTGGACGTGTCCCAGCTGAAGCCTTTAATGCAATGCTTCATATTCTACTAATCGACCTAAACGCTCTTGGACTCTGGAAGATCAACGCATATGGACATGCGAGTATACTACAGACAATCCCAATAGAACTCAATATGACCACCGATTACTGCACCCCCTCATTGACGTTCGATAACCTATTCGATATCAGTTTCCCAGGAGAATAGAGTGGTGTAAAGGGGAACCACTTACAGGTTTTGAAACCAAAGTATTTCCGGACGGATCCAAAATGGAATGTGGAACCGGTTCGGGTGTCTTCTCCGATGAGGCAAGCCTCAATTTATCATTCAAACTCCCAGACAATTGCAGCATTTTCCAAGCGGAGGAACTGGCCATCGAAGAAGCCTGCGCCGCACTTATACTACAGCGAAGAACAGAGCATATTGGAATATTTGTAGATAGCCAAGCGACTCTCCTATCACTTAAATCTTACAACACTGCATCTAAACTCGTTAGTGAATGTAGGGAAAAACTTGTCGAGCTAGGCCGTCTGGCCAATGTGGTTCTTGCATGGATACCAGGCCACAAGGGTCTCCTATGGAACGAAAAGGCAGACGAACTAGCCAGGGCAGGATCCTCTTCCACAGAACCCCGCATGGTGTCAGTCGCAACGCCTCTAGGGTTGGTCAAAAGCGGTATTTTCCTGCATTACCTTGCACGAGCGAAGACCAGATGGGAAAGGACGGAAACGTGCCGCATATCCAGAAACACATGGCCGGAATGTAACATTCACCGTACTAACTCCCTGATCAGCCATAATCGGGGAGACATATCTAGGCTAACTGGCCTGCTGACCGGGCACTGGCCAATCGATAATCACGCAAGACGGTTGAAGCTGCCATCAAATGACCACTGCCGTGCCTGCGATGACGCAAGGATAATGCAGGAAAATACCGCTTTTGACCAACCCTATAGGCGTTGCGACTGACACCATATGGAGTTCGGTGGAAGAGGATCCTGCCCTAGCAAGTTCGTCTGCCTTTTCGTTCCCTAGGAGACCCTAGTTGTCTGGTATCCAAGTAAGAATCACATTGGCCAGCCGGCCTAGCTCGAAAAGTTTTTCCCTACATTCACTAACGAGTTTAGATGCAGTGTTGTAAGATTTGAGTGATAGGAGAGCCGCTTGGCTATCTACAAATATTCCAATGTGCTCTGTTTTTCGCTGTAGTACAAGTGCGGCGCAGGCTTCTTTGATGGCCAGTATAGCCGCTTGGAAAACGCTGCACTTGTCTGGGAGTTTGAATGATAAATTGAGGCCTGCCTCTTCGGAGAAAACACCCGAGCCGGTTCCACATTTCATCTTGGATCCGTCATGCATTGGTGTCAAAACCTGCAAGTGGTTCCCCTTTAACCCCAACTCTATTCTCTTGGAAAACCTGACATCGAATAGGTTATCGAACGTCAATGAAGGGGTGCAGTAATCGGTTGTTATATTGAGTTCTCTTAGGATTGTCTGTAGTATACTCGCATGTCCATATGCGTTGCTCTTCCAGAGTCCAAGAGCGTTTAGTCGGGTGGCACTCCAGGCCGCACTAGCTGTGATGTGAAAGTCGGTTGGTATAATATGAAGCATCGCATTAAGGGCTTCAATTTACTTTATTTTGTATTTATATGCAAGCACTATCAAATATATAAAATAAATATAACTAAAAGCGAATTAGTGAAAATCATTGAAAAATAGTTAAAAAATCTGGGAAATAATGCTAGATTAAAACTTATTATGCTTATCATGGTTTATCATTTGACCGCCAGATTGATCAAAAAATAATAATTTTTTTTTTCAAAATACACTAGGAACGAGACTTCAAGGGCCAGTACGGGACTATAAGTACGCTCAAATAGAAAAATGTTTGACGTTCGCGCAATCAACCATTCAATACTTATCTTTTGAGACCTTCCCCTCAAAAAAAATAAAGTTTTCAGTACACCCTAATGTACACCCACCATCTGATGCCAAGGGGATTATCAGGCAAGACCTGCAAATGTAGTCGGCAATAACCGTAAGCGCTTTTACCTATTGAATAACATTATTTACCTTTTCCAGATTCCGTATTGTCGTGAATATGTTGCAGTTTATAATTCCAGGGGTACAGCTGCTGAATCAGTTAATGTCCCACCAATCCGCCAAATGAAACCTGCAAAGTTTGGGTCATGGATTAGCAATTATTTTTTTAATAAGAAAATTTAAAAATACTAAAATTCTACACTGATCGCTTTGTTGTCCTAATTTTTTTTATGAATTTTATTAAAATTTTAAAAATGTAAGGTTCGGAGATGCGGAAATGAGTAAACCAAATATGTATTTGGATCATTTAAAAATCGAAACACCAGTAGATGAATTTACCTCGACATAAAGGGTTTTTCAACAGAGACGCTACAAAAGTAAATCGATTGGGACAGCAAACGACGCCATATTTTTTCCCGCTCTTTTGACATTTCTCTTCAGTAAGGTTTGCCATTTCATCATGGAAAGATATACGAGCCAACAACGAGTCGGAATTATTAAAATTTACTACCGAAATTTGGAGTCAGTGGCCTCAACTTTAAGAGCGCTACGTCCAATTTATGGTCGCCATAATCGTCCTACCAGATCAACAATTGAGCGTCTCGTGAAAAAATGTGAATGCATAGGCACAGGACAAAATGTTCCCGTGCCAGTGAGACAAAGAAGTACCCGTAGTGTCGAGAATATTGCTGCCGCTGAGGCTTCAGTTCAAGAAAGCCCAAATGTGTCTCTCATACGTCGTTCTCAAGCGTTGGGCATCTCTGTGACGTCGTTGTGGCGAATTTTGCGAAAAGTTCTTGGCCTACATCCTTACAAGATCAAATTGACGCAAGAACTGAAGCCGCTTGACCACCAAAAGCGTCGTATGTTCGTGAATTGGGCTGAGCAACAACTTGAAAATGATTCGGATTTTCATCGAAAAATCATCTTCAGCGATGAGGCTAATTTCTGGCTGAATGACTTCGTCAATAAGCAAAATATGCGTTAATGGTCAGACAGCAATCCACACGTAATCCATGAGTCATCATTGCATCCCAAAAAAATTACGGTTTGGTGCGGTTTATGGGCCGGCGGCGTCATTGGGCCGTACTTCTTCCGTGATGATCAAGACCGGCACAGTACTGTGAATGCGAATCGCTACCGTTCAATGATAACCGAATATTTTTGGCCCCAATTGGATAATATGGACTTGGAGGACATGTGGTTCCTACAGGACGGCGCCACAAGCCACACAGCGAATGCCACAATCAATTTATTGGAAACCAAGTTTGGTGAACGTGTTATCTCACGAAATGGCCCAGTCGATTGGCCGCCTCGGTCGTCCGATTTGACGCCGTTAGATTATTTCCTGTGGGGCTACGTCAAGTCTATGGTCTTCGTACGAATATCGAACGTGAAATTGCAGCAGTCTCGGCCGATTTATGCTTGAAAACCGTCGAAAATTGGGTTCAGCGTCTGGACTTCTGCAAGCGTGCCCGTGGTGGCCATGCAAAAGAAATCGAGTTCCATACATAATGGCATCGAAAGTACTTTCACAGGAATAAAGAATTTCATTGGTATCTAAAACTGGTTTTGTTTTATTTACAAAAACTTTTGTAGCGCTCTTATTGAAAACCCCGTTATTTAGTTCATCTACGACTTCCATTCCATTTTCATGCGTCTTAACAATTTTCCTTGCAATCACAACAATTATACTTTATATCACAAATTTGTGGCTTAGTACAACAAATAACCGATAATGTCTATAAGTATTACCATAAGTATTAGCCAAATTGTTGTAATGAAATTCATATTGTGTATATTAAAATTTCGGCCTATGGCCAATAGTTTTCCCTAATGAATTACAATTGTAATATATACATGGACACTTAAGGAATAACAACAAATTATTTCTAATCATATACATAATTCTCAATAGAAATTCTTTGTCCATGGGCGATTGTGTATTTCGCAATGTATTTGAATGGACATAAGGTCGCTTCAAACTTCAGACAATAGAATATGCAGTAGATACTGTTACTTGTTAAATTGAAAACTGATAATTTTGAATAAGTCAATAGTTTCCCATTACATGCCATGACGGGACTAAGGAGTGCTTTTCACTCTCAGAACTTGTCACAATTTTGAATTATAAAATAATGTTTTCCAAATATGATTTTGAAAAAAAAAATAATAATTTCTGTAATTTGGAATCTTTCTAGTTCAAAGCTGTTAAAGCAAACGATGGTATTTGAGGAAAATTTACTTTGAAATATTTTAGGAATACATTTTTCCAGTATAAAGCTCTAGGAGGGAACAGTAACGCAATTTTAACTGAGTTACCCTAATCTATAGGAGATTAATACACTGGGGAGCAAAATGAAAAACAAAGATATTACAAATCTTCTCAATTGTCCAGGTAACATATATTTTGTCGCATTAGTAACAAAAATACGTTTAAACACATCTGGTTTATTTTGGCAGAAAGAGGCGGAGAAGGCTCCTGCTCAGAGTTGAGAACTTTAGAATAATGGCGGTTGAGCCGGAGTTTTCAACATTCTAGGAAAACTCCACACTCCTGATTGATATTAATAGTGCGAATAACGGGTTTAGAAGTAAGTAGCACACGATTCCAGCATAAGGACATACATAAGGCGACCTGGATATCTCCTGATTAGCGGACGAAGATCCAGATTGATCACTTGGTAATAGATGGCAGGCACTCTTCTAGTGTAATGGATGTACGTGTGATTCGAGGTGCCAATATCCAATATAAGACTGAGCAGGACGAAAAACGTACGAAGCCGAACTCAGGAAAAGCTGGTTATTGACAAGCTACAAATAGCGGAGATCACAATGTCCTATCGACAGAAGCTCTCTCTCCTGCTAGAGCAGAATGCCCCACCTACCGAAGAACCAGATGCGCAGTGGAAGCACATCTCCCATTCTCTGGAAACCGCTGCAAGGACTGAACTTGGCTGTCAAAAACCGCAGAAGGATAAGCCATGATACGACGAAGAATGCCGCATTGCAACTGATGAAAAAGTCGCTGCACGTATGGCAACGAAACTGTCAGTTACACGCGTGCTGCGACTGAGTGGTATAAGAGGCTAAGAAGGGTAGAAAACCAACTGTTTAGGCGGAAAAAATTACAGTGGTAGCAGAGAGAGAGTAAAAAAACCGCAATGTGCAGGATGAATGGTGAATTCCGAAAGTTTTTCCAGAGGGCAAGAAGATCGAATAACGGGTATAATAATGGGCTGCTCTCTTGCAAGGACGAAAATGGGTATCTGGTTACTGAGAAGCAGTTTGAGCTCAAAATGTGGAGAGACCACCTTTCAGTACTACTCCACTCGGATTCTTCCACTGAAGATCAGGAGGTAATGATAGTGGAAGATAGATCAACTTATATGCAGTATATGGCTGGGAGAATCTATTCCAGACGATTGGAGTCTCCGTTTATTATATCCGGTATTCAAAAAGGGTGACCCGTGTGTCTGTTCCAACTATCGCGGTATCAGTCTTTTACCCATCGCGTAAAAGGTCTTGTCAAGCGTATTATGTGAAAAACTAAAGCCAATTATTGAAAACCTGATTGGACATTATCAGTGTGGTTTTAGACCAGGCAAGTCCACGACTGACCAAATATTCATGCTAAGCCAATTCCTGGAAAGGACCCACGAAAAGCAAATCGATACATACCACCTTTTTGTCAATTACCAAGCTGCTTTCGATAGCCCCATCCGAGAAAACTGTACGAAGCTATGTCTGAACTTGGTATTCCTGCAAAACCGATCAGCCTCTGTAGAATGACGCTGAACCATTCTGTGCCACGCGACCGACTTTCGTGCAATCTCTTCAACATCTTAATGGAGATAATAATGAGAAAAGCTGCAGTAAATATGAACAAGATCATCAACACGAAAAGCCGACACACTTTCGTGCAATCTCTTCAACATCTTAATGGAGATAATAATTAGAAAAGCAGCAGTAAATATGAACAAGACCATCAACACGAAAAGCCATATTTTGCTGGCGTATGCTGACGACATAGACATCATTGGGCGAAATTTGCGAGAGGTTATTGCAGTATCTTCAAGAATCGAAAAGGAATCAGCGAAGATGGGTCTTGCTGTTAATGGGGACAAGATAAAATTGATGGTGTCAATGACTAGATAAACCTCTCGCTTTGGCCCCACTTGAACTTTAAAAACCGATTTAATTTTGAAGTGGTAGATGAATTTGTCTACCTTGGATCCGCCGTGAACAAGGACAACAACTTCAGCCAGTTTTCATTGCTATTTTGGGCTCAGCAAGCAGGTTAGGAACAAAGCTCTCTCTCTCGACGGACAAAAGTCCAGCTATATCAGACTCTCATGACATATGGCTCCGAAACTTGGGTCTTATCGCAAGCGAATGAAAAACACCTGGGAGTATTCGGGAGAACATTTTTTCGTAAAATATATGGTTCTGTTAGAGAAAACGGCGAGTACCGACGCCGCTGGAATCAAGAGCTATATAATCTATATTCTGACATAGGTAGGCGAATCAAATTAGGCCAATTGCGTTGGCTAGGCCATGTTATCAGAATGGATTAAGATGAGCCAGCGCGAAAGGTTTTCCATAACGTATCCGATGGAAACAGGAAAAGAGGACGACAAGGCTCCGCTGGAAAGACCAGGCAGAAGAATTCCTCCGTATCCTTCGTGTTACAAACTGGAGAGAAAAGGCGAAGGATGGAGCCAGTTGGAAGAATACGTTGAAATTTGTTCTAACCTCATGAGGTTGTAAAATAGTCAATAAAAGTAAAGGTAAGTAACGGTTTTCAGCGGATTTTCAGTTTTGGTTTAGGTGACAACTTCACTGAAAGTCTTTATTTCTATGCAGATTTTCTGTTAGAACTTTGGCGGTGATATTTGCCATTTGGATCAGATAGGTTTCCTTGGCGTTACCATAAATTTCATTATTGTAGTAATGGAATATGTTCCTTACTTGAATTTTATGGCTGTCACAACCATTTGGTGATGCTTTAACCCATTATGAATTTTAGAGAAAAAAAGTAAAAACTATAATTTTTACTAAAATTGGGTATTTTATATTTAAATATAAACAAAATTATTATTTTTATTAACCAGGGTTCATATTAACCAGGGTTCATATTTCGTGGGTTCATATTCTATATCTCGAAAATGGAGCGTCCAATCAAAAAACAACAAATTTTTACGGGTTTCTAAGGGTCTCTCTCAAAGTGTTCCAATTCGCAGGAAATAATTTTTTTTCAAAAAATCGCTAAAATATACAAATTTATATATCTCGGAAACGGTGCATCCAATCCAATAATACATGTTTTACCCTCATAGGAGACTGTAATGAATGGTTGTCTTTACTACGGCATCATTTTTTTTTTTAAATCGCTAAAACTAAATTTTTATTTTCAATATAAAATCGCTAAACCGCCATTATGTTATGTATATATTTCGCAAACGGAGCGTTCAATCGAAATGTAACTAATTTTTTCAGCTTTCTATAGGGTTTTCATAAAGTGATCCAATTCGTATGGACTTTTTTCTTCTTCTAGAAATCGCCAAAATAAGTAAATCGCTAAAATATCGATTATTTTTGCGATTGAACGCTATTAGCTATAGCTATTTTTGACGTAGAATACGTCTTACCTTACGGTATGAGGAGTCATGTCAGGTTTTTATTGTTGTAATCTTTATTTCATTGAATTTGAGGAAACGGCTAGATGAATTTTTTTAAAATTTTTTTTGTAGGTAAATCAAGATGTTATCTATCTTTCGTTTGATATACATTTCATATTGGTTGATATATTTCTAGTATTTTAATTTCTCAAATGAAAATTGTTTAAACACATACACATTTTTGGTTGCTCAACATTGCTTAGGAACATGTATCTAGTAAAAAGTGAAACGAACAGCAAGCTAATGTTGCTTGGCAACATGTATCTAGTAAAAAGTGAAACAAACAGTAAGCTAACGTAATAAAGCTTTTTTACGAAAGCTTCAATAAAGCTGTTGTAACATTAATTTTGAATTGTAAAGCGTAAAGCTTTCACACAACGCTCGAATGCTAATGCGAAGACTCGATAAGGTAAACCTTTTTTAATATTAGGGCGGCCCTCTCAACATTCGCAGAACTTATTTCAATAAAAATATTAATTAAAATACATAAATTAAATTAAGTTTAAAAAAATTGAACATAATATTTTTTTTTTAAACGGACTTGAATCAAATGCCGTTGGTAAATATAAAAATTACAGCAGACAGTTGTCCGAGGCCTTCGGCCACGGACTGTCCCTGCAGGCTGTGTCAGAGACACGGCCATTAAGTTTTCCGATAAGACAGAAAACATATATAACAATAAATGATAAATAATATAAGCAAATGAATTTATTGTTATATATGTTTTCTGTCTTATCGGATGGCGTATTCTACGTTAAACTTAATGGCCGTGTCTCTGACACAGCCTGCAGGGACAGTCCGTGGCCGAAGGCCTCGGATAACTGTCTGCTGTAATTTTTTTTTATTTCAGCGATTTTCATATTTTGATGATTTTTTGAACAAACTGTTTTCCATACGATTGGACCATTGTATGAAAACTACTTAGAAACTTGTTAAAAATAGGTTTGTTTTCGATTTACGAGATATTGGCGTAGGGGCGTTTTAGCGATTTTTGATTCCAGAAATTTTAGTTTTAGCAATTTTTTCAAAATAAAAGTGATGCCGTATTGAAGACATCCATAGACAAGAGCCTCCTAAGGAGGTAAAAAATTTATTATTTTTGCGATTGGACGCACTGTTTCCGAAATATATCCATTTTTTTTATTTTAGCGATTTTTTGGGAAAAAAAATTATTTTATGAGAATTGGACCACTTTTTGAAAAACCCTTAGAAACCAGTAAAAACTTGTTATTTTTGCGATTGGACGCTTCGTTTTCAAGATATAGACATTTTTCTAAATTTTTCAAATTTTCGATCAAAAATGGGGATGGGTTACCCTGGGTATCATATGTATGTTTAAGTTAATTTGTGTCATCCACAATAATAGTACCTCCAGCCAAGTGCCCACAACTGTTTGCATGTGTTTGAGAAGGCGTCAAGAGTAGCGTCAGATTCAATGATTGTGTTTAAAATTTATGATAATATGTATTCTTCGCTGGCTGATATCTATACACTTTATTGTTTTTTTCACAACTCTGTTTATCACTTTCTGTTTAAAATATTAGTTTTTCTGTAAAGTCCTCGTGTAACATTCAAATATCTGTAGTTTCTTTAACAACAAAGCCTCTTGTGAAAAATCAAATACATAACTTTGTAACAAGTGCTTTTGCAACATAAACTAAATTATGGTTACAGTGACTAATATTTGAACACGAATTCTAATATTGTACTTTTTATTAGTTGTAACTTCTATTTCATCAGATGAATGAGGTTTTAAAAATACTCAAATTGGTTAATACAGATTAACTTCTATAGTAGCAACTTGTATTTAGTAAGACCTATTTCTAATCTATCAACATCATCGGCAAATAATTCTGATGTATGACAATTATGAACTCTAATCAAAATATAGACTTTAGCATGGATTTTCCAATGCATGAACTGATTTCCAACTAATTTTTCCCTGTGTGTACAGTTTTTCAGTACAGACAACATTAATTCTGGAGAAGAAGTATTCGATAGAATCGACGTTTGTAAGCAAAATGATAACTGTGAATATAAACCATAGAATAACACATACGTAGAAGATTTTATTCGCTCAATAAATTAAACGTCATAGGTACGATGGAAATTACACAGTGGAGGGTGGAAAATATGGGTTCAATAATACCAGATGGTGGCAATAGCATACAGCGATCCACAAAGGAACTACACCCGAATTTCGTGTTTTTGTGGCGAACTAGTTGTGTTAAATACAATACAAATGAATACCAACGTTAAAAGTCAACAAAAAAGTGCAAAATACATTTAAATTTTTCAGTTCTACACCAAAACGACAGGAAATAGTTAAGTGAACATATTTTGTAACTCCACCTGGTGTATGTAAATTTTAAATTTAATTTGCTCTCATTTCCACAGACCTACCGAGAGAGTGTGAAATGAAACGTCAGATGAGAGAATAAGTTCTTCTATAGTATGTGTTATTCTATGATATAAACAGTTTATAGTCAGTGAGGAATTTTCACTTTTGCTTACATTCGACGATATGTTTTAAAAGCTTTTGCTTGCTGTTAATGACTCTACTAACAGTATGTAAATAACTGGCGGTTAGAGCTGCGCCTGAAAGTATGCATTGTAACAACGTACCAGCTTGCTAAACCAGTAGCATGAATTCACCTCAGTAAAGATAATTCTCCTGTGTTCGAGATTGTTCTACAAAGATAAGCAACAACAACAACATCTAGAAGGTTCTTGAATTCGCTAGATATACCTTCATTTGAGTATGGTGAGTTGGTATAAATAGCGGAGGTCTTTGGAATGGAGAGTTCAGTTTGTGATTAAACCCCGTAAAGTGAGCAACGCGAATTGATAGTAAAATATAAGACGTGTTAAAGTGGTGTAAATAAAGTAAACTGTTGTACTATATAAGTAAAATAAAAGGAAGTTAAACCGCTGTAATTATCGTAATTTAAAACGAACCTTGTTTTATTATTGGGAATAAAACAACGCAAAAAGGACGAATAAGGAAATTCGTAACAATATGTTCAATTTTCAACACTACTG
Organism: Phaonia tiefii; assembly: GCA_963931995.1. NCBI lineage: Eukaryota > Metazoa > Arthropoda > Insecta > Diptera > Muscidae > Phaonia > Phaonia tiefii. The sequence continues at coordinate 195,424,545 of OZ008367.1, forward strand.
TAGTTGCTAACGGTTTACTCATGTAAATCAATATTCGATTAAATGACACTTGTTGTATTACAAACACACTTACAAGTATTTCAGTGAAGTATTAATTTTATTATTCAATTTATGTATTAAGTTTATTGCAATTATTCGTTCACATATACAAATATATTAATAAGAGTGCGTTGTCGATTGTAATAGCATAACCGGCTTATAGTTTTACTTCAATTGTTTTAGACAAAATTCTAATCTGATATAAAGTAATTGGCCAACTACACTCTGAAGCTCGGTTTCCGGGGCTGACCCTTTACAAATATGTACAAAGAGGAAACTATCTCAATTTGACGGTGAGTTGCTGAGATTTAGTCATATTTTTAAATAAATAATTTTTTTCAAAATAGAATTATAATTACAGCGGAGTTCTATATCGGTTCAATTAAGATATTTTTATTTTAGTGATTTTTTTAGATTGACAATTTCTGAATATTTGTATATCAGGTTATGTTTTCGTTTCCGAAATATATGGTTTACCATCTTGTGTCATACACTGAAAGATAAACATATATGAAAATTATGAATTCCATAACTGGCTTCCATTTGAGATGAAATTTACGAAAAAGCAAAACTGTCTCGAATTCGAAACACCACACTGTCTCTTGCATTGATTCTGCCCCTGTAAACATTTTCCTCGTAAAAGATTGAATTCTGTGATTTTTTCAGTTAGACTATCTGTACATGCAGTGCGTTGTATTAGTTTGGGAATAAGGATAGGAGTAAGTGGGGTTCCCTGTTATTGTCTGTTAACATAATCCTTTGAACAAGGTCCACATGCTCCAAGGTGGATTTTGAGAGCACCAGTCCAAAACATCCATTTTTGGCCGAACATAAGTGATGTAGATATTGAGAATATCAGTTGGGGTGAACAATCCCCTACACCGCTTTAAAAAACCAACCCGTAAAAAACAAAGTTTTTGACTATAAATTCTTTATATATGACACACAACATAAAACACTTTTTTAATATTTTTTTTTTTAAATTAGTATCCTTTTTTGTACTTTCGTACTTTTAGTCGATCTTTCGTTTTAACATTATTTTTATATTATTTTTATTATTTTTAATACATTTATTAAAAAGGAAACTTGTGAAATTGATTACTTCGGTGGATGGTTGGGTTGGGTTGGTATTTTAAATTTTTAAATTTTTTTTTTTTTAAATCCGCGCGCCTGCTGTACTGTGTTGTTGTGGGTTTTCAGTTTGAAAAGGAAATGATTTAACTGAAAAATTCACAAAATCACATCTATAATTAGGAAAATACTCCAAATTAAAACACTTAAACTCTTCGTCGAAACCCGCACTAGTTTTGATCCAAAAATCAATAAAATCGGTCACGAACTTCCGGAGAAAATCGCGTGGGAAAATTATATGAAAATCGCCCAATAACCACTTTCAATACCTACTGCAAGGCAGCGAACAAACAAACAAACGACCAACGTTGAATACGATGACAATGCACAAAATGGGTAAAATTATCACAAATTAAAACACTTAAATCCCGGCTCCGTGATATCGGATCGCACTAAAAATCAATCCAAAAATTAATAAAATCGGCCACGAACTTCCGGAGAAAATCGCGTAGGAAAATTATATCAAAATGCACAAAAATCACTTTAATACCGAATGCAAAGCAGCAACAAACAGAAGGCCAACTTTAAATACGATGACACAACAAAACAATAACAGATTTGTGTCAAGACCTCAAGACCTCAAGACCGGAGTCGAAGTTAATATAAAGAATTTAAAAATGAAAAACACTTTTAAACTTCGACACGTTAAAACATGTTCAGCCAACGGACATCACACTGTATTTTCATGCCCAGAACATCAAGAGCGTCTCAGAACATCAAGTGCACCATCCATAGAAACTGAAGGCAGAGCCGAGTCCATTGTGCGCTTGTGTGAAAGTGAGCAATACTGGGTCTTAACCCTTTGACGACCAAAACTTATCGGCGGAATTGGTTTAATTTATTTTTGATTATTTTCGTGATCTATGTCCCAATAATAGCTACGCTTCAAAAAATTGGACCAACATATTTTTTGATATTATTTTTTTTTATTCTAGTTGAGAACGCACACATATTTACCATCATCAAGCATTCGATCCCTGCTCAGACCACCTTACATTTCTTTCGACGGCGGTGACCTCGCTAAGTGATGGCGACACTATCGAGTAGTTAGCTTCTCAAAACACCGTTCGGAACCGGTTTAGAATTGTAGGTCCAATCAGTGAGTGTAAAACTAGAAAGCGCACATGTCACTGATTGTGAGAAGCTCTCCCCAATCCTTTCATGGGATGTTATGGGACACCTTTTTTTATGTTCGGGCCATGTTAGTGGGTTGAAATTCAAACTTAAATTTTTCCGACCCATTGTAGTAAGACCACTTTTTGAACCATTTTCATGGCTCAAATAATTCAAATCGGATCAGTTACAGAGTTGACGATTACTACACTATTGTTGCCCCTACCGTGTTCTATAAATAACCCATAGCTATATTTGATCTGTGTCCTACCTGTACCACCCTAGGGAAACATACCAGCCAGTGGTCGGCAAAAGGTTAAGAGTATTAAACTCGACTCGCTTTGCCCGGCCCCGTTCCGTAACCAAATTCACATCATGATTGCGTGGGGCATTCATGAACCGTCTTATGCATTGCATATCCGAAATACTAGACGACGATAAAACGAATATGATTGACATATCGTCGGTTGATTATTGTTTTGTCGTATACGCCATTTCCTTTTTTGTTCGAGTTGATATTGTGTCTAGAGGTTTTTATGCTTTATCTTTCCCAATCTCTTGTCAGATTTTTGATATATCTTACCAATACTGTGATGTTTACTCTAATTTGTTTGTATATCCCTAAAAATTGATAGTTGGTAATAGTGGTATAGTTGTGAACATTGGTATCTCCGTTTCAAGCAATTGGGGAAAACTATTATAAGTCGACGATATGTTCATTGCTGTCATCTGAACAGCAGTATATAGATTTGTTAGTCCGTCCAATTAGGTCGCTGATAACAGTAAGAAAAAGCGAACAGATATGGCAGAATCCTTTGGAATCCTCCTTCATTAATTTTATACTCATCGGGTGAGATGTAATCTATACCACCATCACGTATAAAACAATACTTGGGAATGCTCAAAATAAAACGGGTCAAGTATCTACCAATGACAAAGTCAATACTATTTGATACGAGTGCGTCATGCCAGACTCTATCAAATTCCTTGAAAATATCCAGGGACACAACTTGATTTTCACCAAGTGAAGGCATGAATCGACTCTATTGTTCCGACAATAGACCGGATCCGGATTCTGTTGAAGCCATACTGGCAATCGCTTAGTAGGCTATTAAAACAATTGTTTCCCATTACATCACATGTAGTGATTGGGGAAAGCGTCTCACAACCAGTGAGCTGTGGACGTTCTAGTTTTACACTCACTGATTGGGACCTACAGTTTTACGTCGGTTCCCAACGGTATTTTGAGAAGCTTTTTCATGGTTAAATACTCGATAGTGTCGCCATCACTAAGGACTTAACAACCGTCGAAAAAAAATGTTAGGTGGTCTGAGCAGAGAATGGTACTACGAGTACTGAGCGTACTAATGGAGAAGAGCCGCGGACCACAGCCATTACACCACCGACAGTAGGTCAGTAAACTCCACCTTATTCACCAGATGGTATTTAATCATGCTCTCCATTATCTTTCATAGCGTAGAGAAAATTGCAATCGGTCAGTTGTTATCGGGGTTGCTGGCTCCACCTTATTTAGGGATTGGCTTGACATTGGTAATCTTCCAGTCCGAAGGGAAGGAATCTGGATGGTTGGATAGTAAACACATTTTTAATATAATTGCTGGTATTCCATTTGAACCTGGGAATTTTTCTACATTGAGTGCCGCAAGTGGAGCGGTTGACTGCTTTCCGCTATCAGCACAGCCTTATAAACGAGTCTGCAAATATTTGGACGTCCTTAATAAGGATAAGAATTAACCCCTACTCTTTCAACAAACAACCAACAGATCATACTTCCCGTCGGAGAGGAAAGAACTTGAGAACGGATGCGTACATAAACTCAACAATTCTCAGTAGTCTGTATACGCTTGAACAACGCTGGGAAATATGGGAAAAATGGGCCTGCGATGGACTTACAGAAGATGCCGATTTTGCCAAAAAAATCATCTTTTCAGATGAAGCTCATTTTGATCTTGGCGGGTATGTAAACAAGCAAAATTGTCGCATTTGGGGCACAGAAACCCCGCACGCATACATTGAAAAGCCGATGCACCCAAAACGAGTCACTGTTTGGTGCGAATTTTGGTCCAGAGGCATAATTGGGCCATTTTTCTTCGAAAATGAGCAAGGAGTGGCCGTTACAGTCAAAGGCGATCGTTATCGGGCCATGTTGAACGAATTTTTGTTCACAAAAATTGAAGAGGAGGATATTGGCAACATTTGGTTTCAACAGGACGGCGCTACGTGCCACACAGCCGAAGCTACACTCGATGTTTTGCGCCCTGTTTTTGAAGATCGCATTATCAGCCGCAGAGCTGATGTCGTTTGGCCACCTCGGAGCTGCGATTTGACACCGTTGGACTATTATTTGTAGGGTGCCCTCAAAGATAAGTGTTACGCCGACAAGCCAGAGACAATTGACGCTTTAAAGGACATTATTCGTGAAGCCATTGGTGAAATACAGCTGCACACAATCGATAATGTGCTTAAAAATTGGACCGATCGTGTGGGCTACTGCATAGCCAGCCGAGGCAGCCATTTGAATGAAATTGTTTTCCGTTATTAACTGGAAGGATTGTACTTTCAAATTAAAAAAGAAATTTGAGAAAATATTCAGCAGTTTTTTTTTATAGCATTTCCAAAAACCACCCGAAACCAAAGCAATCGCAAAAAAATATATTCAGTTCGATTCCTATAGTCACCTACACCATCAATAGGCGCATAATTCACTTTTTGCTATTCTCTAATAAGTTGGTGATGTGATTGCTAGAAAACATACATATGTTTTTAGAGATGTGCAAACAGAAACATGTGTTTTCTTTCACATCATATGTATTCTAAAATACTCGTGTCACTGATTTATATGTCATTTTCCTTCGACACCAATATCCGCGTGTTTACTATTAATCTTGATCGCGTGGCACCCAGGTTGGAAACATCAAAAATTCATTTAATAATTTAATAGGTCGTACGCATCCCAGCCGTGTTTCCGATCTGATTTTATCATCAAATTCCGTTAAAATGTATTATTTTTTCTAAAAAATTTGTCGGGATTGAAAAGTAGCTCTATTATTTTTTTACAATCATACCTGATGTCGTTCATTGAAAATATTTAAATCGTGTTTTTTCTTAAGTGTTTAAGGACACTTCGTAGATTTCCCGAGTTATCAGTAACATAAAACGCAGTGGAATCCATTTTAAATTAAAATATGAGTTTTTGTTTTTACAAGTTTTTGGGCTAATGACGAATAATTTCCCCAATCAGCTGATTACACCTACAGCTGATTTAATTAGTGATGCCAAAAATTTTAAAATTTTTATCGATAAGTTATCACGAGTATTTTAGAATGCATCGAAAACAGAGCGTCGAAAGTGAAACGTTGCCTTCGTCGAAGTGAAACGCGTATTTAGGAATCGAAGAAATGTGAGGAAAAAAGAAGAAATGTGTATAAGGGGTGTTTTTTAGCTGCATAAGAACCATCGATAACTATGGTTTCACAGCTGACAATGAAAAACTGTGTTGACATTTCTATTCAATAGGGATTAGCCAGTCATCATGAATCGTTTAACGCTGCATCAACGCTTCCAAATTGTGAAATTTTATTTTGAAAAAAATAAATCTGTTCGGGAAGTTTATAGAGCACTTCGTCCACATAATCCAACTAGTGAGCAAGCAACTCGTTTAGTTATTGATCGTTGGGAGCGAAGACAATCCTCAAGCCGTTAACGAATCACCATTACCTCCATTTCAATTCACTTTTTGGTGGGGTATACACGCTGGCGGCGTCATCGGTCCTTATGCAGTTACGGTGAATGGCGAGCGCTATCCAGCCATGCTGACTGAATTTTTTTTACAAAAATTAATCAGCTAAACATACACGACATTTGGTGCCAACCAGACCGTGCAACTTCCCATACAGCGCGCTTAGCAATCGATTAATTGCAAAATCAATTTGGTGGCAACTTTGTTTCCAGAAGTGGTCCTGTTCACTGGCACCCTCGTTCGTGCGATTTAACAAAAAATTACACATTGTCAAAAACGAATGTCATGAAATCCATCTTTTTATTTTTGATTAAATGACATTTTGAGCACAAAATCAAGAATGTCATATCGCCCAAAACAATTACGACCTATAGCCCAAATTGGAAGGCATCACTCTATGAATTCGCGAACAGATTTATTTATGTCAAAGTAAATTTCCACAATTTGGTAGCGTTAAACGATTCATGGTAACTTGCCAAACCTTACTGAACAGAAATGTCAACACAGTTTGACATTCTCAGCAGTGAAACCATAGTTATCGATATCGATAATTCTCATGCAGCTAAAAAAAAAAACCAGTTACAAGAACTTGGTACGGTTGGACTCGTTGTCACCTCTAATATTTTATCCATCCAATCACAAATTAAAATTTTGATAAAACGTAGTTACTTTCTAAATTAATTAAAGTGTGAGTAGCAATGATATAATGAATACGTATATTGAAGATTTAAAGGTATGGAAATTTTTAAAAATTCGTCCCAACACAATCCCAGAACCCCAAAATAAAGATCTAAAATCCCCAGAAATTAGATTTTTCATTATTGTAATAATTGTCCACATAAGTTGCTAGGCAGTTCAGGTTTTCAACGTGCTTTGTTGCAACACATGCTGACAGCAGAATTAGGTTAAAGAAATTTGAAGGCACGTTTGCACGTTGAAATATTTTTCGCCAAATATGATTTTTTTAAATCGATCGAATTTCAAAGGGACTTGAGAAAGCTATATGAAACTGTCATAGCTATAAAATTAATCTGTTATCTATGTAAATTACTCTTGTGTTTATAAAAATATGGTGACACCTGTGAAAGATAGGAAAATCTGGTATCCATAAAATAAATCAACAGTTACCTACGTAAACTCCCCTAGTATTGATAAAAATTTGGCACCACCTTTTTTCCTAAAAGCGTAACAATTGGATTTTTTTAAGTTCTGATTTTAAACGAATGCCATTTGCTGAAAAATCAATTGATCGCAACAGTTTTCATATATTGTGTTGACAATGTAATACATTTTTATTAATATTACTCTTCATTTCGTCTAGATATTGTCAAATAACTGAAACACCACGGGAAATTTACAAAAAAAAATATTTCAGTGTTAAACTACTTGGTACTTGGTTATCCCCTGATCAACAGGCGGACAAATAGATTGATCGGCTGGCAATTGAGAGAAGGCACTCTACTTGTGCAACGTATGATTCGAGGAGCTAATATCGATTCGAATTAATACCCGGTTGCAGCAAAGGTTCGCTAAAGGATAAGCAGAGCGAAAGTCGTACGAAGCCCGACATAGAGAAAGCTAGATATCGGAAAACTGCAATTACTGCCTACACGCAAAGAAAAAACTTGTTCCTCCCAAATGAAATCTCAGATAACTGAAGTTCGTTTGGGGACTGTAGTTGGGAGAAACGAACTTCTGTTAAGCCATACATATCATTTCGTTTGGGAGAACCGAAAAATGTTTGCAGCAAACGAGTTATGAAAAACATAAGCTGAAAAAAACGTTGGCGAGAAGCGAAAAACGATTCCGCCAACTGTTTCCTCGGTTACAGCAATCGAGTTGTAGTTGATCTTAACTAAAAAAACGTTTGCGAGAACTGAAAAACGTTTGCAGTAAACGGGTTATGAAAAATTAAAGCTGAAAAAACATTTGTGATAAACGAAAAACGGTTCCACCAACTGGTCTTTCGGTTACAGCAACCGAGTTGTAGTTACAGCAACCAAGTTGTATTTGTAGTTACTCTACTCAGTACAGCATTACTTATACATTAAAATTTATATTTATGGTTTCCATAAGCTCTTTTTTGTGTAAATTTCCAACTTTTATGATTTTGGTTTTATCCATAAAGGTTGTTTTAAAAAAAGTTGGAATTTTTATCTATCTTTTTAGTGTCTACTAACACGTCCGTCTCACCTTGCATTCAAATAACAACTAAAAGCGCAGCAAACTACAACGCGTCAGTTCATGGTAAAATGAGTAAGGTAAACTCACTAGAACAGCTGATTTCAACATAGTATTTCGTGCTTAGGTGTTTCTCTTATGTCAAATTCACATGCATTTTGTTTGTGTCCTTTTTTGTTTACTTTTACAGTAGATGCACACATGAAGAAAATTTGACAGATTATGGACACCAAACAAAAACCAAATGCCTGTGTTTGTTGTAACAATTCCTGGTGCGTTTACCTTACTTATTTTACCATGCGTCAGTTGTTCATCCAAGCTATACCCAGCGGGCAAAAAACCGAGCCTTAGCGAGTGTTACGCTAAATGCTCGCAAACGGGCTCGGAAGCGAGTATTTACCGGACCAAAACCGGGGGAGAAATTAAACTCGCCCAAATATTCGCAAACTGGTTTAAAAACGGGTGCTAAACGGACGAAAAGAGGGAAACATTGTTGTCGTTGTGTCGTGCGCCAAACAGAGGCACACACGTGCAGGCACACGACACAACAACAAAGTTTTGGCTATTGCATTTTGGTTTATTTTTCGAGTTGTTCTCGCAAAAGATATTGCAAAAGTCTCGCAAACGAATCTCTTGCAAGACATCGTAAACGAAACTTTTACTGCCACAAACTGAGCGACTGATGATTCATTTTCCGATCGTTTTCGGATCTGTTTTCGAGAGTTTTACCCGCAAAAGTTTCGTATACGAAGTTTTGGTCCGCTGGGTATTGACAAGGCAAAAGCATTTTATGTGTATGCATGAGTGTGTATGTCAAACTAGTGGACTGTATATACAGTCGAAAGAATGAGAGAATGAGAAAAATTTACGTTCTTCGTAATCTGTGCTCGCATTAGAAAAATGGCTAATTTCAGTTATCGCAAACGGTTTTTAACTTGCGACAAATGTAATTTTGTACGCGTTTAATGCAAACGAGATCTCGTTTGCAACAACATGATACACATTTGCGATATATGAGTTTATTTGGGAGAACTACATAAACGGTTGCGATTAATAAACTAATACAAATCCATCAAAGTATTGTTGCGGCAACCGAGCAATAAACGTTTTTTGTCTTTGCGTGTAGTAAGAATATCTCACTCAGATACTTGCGTAGAACGCACCACTGCCTCATAATCCTGAAGCGCAGTGGAACCCACTCTATGAAAACAGTTGCAGAGACCGCACTATATTATGAAAACCCGCTTAAAGACAAACCAAGGTACACTGAAGAGTGCCGCAAAGCAAATGATGAGAAGAACGCTGCACGTATGGCAACATTTCAGTCACGAGCTGCAGCAGAGTGGGCTAAGGAGAAGACAAGAGAGGTAACCCGTTTGTTTAGGAAGAAAGAACGGTTGTGGAGAAAGCGCGAGAGTAAGCAAATCTTGCAGAAGGAAGAATGGGGTCCGTAAATTCTACCGAAAAGTAAAAAGTCGAACGGACAGTAATCAGGGCCTGCCTTTTGTAGAGAAAAGGACGGGAAACTTGCAACAAATGTGAAGAATAAGTTGGTAATATGAAGAGATTACTTCCCTGCTTTATTTGTCCCAGGAGACTTAAATATATATGAGGGTGTGGATCACATAGAGGAAGGCGGCCGGTGCTGGTGGAATACCGGCTGAGCTGTTTAAAACTGGCGGCTATGAGTTGGAAAGGTGCATGTATCTGTTCATATGCAAAATCTGGCTAGACGAATGCATGCCCGACGATGCCTATCGTGAAGTAAGCCTTTTATCCATCGCATACAAGGTCCTCTCGAGCATAATGTGCGGAAGACTAAAGCTGTTTATTGCAGACCTGATCAAACCTTATCAGTGTAGCTTTAGGTCTGGAAAGTCAACTAGATTCAAATTACGACTAATCGTAAAGACACCCCACGAGAGACAAATCAACACCTTGCACCTCTTTGTAGATTATAAGGCTGAAATTAAATTCCAAAATATACATGACCCACCCTTTAGTTCCCCATTGAATACGATGAAGGCATTGGCTTACACAGTCTGATTGGGACCTGCAGTTTTACTCCGGTTCCGAATGGTAGTTTGACAAGATTTTTAATGGCAGTGTACTCGATAGTCGATCTCTCTCTCTCTCTCTCTCGATCTTTTTAAATTTGGATTTACTGCAACAGGTTGGCGGTAAACAAGGGAACAGTTTATTTGTCTCGCAAACGAATTTGTTTAATTGCCACAAACACAGTCATAATTTTGATTCAACAAATGTTGGTTTGCCGGAATTACATTCCTCAAATGAAGTTTATATATCTGTTATTTTGTTCCCAAAACCAATCTAACTTTTAGGAATTCGGAATATTTCCACAAATAGTTTGGGAAATCTATTCCTTCAAATGATTTATTAACTCCATAAAAGTGCTTGCAGATTCACTAAATATTGAAACTACATGCCCATCATCACCCCCTCGCAGAATGCAGTCAGTCATTGTTCAAGATCTCGCTTCTGTTGCTGTTTTCGTAAAAAAAAATTAATTAAATATTTCCTGTTTTTCGCTTCTGCATAATTTACACGATTTTGTTGTGTATGTGTGTTTGTGTACGAATTGTTTAAAATGTACAAAATGTTGTAGTGCTGTGAATTATAATTTAATTAATTGCATTGCGAGGTAGATGCTGAGGCAGAAGAGTGGATTCTTTGAAAGCAAAAATAATTAAATTTTATTTAATGTCATGAACAAGAAGTACAAAAGACCGAAATGATATACCCAGTGATACGCAAAAAAAAACCCCGGGGGAAAATTTAATTTAACGGCCAGAGTCCAAGATTGCTACGATTTACAAGAAACTCCAAATAAACAGGTATATGAATGGGTGCGTTTTGCGAAAACACAGAATTTTTGTATCCGTCACATTCAGTTCCTAGTTGCTTACAATACGATATATTGTAGCTGAGTTCATTAGCAATGGCCGGGCATTTAAAAAGAAGCATAAAGAATTATAATTAGAAAAGGGAATTGAAGAGAATCAAACACATTTTTGGCATCACTACATTTGTTTCATTCAAACTTAAGAAACATAATTTATATTTCATAAATATTTCACCACAATTTAGGGAGGAATTTAAATCAAAAGTATTTTTGAAAGTTATTTGAATTTGAAATTTGTTAAAAACGCAAAAAAAAATTACATGAGGTGTAATGAGACACCCGGTTGGAACGAAGTTCCTTTCGCTGTATATTATGTACTAGTTAGTTCCAATACGTCTAAGGCGCCCGTTGAAAAATACAATTATTTAAATGGATCTTTAAGAAAATTTACGTTTTGTAAAATAATAACTTTTTTTTTAATTACGAATAACATACAATTCTACAGTTACGATAACACAAGTATATATTCGCTAGATGCTTTAAGCGCCCAGGCAACGTTCAAATAAGTCCATCAATCAGTACATATGGATTAGTTCGGTGCGTTCGTGTCTTGCCCGGCAACGTTCAAATAAATACGTCAATCATCAATCTGAGTTTTTTTTCATTGCGTTCGGTTGTCATGTCGTCGTCGGAAGATGATGATTTACTTTTGTTGACTTGTGCAATTTTATTGAAAAAGAAGGAATAAAGAAAGAGAAAAAGACAGAGTGGATGAAAAATTGGTATAAACAGCGAAAAACGTTTACGCATGAAAATCTGTTCTGTACTCTTCTTTATAAAATTCCAGTAGGGAATAAATTCACTTTAGGGCCTATGGCTCTATTTTTTTCACTTTTTTTACCTGATAGGGCATTAAACGCTGATAACAAACAAAACAAAAATTTTCGGTGCAAATCCATATTTTCCGAAATATAGGTCTCTAAAGCTTGAGTATATAGTCGCTCATATCTCAGGTATTTATTATCCGATCTAAATATATTTCTTTTTATTAACCCCTTGGGGGCTGGTGAAAAAAAGATTTCCTAACCTCAATTTTTTGATAAAAATTTATTTATTTCAGAAAAATGCCCTTGTATACATATATTTTTACTACACTCCGATAATAGGCAAGTCTTCAGTCTTTTGTTTAAGGTATAATACTCAACAATAACCCTTCAAAGACCGGAGATATTAAAGTCGAAAAAAGTTATTTAAGTTTTTTCTCTTATTTTTAAGACTTTTATTAAAAAATTCTTTTTTGAAATGTGTTTCCGGAACAACTCTATTTTAGAGGCAATTTATTTTTAATTTAAAATATCAAAAAATATTCCCGGAAGCCCATATTTTCCGAGTTATGCCCCTTCAAAGTTGAGATATGTAACATGTTCGGCTCGAGTACAATTTCCGTAACGTCGAAATGAAAATGAAAATAAATTTTTGAAAATCGTTAAATTTATATTTCACATAGTCGCCCGGCTCAGGCAGAGGGGTTCCAATTCCCTCTGTACCTTAAGTCAATCTGTGGCAAAATCAAAAAAATCGCGCTATTTTTTTTAAAATAATTTTTTAATTTTCCTTAAATATGTCTGGTCTTTGAAGGGTTAAAGGGAAGTATTATACTTAAAAAAAGGTTAAAGTCTGACCTATTATCGGAATGTAGCAAAAAAATAAGTTCACTAAGGATTTTTTTGAAAATAGTACATTTTAAAGGGAAAAGTGAGGTTAAAACCCCTTTTTTTAATAGCCCCCAATGGGTTAATTAAAGGAAATATATTTATAAACAGAGTTATAGAGTTTCAAATTGGCTTTGTAATGATACCCATTTTAAGCATATCCGATAATAAATACCTGAGTTATGAGCGACTATATACGCAAGCTTCAAAGGCCTATATCTCAAGTAGTTGGACCCGGCACCGAAAAAAAACTAACGTTTTGAACTCAGCGCAGAAGGTTTTGTCGCTACTGAAATTTGGTGTAGATCAGAACATGGGCCCTAAAGTGAATTTAAGCCCCTGTAAGCATTGGTAATGTTCAATAAACTGTAAAATAATTTTTTTTTCATCCGCGCACTTGTCCATGTCGGCTGTCACAATTCAAATGAGCATTTGATTGACAAGCATAAGTGGCAACCATCAAATGAAACGCCGTCAAATTAGAATATCAACATTTTTTGATTTTCATCAATCAGAGCCGACAACGCATGTGTGTAGCCGACGAAAGCCGCTTGCACTCACACGGTCACACAAATATGCACTGATTGATGGACTTTTTGAACGTTGCCTGGGCCCTTTAGAGACGTGCGCCATAAAGATACCCGTTGACTGCAACAACTTTTTAGTTATTATATGTGCGTACTATCCGGCCGGCAATATAAATTCAATACGAGCAGATTTACAAAAACTATTTGATTCTATGAATGTTCAAAATTCAAATAATTACTATGTAATAGCGGGAGACTTGAATTGCAAGCACACAGAATGGGGTAATAACACAAAATGCAATAGCCTTAAAGAATGGTTGTCGGAAAACGAAACAGAATTCAGATGCAAGGTTTGCGCTTCTGTAGCACCATCCTTTCCTCGATCGGGCTCATACCACGATTTATACGTAATGGATTCCAGGCTAAATATACTGAGAGACAACGAAATGTCAAACTGCCTCAAAACATTGGATTACGATAGCGACCACAACGCAGTGGAATTAATTGTGATAATTGAGAGTGAGCCGAATGTTATGACAATTTTGAATGAGGGGACAACGTAAAAATTTCACTTTAAAAGGACAAATTGGAAAAGGTTTGAGAAGGTGGTAATGCAGAAAATCAAGTTAGAAACAGTTATAACGAACTATCGAAATTTAACGAATGATGAAATAAATGTGTATATAACTAGATTACATTTTCTAATATCAGAGGCCATTGAAAGTACGGTACGAAAATTTAAAGACAAAGATGTCTTTTCAAAATTTTCCAACAGCATAATTAAAAAATTACACTCAGAAAAAAGTTAAATATTAATGAAGATAAAAAGACATAAGAGATTAGCAACAAGACTTACACAATTATCACTAAACACGTTAAAAGCAAAACTCAAACTGATTAAAAAACTATTGAATGAAAATTTTATATTAATACATAGGTAATAAAGAAATTCAGGAAAACTTGGAGATATTAGATCATAGAGATCCAGTAAGTTCCAAAAAAATTAAACCACTCAATTTAACTAAAATAGTTGTGCACGAATTTGAAATGAATATACTAAGAAAAGCTGGAATAATCACGTAAGATCTAGAAAAGGATAATACGGACAACCTAGTAATACGTGAGCAAGACTAAATGCATGATGCAATAGGAGCTTTTCTGGAATCAATACATTCATATAAGGATTTCGATGAAAACAATAATAATCAAACTAGTAGGCATTCGCCGATGATATTGTTATTTATCATGCTGATAGGACAATATCTAATATTAATGAAGTACTTCAAAACTCATTCAACATGGTCGAGGAATATGTCCTTGGTTGGCATTTGAAAATAAACACTAACAAGTGTGAGACTATTGTATTTCGGCCACCAGTAGGAAAATGTAATATTAACGTAAAACGGAATTGGAAACAATTCGGAATCAAATCAAACCTTTCGACATCAATCTCAGAATTTAATATCTAGGGATGGCGCTGGACAAATACTTATACTTTTATGAACATATAAAGGAGATAGTCCCAAAGGCTAGGAAAGCTTTTTTTATAAAGTATAAAGACGTCTTTTTCATTCTAAACGTATAAATTTTCGTGTCAAAGCTATTATGTATCAAACGTTAATTCATCCTGTCATAGCACATGGTTGTCCTGTCTGGTTCAAAGTATTGCCTGCGGTCATGGGAAAATTAAGGATATTCGAAAGGGAATGTTTAAGAGCCACTACTTCTCTGTACAGAACAGCACAAAGTCAGTACACAAAGTATATCAAATAAGAAATTGTATAAGTATAATAAGGCAAATGTAATTCGAATTGACAAGTACATCATAAATTTAGTAAGAAATCATACACTAAGTTGTACAACAAACTATGAAAACAACTTAATAATGGCTCCCTACTATACAAATGCAAATTGTTTAAGTGATGCATTACGAAAAGGGTTTGTCCCACTCGAGCCGTTTATATACCTGGACAAACAAAAATATATCGAGAATACAAATGAGATTCCCGTCGTATATCATATATACAGACGGGCAAATACCAAAGCAGTAAAAAGTACAACGTACAATGTCGGTGATTTTAGTCACAATACTAACATATCGCATAAAGACGTCAAAAACAGAAAAAAAAATTTGGCGACCATCTTAAAATTTTTGTTGTATAAAAAAAATTAGGTTTAATTAGACCATAGATTTTAGTATATAAATAATACGATATTTATGTAATTTTTTTATTAAAAATTTTTCAGTACATTGATATCTTATATGAGTGTTAAATTGCTTTGACCAAATTAAATTTATAAAGCTGTACAAATGCAACATAGATGTTTATTAAATATACTCCAGAGCCCGACCTGGAGCCCGAACTCACAAAAATTGGTTATATTTTCGATTGGACGCTCCGTTTCCGAGATATAAACATGTAGGCGTTTTAGCGATATTTTGTATGAAAAATTTTATTTTTAGCGATTTTTTTAAAAAAGAAAGTGATGCCATATTGGAGACACCCATTGGTTAATGCCTCCTTTGGAGGTACATTTTTTATTATTTGTTCGATTGGACGCACCGTTTTCGAGTTATAGGCACTTTTTTATTTTAGCGATTTTTTTATTTTGGCGATTTTTCGAAAAAAAATTCTTCCATACGAATTGGAACAGTTTATGAAAACCCCTTAGAAACGCACAAAAATTGGTTATTTTTTCAATTGGACGCTCCGTTTCCGAGATATAGAAATTTTTTCATATTATCGATCAAAAATGGGGATGACTTACCCTGGGTAACCCATTGCCCATCGTCGTGGGTAGCTACCCATTATTTTCCCCATTTCCCTGAGGGTAATGGGAAATCGTGATGAGTAATTCCCCATTGCCGTGCGTAGCTACCCATTATTTTCCCCATTGCCCTGAGGGTAATGGGAAATCGTGATGAGTATCTCCCCATTGTCGTGCGTAGCTACCCACTATTTTCCCCATTGCCCTGAGGGTAATGGGTAATCGTGATGAGTAATTCCCCCATTGTCGTGGGTAGCTACCCATTATTTTCCCTATACCCTGCGGGTAATGGGTAATAAATAAATAAATAGTTTCCCATTACATCCCATAAAGGGACTGGGGAGAACTTCTCACAATCACTGAGCTGTGCGCTTTCCCGTTTTCACTCACTGATTGGGACCTACAGTTTTACACCGATTCCGAACGGTATTTTGAGAAGCTTTTGCATGGCTAGATACTCGATAGTGTCGCCGTCACTATGCGAGGTGACCGCCGCCGAAAGAAAATTTGAAGGTGGTCAGAGCCGGGTTCGAACCCAGGATCTCATGTACAAGAGCCGCGCACACTAACCATTGCACCACCGACGGCCACTGCGGGTAATGGGTAACCCAGGGTAACTCATTACCCACGAAATACGAACCTTTGTTCTGGCACAATTAAATTACGATCACTAGAAGCTTTTATTCCGCCTTCGATAGAACAAGATGTCCTCAGGCCATTTAATGTATCAAACATATCCTCCAATGATTTAAGTTTCGACCTAACAGAGACAAAATTAGAATTTAACTTTTGAAATCCTTTATTGGCCTCCTTAAATAGCTTATAAAAGTCAACATCGATTTCCCTACACTTCCAACATGTTCAGCGAAGCCCGCTTTCCTTAGCCGAAATTATGTCATAATACCTTCCATTGAAGCCACCACACTTCACATGAGCATGATTATCACAAAGCCAACATGAAAGAAAACAACCCTCATATACATACATCCCTGACTGTACAAATCTGGTAATAAAGGTCTGCAATAAAATAAAATAACAAAACGAATTGGTACAACTTTCCAACACTAAACGAAATCCTAAAAGTATGCAGAATAATACTGGGTTGTATACTGGTTTAGAGCATAATACGGTTATACAAAAGTTGTTTACAAATTTTTCATTTAGCCCCCATCCCGCAACGTACGATTAGGAACTTCGTTCCAAAACTAACGAGATGGAATCTCTTAAACTGATTTTAAAAAATGTGTAGTGAGATTTCTAAAAAAAAATTACCCAATTTGACCTCTTTAATCTATTCAAATCAGATTTACTTCACACAATTTTCTATGGAACATTTCTCGTTGCTGCCCTGCCCGATTTTCGGTGAGACTTTGTAAAATTAAGAAACTGAGCACGAAAGCCTTTATGATTTTATCTGGATACCATTTTGTAAAGGGCACCGACGCATGAGGAAAATTGTTGCAAGAAAATGGGTGATTTGTTGTCACATTTATTCACCTGTCTTGTCATCTTCCCAGTTGACACAAGAATGACTTTAGATAGTTTTTTTCTGTCATCTTGAAATTGACACGTGTCCATTCAATGCCTAAATACATTATACCATTTGGAAGATCTCAAGTCTTACGACAACTACATAAATATGTATTAGCCATCAATCAGCCCCAAATGTGTTGTGCAATGATCACATGTAAGCAAGAAAAACGATAAAAAAATAAACTAGAAGATACGATAATTAATGCAGTTTGTGTGTTTGTATTCTTTATATTTTGAAAAGAAAGTTAAGCAAGTATTTTCTTTGAGTGCCAGGAATTCATTTAGATATACGAGTGTATTAGATAACAGCTTCCAAAATGTAGGATAATATTTTTTGGTGGCAAATCAAGTTTCTGTGAGTATGGGAATAAATAGTGATGGGAATAAATAGTGATGGTAGTCCTTTCGTTTGAAAAGACATAAAATTGGTTGGAAATATGTGCACCTTATTACCAGACTAATGGCGATTTCGTTTCTGAGAAAAAATTCAACATTTTTTCTGCCCTTTGCCCTAAAAGTGCCTTTTTGTGTTCGATTGTGAAAAAAGTGCAACCCCCACTTGAAGGTTTTTTATTCGTTTCTGAGAGTGTTGCACTCAAAAAGTGCAAAAATGTTGCATTTTCTGTCCTCTCAGCGAGTCATGGGGGAGAATATTGCCCGAAAAACTGGGATACTTTTTGTCAATTTGATTGTGTTATTTGCCCTCGCTACGCTAATTTTTCTACCTTTTGTGGGGTGCGCAAAGCTAATATAATTAAGCGGTTTCAGATATATAGGTAGGTTAACGCACAGGAGTCTTACTGTCCATAACCTACCCAGTTTCTTCAAATTTGTTGACTTCTGTTCGAATGGTGGACACATTAGGTGCACTTTCTCGACTGAAACATTCTTCGAAGTTTGCGAGCGGTCCCAGCATTACTTTCAAATTATTGCAATAATTATTCACAATTATAACGCGTTGTTTTTCCGTAAAGCGCAGAACTTTTAATAATTGGAATAAATATGGGCCTGTTCGTAAATGCAGCACTGTGCTGCATATTATGCGCAGTATGTTCAAAAATGCAAACAGTGGCAACACTGCAAATGTAACACAGTCGAAAATGCAACACAGCAGTTTATTAGGTGCAAACGACTGCAAATACTAATTACAAAAATGGCTGATGCAATGGGAAAGCAAGTACTTATATGTAAAATTTATTTAATTTTTTTTTTAAACTTTTATGTGTTTAGTGCCACATTCGATGAAGGAAAGCTAAGTAAGCTTTTAATTTCAACCACGTTGGATATGGAAGCTGAGTTCATATCAGGAAGAACAAATAAATCAGTGTGGGGCCAAGTACTGCAGAAAATGAAAGAAAGCTATCCAAATTTAAATGTGAGTAAGGAGCAATTAACAAGAAAGTTTCTAAATTTAAGGACGACATATAAAAGAATTAAAGCCCGAAACAAGGAGTCCGACAGAAGTGCTGTTGCTTGGCATTTTTTCGAAGACTTCGACCAAATTTATGGCAGCCGTCACTCAATATATCCACCTTCGTTAAATTTGATTTCTTCGTTGGACAGAAGTGAAAATACGGCGATTTTGTCGGAAGATAACGATGCTCAAGACTCCGAAGATTCTCCGACTCCCAAAAGGTAGAGATGCCGGAGTCAAAATGAAGTGCTTGAGTATCTGGCAGAAGAGTCCAAAAAGGAGCAAAAACGCCACGAAAAAATTTTGGCAATTGAAGAAATAAAATTGGAGGTGGACGAAAAGACGTATTAAAGTGATGTTGGAATTGAAGGAAGTTTTAGAAAAAACCATTAGTAATAAATGAAGTGCATCCATTCACTAAAAAGACTGAATTATTTTTTGTTTGTTTTATGTTTTAATTATAAGTGCCTTATAATTATCCTGAAAATATTTTGTTTTTGTTACGTTTTTTCATAATAAAATAAGTTTTGTGTTTTTATTATAAAATAAATATGATTCGTTCCAGGAAAGAAAGTTGAAAATAAGTGATTTTCTGAATTCACATCCTCCGATTTTGTTTATATTGACAACAGAGAGACTCTATGGAGCCATTAAGAGAATCCCATTATCAGATATTTGAAATTTAAAAAACTCGCGATTTTATTCGCGTTTTTCATTTTTGAAAAACCTAAAAAAATGAAAAAAGTTGTGAAGTTTGGAGAGCTATATTTTTTTAAGTAGATGGACTATTTCAAAAATTTAAAAAGTTTCTGAATGATACGGTTGTCTATTTGTAGAATCCGTACTCTAAAAATGAGGGCTTGATTTCAGAAATGCATTTTTATAGCAACTGCACTTTTTGAATGCATTTTCCACTTCTTTTTCCCCCTATGATTTTAAAAAATTTAACATCATTGCAAAATTCAGAATTTTTTATAAAAAAGACAAGTAATCTTTTTTTGGGACAAGGCAGCTTACTATTTGTAATGTTTTTTTTTAAAAAAAGACACTTGATTTTTCATATAATAAAAAATAAAATTTAATTTTTTTTAGGATTTTGAAAATGTTTGTACAAAATATGAAAGAAATTTATTTGGTATGTAACTTTGAATTGCTATATTTTAAACAGTTGCTATATTTTAAACAGTTTTTGTCGCATTACTATTATTTAAAAAGTTACTGTAAGGTATTGTTGTCATTTAAAGTGTGTTTTTCTAAAATAATGCTGATTGAGAATAATGCGAATGCAATTACTTGTAATATAAATGCTATGTTTGGATGCACTTTGCAAAAAATTCTAATGTACAGAAAAAAAATTGTTTTTCTTTTGATTTTTTTGTAAGTAGGCTTACTTTTTGATGCCACCTACTTATTCCTAGGAAACTACATGCTACTAGAATTGGATGATGAAATACTTCTTTCATATTTCATCATGTATTGTGTTCAGCGTGTATACACACCTATGTACACATTTGTACATATGTGTGTACAATTCTGTGAAAAGCAAAAGTAGCAAAGATCGAATCAAACTATTAGTTGGAGCGAGATGAAAAATCATTAAAAATAGAAAAATTCGTTGTCCCAGAAAAAGAGAACATTTATTTAATAAATACTATTCTAAATTTTACAAAAATGTTTTTTTTGAAAATCGAAGGAGGGAAACGCGCTGCAAAATGCACTTTAAAACTGCATTTGCATACAATTTTTTTTCTTTTATAGTGGTAACTTTTAAACTGCAAATCATAAAATAGACAAAAACAGCTTTCAGAAACTTTTTAAATCTTTGAAAAATTCGGTCCACTTATGGAAATGTGGCTCTTCAAAGTTCACTACTTTTTCCATTCTTTTAACTTTTTGAAAAATGAAAAACGCTAATAAAATCACGATCTTTAACAATTTTAAAAATCTAAAAACGCAAATGTATATTTGGCTCCATAGAGTCTCTCCGTGCAAAATTTGAAGAAAATCGGAAGACCTTCGGTCAGATTTGTGGCGTTTTCTCATGGAATGAATGCTATATATTTTTGTTTACATAAAAAAAAATTAAGATATTTGTACACATGAATTCAGTACAATAAACAAGTTCAACTTGAAAAGAGTGCGGTTAAATTATTTCTCAAAGTAACTCCACCTTCATCTTCGTATGTTGTTTGATTTGCAAGCATGTTTGGGGTGTGAATGGCTGCAGCAGCATTGTCGGGTGGTATATATTCCGAAGAAGGTCCTTTACTTATAATAAGATTATGAAGAATAGTACATGCTAGTATGATTTTAGAAGCTTTCGTCAGACTTTCTGTATCCAAATACTCCAAAGTACGAAATTTATTTTTTAAAATTCCAAATGATTGTTCGATCAGCACACGTGTGGAGTTGAGACAGAAATTAAATTTCTTTTGTTCACGTGTTAAGTGTCCATTATCCCTGTATGGAGTCAATAGATATTTAGAAATAGGATATGCAGAATCTCCCAAGATTACAGCGTTTGGAGCAAGTGGTATGCGTCCGTCTACAATGGACCTATATATTCGACTATTACTCCACACATTTGCATCGTGGCAACTTCCAGGAAATCCAATAAATACATCCAAAAATTCAAATTTGCTATCACATATGGCTTGAAGAAATTCGTTGTATTTTTTAACATTCAACTAAATCAACAAGGCGCTACTCACTTGCATATTTATTGAATATAAACCCTTTCTGTTATAATAACTTATGGGATCAGTTTTTGGCTTTGGAATTTTTATATGCGTGCCATCGACACATCCTATTACAAAGGGGAAAGGATTTTCTCTACTATTCTGGAATCCTTCCATAACAAAAGGTTGCTGCAACATAGATGGCCAAGCTATTTCCATTTTAAGTTGACAAATGACTCCTATAGTTTTGTAAAAAATGTTGTGTACTGTCCCCTTTGTGACATTGAAGCGGTCACATAATTGACGGAATGTAACACCATTGTTACTCAGCTTCCATAGCGTGATGTACAAGCAATGCTCCAAGCTGTAATGTTGTCCAAAAAGGTTTTAGATCACGTAGCAAAGCCTGGAATTTTCAAAACAATTACTAGATATTTTCAGTTCCAACAATACAATAGTTCACTTACTTTAAATTTGGAGCGGTTCATTCGGAAATGGTTAAAAAATATGTCTTCTGGATATTCTTTCATAACTCTCCAATAATCTAAAACCTTTGGAATGCGCCTTTTTGTTTTAAAAATACAATTTTTTTAATAACAACTTCCTTTGTTTACTCTTAAAATTTTTTCTTTTGTAAACACTACACAATCGCAAATCACTTGATTTATCATCTAACTCACAAATTAAATTTATTAATAATTTTTCCATTCTTAACTTATGTCGTTCGTAAACGCAAACAAACAAATGTGCATATAAAAACATCATGCACAGCTGATTAGCAAAATCATCGCATAACACGGTATTACAAAAAATAGATTTTTTTCTGTCCTATGAACCAAATGCACATATTCGGAAAGAGGGGAAAAAATAAAAATACACGTGTATCGTCGATTTTCATGTACACGTCAGAATTTTTTTTTTTTTTTTTAAGTTTGAAGTATAAAGCTCGTAGTGGCCTGTGTGAAAGCCTTTGGACCGATTTTTAACTCTTTTTCAGTGATCAAATCGAGCTGATTTTTTGCAGGCAGACTCGTGGAAATGACTGTATCACGTCAAATTTTTTAAAAACAATTTTTATCAATTCCCAGATTTTCTCCAATTTTTATTATTTTTGAAAAAAAAATATTTTTTTCACTTTTCTTAGCATAACTTGAAGGGACTCCAAATTTTTAAACTACTTAAGCGTTACGAAAAAAAAAATGTTTTTTGACCCATCCTACTCCATATAGTTGCAGTTAATCAATAGTAGCCTTCTAACACTAAACAGTTTTTGACTTTTAAAACACTTACAACTGGTCTGACAGATGAAATAAGGAATTGCAAAATTGTTTTAAGTTCTGTTGTGCGATAAAGTATTTGTATGTATATATTTCATCTGAAAAAAATGCAGTGTCCGACGCGAAATAACTTTTGTTACGTTTGTGGCTTATTCGCACCAAGTAAAAATTTGAAAAATATTACTAAAACAGTGGTGAATTCGTTTCAGAAAATATTTAAGACTGCTTATGTTCCTTACTTGTGGTATACTCCGGAAGTCGTGTGCGACTATTGCTATAGAAATTTGTGCAAGTTTACTGATGGAAGGTCAACAATAAAGTACGCTGTACTAAAAATTTGGCTACCACGCACGGAGCACTGCAATGAATTGTGCTACTTTTGTGTAACTTTTGCTCAAACAAAAGGGTACCAATACATTAACCGCAACAAAATTCGCTACGCTAATGTAGAATCGGTAATTCCAGCAGTTCTATACACACCAGAAGAGCGTGTAGCGGCTTCAGTGGAGATTTTTGATAATGTTCCCGAAATAAGCGATGCAGAATCAACAGTTGTACCAACACTGCTATCAACTTCCTTGCATCGAATGCGAGATGCGAGAGTCCACAAGTATCGGAATTTGTGGCAACACCCAGTGAAATTGGGACTGCAATGCCGCATTTAATAACGCAAGCCGACTTCAATGACCTCGTACGGGACGGAAATTTGTCGAGGAGAACAGCAGAAGTCTTTGCATCACGCTTTAAGCAGTGGAATATAGTGGCGGCTGATTTTAAAATAACAGCCGCTCGTGGTCGAGGTACCACTATTCCATATGACGAATTTTTTAAATTGCACGAAGATCGGGAAAAAAAACCTAGCTTATTGTTATGATGTTGATTTGATGTTTGCAAAAATTGGTTACCCTCATATTTCAGAGGAGTGGCGACTTTTCATCGATGCATCGGTCAACAGCCTTAAAGTCGTGCTGCTTCATATCGGTAACATACATCCATCTGTCCCGATCGCATATGCCACAAACCTCAAGGAAACATACGAAGGCATGGAATTAATATTACAGCTGATAAAGTACAAAGAGCATAATTGGAAAATATGCTGCGATCTGAAAGTGGTCGGTTTACTCATGGGTGTTAAGCGTGGATTTCCAACCCACCAGTGCTTTTTGTGTACATGGGAAGGTCGAAAAAGAGATGAGCATTACACTGAATTTAAGTGGAAGCCGCGAACATGCTACAAAGTAGGCGTAGAAAGTATAGAGAATCTACCATTGGTGCAGCCGTCTCAAATCATTTTGCCTCCACTACATATTAACCTCGGTCTCGTATCAAATTTTGTTAAAAAACTGGATCGTGATGGCGAGGCCATTGCAACTTTGCGCAAAATTTTTCCGAAATTGAGCGGCGCAAAGATTCATGCAGGTATTTTTTTTAAGAAGTCATTCAGTAACTTTATGGTTTTTAATGATTTTTTTGATTTAAGGTGTTTTCAATGGTCCGCAGATAAAAAAAAATAATTGCAAGTTCTGAATTTTCATCAAAATTAAATGCTATCGAACAACGTGCATGGAAAGGTACAGTTGCCGTTATTGAGCAGTTTCTTGGCAACAAACGAGCTGCCAATTATAGAAATATTGTAGCAGAAATGGTTTCGGCATATGGCGAAATGGGCATATTAATGTCGCTAAAGATCCATTTTCTTCACAATCATTTAGATTTTTTCCCTGATGATTTAGGAGCTTGTAGCGATGAGCATGGCGAAAGGTTCCATCAGGACATTGCGGCTATTGAAAAGCGCTTTAAAGGAAAAGACATTACGCATATGCTTACAACCGCAAAAATAAAAGGCCTAAATTTCTTTAAAAACATTAAAATTTTTAACGTAACAATTCTTTATTTTTATAAAACAAAAGTAATAAAAAAAATTGTTTTTTCAACGAACTGAAACCATAAAAAAAACGATAACCATTTTAAAAAAAAAAAATTAGGAAAATCTGAGAATTGATAAAAATCTATTTTTTTAAAAATTTGACGTGATACAGGCATTTCCACGAGTCTGCCTGCAAAAAATCAGCTCGATTGGATCACTGAAAAAGGGTTAAAAATCGGTCCAAAGGCTTTCACACAGGCCACTACGAGCTTTATACTTCAAACTTAAGAAAAAAAAATTCTGACGTGTACATGAAAATCGCCGATATATGTGTATTTTTATTTTGTATCCCCTTTCCGGAAAAGTAAATTTGGTTCATAGGACAGAATGTGTGTAACACGGTGTAATAATCATATTATGCAGCGCAGTGCTGCATTTACGAACAGGCCGTATATGTGACAGTTGTCAAATTTCACAGTTGCCACTTGCACAAAAAAAATGATACTAAAATTTAAAAAATTAAATTTTACTGAGGCACCAGCCTGTTGTGTAACTTATTTTTCAAGCATTCGTACGTCAATTGGCGAACAAACAAAATTTTTGGTTTTTTCTCTCTGTATTTTGGGTGTAAACACTGCAGAGTGCAAAAAAGATGTGGTTCGACAAATTCAAATAAGGGCGAAACAAAATGTCACATTAGAGAATCAGAAATAACAATTATTATTTAAACCGGAAAGCCTCAAATACTACTAATGCAGTAATTTGAGAAACAGTTGATGTACAGTTATAAACAAATTAATACCACTTTACCACTTTAAATTTTTGTTTCTTCATTTGTTATCTATCTGCAATCAGCTGTATTCACTAAAACAGCTGGTAAGACAGAGTTACCTTCATTTTGCAAAAATTTGGTATTTTCCAATAGGAAAAGCTTTAGACATCACCAAAAATAGCACATTGACAACAATATACTTTGACGGAAGGGAAGTGAGTAAAATTTGCTATTACTGACAAGGTCCGGAGGGGTCTTTAAAGTTTTCCACTATTTCAAAACGGATTTAACGAATTGGGCGAAACTCAATGTATTTTATATATGTAATGACATAGAAGGGTTCATCTTATTTTAAGACAAGACAAGCATTAAAATGGCAACACTGCGTGAAACAAATTAAGCGCAATATTTTATTTACATTCGGGCCTATTCCCGTTGGCGTTATCGTTTTAAAACGGAATAAAAACGACAGTTTGGCATCACCGTTGGCGTTATCGTCCTGTATCGAAAATATATCGGTATTCTCCATTTTGAAACGAAGATAGAAACGATACAGAAACATTCTTTCTTTGTCGTCGCCATTGTTAGCATTGAAGTAGAAACGACTAGAAGCAAACAAATAAAAAATGAAAATAACGACAGCACGGCAATTTGAAGTTTTAGTTTCGGAAATGGAAAACAATCCCGCATATGCTAAGGGTTTTCGGAAGGGCATAAAAGCACTAAATTTCGTAGTTTTTTCGAACAGAGTTGCAGAAAAATTAAATCCATTAGGACGTCCAGTCCGTGACGGAGATGGTTGGCACAAGGTAAGTAAAGCCAAATATGTGGTAGTAAAATTAGTTACAATTTTATTAACAACTATTCATTTATATACAACTAAAATTTAAGGTATGGAAGGACTTGAAATTCAAGGTGAAAAAGAAGCTTGTAAACAACAAAACAGAAGCCAGAGCAACAGGAGGAGGCGCATATAAACAGGTTCCTTTGTCATCATTAGAGGAAGCGGTGGCAAATTTATTGCAGTTTGAAAAACAAATTAACCCAAGAGGAAACGTTGTAGGATTCGCCGAGCAAGAAGAAGTCCTGGTACTGCCAATCGAGGAAGAGGAAACACCCAACTTACCTTCCAAAAATGGAGAAAATGTAGATATACCGACTACTTCCTTCGAAATTACTGTGAAAGACGATATACCCACCGTTTCAAAAAGGGTTCGATCTTCAACTATAAATCAAATGAAAAGGAGATGATTACATTATTGAATAAGCAAACCGAAGTACAAGAAGAGCAAAGAGTACAAACAGACGTCTCCCATTATCAGAGAAAGCGGTTGGAAGTAGAAGAAGAACGCCTGAAAATATATTGTTACGAATTTCCTTATTCGTCCTTTTTGCTTTGTCTTATTCCCAATAATAAAACAAGGTTCGGTTTAAATTACGATAATTACAACGGTTTAACTTCCTTTTATTTTACTTATACAGTACAACAGTTTACTTTATTTATAACACTTTAAAAAGTCTTGTATTTTAATGTCAATTCGCGTTGCTTGCTTTACAGGGTTTAATCACAAACTGAAATGAAGGTATATCTAGCGAATTCAAGAACCTTCTAGACGTTGTTGTTGTTGCTTATCTTTGTAGAACAACCTCGAATGGCGGAGAATTATCTTTACTGAGGTGAATTCATGCTACTGTTTTAGCGAGCTGGTACGTTGTTACAATGCATACTTTCAGGCGCAGCACTAACCGCCTGTTATTTACATACTGTTAGTAGAGTCATTAACAGCAACCAAAAGCTTTTACTTATTCGTAACAATATAAAAGAAGCAAACGCAGAGAAGATGAATTGCTGGATCTTGATGTGGCAATAAAAAAGAAAAAAATTGAATTAATGGAAAGGCAGCTACAAAATAATAATAATTAGTTTTATTTTATGTGAATTTGTATTTAGTTGTTTTAAGAAATGTTCTTTGTACTTTTGCTATATTGAAATAAAATATAAAAGTTATAATGAGAAAGTGTTATTAATTGCATCTCTTATTCTGGTAGCTTCTGCGCAATCTCCTCCGTCGTGATTTTCATTGCTGATGTTATAATTGTCACTTCCTTCGGTAAACATTTCTACATCATTATCGGGAAAAGAAGTATTGTAGTGAATGCATATATTATGGAGAGCAGCACAAGCATTAACGATTTGTGTAGTTTTTTCGGATTCGTAGTGCAATTCACGTGCTCCAAGGAGGTATCAAAATCGAGATTTGAGCACGCCAATTACTCGCTCTATAATATTTCGGGCCTTTTGCATGAACCGAATTGTAATTGTTTTCTGCACTGTGTGCAGCCGCTGATCTGTAGGGTGTCATTAAAAATGGTTCCAACGGATACCCAGCATCTCCTAAAATCTTAAAGGTTAAACATTTTTTTTTTTTAACTTTATACCAGGAATCCACGAATTACGTTCACCACCAGCATAGTTTTCTCGTAGAAACCTTCTTGCTCGGCTGGTATTCCAAATTAAGGAATCGTGGCCAGATCCTGGATGTCTGGCATCTTATGATCACAAATCTGAGTATAATAAAGAACGAAAAGTTATCAACTCAATTAATTGTTAGTGTTTAGATTCATTGCTAGTATTTACAATCATTGCATTTATGCTGACGAATCCCTTTCTGTTGTAGTACAAATGTTGAGAATTTTTGCAGGGACCAATTATTTTAATATGTGTTCCGTCTACACACCCAATGATTCCAGGAAACCCTGTTCGTTCATAAAAAAAATCGTTTCCACACTATTGCTTCATCTTCAGACATTTCAAATTTAATCCAGTTATTGCAGATTGTAGTACTCATGGCGTTCAAAACTTCGGATAAAATTTTACTAACCGTAGGTTGAGCCAACGACAAATTAAAGTCATTTGCTACGCTTAGTTGATATGATCCTTGCACAAAGAATCGCAGAGCAGTTGCCAATTTTATTGTTGGCATAATTGCAGACTTTCGCGTATTGCATTTCAGTTTTGGACGGATTTGTTCCAGGACGTATTGAAAAGAAATTTTATTGAGCCTGAATGTGTTCACAAATCTTAAGAAAAAACATGTACATTGAATGTATATTTAGAAATAATTTAGAAAATTAAATTTCCTTACATTGAAAAAAAAAAAAAAAAAAATTCTTTCGGCGGCGGTCACCTCGCATAGTGACGGCGACACTATCGAGTATCTAGCCATGAAAAATCTTCTCAAATTACCGTTCGGAATCGGTGTAAAACTGTAGGTCCCCATCAGTGAGTGAAAACTGGAAAGCGCACAGCTCAGTGATTGGGAGAAGTTCTCCCCAGTCCCTTTACGGGATGTAATGGGAAACCATTTATTTTTTTTTTTTTTACATTGAATCTGGGATGGCAAAAATATTAACGTTTTGTCTTAACATCTTCTTGTGTATATTTATCTTCTTTGTTTCACCATCCTCACTTGAACTTGAAAAATAAAATTCTGTACTCGCCATTTTTTCAGGTTTCGTTTAAAATAACAAACTATTAAAAGTTTTCCAAAAATGTGAAAAGTAACAGTACTACCATACTTTATGCAATTCTCAATGTCAAAAGTAACAGTGCTACCATACTTTATTCAATTTTATTTTTGTTTTCGATAACTTTTCTTCTCCGCTTCAATATATTTCAGGAATGCCAATTTAGGAACGAATCGACTATAAAAACGACAGCGACAGAGAAACGACAATTAAAATCACAACGCCAACGGGATTAGGCCCGATTAATGTAATAAAAACAATATGCAAATGCTAAAAATGTTGACTTTAATTGTGAATTCGGCTTCAAACCTACGACCTGCTGTTCTCATATCTACTCCTACCAACGAATGCTCAATAAATATTTGCATTTTTTGCTTTTCATATATCATGACATATATAATCCCAGTCATATAGAGGATTTCGTTTGTTAAATGGGAAAGTACAGAAAATGCTTACAGTTTTATCAGATGACATAACATTGTTGTTCGTCCATGTTCATTGTGATTAATCATAAAAGTTGTTATTTTAGGATACTGTGCATCTCTAAGCTATCAAGACTGACAAATATAAATGATTCATATAGTATTTGATAGCAAATAAAAAACAATCTAATAAATTAACTTCGTACTAGGAATAAAGCATAATAATGTACCAGTGGTCAAAAGAGGAATGATAAAAAATGCGTACTAATTCCATGCTCTCATTGATCAGAAGTAACTATATAAATTGTTACTAAATTCGGGATTAAATGGACAGCTGAAAACTGTTTAAATCTCCCTTGCACTATCACAAGTGCAACTTCAAGCTGTGGCCGATCCAGTGATCCTCTCGCTGATAAAGTTATACATCGCGTGTATATACCTACCTAGAGGGCGGAGTGATAAAAGAGTTGTGTTTATTCCTAAACCGGGTAAGGCCTCGCGTATAGCTCCTTAAAAATCACAGCGAAATCGTTCACCGTTAACGAATATACGTTGGTAGTCTTTGTCGTCTACCATCACATTTACTGGTTATTAGCAACGCTTTCCATTTCAAAACGGAGTTAAATAGTTTTTTAAAATTATTTTAGTTGAATATTGATGTTTTACAAGGAAAGGTTTTTGTTAAAGTGACAATTTTTAAAAAAAATATATCATAAAAGATTTTGTATTTAAATAAAACACAGAATAATTGAGATAAATTGAAATTTATTCCAGGTGTTGTCAACATAGGTGGTGTAAACTTTCTGATAGCCATTCACCTGGGAGTGGCCAGAAATGATTCCATAATTGGGCAGTCCAAGAAGCTCACTACTTCTACGCAGTATGTCGTGGGCAATGACTTTTTCGGAAACCTCCGTTTTTTTTTAAGTGTTTATTTTTTATTCAATTTATATATTCAATTAGATACTATAAATAAACAAAAAGATACAATATAATATAGTAATACAACGCCCTTCAACGGGAACTCACGTATACTTAATATGGGTAGGGTATTCCCACTCAGACTTTTTATGCTTACAATTTTGGGAATTACTACATTACGTACAAACTTATGTTTAAATAAATTCACATATTGTAATGAAAAAATTACACAAAAACATTACTTAAATATTGGGAAAAAGATAAAAAAAAGTCCGAATGTTAAAAAAGTTTAAATTTAGACTGTAATCCACCAATATACATCTTTATTCAATTTGCTCCTTTCCACACGGTCTCTAATAGATACGCTAGTATCAAATCTAATATCGTTGTTTATGATTAAATTATTGTCAACAGCTTTTGAGTTAGCCCTTCTATGTAAATGGTAAAAAATTGGAATACCATCAGACGTTTGCATGAAGCCAAGTTTATCAAGGTAAAGAAAGGCCTCAGGTGGTACGAAACCTGATACTAACGTATTATGTATATATAGATCGCTTGTGTAGTAAGGAGCCATGATTAGGTTATTTGACACACATTGTGTAGTGTTTTCTTATTAATTTAATTATGAAATTGTCAAATCTGTTTATCTCAGCTTTGTTGTATAGACTTTTGTTCGAAATATATTTTGTGAAATTGCTGTTTCTAGATCTATACAAAGATGTACGGGCGCGGAGGCATTTTCTTTCGAATTTACGTATACGTTCCATATAAGACGGGGAAATATTGAACCATATCGGACATCCACATGTTATGATAGGGCGTATTAAAGCCTGTTTCTAGATCTATACAAAGATGTACAGGCGCGGAGGCATTTTCTTTCGAATTTACGTATACGTTCCATATAAGACGGGGAAATATTGAACCATATCGGACATCCATATGTTCTAATAGGGCGTATTAAAGCCTGATACAAAAGTATTTTTACTTTCTGTTTGACATGTTTAGAAAACAAAAGAGTTTTGTATCTGAAAAAAGCATGTCTAGCCTTTGCTTTTGTTAAGTAGAGAAATTTATCTAGATGAATACCTCAGTATTTTACTACCTCTTTATTTGGTATCTTTATACCAGAGAGAGGAGAGTTTATACCAAATGTTTTCCAATATTTTCTGATATTATAGTTGCATTTGTCTACTGGGGGACGAAAGAGAATGGTCTCACATTTATTATAATTTATGTTCATATTCCAATACTTCGCATATTTGACGACCTTATTAAACTTTTCCTTTAATTTTTCTGTAATTTTATCTACTCTATTATCGGCGTGATATACAATTAGGTCATCTGCGAATCCAATAGATTCAGGTAGAAGATTTAATAACTCGTATATGTATAAATTAAATAAAATCGGTGCATTGACTGTGTCCTGTTGGAGGCCATTCATAATGTAGAATTGTTGGGAACTTACAGTACCGCGGCTACTTATAACGAAATGTCTCTCATTGATCATATTGTAGAGTAGTATTATAAATCTAAGGGGGAACTTATGATTCAAAATTTTGAAGATTAATGCTTGAATCCAGATATTATCGAAGGTTTTTTGGAAATCTATCAAACATGCCCCTGTATATAATTTCCTATTGCAATTCCAGTTAATATTTGACACCAAAAGGTTGGTCGCGTGGATTGTAGAGTGCTTATATTTAAACCCAAATTGGTTTTCATTTATTAAGTTGTGGCTATTCAGTATACGAATTATTCTCGAGTTAATGCAACTCTCGAATATTTTACTTATATTAGGAAGCAATGTTATGGCTCTAAGGTTTTCGGGATGACTTAGGTCTTTATTTTTCTTAGGGAATGTAACAACTTTACCTAGTTTCCACGACGAGGGCAAGTAAGAGTTATTGAACATATTATTAAATAAGGTACAATACTGCAGAATTACCTTTGGTGGAGCCTTTTTAAGGGCTATATTGGGAATGTTGTCCACGCCAGATGAAAATTTTCCCGTGAGATTTTTGAAAATGTACATAATCTTTTCCTGAGAAACAAAATCTTCGAATTCTGCAGAATTTGGTATTTCATCAGCCCTAATTGTGTTCGAAAAGTTTATTATTTGGGTAGGGTTCTCTTCAAATCCGGATTTTTCTTCTAAAAATCTGGTGAACCCATTATTTACCTCCTGGTGTAGGTTATTACTAATGTCGATTGCTTTTGGGCCATAAACTGTTTCCAGGTACGCGCCGACAACATCTAATAATTGTATTTTGTCTTTTATTACAAATTTTCCCGAATTGGTGTCAATTAAAACTGTATCGGGATCGATATTAGCTCTTCTGAGCAAAAATTCTTCATTGTTTCGGAAACCTCCGTTAGCTGTCTGGAGTGAGAAGACGAAACAAATAATTGGTTATGCGACCACTGATATGTCTCAGATTTAGTAGGTGTCTGATATCACTGATGCTCATCAAAAAATCGGGCATATTCTTTTGTCCTTAGAAGGGGAATGAGCCAAATATATGGGCCAACGGCGGATAAAAGCCAAAAGAAGAAAATCCAGGTTCGATATAGTTTATCGTGGTCAGCGTCTGGTTCATAATGGGCGGCTGCAATCAAATATCCCGGCAGTAGTTAAAATTCAAAAACCCGGTGGACTGTGTTTGCCTCCCGTCACCGTTCATAATGGCAGTGAATATACGAACACGACCACGATTTACGGTCGATCACTTGGAATGTAAGAACTCTATATTGATCCGGTGCAAGTATCCAAGTGGCAGGTGTCCTCGAAATATATAAGGTTGACATTACCGATATGCAGGCAACGCGATGGACAGGACATGGCTGCACAAGGAAAAAAACTGCGACATATACCACAGTTGCCATGAGAAAAAACATGAATTTAAAGCGAAATATTTTTATATTTCCCTAATTTGTGTGCATGCCCCGACAGAAGAGAAAGATGATGATGCCAAAGACATATTCAATGAGCTCCTAGAGGAAACGTATGACCGCTGCCCTGGCCATGACATTAAGATTGTACTAGGAGACAACGGTATGAGACTGATTGACCTTGACGCGGCAAAAAACATGGTCATTAGTGGTACAACATTCGAGCATAAACACATCAACAAAACTACTTGGGTATCCCCTGATCAAAGATCGAAGAACCAAATTCATCACATGGTAATTGATGGAAGATCAGATGAGCTAACGTCGATTCTGATCACTACCTGGTAGCAGCAAAGGTTGGCACAATATTAAGCAGAGCGATAATCGTACGATATCAGACGCAGAGATAGCTGGACATCGGAAAACTGCAATTACTAGAGATAGCCCCTACTCAAGGAAGCTCTCGCAACATTTGGCACAGAACCCACCCCGTCCCGACGACGATCCTGAAGCGCAGTCGAAACCAATTCCTGACTCTACATAAACTGCAGCAACTACCGTTCTTGGTTTTGTAAAACCGCGTCGCAACAAACCATGGTACGATGAAGAGTGTCGCACTGCAAATGATGAAATGAACGCAACGCAACGCGAACTGCAACTGAGCGGTATAGGGAAAAATGAAAGGAGGTAAACCGTCTCTTTAGTCGTAACACGTTTGAATTAAAGTGAATTCAAGTGTGAAAAGGCCGTGTAGAAAGCACGAGAAAATTGAGGCATACAGAAGGAAGAACGAAGCCAAAAAATTCAACCAAAAAGTCAAAAACGGGACCAATGGATGTTCAGGGACCCCTTCTGTAAAGACATGGACTACGCCAAATTTGGCTACGCCAAATCCTGGAGAAGACCCACGAAAACAAGTCGACAACTATCATTTATTTGTCGATTACAAGACTGCATTCGATAGCCCGATACGGAAGAAACTTTACGAAGCAATGTCTGAGCTTGGAGTGCCTGCAAAACTCATACGCCTTTGCAGGATGACCTTGAGGAACACCAAATCCGCAGTGAAAATTGTTAAAGATCTTACCGAACCTTTCGAAACTAAGCGAGACCTCAGGCAAGGCGACACCCTATCGTGCGATCTCTTTAACATCTAAATGGAGATCATTATGAGAAAAGTTGCAGTCAACATGAGTAAAACTATCAGCAGCAAGAGTCACATGCTGCTCGCGTTTGCTGATGATATCGATATCATTGGGCGCACAATTAGGGAAGTTACTGAGTTGTTTTTGTGAATTGAGAATGAATCCGCAAAAGCGGGTCTGCCAGTGAATGAGGACAAGACAAAATTAATGGTTTCAACGAGCACGGTCTCCACGCGATTAGACCAAAGCGTGAGCGTTGATAACCGTTATAGTTTCGAGGTGGTGGACGAATTTATATACCTCGGATCTGCCGTAAACAAAAACAACAACGTCAGCCTTGAGATCAAGCGGAGAATTGTGCTTGCGTTTATATGTTATTTTGGGCTAAGCAAGCACATTGAATATAAAGCCCTCTCTTGAGTAACAAAAGTTCAACTATACCAGACTCTCATACAACCTGTAGTGGTTTATGGCGCAGAATCCTGTGTCTTCTTCAAGCAGGTGAAACATCTGTAGGAGTCTTCGAGAGAAAAATACTACAAAAAATGTACGGCCCTATAATGCACAGCGGCGACATTGACATTGACATTGACATTGACATTGACATTGACATTGACATTGACATTTACATTGACATTGACATTGACATTGACATTGACATTGACATTGACATTGACATTGACATTGACATTGACATTGACATTGACATTGACATTGACATTGACATTGACATTGACATTGACATTGACATTGACATTGACATTGACATTGACATTGACATTGACATTGACATTGACATTGACATTGACATTGACATTGACATTGACATTGACATTGACATTGACATTGACATTGACATTGACATTGACATTGACATTGACATTGACATTGACATTGACATTGACATTGACATTGACATTGACATTGACATTGACATTGACATTGACATTGACATTGACATTGACATTGACATTGACATTGACATTGACATTGACATTGACATTGACATTGACATTGACATTGACATTGACATTGACATTGACATTGACATTGACATTGACATTGACATTGACATTGACATTGACATTGACATTGACATTGACATTGACATTGACATTGACATTGACATTGACATTGACATTGACATTGACATTGACATTGACATTGACATTGACATTGACATTGACATTGACATTGACATTGACATTGACATTGACATTGACATTGACATTGACATTGACATTGACATTGACATTGACATTGACATTGACATTGACATTGACATTGACATTGACATTGACATTGACATTGACATTGACATTGACATTGACATTGACATTGACATTGACATTGACATTGACATTGACATTGACATTGACATTGACATTGACATTGACATTGACATTGACATTGACATTGACATTGACATTGACATTGACATTGACATTGACATTGACATTGACATAGTTAAGCAGATCAAAACAATGCGATTGCGCTGGCTAGGCCAGGTCAGTAGAATGGATGTAGGACGAACCAGCACGAAGGGTTTTCGAAACCGAACTCGAAGGAAGACACAGACTCCGCTGGAGGGGTTAGGTTGACTACTCCGTGCGTACACTTGGTATTACCAACTGTTGAGATTGAGCAAAAGATCGAACTGGTTGGCGAAATATGTTATCTTCATTTTGTAAGGTCCCTGACCCCTCTGGGTTGTCCGAGAGTGGATAAGTAAATAAGTAAATATGTTAATGGTTGTTAACAGTTACATCGATTTCGTCACAATAATTTATATCTCTAGATATTTCGTTTGAATTTTCCTTCTTATATCCTCACCCTTAGGGATGGGGGTATATGTCATTTAATACGCAAAAAAAAATTAACACATAGGACTTTTTAAAACGGATGAGCCATGCCCGTCTATCTGGCTGGCTGGCTGGCTGGTCAACACGATAACTGCCGTAAATCTGTAGCGATCACCGCGAAATTTTGTCAGTGACTATTATTTGTCAATACTGAGTTTGAAAATGGGCATTAGGTATAAGGCTTCACACTATCAAACGCCAATCACCTGTTAAGACAAGGACGATTTTTCCACGCCCATTGTGGTACCTCCCATACAAAAGTTGTATGGTCGTCTGGTTGGTCGGCACGAGAAGTCCCGCAAAACCGAACCAATCTATATGAAACTTTGTACTAGTCAATATTTAGTCAAATAAAACTCTCCTATAGAAAATGAGCTGTTTTGCCACACCCATTCTGGTACCTCCCATATAAAAGTTAAGCGGGTTACCGGTTGATCGGCACGATAACTCTCGTAGACTAAAACCGATCTTAATAAAATTCGGTACCAGGCAATTTTTGTTAAAAGCTTCTGTGTAATCAATAACTGACTATTGTACCAAGCCCAGTTTGGCGTATTTGCAATTTGCCGACTCGATATCTCCAATAAATCATAACTGATCTTAATAAAATTTGGTACTGATCACCATTTTGGCAACAACCTGCCATGCGCATTTTTGTACCTCGCATATAAATATTCGGAGGGAAACTAACTAATTTGGGTATTCAATAATATTTAGCTCAATGTCAGTCTGCTATTGAACATGGTAACTGGAGTATGGGTGTTTTTGAACAGAACTCCCACGAATTGGATGACTTAGGGTGAAGGTATCATTAAGTCAGTTCACCCGACTGAAACGTATGTACTGGTTTTTATTTTCAATGGGGATTACATTTTAATGGAACTAGGTCCTGTTCTCATTAACACATTGACAACATGATGTAAAGCATCAACCAATAAAAATGTATTCAAATATTTTGTTTGAAGAATACATCTTGCTAATTCAACAATTTCAACAAAAGATTTCTGATGCTGTATATGGGCATTTCCAAAGAAAGTGCCACCCTATGTCACATCACGTCATCAGAGTAAATTGTTTATATTTTGGGACCATTAAGTTCGATTGTTTTCTATTATTTTACTGAATACATAATGTAAGAAGTTCTATATTTAACAACAGATGGAAAAACCATCAACTAACTGGTCTTAAAATATATGCAATATACGAGGGTGACGTGACGTGACAAAATGTGAACTTTTCTGCGGAAATGCCCATATCTTAATTTTTAATTTTTTAACCTTTTTTAAATTGTTTACCATTATCACATCTAAAAAAATCGAATTCTTCTATTCTAGGTTTTCCTCATATTTAAGAAATTCGAACATTTTCGAAGACTTCGTTCTATTTCTGTTGAGCAAAGCAACAAAAATATATTTTTATTTTTTAACTGAAAGTTCTTCCATCAATCCGGACACATCAATATGAACTATTTCACCAGATCGGTTTGATTTGCGTGCACTTGACGTACAACATGGTAGTTTTTGTTGCCTTTGTCATATCTTTGTATTTAATATTTCTTGTTTTTAACACCTCAGTAGCAATTTTCACATTTTGATGAACAAACCACCTCTGATGCCATATCTTAGTATCGTCGTTATAATTTGCATTATAATAATGTCGCTATATAATAAAGGCCTCTATTTCTAATTTAAATAAGCTTCCCCTTTCAATGACGAATTATGTCGAATAAAAGTACCCTGGCTTTTATTTGATTATGTTGCGTATCCTTTGTCGATGGCAGCTCCAGCAGAAAATGAATTGACTTTCATATTTGGTACAAAAAAAGTTATTTCTACGTATTTTTCATGTCACTAATTAAAACGTCAGTATTTCCTTCATCGACTGCCGTTAAAGTAGTTTCATCTCCAATTTTTATTTTGGATGGTTCTTTGAACTAACGGTAGCTCAAGAACGATTCCCCGTGTGAGGTCATGTGTTCATAGGCTCCCAAATCAACCAACGAACTTTTAACCAAGTTTTATCTGCTTTATAAACAGTTGCATTGGATTTTGAATTATGCAACTCTAAATTTGTATTTTTATTCCATAACACTGTGTGTAATTTTTTAAGTCATGGTAATATAACCATATACGGACATCACTACGTGATAAAAGACCAAAAAAAAAGACCCGTGTCTTCCAGTTTTCAAAGATCCGTGCCCCCATAGATTATAGATTTCAATGTTGGAGTAAAGAAAAAACAAATTAAATTTAAAAATATTCGGGAAATTTTTCAATTTTGCGGCTACCTAAACGCTACCTAAGCGCTACCTAAACGGTGTTAAGAATCATTCCTAGGAAGTTCATATGTTCTACAAAGTTGTTTCTTCGGTACATTTTTGTAGTTGGACCTGAACAGGGGAGAAAGGTAAAAAAAATTGAATTTTTTAAAGTTTTTTGTAATTTTGACCTTGAAGATGAAGTTTTTTTGATTCTACATATTGACAAATTTTTGTTCTTTACGACAAGAGCTACAACTTTCTTTCAGAGAGTAAATCAAAATTCCGAACGGTTTGCAAGATATGAGACTTTTTTGCAAAAATGGCACCGAGGCCCCAAATCTTTGAGGGGCCCGTAAAAAAGTGCATGACTTCGGGCAAAACTGGGAGACACGGGTCTTTTGTTTTGGTCTTTTATCACGTTGTGGTGTCCGTATATGGTTACATTTATTCTTGTTGCACTGCGTAATGGGGAGTCTTTCTTCCAATAACTTCCTTTATTACATCTGAAACATTTATGTGGCTCTTTGCTGTGGTCACGATGATTTTGTCTTTTGTTTTAAAGGCTTCAACTACTTCTAGGTTTTTAAAAATGTCGGTTTTCGGTTTCTTCAAATTTTCCGATTTTGTCGAAACCGGTTTTCGTTTAAACCTAAGTAAAAACCCCGGTTAATAACCGGTTTCGGTTTTTATGACAAAATGAAAAAATATCCTTTTAAAAAAATCGTTTATTTTTAATTCAGTCTTTTTGAATTTTGTTATCGACTACCGAGCCAGGTAGCCATGAAAGAGCTTGTCAAAATACCGCTCTGAACCGGTGTAAAACTGCAGGTCCCAATCAGAGTGTGATTACCTTCATGATGTGATTACCTTCATGACTGGCAGCTGCGAGGCGGCCAATGGACTTCCGAGTTACGGCTGATTATGCGGTTTTCGAAAACAGTGCGCAAAATATCGATTTAACGTTGGCTATGTGACACGACACGTAGCGCCGTCCTTTTGAAATCATACTTCGTCCATGTCAGCCTCTTCAACTTTTTGGAACTAAAACCTAATGAGCATGGCACGGTTACGCTCGCCATTGAAGGGCCTACGATGCCGCCATGCCAAACACCGCAATAAGCAGTCACTTGTTGTGGATGCATCGTCCAAAACGTGTGGATTTTCCGAGACCCAAAGGCGACAATTTTGTTTGTTAACTTAACCCCGAGGAGAAACTAAGCTTCATTGGAAAACATTATTTTTCGGTAAAAAGTGAAAACGCATCGGATGCCCACCTGGATTCGGTTCTTGGACTACTTGAACTTAAGTCTTCGTACCGAGGCCTTTGTTCAAAATTCTGCGCAAAGCAGTGCGAGAAATGTTCAATTGCTGCGAATGGTGGCGAGTTGATATTGATGGAGGTTCCAACACACTTTCAGCTACAGCGGCAATATTTTCCATTTGACGAGCACGTAGATGAGGTATTTTGTCCAATAAGAACCCGGTTTGACAAACTCGCTTCACAAATTTATCCACAAACAGCGTTGATGGAACTTTATTTCTATCGAATTTATTTCGTAGGGTTCTTACAGTTTGAGTTGAAGGCTCATACATTTTGATGAAAGTTTTTGACATTTCCCAATTTTATTTCGTAACACTGTCTAATTTCTGGATATGTACTGAGACGCACTCACTGTCAGTGCAAACAAGTTCTATAGAAGCTGTAGCAATGGGGAAGAAGATAATCCATTGAATGCGATCGCACGTGTCCAGAACTAGGTGTCGGGGGGGTATACTCGTATATTATACGAGCCTATCAATTTAGGGATCTGGGAGAATTATCCAATATAGCCGAATAGAGGATCTTGAACTTTTTTGAGCAAACGAAACAGTTCTCCGGTGGGGGTAGAACTTATAATTGTTAGCCCGTGCTATCAGAATACACTAAAATTTCTATCTGAGTCATTCAGCGAATGCTGCCAACACCTAACTTAACCTAAATGCATATAAATACTATGTTGTTAATACGCCCACTGTCGTATAACTCAACTTGTTTATTTCGGACGAACAATATATCCTTGAGCTATAAACGAGTATTTGCAATTCGTTCTATTTCCATTTCCTAAACTTTTAGCTGGAAAATGTTAATTTTTTTTTGCTGTTTTCCAATGGTCATTCATAAGTTTTTATAGGATAAGAGTTATTTAACTGTAAAGCTGTTAAGAAGGTGTATAAGGATACGTGGATATTTTTTTCAAATCCAACATAACTTACTACCTACATACGTACAACATATTTGCAGGATAAACCAAGCAACACAGGAGGAGAAAAAGAGCTGCTGAAAGCTTCCTCTTCATTTTGCTGCTGTTCCTTTTGCCACTGTTGCCTTTGTTGTGCGTGTGGTCTTTTATTCGTGTTACCATAGCCACTGGACATGTGTGTATGTGTGTGCGTGTGTATCCTGGCTGTATGTGTTTTTATTTATGCGTTTCTAGTTGATTTGCAATTCAATAAGCTTTTGGCCCAAGTAAACACACATAATCGGCTGCATACATTATCTATGTACACTAGACACAGCCCAGTGTATTTTACAGTCACAAAACCCTCATCCAGATGTATGTGGGTAACTCACATGATGTATGTGGCAGCAGTGGCCATGAGGATGCAGGAGTAGATGTGTTGTGTGTTAAGAAAAAAAAGTAGAATACATACTTCCTGTTGGCATGACAGCAGCAGGGTATGTGAAGTCATATGTTGTTGATATCTTCTGTTTTTAATACTGTATCGTTGTGTAGTTTGTGCGGATTGTAAGGGTTTATACTCATTTATTCCAAATTGGATATATTCTGCAGTGTTCTTTTCGGGCATAAGCTACTTTATTTAATAAATTGTTAGCAAATTTACAATTTCTATTTGTACCCTACAGCCTTAATAGTGTATTAGGTTGACTTTATATTATTACCGGGAGGTCTCTTCTAATGGAAGAATTTTCAGGAAATGATCGATCCCTTGAGCTTTGGTATAACAGTGGGAGTGGGAGTAACTTAGGACACGTTAAAAGGAATTTCAACCAGAAACCGTATTACAACGTTTTAAAAAACCTGGACTTTTTTAATAATTCGCCCACTCGTATATTCTAGTGGTTAGTACAGTTGATACCTGGCAGCTGGCCATATTTTAAAAAAGACTTTGTACCCAGTACAATCCATGCATGATTAGGGGAGAGCTATTCAAGTTCAGTGATATTGATATTGCTATTGATAATGTAGCCTGCGTTATCAATATCATTTTACCAAGATCATAATAATCGGTGTTCACTGTTGACCTAAAGAACAAAAGATGGGATACTGACGTGAAGAAACATCAATTCGTCCAGCTATAGCCGACGGTGGTGAAGTAGTTAGTCCGCGCGGGACTTGTACATGAGAACGTGGATTCCCTGCTCCTACCACCTAACATTTCTTTCGACGACAGTCACTTTGCTTACTGATGGCGACACTATCGAGTAGTTAGCGATGAAAAGCTTCTCAGAATACAGTTCGGAACCGGTTTAGAACTGTAGGTCCCAATCAGTAACTGTAATACTGGAACACCCACACCTCACTGGAGGTGTGAAGCTCTCCCCAATCCCTTCATGGGATACAACGGGAACCCATATATTTATATATACGGGATATGGGACTGTCCTTGGAGGTGGAGTGGCCAGAAATGTTTCCTTCATTGGGCAGTCCAAGCAGCTCACTACTTTCACGCAGTATGTCCTGGGCAATATCTTTATCGGAAACCTCCGTTAGCTAGCTAAAGTGAGAAGGCGAATCGAATGAGCAGCCTGATCGCATAGTTGATGCGTTTCAGGATTATTAGGTGACCCAGTCTCTGAAGCTCTTCGAACTAGTGGATATATTCCTTTGACGGCGGCTGAGCCAACACCCCTGGCCAACGGCGAATCAAAATCGAAAAAAAAAT
Source organism: Phaonia tiefii (assembly GCA_963931995.1). NCBI lineage: Eukaryota > Metazoa > Arthropoda > Insecta > Diptera > Muscidae > Phaonia > Phaonia tiefii. Next base: position 195,467,153 of record OZ008367.1, read on the forward strand.
TGAAACCAGTTTCAACTCACTGCATTCTGGTCAGCGTCTGATCTATGTTGGACGGCTGAAATATGGATATCCTGGCAGTAGGTAAAATGTAAACCACGGTGGACTTGGATTTGCGTCCCGCCGCCGTTATATAGGCAATAAAAACACACATGAAAAGTAAATGGACGAACCCCCTAACTATTGACGACCCTCGCAAAAGTTATAAGGACCACGATTTAAGGATATGTACCTGGAATGTGAGAATACTATAAAGGACGGGTGCCACTTACCAACTGGCGGATGTCCTCGAAAAATATAAAGCTGACATCACAGCTATCCAGGAAATGCGATGGACAGGTTATGGTTACACTAGAAAGAAAAACTGCGATATTTACTAGAGCTGCCATGAGCGAAAACATTTATAGTTGGCAAGAGACTGCTACACCTAGTTTTAAGGTTCAACCCAGTGAGTGACCGCATTGCCAAAATTCGCATCAAAGCGATATATTTCAACATCTTGTTAATTTGTGTGCACGCATCGACAGAGGATAAAGATGATGAGGTCAAAGAAACATTTTATGAGCGTCTTTAGGAAGTATACGAACGCTGCCCTGACCACGACATTAAGATTATTCTAGGCGATTTTAATGCCAAATTGGGAAAGGAAAAAGTTTTGCGACCACCCAGTAATCATAGTCTACATGATACCACTTCCGATAATGGAATTAGACTGATAGAACATGGTAGTTCGTAGCACACGATTCCAGCATGAGAAAATACATAAGGCTACCTGGTTATCTCCTGATCAGAGAACGAAGAACCAGATTGATCACTTGGTAATAGATGGCAGGCACTCTTCTAGTGTAATGGATGTACGTGTGATTCGAGGTGCCAATATCGACTCGGATCACTACCTGGTGGCTGCGATAGTTCGCATAAGACTGAGCAGGACGAAAAACGTACGAACTACTTTTCCAGACTAGTCCGCTCAAATTTTTCCCCAGAAGACAAGGAGGTAATGATTGCGGAAGAGAGTGTAAATTTTGTAGTAAATACGAACAATACCATTAATACGAAAATCCACATGATGCTGACGACATAGACATCAACGCGCGAAATTTTCGAGAGATTACTGCAGAATTTTCAAGAATCGAAAAAGAATCAGCGAAGGAGGGTCTTGCTCTTAATGAGGGCAAGACAAAAAGTGATGGTGTCAACGACTAGACAATCCTCTCGACTTGGACCGCACTTGAACGTTGACAACCGATTTATTTTTGAAGTGGTAGATGAATTTATCTACCTTGGATTCGCCGTTGACAAATACAACAACGTCAGTCTGGAGATAAATAGGAGAATTTTGCTTGCAAATAGATGCTATTTTGGGCTCAGCAAGCAAAACAAAGCCCTCTCCCCAGCTATACCTGACTCTCATTTTACCAGTCCTGGCATATGGCCCCGAAATTTGGGTCATATCACAAGCGGATGAAAAACACCTGGGAGCATTCGAGAGGAAAATTCTCCGTAATATATATGATCCTGTTAAAGAAAATGGCGAGTACCGACGTCGTTGGAAACAGGAGCTATAACATTTATATTCTGACGTGGACATCTCTAGGCGAATCAAATTAGGCCAGTTGCTGTGGCTCGGCCATATTATCAGTTGGTGTTACCATCTGGCGTGAAAAGGCGAAGGATAGAACCAGTTGGAGAAATATGTTAAAATTAGTTTAGTTTGTTTGTTTAGTTAATATGTGTAAGACATCTGACCCCATGAGGTTGCATAATAGTCAATAAAAGTAAATATATATATATCCATATATTAGATACTGCTATAGGGATATAATATAATTATAATGTTAATGTGAATTTATAACGAGCGTGGAATTTCAAAGCACTTTGGAAAGTTAATTTTCTACAGGTTTCTTCTGAGGAAGTTAATCGTTTTGGCAGCTGAATCATTCATATTCACATGGTTTCCAGATTATAATCACGAGACCCCTTAAGCCAGTCACTACGAAATAACTAATAAATAATTTTTAGGAAACCTGAGATCATACTCTATACCTAGAACCACAAGTTTCCGTAAATTGAGGCAATAGGTAGAAGTAATATAGTAATGATAGATATCAAGCTTTCATAGAAGGAGCTGATATGCTTGAAGCCATATCTACTACCATTCGCTCGAAGACCAATTGTACGTGAGATAATTAACGTTATGGTGGACTCGAATGTCATCGAGCCTACAACATCCCCGTTTGCCTCGCCAATAGTCCTGATGAAAAGAAAAATGGATAATATCGACTGTGCATCAACTATCGATGACTGAACCAAGTGACGATTAGACAACCTTTCCCAATGTCGATAATCGAAAAAATTCTGCCGAAGTTTTCGGCAAACAGATATTTTAGGGTATTTGATATGAAGATGGGTTAATACCACATACAGATAGAGGAAACCCCAAAACCACTTACAGCGTTCTTTACTCCGGACATTATGAATTCAACCAAATGCCAATTGGGTTGCTAAATAGACGGCACAGGACGAGATGAGGATCTTACAAAATTTCTCAATAACCTTAGAACGATGTGCTATAAAGCTACGGTAGTACAAGTGTAGTTTCCTTGTTGACACCATCGATTTCCTTAGGCATAGAATAGACGAACGTGGAATAACACCTGGTAGAGCGAAACTATAGCCCATCGAAAAGTATAAACCACCTGAAAATGTGATAGAGGTTTGAAGATTCATGGGATTATGTGGATTCAGTAGCAATGACATGTTCGCCGCTCCCGTTCTCTTCTTCATCTACACAGCTTCTGCAGTAGTCAAAGGCTGGGATTCAAAGTCTAGACGCGTGTCTAAAAAAACAGTGTCCAGTGATCTACTAGCATAGATATATCTTGTCTAGGAATGGATAATAATGTATATTAATTCCGCGGACGATTTAGTGCATTGACGGAACCTGCGTTCTACCAAGTCATGAAATATAAATATTGCGCCGACGATAATAATCCCGTTTTTTTTTTGCTGCCAGAGATTTTCTTCACAGTATCTTCAAACTTTGGATCAACCAAGGTAATTCTTCATGAAGATTTTTTACAGTGAGCAAACGCATGTCCGCGTCTACTTATGTTAGCCATAATTTATAGGGTAACACATTTTTCGCTTTGAACAAGAAGATGCTATTTCTCTGTATCCAAAGGAAAAGTTAGAAAAAAAATAAATACATTTATTTTTACACGGCGACTTTTTTCTTTTCGCACATCAGAAAAGAAACATAATATATGTCCACATATACAAAAACATTTTACTGTTACTTTATTGTTAACTGCCATTTGTCAGTGTGTGCGCAATATGTAGATTAGTTTGCCATGTGCATGTGTTTGTCGTTTGTGGCGTCTGTATGTGTATTCAGGAGGTTTATAAGGATATTATTATTGACTTTGTGTCAACACCATTTAGCACTTGTAATACCTTCCACTTCCTAATAGACACAAATGAAATTTGCATTTTATTTGTGTTTGACATTAAGAGGAAGCATTCGAATATGTAAATACACAGGGATATAGTCTGCTTACTCGCAGCAAGAACTATATGCTAATACCAGTATGATTTTCGCATTCACTATAAATACGAAATAATTGCTTGTGATCATGGGTGCTGACAAGGAGCCACTTTGTAACAGGAATCCTGGAGTGGATATGGCCATAACTTGTTAGTGTTTTTGGAAGACTCTGTATAGTTTATTAGTTTTTTTTTCCTTTATGCATCCATTGGGTGGAAACGGAGCCTAGTTTATATTGCAAACGTATGCTACTGCGTTCCGGCATTCCTAACATATTAGGAAATTTGAAAAGAAAAATTTAAAAGAAAAATTAAAATAAAAAGTTTGGGAGGCAAAAGAAATTAGAGAAATTAAAAGAACTAATTACATATTTGAATTGAGTGCAAAATTCGTCAACTTTATAACAATGATTCAGCCACAATTTAAATATTTTTCAGATACATATTGAGCCTTTGCGCCAAATTGTCGTAAGTGACAAAAGACAAATTTTATTGGAGAAGGTTTTTTATTTTGATTATTTTAAGATACTTGCATAAAATTAAACATATTTTGATGCAAGAATTAATTATTTTATATTAATTAATTTTTTTATATTTTTATTATTACGCACGCAAAGAAAAGAACGTTTATTGCTCACAATAATACTTTGATTGATTTGTATTTATTTATTAATCGCAACCGTTCATGTAGTTCTCCCAAATAAACTCGCATATCGCAAACGTGTATCATGTTGTTGCAAACGAGTTCTCGTTAATGTTTATAGGAAAGATCGGAAAGATTGTTGCAGTTTATTCTTCCATTCCTTCTTCGTTAGTGTCAATTTCTGGTATGTTTGTTACGGAATGTCTGTGTGTTAGGTTGACCTTTTGTGGTGTCAATATGTTTATTATTTGTTCTTATATTCCTCCAAATTCGGATATAGATGTATATTTGGAGCATGCTAGAATTATTGGTGAGGTGTTGGAATTGATGTCGTTGCGAGATATCATTTTTATTTTTGGTGACTTTAATATTCCTGATGCATCATGGCATCATTGTTCTGAACGCGGATTTATGGTTCCCTCCAGCTGTAACCGACTGAATAATTTTTTTGATATTTTATCTGGATTTGGACTCATGCAGTTGAATAATGTTTTTAATGTATCTAATAGGCTTCTTGACTTAGTGTACTCTAATGTTTCAGATCTGGCTTTACATAGGACTTTACCGTTTGTTTTACCTGAGGATAAATATCATCCGACTTTACGCGTAAATATTGATCTTGCTTTCAGTGATCGATAGCTCAAGTCAATCATTCCTATAACTTTAAACGTGCTAATTTTACAGATCTTCGGAATTCTCTTTTGGATGTTATTTGGCCTTCCTTTAAGGGAGGGTCGTTAGTATGGTCACCTAATTATAGGTGCCACATTGACAGAATTGAATCAGTACAGAAACAGTTTTTGCTTTTCACCTTGAGAAATCTTGGCTGGCAATCTGATACTGTTTTACCTCCTTATATTAATCGACTTGCTTTGATTGATTTGCCTACTCTTGAACATAGGAGAATCATGTTAGAGATATGCTTTATGACAAAATTAATAAACGGAGAAATTAATTCATCACATCTGATATCTAATATATACTTTAATGTTCCTATCTATTCGTGCTTCAAGATATTTTGTTCTGTTAAATTTACCTGCAGTTAAACATAATTATGGGGCTTTTAATCCTCTTTATAGTCTTTGTAAACATTTTAATGAATTTTACCATTTGTTTTCAATTTCTGACTCTGTTGAAGTAATAAAACGTAAAATATTTAGTAATAATGTACACTAAACTGAGAATTGCCAGATCGTGGTTTCGAAATCAAAGGATATTTAGTCCAAAGGATATTTGGTCCTGTTCACGCTAATTTCATCAGAGTTGATGCTTCTCGGCGACACATGTTCCTGTCATCATCGCTACTTTCCTGCTCTCCTCTGCAAATATTTAATATATTAACCTGTTCCTGTTTTCCTCAATCCGATTCGATTTCTTCAACTTCTCTATGTTCCTTTTTTCCCATCAAGTCATCAAAGTTCCTGCTCATCCTCTGCATATGTTTTATCCGTTCCTGTTTTCATTGTGCCTGTTCATCCGTCTTCTTCAATTTCGCAATGGTTCCCGTTTTCCATCCTGACATTAAAGTTCCTGCTCAATTCCTCCACATGTTTCAGCTGTTGCTGTCTTCATCGTTCCCGTTTTTTCGCCTTCTTCAAATTATCAATGGTTCCTGTTTTGCTATCAATTCCTGTTCATTCAATTACATATGTTTTCTCTGTTCCTATCTTCATTGTTCCTGTTCTTCCACTTCTTAAAAGTTCCTGTTTTCTTTAATAAAATGGTTAGATATAACTCAGAAACGCTGCATCCAATCGCAAAAATAATAAATTTTGTACCTCAGTGGGCTGTAACCAATGGATGTCTTTACTTACCAAGACACTACTTTTTTTTAAACAAATCGCTAAAACTTAATTTTTTCGAATAAAAAATCGCTAAGCCGCCACTATGTATATATTTCGCAAACGGAGTGTTCAATCGATATAAAGGGTTTTTCAACAGAGACGCTACAAAAGTAAATCGATAGGGACAGCAAACGACGCCATATTTTTTCCAGCTCTTTTGACATTTCCCTTCAGTAAGGTTTGCCATTTCATCATGGAAAGATATACGAGCCAACAACGAGTCGCAATTATTAAAATTTACTACCGAAATTTGGAGTCAGTGGCCTCAACTTTAAAAGCGCTACGTCCAATTTCATCATATTCAGCGATGAGGCTCATTTCTGCCTGAATGGCTTCGTCAGTAAGCAAAATATACGTTAGTGGTCAGACAGCAATCCACACGTAATCTATGAGTCATCATTGCATCCCGAAAAAATAACGGTTTGGTGCGGTTTATGGGCCGGCGGCGTCATTGGGCCGTACTTCTTCCGTGATGATCAAGACCGGCACATTACTGTGAATTCGAATCGCTACCGTTCAATAATAACCGAATATTGTTGGCCCCAATTGGATAATATGGACTTGGAGGACATGTGGTTCCAACAGGACGGCGCCACAAGCCACACAGCGAATGCCACAATCAATTTATTGGAAATCAAGTTTGGTGAACGTGTTATCTCACGAAATGGCCCAGTCGATTGGCCGCCTCGGTTCTAATTCTGATGTTTGACAATTACAAATTCTGATCAAATATAGACTTTATCACACACATAAAAGTGATTCTACCTTTTCAATATATATTGGATGGACAATTGACGCGTTGTAGTTTGCTGCGCTTTAAGTTGTTATTTGAATGCAAGGCGCGACAGACGTGTAAGTTGACAGTGAAAAAATAGACAAAAATTCCAACTTTTTTTAAAACAAAGTTTATGGGTAAAAAAAAAGTCATAAAAGTTGGAAATTTAAACAGCAAACAGCTTATGGAAGCCACAAATAAAAGTTTTAATTTCAACTCGGTTGTTGTAACCGAAAGAACACAAACGATTTTTCAGCTCTAATATTTCTTAACTCTTTAACTGCGAACGTTTTTTAGATCTCGAAAACGTTTTTTTTAGTTTGAAGCAACTACAACTCGGTTGCTGTAACCGTAGGAACAATTAGCGGAACCGGTTTTCGTTTATCGTAAAGGTTTTTCAGCTTTTCATTTCTCATAACTCGTTTGCTGCAAAACATTTTTCGATTCTGCCAAACAAAATTATATGTATGGATTAACAGAAGTTCGTTTCTCCCAACTACAGTCCCCAAACGAACTTCAGTTATCTGAGATTTCGTTTGGGAGGAACGAGTTTTTTCTTTGCATGGAGTAATTTGTTTGCATTCTAGGCTAGTTACGAGGCTAACGCTAGAAAGTTATTTGATGGGTCACACTAACATTAAGGCGCATATAATGTTTCATAATTTGGTTTTAAAGCCACAATGGTATTATAAGTAGGCTGCTGTTTGTACCTACCAGAAAATTAAGATATCTATACATATCGATGGCTTAAGACCAAAAAGGCCCTAACTCGATTTTTGTTACTTGAAAGGAGAAGGAAAAAACTTAATAAAATCCGTAAAATTTTAGATATAACAAAAAGTTTTAATGCAATTTCCCAAAATGTGTTGCCTCTTTTTATTAAAAATTGCATTAAAACTTTTTTTGTAACTAAAATCTTACGGATTTTATTAAGTTTTTTCCTTCTCTTGTCAAGTAACAAAAAATCGAGTTAGGGCCTTTTTATATTAAGCCATCGATATGTAAAATTAACAAATGAAAAAATAATAATAATCACGTTCTGATTCTATTACACTGTGTGTAATTTTTTAAGTCATGGCAAAATAACCATATACGGACACCACTACGTGATAAAAGACTAAAAAAAAAGACCCGTGTCTCCCAATTTTTCCCAAAGTCATGCACTTTTTTTTTTTATGGGCCGCCAAAGATTTGGGGCCTCGGTATCATTTTCGTAAAATGTGATCATTTTCTCAGGCTCATATCTTGCAAACCGTTCAGAATTTCGGTTTACTCTCTGAGGCAAAGTTGTAGCTCTTGTCATAAAGAACAAAAATTGCGAACATATAAAATCAAAAAAAACTTCACCTTCAAGATCAAAATCTCAAAAAATTTAAAAAAATTCGATTTTTTTTTACCTTTTTTCCCGTGTTCAGGTCCATAGGTTGCAAACCGTTCAAAATTCAAGGAAACAATCAACTACAAAAATTTACCTAAGATTTCATATTTCATTTTTTGCTACCTATGGACCTGAACAGGAGAAAAAGGTAAAAAAAAAATGAAATTAAAAAATTTTCGGCAAATTTTTCACTTTTGCGTGCTACCTAAACAGTGTTAAGAATCATCTCTAGGAAGTTTATATGTTCTAGAAATTTGTTTATTGAGATCTTAGGTAAATTTTTGTAGTTGATTGTTTCCGTGAATTTTGAACGGTTTGCTACCTATGGACCTGAACACGGGAAAAAAGGTAACAAAAAATTGAATTTTTTTAAGTTTTTTGCGATTTTGATCTGGAAGGTGAAGTTTTTTTGATTTTATATGTTCGCAATTTATGACAAGAGCTACAACTTTGCCTCAGAGAGTAAACCGAAATTCTGAACGGTTTGCAAGATATGAGCCTGAGAAAATGATCACATTTTACGAAAATGATACCGAGGCCCCAAATCTTTGGCGGCCCATAAAAAAAAAATGCATGACTTTGGGAAAAATTGGGAGTCACGGGTCTTTTTTTTTTAGTCTTTTATCACGTAGTGGTGTCCGTATATGGTTATTTTTTTCGTGTTGCACTGTGTTACCGTCTGTCCGTCTACACACAGAATTCTTTGATCAAACAGATTTAAATGATATACAGTATGCTTGGATCAGTGATGGACGACATTGATAGTGAGTAATGATCTAGGAACTATAGACTAAAATAAATTAAATGGTCTCCCATTACATCCCATGAAGGAACTGGGGAGAGCTTCTCATAACCAGTGAGCTGTGCGCTTTCTAGTTTTATAATCATTGATTGGGGCCTACAGCTTTTACATCGATTCCGAACGATATTTTGAAAAGCTTTTTCATGGCTAAATACTCGATAGTGTCGCCGTCACTTTGCGAGGTAACCCCTGCGGCGGATTCTAACCCAGAGTCTTATGTACAAAAGGCGCGCACAGTAGCCATTGAACCTCCGACGACCACTGATACTATAGACTCCTGATGTTAAAATAAGGCGAAATGGAAAAGGGTATTTTTAGGTTGAGGTAAGGTGTTACTAGCAGCCGATGAAATATGCACTTAGACTTATTAGTTCCTTAGTTCCAGTTTTCTCTAACAAGATCGTACCTATATCTACCTGAGATAATTCTCCCAGGTCCCCAAATAGGTAGGATCCCGAAGTAGGAGTCCTTCGGGATAGTGCTTCTGCAGAAGTCATTTGCCCTAACCTATAGTCTCGCTACATCTCTACCAATCAGACATTGTCCCATCAATACTAAAATAAGCATTGATACCCGTGTGGCATGTGGAATCAAGTTATCTTTTACGAGCTGGGGTGAAAGCATCGATAAGATCGTCAATCGCAGTAATATTAGCTGGTTCGAAGAGAAGTATGGTTTTTAGGATGCAGTTCCAAGTTTTTTTGTACTTGGTCCGGTATGTTAAACGAACTATTCTGGGAACCGTCAAAGTGGCAATGTGCTGCGAGAGTGCAAACTCTATGTAGCGATAGCCGAAAAACGAATGCTCATGCAATACCTTCCATCCTTTGACCAACTGCAAGGTGGCACAAAGAACCTCTTGTCTACTTATAGCTATAAAGGTGGGAGCATTGCCCTGGTGATAAATATAAAGCACAGTTGTCAAAACATTCTCTAAAAGTATCTCGTCATTTTATATTGTTCCTTCATCAATTTGACGACCTCACGTAGAACGATACCCATTTTATTCTTATCTGCCTCATCAATTAACTTCCTCATCAAAAGTGACGACCGCGATTCAGTCTCTTTATAGGGCAAATAGGTTGACGCTTACCAGATGTGGACAGTATGCAACCTATCTGTTCTCTTATTTGGCTTATCCAAATAGGCAAAATCTATATTTCCATTAACATACTACTTGTGTTGTCACTAGTTTCCGAACTACCTCTAAAAGTGGGTTGGTAGGTATGTCGTCTATCTCCATTGGACCACTTGTTTCGGGAAACAGGCAGCGACCTAATTCGTTGCCAAAGTCTTTTCTGTCTGTCTGATGGGATCGGTAACCATAGTGAGCAGTTGAACTAATAATAATCGTTTTGCTTAATGTATGAGAAATTCATACTACAAGCTTACAAGGTCAGGAACATTTTTCGCATCAGTTGTATACAATTTTTTTAAAACCCGAAAAAGCTGGTTAAAGGTTTGAAATAACCTGTGAAACCGGTTCATCGAATACGGCAATTTTCAAGAAACCGCAGTACGATTAACCAGCCCGAATTCGATTAACAGGTTAACCGGTTTCTATTTTTAAAATTATTAAATATATACATACATAAAATTGAGCACGAACTCAATGGATTACTTAGGGTCAGGTTATGTTAAGATCGGTTCACCCCACCAATATTTCCGTACTGGATATAAATGACTTTTGAGACATATTTATACAGGTTACGGAGTATGATACAATATATATTGGCTTTAGACTAATATAATACTTCTCATGTCAACTATATATTCTATCTGTTATATAGGGTGTCTGAGTAAGAACGCACTTCTTAATTTTAAAATTAAAAAATGTATTTCTTTAGAGAGTGTTGTTTTTTTTATTGGATTGTAAATAAAACATGTTCCCATATAGACTAAATATTGGTTACAGGATCCACTTATAAAACATCCCACTAAACAAGAAATTTCCCAACATATGTGAGACATGTAGTTAATTTCATTCTCTATGATCCAAGCCGTTAGTCTAGACACAAACCAAAGCAAAAGTAAACAATATAATTGATAATAGTGGGTTGTAGCATAATAGTGTTAAAAAAAAGTTGCTTAGTTTTTGTTTTCATTTAGCCCGCATCCCGCAACTTGCGATAAGGAACTTCGTTCCAAAACTTTAAAATTTGAAATATTTTGGGTAATATTTTCACATGGGTTTCTTAAAAGTACAATCATATACATGTATTTGAAAAGCTTTACAGTTCATTTTTTAAAAACCGTTCGAAAATTTAAAATCGGTTTAAAACTTATTCAGTTAAAAATATTTTAGTCCGTGAAGTGTTGAAAAAAGATTTTTTTTGCCGATAACTTTAGATTTTGGGGGTGTATGCAAAATTTTTAAAATATAAAATTGATTAATTCAACCAGGCTACAAGTTACACCTGGACATTTTAAAAGTGCATATATAAATTTTTTTCTATTTTTTAACAATGTGTAATTGTTGTAATTACATTGAATTAATTAATCTTGGAGGTTTACGTATCTCACAATAAGCAACATTATTGTAAAACATTATGGCATTTACAATTTCGATCTACTTCTACTCTATTTCATAGAGATAATAGAGACACTGCTACTTTCTGGGAATCTAAGTGTAACAAAATACTTTCCCAAATAGGCAGAGCCAGATTTGTGCCTGTGTGGTCCTGGGAAAACATTGACAGTTGAACCCAACAAACACCAGTTATTACAACCGATACTAAACAGATTAAGCTGTCCTCTCTTCGGAACGTGTTGATCCTTTAATTACTTAGCTTTATGCTTTGATTAATGCTCTTAGCGGCCACGCATTTTATCAACGCAGCGTTATTTTTAAGCGATTCTCTTTATTTTATTCTGGTATCACTGATGGCTTACCACTTCTCGAGATACGGGACTTTAAGCAGGTGAAAAGTGTTAGGAAAATATGTAATCGCTGAAGAAGGACTTTGCACTGAAGATCAGGGTGCAGAAAACGATAAAGTTACGATGAGAGACAAGCATTTACAATCTGTCATGAGCAATAGCAATGCACGAAAAATTCACGAACGAGAAAACTTCGCTGCAAGCGTCGTTGGTTCGATCACTAAAACACATTCGCAAAAAAAAACTCATACGATAATATCGTATTTCTAATGCTGAATATCGTAAATCCCACGAGGGTAAGATGGTATTTGTTTGCAATTCTACCAGTACAATATTAGTGTCCCAACGATCTTCAGGCATTATTCAATTTAGGCGTACCATATGCCTGTGACAGGCGCGGCTGAGATGCCATTTTTTATTCAATCACATTTAGCATCCTGTGCGCGCCCTAAGAACTTGAAGTTAATATATGTACCTTTGATATTCCTTTGTAAGATTCCCGTTCCTACTAAGAACTGTATGATTGTGGCTATTTTATATATAATGGGGTTTCCAATAGGTACTTGACAAATTTGGATTTAATTTGTGAACGCCCTATTTCACTGATCATTTAACTGTTACTTTCCTTGTTATCAGTAAACTGAACATTTTCATCATGGTAAAGTACACGAACGAACAACGTATGCAAATTTTAAAAATGTAATCCCGAATTTCGGAGTTGGTGACCGCAACTTTAAGAGCGTTAACTCCAATTTTCGGTCGTTATTCTCGCCCTAGTATACAAGCAATAACAAGTTTAGTGCAAACATTTGAGCCTACATATTCATTGTGTGCTGCTGCCGTGCCAGTGAGACAACTGTGGTTGAAGTGACGAAAATATTAATGCCGTTCCGGCGTCCATAGCAAACGATGCAAATCAGGCGACTCCGCGGCGTTCTCAAGAACTGGGCATCGCCAACACCACTTTAAGGCGAATTTTGCGTTAAGATCTTGGTTGGCACCCATACAAGATCAATCTGACTCAATAATTGAAGCCAATGGATTGGGCTCTGGAGATTGGGCTCTGGAGAAGATGCGCCAAGATGATAAATTTCATCGCAAAATCCTCTTCAGTGGCGAAGCTCACTTTTATTATGCGGTATTAGTTTGGTGAAAATCCACATGTGCTTAATGAATCACCACTTCATCCACAATCAATAACTGTGACCCTAATGTGTTTTTTTTCGTTGAAAACTACTGAAAACAAAAACGGAACATTCAAAACCGAACAACAAGGTACACTGAACGGAAAAGCATCGTCACACGGCTGCAAATGTTCATCACCCCAACAATTTTTGTCATCGAAAGTGAGCTAACGTAACGTTTCATTCCCGCTATGAAAATGTGTTCATCAACCGTAAATTGTTCGTTACTGTGGTGAAAGTAAGGTTGTTCCTGCAATCAATTTGCTTCATTATTGCAACGAATTTGTTTCGTTACTGCAATTAATTTGTTTCATTATTGCATTGAATATGTGTCGTTCTTGCAAGGAATTTGCTTCGTTGCTGTTATGAATTTGCTCATTGCTGCTATGAATTTGTTTCATTAGTCCAACGAACTTGAGTCACTGTTGTAATGAAAATGTTTCATTACAACAATGATTTTGTTTCCTTGAATGTTTTAAAGTGTGTTTGAAATTATTTATTGACAATTGTACATAAATATCCTGTTTGTATTACATTGCAGGTGTTTTGATAACAATTTTTTGAATTTTTGTTTTCGAAAATCTATTCGCTAAATAGATTATATTCATTCCATGTTGAAACACTCGTCTTGAGAAGATTGTGGTAGTCGAGGAGTTGAGTGTTATTGTGGTCGTCAATTTCAGGTCCTGCAATTACAAAAACTTACGAGGAATTTATTGATAAATTTCTATTTAAGATATGTACATATCTGTGTCTGTACTTACCATGAACATAAGCTCTACTCCCCTATGTTCTACTCCTTTAACATAGAACCACTTCAATATTTTCTTCAATCATGCAATTGTTGTTGTGTTGAGGGTTTTGATACTCAATTGTAGCTTCAAATCTCCCCGTCATTAAGCCAGTGATCGCCAATTATTAACCAAATTTGTTAAAATTTCAATTGCATTCATTTGTCTGTACGTTGAATTGTTATTTTTTATGTTCGTCGTACTTGAAACACTTCTTCGTTTTCATTGACTTTGACTGCCCGCACAAGTGTATGTATGGCTTTCGTTTTTTTTTCTCCAACCAACACAACGAAACAGGCGCGACCGAATTATGACTAAAACACAAAAAGAAGAACATTTTGTTGCGACGCGCATACACACACACAAAAGTTCAGTTACATATTTCAGGGTAGTTTTTCTGCTATCGATGCGTCAGTTTCTTTGCTGTCGTGCTGCTCCTTGCATTCTGTTTATTTATCTATTTGATTTATATCACAGTAAACATATAAATTCACATAATTTAGTTTTCACAATAAAAGATTGTTACTAAGTATAACTAATTAGTCTGTTTTAACAAAGTTATTTAAATTATTCCGGCGGAAAAATATGTCCACCACTTTCGGTTGTTGCAATGGAACTGATTTAAGATGTGTATGTGACCCATCACTCACGCTCACCATTTTCTCTTGCTGGCCTCTTTTTTACGCTCGCTCACTTTTTCGACTCCTTCTCTCTCCCTATACCACCATAAAAAATAGTTTCGTTACAATAACGAAATTATTTCGTCAACTAAAAATGTTGACAAACCTCCAAAATAAAATATAAACCATAAAAAGTAAGAGATAAACCAAATATCAAATATCAGTTTTTCGTTGCAGCGAATACCAAACTGTTGGACATACGACACTTTTCACTGTAACAACGTAAAAACATTAACGAAAATGTATGTGTGTGAAGATAAATTCGAATTTAACTAGCAGAGACACAAACCAATTATGTTACCAGAGGTCTGTAATTACATTAACAGAACTATGTAAGATAGCTACATTTTGGAAAGGTTATAGAAATTACTGATTTTCTCGCGATTAGACAAATATATATAACCAAAAGTTATACATTTTATAGCAAAGACTTATTAAAGGATATATCAAGACTTCAAATAAACTTATTCTTTGCCAGGGTGAAAAATATGAGGGTTTCTTACATAGAAAATCTTGGGAAGATTTTGGGGCCATAGCGCCTAACCGGGAAGAGTTTAGTGACTGGGACTAGTATCAATTTAAAGCTATTGACATCTATTTTCATTATTTGATACCCTCATTTCCGAAAAAACCTCCAGAATATCAAATTCGACGAAGAATTTAAGAAATTGGTGTTTCGGACGGACAAGATGCGTCCATGGTGGCCACCAGGAAAAAGTTTAGTGATTGGGACTAGTATCAAATTGAAGCTATTGACATCTATTTTCATTATTTAATACCCTCATTTCCGAAAAAACCTCCAGAATATCAAATTCGACGAAGAATTTAAGAAATTGGTGTTTCGGACAGACAAAATGCGTCCATGGTGGCCACCAGGATAAAGGTTAGTGATTGGGACTAGTATCAAATTAAAGCTATTGACATCAATTTTCATTATTTAATACCCTCATTTCCGAAAAAAAACCTCCAGAATATCAAATTCGACGAAGAATTTAAGAAATTGGTGTTTCGGACGGACAAGATGCGTCCATGGTGGCCACCAGGAAAAAGTTTAGTGATATTGCTTTAATTTGATACTAGTCCCAATCACTAAACTTTTTCCTGGTGGCCACCATGGACGCATCCAATTTCTTAAATTCTTCGTCGAATTTGATATTCTGGAGGTTTTTTCGGTAATGGGGGTATTAAATTTGATACTAGCTTTAATTTGATACTAGTCCCAATCACTAAACTCTTCCCAGTTAGGCGCTATGGCCCCAAAATCTTCCCAAGATTTTCTATGTAAGAAACCCTCATATTTTTCACCCTGGCAAAGAATAACTTTGTTTGAAGTCCTGATATGTCTTTTAATAAGTCTTTGCTATAAAATGTATAACTTTTGGTTATATATTGTTCGCGCAGAAAACTATTTATTTTAATTTTAAATAAAAACCCGAATTATTTTATTTTTGGTTTGATGTTTAATCTTTCATTTCTTTTCAACTACTTATGTGTATTGTTTTAAGTGTTTTCGACAACTGACTTTACAATGTTTCTCATTGTCGCGGGCCATATCATTGTCGCGGGCCACCGAATCCATAAACATAGAGCGACAGTTAATGTGAATAGATAATGTAAAAGAAATAGCAACAATACAACGGCTGAGTGATCAACTGAAGCAAACGACTTCGTCAGCGCTGATGTTGTTGTTATATTCTTTTGCATCGATAATGTAAACAACAAGCAACAACATACATACATACGGTACAAAACATAATGACCAAAACCAGTATGTATGTTGTTGTTGCGACAAAAGTATTAGAAAACAATATTATGGTGGCCCGCAATTTCAATATTATACAAATTTAACAAATCAAAAAAAATACAAATTAATTTTATGATCGATGTAGGGCGATCTCACCCAACATATATATTTGTCTAATCGCGAGAAAATCGGTAATTTCTATAACCTTTCCAAAATGTAGCTATCTTACATAGTTCTGTTAATGTAATTACAGATCTCTGTTAACATAATTGGTTTCTGTCTCTGCTAGTTAAATTCGAATTTGTCTTCACATACATCGAAAATGTTTCATCCATGCGACGAAGCGTTTTTCTTTCAGTGTAGCCGATCTTCAATTCATGAAAACAGTGCTTGCAAACATATACATGTTCCCTGAAATATGTTGCGAGGGCTGTTATTTGTCACAGTGTATACTTAGTCTCTATAATAGAACCTAGACAATAATGGCAACCAGGCCTCTCTGAACTAATCTACAGAAAATTAATGTTCTTAACTATAATATAAACATATAGTAAAGATGAGAAACCCCTTTAAGCCATATAACCATACAATATTAAATTTTTCTGGATGAGTGTCATTTCCAATATATCCAAGATAACATCTTATGTCTAACATCAGACGTTTCTTTAAAAAAAAGTTCTTAATATCACTTAAAGTAATCAACAAATTTTAGCATATTCAAATTCAAAGAACCTAACTAAACGTAATCACATTAAATGGCATTAATTTAATAATATACAGCTAAATGGATACGGAAATTAAAAAATCCAATCACACATGATCATCGTCACATACACACTTGCACACAAACACTCAGATCCTTGACAGATAACAAGCTCACATGTTCACGCAGATGTGTTTGCATTTGTTTAGCTATAGGAACATGATGGTGAATGATGCCATTGTGTATTTGAAACACAACCAGACACAGATACTCGAAACACACGCAAAAAAAAGAAAATAATGGAATGAAATAAACAACACTCGCAAACATGAGACATATTGCAAGAAACAGAGAGAGGAAGTGAAAAGACACACAATCAAATGAAGTTTGTCTTAAAGCATCGTATTAAAATGCTAAGTGATACAAATAGTAGCAGTGCTCATTCAGCCCCCATCATCAACAACTGCATCAACCCAGTGTTACTAATATGAGTAAACCATCCCAGCAGCGAAAATGCTGAGGAATTTTTCGCATAGGCCTGATAGTTTGCCTTGGGCCACTACTTTTACATTTAACTAGCATGAGTGAATATAGACTTTCGTTACTTCCTCTATTAGATTGATGAAAAATTCGATGCACATTCAAAATGTACGTCCTAAAACCAGGCCTGAAAAAAGGCCTACTCCGAGCATTCCAAAAAATCCGATGAAATAGAGCCAGACACTCGTCAAAACTTTTATTCTCTGCAAATCAGTTGTCCAAGGTGTTTCAAGTCAAGAAATTCTGAACGTGATTGACCGGTCCTCTGCTGAATATAATGCCGTCATTTTTAATAAATTTTGTAAATTGCTGTTCTCCAGGTCAGTGTCAGTATTTTAAAGGCTATGTAATGACGTGTGCTATAAAATAGAATCAATTACAAACAAATATTTTTTTTTTTTGAAATGGTTAATGGTAGTTTGGATTTGAATTTGAAAACAAAGTTTAGCTTCTAAGTATCATTAATGTTTGTTAGTAGCATTAATAAATTGTCATTATTGACGTTCCAAAATGGGCCGATCTAAGTATTGCAATCATGAGCGCAAAGAAAGAATAAAAGAAATGAGGAAAGAATTCAGAAGCTACATACAAATTACTGACATAATTGGATGCTCAAAGAAATGAACCCCAATCCAGGAAACAGAGGGAAACCCTAAAAATTACAGAACATGTGGAACCTACAATATTGCGCCACGTAGAGTTCGAATTTTGTTACCTCTTCCGCCCTGAAAAGGCAATACGATCGCGATGTTGACACCTCTACATTAAGAAAAATGGTAACTAAAAACAATTTAAAGGTAAAAAGTGTCCGAAAAGTTCCATTTCTATCCAAACGGAACGTTCAAAAAATGTTGCATTTTGCCAAGGAGCATGTGAAATGATCCGTACGCAAATGGCGAAATATTTGGGCACAGCTGAAACAAAAGTGAGATTGGTTAATTATGATGGGAGTAATCTTCCTGTACGAAGGCCTTCCAACACCGAATTCAGGCCCCAGAACACAATCCAAACAGTTAAACATGGTAGCGGAAACATAATGGTACGGGGTTGTTACTCTCACATTGGGACAGTACAATTTATTCCAAATTTAACAGACAATGGACGCTGCATATTATACCACTATATTAAAAAACATCATGATGCCTTGTGCTGAATGGGAAATGCATAATATCGACCCCAAACACACATCGAAGCGAGCAAAAGCTGGGTTTGAAAATAATAGTGTCGCAAACTGTGTCCACTGCGGCAATAAATCAATTTGGACCTGCTCTCCGATTTTGATTATTTTTGCACAGATGGTTAAAAAGTATCTAAAGGTCATGTGTGGAAAATTTCATGCAAATATCTCCATTGGTTTTCTGTCCCGAGCACCTCAAAGTTGAAGTATGTGAACAAGTCTCAAATGTGATAGTTTTCTATGTAATATTCAAAAGCTTGTTACTTATAAACTATACACCGAATGTACCTTATAAGTATTTTTTCACTTAAAATAGACATTAAGCATTATGTAAATTAAAAAAAAAAATTTGAAAAATTTGAAAAAAAAAATTTCCTTCGACAGTATATTTTGAGCCAAAAAAATAAACATTTATGATTTTCCGTTAGACTTTTAGTTGTGTGCGAAGCAGTGCGACACATGGAGTCCTATACCAAATTAAAGCTGAGAGTCTCAGCTAACAGACTAAAGAAAAAAAACCGGCCCCAATTTGCCTGCCGCCGAAAAAACAATGAAAGCCCAAAAAATTACAGTAAAAAATATGCGTTATGCGTTATTTTACGCGTGCAAAAACAAGTGCGCATTCTTTCTTTCTTTGCTACTCGTTTATTTGCTACATATTATAAACAACATTAAATCTAAAATAATGTGTACGGTAATAATAACAACAAAACGTTTGTTTTAAAGTCGCTAAATGATGCTAACACACAATAAGTCATTGCCCTCTGCACTTCGTTACTCTAATATAATAATAATTTATATCAAAGCAATATCGGTACCATAGTGTATTAATACAGTGGCCGCAGGGCGTGTTGTTGTAAAAAGTGGCCGCAGGGCGTGTTGTTGTAAAACAGAGGCGATTTTTACAACAACTTGTTGGTAATTTTCATATATTTTTTTGAAAACCCTCAAATTACAGCTGACATAACAGGAGTAAATGAGCAACTGATTCATCGGTTCAAAATTCTATTATCCACAATAACTTGCAGTCAGGCAATAGACGCTGAGAAATTCCAAATATATTGTATAGACACGGCAAAATTGTACATTGATTTGTATGGATGGTACTACCTGCCCATCACAGTGCATAAAGTTTTGATACATGGTAGCAAAATTGTATCTGAGGCCATTCTACCTATAGGTAGGTTAAATATACAATTTGTTTCATACATTTTAAATTAACATATGGTTTAATTTTCAAAGGAATGTTATCAGAAGAAGCGCAGGAAGCGAGGAACAAAGATTATAGACGTTATAGGCTATATCACTCGCGCAAGACTGGGCGCTCTTCTACTAACGCAGACGTAATGCATCATTTGTTGATATCCTCCGACCCATACATCAATTCATTTAGAACGAAATTGAAGCTTAAAAAATTAGATTATCACGAGGATGTGAAAAAGTTGTTAATAAATGAAATAGAGTGAAACTGTAAAAATTTTTGTATTGGAGTTGTATGGGGGGTGGGTGTTACAGTGGGCGGATTTTCTTCATATTTGCAAAACAGGATTTAATAGATGTTATATGCATTTTTGGGACAAATAAACATTCTAGTTACAAATTTACAGAAGATATGGCATTTTTGAAATATCATTTGTATGGGAGGTGGGCGTAAAAATGGGCGGATTAAGTTCATATTTTCAGGAGCACATTCTACAATTATAATAATAATGTGTTATGAAAATTGAGTTGATATATTTAAAATCATGGAAGTTGTGCCACATTTTCTATTTAAGTTGTATGGGAGGTGGGCGTAAAAGTGGGCGTATTTTTGTAAAAAAAAACTAAAATTCTTAAAAAATTTAAAATAAATTTGTGCAAAATTTCATGAAGTTCCGCAAGCTCCTTGATTTATAGCCATTAAATACACTACACGGCCACTGTGTGTGTCGTAGTTTTAAGATGCTTTATGCAGTCGCCGGGTTTAAATCCTATTCAGAATTTGTGGCGGGACATCAAAGGAAACTCCAATTTAATAAAGATGAGCTTAGGGCACTGGTACAATCGGCGTGGAAAACACGACTTGTGGAGACTTGTGGATTCAATGCCAAGGCGTTGCTTAGCTGTGATAAAAAATAATAGTTATTTCATAAAGTACTGAGATAATATAAAGGATTAATGAAACATACATATTCTATTTCAGATGATGAATTGCGATGACTCTATTTTAATTTACAGGCAAAACGGGACATTTTGAAATATTTTGATTTCTACCTAATGATTTAATTTCAGATTACGACATTAATGTTCTAAAATGTTATATCTAGTTCTTAACTGAACAATAAAAAATAAAAGTTATAAACTAAATTTAATTTTTCTACCTTTGTTGTTGCCTTGAAAATGTTGATTAGTGTTGACTCTATTTCAACGCCCACAACTGTACATACAAATGTCCGCTATTAAATCAAGCCTCTCGTTTCAAATATAACGTGTTTGTAGCTTGTCGCAAATATATTATACTTGAGTCCAAATATATTGTGTTTGCTATTCAATTTGACATGTTTGAGACACAGTCATTAATAGGCAATAATATATATGTTTGTGATCCAATTGTGGCTTTGCTTGTTGAAAACTGGTGAAAACAAAAACGTGAGAGACAACAAAGAACCAGAAAATCAGCAGTTCTTCAATTCTTGAAAACAATTAATGTTTCCTGCAATATGTTGCTGGAGCTGTTTTTTTGCCTGCGTGCATTAGTGCAAGGGAAAATTAATGCTAACCCAATGTGCCATGAGAATCCGTTACGAATTCGAGACGGCTCCGTTTCTGCGGGCATTTTGTCCGAAACGGACGTCCGTTACAGACTCATAACGAATTCGTTTTCGTACAAAATTCGTCTCGATTCCACCCATCTCCAATGTGACTTGGATGGTCTCACTAATTGGTGTTTGGTAAATGGTATGTCGCCAAATCAGGGAAAATGTAAAAAGCTTTCGTTTTGCCGTAGTACACCGTTGAATTTTGATTACCTTATTGGTTCTTATATATTGGAAAATGTGTCTTCTTTCATGGATTTAGGAGTACTTCTTGATCAAAAGTTGCGTTTTGATCTTCATATTGATTCCTGTATAGGCAAAGCCAGATCACTGTTAGCTTTTATAAAAAGATGGGCGAAAGAATTTGCGGATCCGTATAATGCCTGTTACATAGACCGCATCGAATTGATTCAAAGACAATTTTTACTTTTTGCTTTGCGTGGTCTCGCTTGGAACATTGATGATTTGCCACCTTATAAAAATCGACTGATGCTTATTGATCTTCCTACACTTGAAAAACGCAGGTATATGTTAAATGCTATGTCTATTGTAAAACTCATTAGGGGTTGTATAGATTCAAATTTTCTCGTGAGTCAAATAAATTTTAATGTTCCCTGTAGACAAACCCGATATTTCTATCCTATAAAACTACCGAGTGTCCGTTATAATTACGATTACTACAATCCTTTTCGACGCGTTTGCCTCATTTACAATGAGATCTATAATTCCTTACCCGCTTCAGATTCTTTGAATATAATTAAGCAACATTTAATTCGTAATTAATCGGGAACTATTATCCAGCTTGTGTTGCCAACTATTTTCCTCTGATAAACCAGTCCTGCTTCTATTAATCAATCTTATTATAAATTCTGAATTCTACAATGAATTGTAGCTGACGCTGAATAGATGGATGAATCATTAGCGGTTGACGCCAGATGCTGACATTCATGTCCCTCATCTCCATGTTCCAGATCTTCAAGTCCCTACTCTTCCTGTTTATCTCCCATTATGCTATTTTTATGTTCCTGTTTATCGTTCCACACATATTGTTGCGACGTTCCTGCTCCAGATGTGACTGCCTATGTTATCTCCTATGATTTTATCCTTAAGTTCCTGTGAATCATTCCACTAAAATTTGTGGAGTTTGTTTACCATTTCTCTTGTTCCTGCTCATCGCCCTGTTGTTCTACTCCACCTGATGTTCCTGTTCCTGTTCCTCATGTTCCAGATGTTCCTGTTCCAGCTCCTGTATTCCCACTGTTTTAATTATAAGTTATTTTTATTTTATTTTTTTTTATTTTTGTATTTTGTATTATTTTTTAACTATTTTGCTTCATTTCAATTATTTTATGATAATATTTTTATATTTATATTTTTCTTTTTTAAATTTTACAAATTTTCTTTATATGATTTTAATTGTACTTTATTAAGTATTGTATGTTATGTCTACTACGTATATAATATAAATTTTATAACGTTGTTGAAAATATATTACCGGCTGTATCCTATTGAGGATTGTAGCTGTGAGATAAATAAATAAATAAATAAATCAAACAAAACGCGAATCGTTTTTTGTACTTTTTCGAATCCGTCTCGATCTCGTAACCAACTTTACGGATTCGTTTTTGTGGAAAAAAAATGAATTCGAGACGGATCCGCCTAATCGCAATTTGACTGATTCGCTTTATTATGTTTTTGCGGAATCGCAACGGGTTCGAAGCGAATTCAAGAAATCACATTTTGCCTTTTTATGATTTTACGGACTCGTTACGATCTCGAAACGGATCCGCATACGTTTTAGTGCACCTTTGGAAGCTGGTATACTGGCTCGTGTACCAGTGGAAGGCATAGTCTATGCTCAGAGGCATGCATAATTCCCTTAGGCAAACTCGCTAAAGAAACACGGGATTGACGCAGTAGTTCATAAAGCAATCTTTGTCTACATATTCTCAAGTCGACATTGCAAAACCTTAAAATTCGACATTCGGATTAGGTAACATGCCCCACAGTGGTTTCCAATGAACGTACACGTCCAGACTGATGTTTGAAAATAATTTCAAATGATGATTCGGAGCTAGATCTAAAATCATTATTCCGTTCTACGTTCTTACTTCTAACTTTTTGTTTAAAAATTATCTATATTATTATTATCTAGCTCATTGAATAAAATAAATTAGATTTCTGTTAACTCTAGAGGTGAAGTCAAAGTTGGTGAAAAATTTAAATACTCTTCAGACCATAAACAGTAATCATTTTTGAACATACTAATCGGCGGAATGCAATTGGGTCGTACGAAAATGTACCCCACATTGAAAATGAACTTAGTTCCCAAAAATTATACGCAAAACAATAACCCAAAATTTTATGGTTTTTCGGGGAGGGGGCTAATTTAATTTTTTATTGGTGCTTATTTCCATTATGAAATTATCCCTATTGCAGTTTTGAGGCTTATTTTCATATAATTTGTGGGGCTTATTTCAAAATGTTGGGGTGTAATATCCTTTTGAATGCATTTTATTTATGGCGCTTAATTTCATGCAGGCTCATTTGTACTGAGCGCAAATACACCCCACCCCAATTTAAGAAATGTTTTTTTTTTTAATATTGAAATGTGGACACCCAAATTAAAGGCATTTGCTTTCCGAATTATTTTGCGATTTTCTGTAAAAAGGAAAGGCGATAGAATATTATTTCATATTTATACTTGCGATAACTTAACGAGTTATCGAAATAGTTTATATAATTAAATCGGCTTATATTGAAGTAAGAATTGTAAAAATTATCAAAAAATCGAGCTTTCCGAAAGTCACATAGTGAACCGTTTCAGACAAAAATACAAAAAGTGGGACGGCGCAAAGGATGTTAAGAAAAGGAAGTAAATGATTTGAAACATATAAACATTTAAGGACTAGATCTACTAAACTGAAACTGAACAGACCCTTTAAGGTGTAGTTCAAGGAGTGGAACTATTGGACTGAAACCAAACAGGTACTGTGGGCTTAATTAACACCTCGCAGGACGACGCCATACAAAACCTACTGGTACATTAATTGAAGAACCAGGACCGGTGCTTACCTGCCAAGAAAACAGTCACATGACTGGGTTTGAATTAGAGATGCGCACGAGTCACGTGATTGGCGTGATTCACGTGAATCACGCGTGAACGTGAGCCAGCCAAATTTTGCTCACGTGAGCGTGCGTAAACGTGAGTAGTGCAAAAATCTTCGTGCGGAGCGTGCGTGAGTCCAATCTTTGCGTGAGTAATTGTACGTGAGCACTATATTAGCGTGAGTCACGCATATTTCCGAATGGTTGATATCATTTAAATTCGATTTTCTTATTACTTTGTTACATAAAGTACTTTTTGGAAGGCTTCTAATAACATTTTACAACAAAACAACAAAGCGTCGTTAATCCTGTTCTGTATTTCAAGGAACTCTGCCACAAGCGAAGGAGTTTTTATAAGTTTTACAGTGGGACCGTTTGCAAAAAAGTGGTAATAATATCAGAACTTCTAAATAGGTTGGATTGTTTGAGAATACACTAAGTCTTTGTAGGGGAGAAGTCAGGCTTTCAGAATCTGGTATTTAGAGGCACCTTGTTTCAAAGTAGGTTTCGCTATAGGCAGACAAAACTTTCATGACATGTAAGTTCCTAACTTCTGATTTCAATGAGCTTTGTTTTTGAGATTCTACTGAGCCGCACAAGCCGAAAACATTTAGAGTCGTGTGTCGTCTCTCTAACCGTTACAAAGATATTTGGAATTATAAGTTTAAAATGTAAACATCCTGACTGACTTTCTTTAGCGTTTTGGTAATAACTTGGTAATTTTGAGCCAAAATGTAGTTCGTAAAACTAACTACATTGGCAAGACTGCAACCAAACATAAGTTAAAACCCTTTTAAATTATTTAAAACCAGTTGCTAACGACAACATCTCAAATTTAAAATGTTTTCAAACTGAAATAAAATGAAATTTGTTAGGAAAGAGACCATCATTCTTTCAATGGATTCTCAAATTTTTTGTAAGAAGACACAAAATGTTGTAATTTTTTTAAGCAAGGGCCTTGCCAAAGGTGTTAAATGTAATTTAAAATTTTTTGGGCATTCACCCTACAGCCAGCCTTGGCAGAAAATGAATGATTTTTGAACAAAATTTTAAATTTTTGAGTTTGGGAAAAGTCCTGCTTGTTGATTTTGATAATTGTCACTGAATGCAGAAAAAAATTTTGATCGTACGCATAATCTTGATTTTTGGGAATAAAAATCCCACACTTGTTTCTGTCCCTATTTCTCAAGTAATTTTAATTTCACTATATTAAACATATACTAGGCTATAATACAAAATTGCGATATTACGTTGTTATATACTTCAAATCAAATTTGCACAGAATTAAAAAAAATAAATTTTTTTAATTTTTTTCGTAATTTTTCCATGCAGTAATGTGGAGTGCTCGGAGTCGGGGATATGTGCCTGGAGTCAGAATTTGTGTCGTAAAAATTTGCACGGCTCTGACTCCAAGTTTAGAATTTCCACCTATAAAACTTTGTTCGGACAGAAACTATTTATTTTATTTACATAATTTAAAAAATGTTACATGAATGTCTAAGTTAATTTGTGTCATCCACTCTAATACGAGGGAGGATCAGTAACTGCGTGACTTTTCGAACTTTCCTCGTAGTTATATGAAACACAACACTGGTCCCATCAAGTACCACCTGTTAATAGACTTCTGTTAAATTTTGAGCAAGTTCCGCTATTTACTTTGCGTTTAACAGCTGTTCAAAATATACAACCTCGCCCATTTTTTTAGAAATGAAAATATTAATTTCGAGTGCTAAAAGGAGATTATGTGGAAAAATATTTTTTTTTTGCAAAAAAAAACACAATATTTCAATACTTACAAATTTATTCAAGCTCAAGACCTTTTTAAATAATATAAAGCTTATTATCTTTAAATTACTTTCAAAAAAGTCGAGCATAAAAATGTTCCAATGATACCAAGGCTGTCTGTATAGCTATTTCGGATCTTGCCAAGATCTTCATCAGCAGACGTTTTTGGCATGTTTTTGGTGAATTCTTCACAGCTTGGTGAAGCTTCTTGAGCTTGAATAAATTTGTAAGTATTGGAAAACAGACAGAATAAAAATGCCCGTAAGGGAAATGATGAAAAGAATATTTCATTCAAAAAGTCACGGAATTATTGATTCGCCTCGTAGTTCCTTTCATAAAGAATTGTAAGTACAAATTTATTTTTCAAGTGTTTTTAACAACCAACACATTTATATTTGTCAAGATTCTATTGTCAAATTTGTGTAATTAGAAAAGACCCAATGGTTTTGGTTGTGCCTTCTTAAACACTCGATCAATAAAAATGTATCATCACAGGCACTTAGCCAAGGAAAAGTTTACAATAACCGACGGCGAATCAACATATCTTAGTCTTTTGGAGAATAGAAATGTGTATCCAAATGTGGTAGCGAACTCTTTGACAGTTTTATCAAATTTAATTAATTTTTTCACAGAAAAATTTGGGGGAGCGTGATTGAAGGTCAAGAAAGAATCAAACCAAGGGATCCACTGTATATCAGGAGCCTAGGATTTCGCTATTATAACGATAACGTTTGATTAAATATTATTGTAAGAAAACAATTGAGTATTCAATTAACCAGTATACAATTAAATTCAACAAAACCTTTTTGCACATTTTAAATTAATATTATTCACCAACGTTTATTTGAATTTTTATGACCGATTTTTGTTAGATTTTGGTTAATGTATGAGAAATTCATACTACAAGCTTACAAGTCATTAACATTTTTCTAACTGAAAAATGGTTGGTCTTTGTTGGAAATTTTTTTTTTTTTTTTTCTTATATTTATTTACAATCTGTCTGTAAGACAATAAGTAAATTCGTTATTAATTACAAAAATGAATTTGGTTATGATGCTTCAGTAAGCAACATAACATAAAACAAAATAGAATAAATTTACTTTAAAATTATACTTATTCTATGTTATTTACAATTTATTAACAAACTTATTATTATTAATTTATTATTTACAAAAAAAAAAATAAAATTAAGTTTACATTAAGACCGAAAAGGTAGGTCTAAAATGTGACATCGTTTCAGTCTTCTAGTTTCTTCTGTAGAGTCTAGCAGTGATATAGCTTTGGGATTGACATGGTTGCTAAGTCTTTGCAAGTATAGATCGCTGGCTTTCCCAATTTCCTCTTTAACAGATAATATTTTTAGATCTCGCCTTATGGCCTTATTAGAGATGAACCATGGTGCGTTCGTAATTGTTCTCAATGTCTTCGACTGGAATCTTTCAAGTATTTCTATATTGGAGTTACTTACTGTACCCCACAGCTGGATACCATATGTCCACACTGGCTTTAGTATGACTTTATAAATTGTGAGTTTGTTAGTCAGATTCAATTTAGATTTGGTTCCCAATAGCCACCAAAGTTTTTTCAATTTTAGCTTTAAATAATGCTGTTTATTTTTAATATGTGTTTTCCACGTTAGTCGCCGATCAAGAATTATTCCCAGATATTTCACCGTTTCACTTTTAGGAATTTCATTCCCATTTAGTCGAAGGGGAGGACAGTCACCACGTCTTAATGAGAATGTCATATGGCTTGATTTTTCTGCATTTACTTTTATATTCCACTTTTGCAGCCATTCTCCCATGTCATCAAGCTGTTTCTGGGCAAGTGACGATGCTTCTGAAGGTGATTCACTTAACGCAAGAATTGCGGTATCGTCAGCATATGTCGCAACTGTAACATTACTTGCAGTTGGCATATCTGAAGTAAATATTGTGTACAACACCGGTCCCAGTACACTTCCTTGCGGTATCCCTGCTCTTACGGGTTTAATTTCAGAAGTTTCGTCGTTTATTTTCACGTAGAAGTGTCTTTCGCTAAGGTAGCTTCTGAGCACCTGGTAGTAGGGGGCAGGCAAATATATTTTTAACTTATAAAGAAGGCCTTGATGACACACTCGGTCGAAGGCTTGCTGTACATCCAGAAAGGTCGCAGAGCAGTATTTCTTGTTTTCAAATGCATCGGTTACAACTTTCACTACACGGTGTACTTGTTCTGGTGTTCCATGCTTTTCTCTGAATCCGAACTGATGGTCTGGAATAATTTTGCGATTTGCGAGAATAGGAGATAATCTGCTCAAAAATATTTTCTCAAATATTTTGGAGAAAGTCGCCAATAAGCTGATTGGTAAGCTGAAGCAAATGTTCTGGTTTATTGGGTTTTGGTATCATCGTTATCTCAGCACATTTCCATTGCGTCGGAAAATGATTGAGTCTCAATATAGCATTATATATATATGTGAGAAAAACAAGACATTTTTTGGTTAAGTGTTTCGTAATATTACCATTGATTCCGTCGTATCCCGGAGCTTTCTTTTTGTTGAGCTTTTTAATCTCGGTTTTTACTTCACTGGGAGTGAAAAATTTAATGGGTAAATCCATTTGTAGAGGACTGTCCAAAAAATTTAAAATGTCCTCTTTTTGAGCGGCGGTATTAAAAGAGAATGGCTGAAAGGTGGTTTTCAGATGCTCGGCAAATGTTTCCGCTGTACTTTTATCTGTTCTGCAAAAGGTTCCATTTTCCTTTCTGATCAATATGTTTTTTTTAGCTGGTCTTTTCAGGTATTTTGTCGCCTGAAATAATTTGTGTTCACTGTATCTTGAGTTGTTTATTACTTCTAAGTACTGACCTGTACTATCATTGGCAAATTTTTGAAGTAACTCCTTTAGTTTTTTACACGCTTTATTAAATATTCGTTTATCTGGAATACTTCGACTTTGTTGCCAAATTCTACGCAGTCTTCGTTTTTCGGAAATGTTACGCCTTAGCTTTGACGAAAGCCTAAGATTTAAGGGTGTTGTTGGTGGTGCCGTATGGGTAGGAGTTGATAGTGATGCAGCTTCGTGAATTAAAAACGTTAAATATTCTACAGCGTAATCTATATCTGATCCCGTTTTCAATTTAATATTCAGATTTATGTTTTGGTCAAGTATATTATTAAACATTTGTACATTGGTATTCTTCGTCAGCATTTGTTGTTTCTGTGGTTTCATATCTATAGTGGAGAAGTAATTTAAAAGAACAGGGGTATGATCAGAGCTCAGATCATTAGATGCGCTAATGTCCAAATGTTGAGCAGGTATGCCTTTGTATACCAAAAAATCTAGTAAATCAGGTATTTTGTTGGGATCAGCTGGCCAATATGTCGGACTACTGGTAGATAGTGTTGAAATGTTGTTTTTTGTGATGCATTTAAATAATTCCCTTCCTTCGAATTAGTATCGGTCGAATATCCCTAAGTATCAACATCACTGAAAGGCCTTCTACCCCTATCAAATATTTATATGTGCAATGTATTATGTTAAGTTGGAGCTTTGAAACCTAAAATTTTTTTGATTTTTATTTTATATATTAGTTTATATTTATGTGTTCTTTAAAATTATAAGAAAACATATTTTTTTATTTCTTTTTTAGAACAAAAAAAAAGTGTTTGATATATTCTTCATAGAAAATATTTATATATGCAAAAATGAAACTTGAACTTAATTCTTATTCTTATCCAATTAAAATATGTAATTAATATGATGTTGAGTTGCCCTTGTGTATAAGAACTACGTGGCATAGAAGTCAGACTTAAAAAGACTTAAAAAAATCCCTTGTGAGCCGAGCAATGTGGATCGGGGCGTTGTCTTGTTGTAAAGTTCAGTTATCTCCATATAATTCCCCAGCAAAGGCAATTACATTGCTGTCCAATAGATCAACGTATGCTTCCGCATTCAGTTTAGTTGAGACAATGTATATTTCTGACTTCCCTCGTGCGCCAAATGCAGCCCGAGAATGTCGTAAATCTCTCCAATATTTATGGTGACCATCATGTCCGTCGAAATTCAACTTTTGCTCATTACTAAATATAACGATTTCAAATTCAAAACTTGTACTTTTCTGCATAAGCAATACGCGCATTTCTATGGTGCTGGGTTAAGCGTGGTTTGGCCATTTTGCTTTGGTACCGAAGACCTATATCGACCTTTAGCAGTTGCTGGACACGCTGTCTCGTTACATTTATACCCAATTCCACCTTTATTTCCCTACATCTCATATTCTCATTAGCTGCTAAAAGCCGAATGCGCCGCTTAGTCCTCTGGTCTACGGTTGGGAATTTTGAGGAAATTCGAAACTGTATTGCGATGCCGATTTACCGCAGCTGCAATCTCGCCAATTCCGTTACCTGCAAGTCTCATTCCAACAATTTTTCCGCGCTCCCCATCCGTAAGTTCACTTCCACGTGGCATGTTCAACTAGAAACAAAACTGTGAATAAAACGCTTCTTAGAATATATTCATAACGATCACT
Source organism: Phaonia tiefii (assembly GCA_963931995.1). Taxonomy (NCBI): domain Eukaryota; kingdom Metazoa; phylum Arthropoda; class Insecta; order Diptera; family Muscidae; genus Phaonia; species Phaonia tiefii. The sequence goes on from OZ008367.1 coordinate 195,498,037, forward strand.
TTACTCAAGTACAGAAATTTATTTTATACTAAACACCCGAGAAAAATAGAGTTGTCCACTTTAAAGGGTCAGGAATGCGGATGCACATATAATTATTTTCTATTGACTTGCAAACATACAGCGATTATCATAGATAACGGGACTACAAATAAAGTCCAAAAGAGAAAAAAAAGTATATGATAAAGAGAGAGGGATATTATCGAAAAAGTTGTAGTATATGGTCGACATTAAATTACAGTTAGTTTTCAGAAGTAAAGAAAAAAAATTATTTTGCGCATATAAATATTTGACAGAAGTATAATTCCAACAACAATAACAGACAGAATTTTTAAACCATGTTCTTCTTTTCCTCATGCATTCTCGCATTGTTGCAGTGCTTTGAGGTGAGTTTTAAACTAAATCACAGAGTTGTATTTTTCCGTGGTATAGCATTTTTGAAGACCGTGCTAGTGTCAGTTACATTTATTTGAATTTGAACATTTGTTGACCGATTTTGTTAGTTTTTGGTTAACATATGAGAAATTCATACTACAAGCTAACAAGTCATGATACTTAGGCATCTCCGATCGATACTAATTCGCACATGTGAATTGCAGAATTGAGTTTGTATATATACGATTGATGATCAAGCGATGGTATCAATTCAGGCACAGTAGTTAGGCAAATGATGATGAACTTGTCACGGAGTTCGAAAATAGTCATGCCAGTGAGTGGGTGTTGAACTTGAATTGTCTACTATTTCCAACAAAAAACCAACCATTTTTCAATTCGAAAAATGTTCATGACTTGTAAGCTTGTAGTATGAATTTCTCATACATTAACCAAAAAAAGAATAATATTAATTTCAAATGTGCAGTGTTACAAAATGGTTACCTCATCTTTTCCATATTTACATAAATAAATTTTGTTGAATTTAATTATATACTGATTAATTGAATACTCAGTTTTCTCTTACAATAACATTTAATCAAACGTTAACGTTATAAAAGCGAAGTCCTAGGCTCTGTATATGGATCCCTTGATTTGCTTCAGTCGTGAACTTCAATCGCGTTCCCACAATTTGCCGGTGAAAAAAATTAATTAAATTTGATAAAACTATCAAACAGTTCGCTACCAAATTTTGGATATACATTTCTATTTTCCAAATGTCTAAGATAGGTTCATTCCCCGTCGGCTATTGAAACCTTTTCCTTGGCAAAGTGCATGTGAAGATATTTTTTTATTGATCGAGTGTTTAAGGAGACACAACCAAAACCAAAGGGTCTTTTCTAATTACACAAATTTGGCAATAAAATCTTGAAGAATGTAAATGTGTTCATTGTTAAAAACACTTGAATAATAAATATAAATTAATTTTTTTAAATTATATATGTTTGTATGCCAAAATAAGAAAATCGCTAAAATAAGAAATGACTATAACTCGGATGCGGTGAGTCCAATCGCAAAGACAATATATTTTTTACCTCCATAGGTGGTCTTAACCTATGGATGTCTTGAGTATGACATCACTTTTTTTTAAATCAAATCAAAAATCGCTTAAAATAGTGATGCCGTATTAAATACTTACGGCCTTGATATGACACAGGTCGGACCAACGAAGCGCTTCAACACGAAGAAGTTAATGTTGCAGCAACTAGCGCTTGACGTTGGTGGAAAGACACCGAAGCAATGTGAGGAGCGGTTTAAGACGGTATTGAAAAGGAAGAAGGCTGCCGTTGAGAATAATTGCGCTTCTGGTTCAATGAGACAATGCGAAGATTACCAGAAGGAACTCGAAAATATTTGCGCATTGGATGACTCTATTGAGCCGGATATACAAGTGAGCAGCCAACACAAAATTGTGAAAAACAAAGGTGAGGAAGTGCAAAAACCGTTTCGTGCAGGACTCAGGGTGGCAGCTGTTGAAGAAATAGCCAATAGAAAGGGAACAAACAAGGAGCGCCGGCACCTGGAGAGAATGGAGGCTGCCAATAAACTGTGAACGGTTAGCTACCTATGGACCTGAGCAGTGGGAAAAGGTAAAACAAAAATCTAATTTTTTAAAGTTTTTTGCGATTTTGGCCTTGAATTTATATGGTTTTTGATTTTATACGTTTTTGTTCTTTATGACAAGAGCTTCAACTTTCCCTCAGAGAGTAACTCAAAATTCCGAGCGGTTTGCAAGATATGAGAAGACAAAATTTTTACTTTTTTGCAAAAATTACACCGAGGCCCCATATCTTTGGTGGAACATAAAAAAAGTGTATGACTTTGGGCAAAACTGGGAGACACTGGTCTTTTTTTGTGATCTTTTATCACGTAGTGGTGTCCGTATATGGTTATATTTCCATGACTTAAAAAATTACACACAGTGTTACTCATTATTTTATATCCATTATATTTTTTTCATGAATTAAAGGCTACTTTTTTTATTTAAAATTCAATTTGTATGTTATTCGTTTTATTTTTTTGTCATTTACATACATTCGTATATATATATATATATTAAACAAATGAATGAGTTCAGAATATGAAAAAAGAATTTCTATTGTTTTGCGCTTTGATCGACCCAACTGCATCAAGGATGCATCATTGTCTTCATAAAAATAGTTTATATTAGTGGGCTGTTGTGTTGTACAGTGTCATTATTGTCAATGCATAAATTATCCATTGCACAGCATTCCACTATAAATTTATCCATTGTTTCAACATTCTGGAAATCAGGACGCAATAACTGTCTGAATCGAACTTTTAATTTTGCAAATGCGTTTTCTATTTTTACACGTGTCGCGCAAAACTTTTTAACATCCTCTATTTAAAATCCACTGTTTGTTTATCATTGAATAAGATATCCTGCACTCTGTCTATTAAACCTGATGTTTCGTTTTCAACTACACACGACATTTAATTAATATTATTGATTTAATTGAATAATACAAACGTGCCAGAGTATAGGTGTCAGAGTATAGGTGAATTGTGTCCAAAAAGTTAAAGACGCGATGATGCTGCTCTCTATCCGGAACATATTCATCCTCAGATGACGATGAACTGGAGGCCACTATTGTGTTCATATAAAGATGACCATTTGCAACGAATACGTCATTCACATTCAATTTATAATTTTTTATGGTATTTTTTTGTTTGTGATGATTGCGGGTGTTTAGAAAAACGTGCAGGATCAGCACTGTAAATTTTCTTAGGGTAAAAAATTATGCCTTTTCACACTTTTTATATGCAACACTGACAACAATCGAACACGATTCAAAAGTGCTACCAGATTTTACAATCGAAAACAGGAAAAATGAACACAAACAAAATGATATGTATCAATCGAAAACGCTATATTTAAAAAATAATGTCAAATAAAAATTCAAAGGGTTATCAACATAGACGAATTTTTGGAACGAAGTTTCTTATTGCACGTTGGGGGATGGGGGATAACTGAATAAATTTTAAACAACTTTTTTTAACTACTTTATTACGACCCATTATTGTCAACTATGTATATTGGGTACTTTTGGTTTGGTTTGGTTTAATGGGAAGTTTCCTAGGTGGAGCCTATTTATTACATATTTTAGTTTTGAACCCAATAAAAAGTAAATTTATAAAACCCAAATTGCAAGACTGCAAAATCCATGAAATACAACCCTGACGCATGGAATTGCATTTGGCAGCACACTTACTCTTGCACTCGTACTTTTGGTTTGGTTTGTGTGTAGACTATCATATGGGGAGAAATTTGTTGTTTACTGGAAAATTTTCTGCGTGGAGCCTGTTAATTATATATTATAGTTTTAAACCGAATAGCAGGTAAATTTTGAAAATCGAAAGTGAAAGAAGTTTAAAAAAATAAAATTTTCTTAAATAAGTTCGTTTTCTTTAAAAAATTAAAGTTTCTCAAAAACAATACCTATTCATATAGTCTTAACCAGAGCATCTTTTCTTAAAAAAATACCTTATCTTAAAGAAGTGCCTTTGCATAAAAAAGTAAATTTTCTTACAAAAAGTACCTTTTCTTAAAAAAAGTAATTTTTTTTTAAATATATACCGTTTCTTAAAAATAAATACATTATCGTACAACAACTTGCATTTTCTTAAAAAAAACTACCTTTTCTTTAAAGAGTACCTATTACGTAAATCAAAATAAATTTTCTTGAGATAAGTACCTACTCTTAAAATTGTACCTGTTCTTAAAATAAGAACCAATTACAAAAAAAAACATTCCTTAAAAAAAACCTTTTCTTTTAAAAAAAAAATAAAAAAATGCCGTTTCTTACAAAAATTCCTTTTCTGAAAAGCACATTTTCTTAAAAATAAAATAATACCTTTTCTTTTCTTGACATTAGTAGCCTTTCTGAAAATAAATAAATTTTCATAAAAAATAAATTTTCGTAAAAAGATCACCAGCACCAAAAAAATTCATACTCTTAGGCTTTTGGAACGAAGTTCCCTATCGCACGTTGCGGTTTTAAACAACTTTTTTTAACTACTTTATTACAACCCACTATTATCAACTATATTGGGTACTTTTGGTTCGGTTTGGTTTAAATGGAAGTTTTCTAGGTGGAGCCTGTGTCTTACATATTGTAGTTTTGAACCCAATAAAAAGTAAACTAAGAAAAGCCAAAGTGCAAGACTGGCAAATCCGTGAAACACAACCCTCAGCATTGAATTATATTTGGCAGCACTTTAACACTCGAACTTTTGGTTTTGTGTCCAGACTAACATATTTCTTGTTTAATGGGAAATTTTCTAGGAGGAGCCTGGTTATTACATATTGTAGTTTGAACCATAGATAAAGTAAACAAATAGATGAAGCACAAGTGTTGGGAAAAGTTTAGTGTAATGGGTAATTTTCTAGCTGTCGTTGAAAGCAATAAATGGAATTTTTTTTGTTCCCAAAAAAAAGTCAAAAAATATGACAATAAAAATTTAAAATTTCATATCAAAAGAAAAAATAATTTTCAACAAAAATATCAATAATACAACACGTTACTTAGAGTAGAATATGTGATGGCCATCGAATTGCAATGCCATATCACCACCCTCTATGTCCTAATAAATTTTTTCTTCCTCCGGTTCAGTTATCATTCCTTGTTGAGAGTCCTCAGACACTCTAACGGTTTGGCATTTGCTATCACAGAAGTTGCTACAGATTTTGGGCGGGGAAGGATTTTAGATTAAAAAGGCGTTTCGGGATGTTCATCTTTGGGCGGTCTTACGGGTTTTCTCCTATTGATATCCCAACACCGGCCTCATGGCTTTGAAATAGTTTTTTATATAAGAAACAAATGCTATTATGTAAAATCACATAAATTTTGTCACATTTCCCATTATTTAAATTAGTTTCACAAAAATTTCCCACAATTTTGAATAAACGTCAATGACAATTATGGGAAACTTCAGTGAAAGTGACAGTAGTACAGGACAGGACCTAGTGAACAAAGTTGACAACGGGCGCGCTATATCTATTATTTCTTTTATCTATGGTTTTCACTGAATAAAAATTAAATTTAGAAAAGCCAAAGTGAAAGAAGTTTAAAAAAATAACATCTTAAATTTTCTTACAAAAGGCACCTTTTCTTAAAAAAAGTAATTTTTTAAATAAGTACCTTCTCTTAAAAAAGTACATTATCTTACAACAAATTGCCTTTTTTTAAAAAACTAAATTTTCTTTAAAGAATACATTTTATGTAAAACAAAATAACTTTTCTTGAGATAAGTACCTACTCTTAAAATTGTACCTGTTCTTTCGTAAAAAAAAAGCTTCTCTTCAAAAAAAAACCTTCTCTTACAAAAAATACCTATTCTTACAAAAATTCCTTTTCTCAAAAGTACCATTTCTTAAAAATAAAGTACCACCTTTTCGTTTGTTTTCTTGAGATAAGTAGCCTTCCTGAAAATAAGTAAATTTTCTTAAAAAATAACCTTATCCTAAAAAGAGTACAACTTCTTTAAAAAGTACCTGTTCTTAAAAAAGTATTTTTTGTAAAATACTTTCCTCAGTTTAGTGACGGCAACACTATCGAGTATTCAGCCATGAAAACGCTTCTCAAAATACCTTCGGAACCGGTGTAAAACTGCAGGACTCTAGCAGTGACTGTAAAACTAGAACGCGCACAGCTTACTGGTCTGTGAGAAGCTCTCCCTAATCCTTTCACGGGATGTAACGGGAAAACATTTTTTTTATTTTAATAAAAGAAGTACCTCTCTCATCAAAGAAAGGACATTTTCGGGAAAATATAATACATATTCTTACAAAAGGGGCCTAAAAATAAACTTTTTTTTTAAAAAAATACATTCAATAAATAAAAAATTTCTTAACAAAAGTTTATCATTTTACATGATCCATTTAAATTACAGTATTTTTCAACAGGCGCCTTAGGTGTGTTGGAACTAACTAGTACATAATATATAGCGAAAGGAGTTTCGTTCCAACCAGGTGTCCCCTGACACCTCACGTAATTTTTTAGTATAGACACTAGGGCATTTCAAAAAAAAAAAATTGCAACTCTTGAAGCGGAATAGTAAATAAAGGTTGTGAAAAGAATTTGGAAAATTTTTTGGATTTTTTGGAGATGGGTATGGGGTCGCGGAAATAGATTTTATCAAAAAATGAGGTTATGGAGAAAAATTTTTTATATTACTTTTTTCTGTTGCTTTTTACTCATACAACTAAACAATTCTCTTCTTAATGATCCGATCCCACGACAAAAAAAAATATTGGTGTGAAAAATTATTATATTAAGAACCATTTTGAATAGTCTTAAAAGTACAAAATTATTTTTTCCTAGATTTCTAACCTCGATAACTTTAAAAGTTTTGCACATTTTTTAAAGATGTTAAATGCTTTAGAAAGGTCTTTAAATTACCTTTCATTCGGTACATAGATTTATTTTCACTTTTGGGTAAAAAAACCGCAACTCGTATTTTTGTGGCAAAATAGTTGTGCCAAATACAACACAAATTTATACCAAAGATAAAATAATTGCAGTTCTATACGAAAACGAAATGAAAAGTTAGGTAAACAGTTCTTGTACCTCCATCAGCTGTAAGTCAATTTTTGTCGAATTTCTCTCATTTCCACAAACCTACGACGAACCTATCATTACGACACCTATCATTACGACAAGCCTATCAGTATTTGATACAATCCATTTTCTCAATAATTTTCAAAGATTCAAAGCTGTGAGAATTCATATGAAATTCTACAAACGTATTCTCAAAGTTCTTGCCATTTGTCGAAGCCATTAATAATTGCAAACTGGAGGCGTAAGGAGTCCGTAATTCCAAAACAAATATATATTTTTCCTTTCATTTCTTAAAATGAGTAAAAAACTGAAATTTTGAGGCCCATTCGCGTCCGGTGTCATTAAATATGTAGGTACATATTGCGAAGTCTTAATCGAAATTAAAGCACAAACTCAAAAATGGAAATGGGGCCCCAATTTTGCACAGAGAACACAAACACGAAATATTTGGGCCTACTTGGATATTTTTGGGGTGAATTTTCAAACCCTCAAAAACCATAATGAGAATAGAGGCTCCATCGTAATCGTTGGGGCCTAAAACAATTTTCTAATTAGAAGAGTTTGGGGTGTAATTTCCAGGGGTCTATTTTCATAACGCAATTAGGCTTCAAATTTGGAGCCTACATTCATTTTCAATTAAGGGTGTATTTTCGTGGGGCTCTTCCAATTATGTCAAGCCTAACACTGAAATGTTTGCTGTAAATCGGGATAATAAATTCAGGTCATATATAGTTTTGTGCAAAAATTCATATTTGGATCCAATGTGGCCGACTATAAGTACTGAGTTCATTTGTATGGTTTCATAAATTTCTGAAGTCTCCGAATTTAATTTAAATTTCTGAAATTTAAAATTCCTTCGTGCGGGTTCGTCTTCATCCATTCTTCTAACATGGTCTAGCCAGCACCATTTTGAATTTCGTATTTTTGATAACTAGTATATCAACGTCGCGACATAGTGCTCAGCTAATACAGCTCATGGTTCATTCGTCACCGATACTCCCCGTTGTGCACTAAAGGGCCAAACATTTTGGGGACTATTTTCCTCCTAGACTCCTAGACTCCTAGACTGGTTCCTAGAAATGTTTCGTCTGCTTGCGATTTCAGCGCCATTAAGTAATAGAGGTTATACGAGAGTCTCGTATAGCCGAACTTTCGCCACTCGAGAGAGGGCTTTAGCTCTACAGATTTTACTTAGCCCAAAACAACATCTATTCGCAAGCACAATTGTCCGCTTGATCCCAAGACTAATGTAGTTATTTTCGTTACCGGAACATCCGAGGCATATAAATTCGTCCACCAGCTCAAAATTATAATGGTTATCAACATTCAGGCTTTGGTCCAAACGCGTGCAGGCCCTGCTTGATGAAACAATTAATTTTGTCCCGTCCTCATTTACTGTCAGATCCACTTTTGCTGACTCCTTCTGGATTCTCGAAAACACTGCAGTAACTTCTCTAATTGTGCGCCTAATGATATCAATACCATCAGCATACGCGAGCAGCATATGGTTTTGTTGCCGATGGCTTTATTCACGTTGACTGGAGCTTTTCTCATAATGATCTCCATTAAGATGTTAAAGATATCGCACGAAAAAGTGTCGGCTTGTCAGAGGCCTCGTTTAGTTTCGAAAGGTTCGCAATGATCCTTACCAACTTTCACTCCGGATTTGGTGTTCGTCAAGGTCATCCTGCAAAGGCGTATGAGTTTTGCAGGAATACCAAGCTCAGACATTGCTTCGTAGAGTTTCCCCGTATCGGGCCATCGAAGGTCGCCTTATAATCGACAAATAGATGAAATGTTTTCTTTTTTTTCATGGGTCTTCTCCAGGACTTGGCAGTTCTCGATTTTCCTGACCTAAAGCCGAAGTGGTGTGGTCCAATCGGGTCAGCGATAATTGGTTTTACTATTTCGCACATTATACTGGATAGACACTTATTTGTTATGGATAAAATGCTTATTCCACGGTAGTTGGCAGAGACTATAGGGTAAAGTACACTCAGACTCCAATCAGCGGGCATACACTCATCTGACCAAATATTGCTCATGAGCTGATGCAGACACCTTATCAGCTCATCTCCGCCAGCCTTAAACAGCTCCACCGGTAGCCCATCGGCTCTTGCGGCTTTGTTGTTCTTAAATAATAGCTAATCTGATCTGGTATTGGTTAGGATGCCCTAACATCGTCGTCCAAATTGTGATCGATTGTCTCATCGTCATTGGATATGTCAGGTACCAGTAGCGCGGAAAAATTATCTGTCAAAATTCCCAACATGTTCTGCACATCTGCGACGAAATTTCTGTCCTTGCCTTTACAGAAGGGGGGCCCTGAACCATTTATATTAGTTCCGTTTTTTACTTTTTGGTAGAATTCTCAGTCTTCGTTCTTCGATTTTCCTCCTTCCTTTCCCCCTATAGCGTTCAGTTTCAAATCGCGTTACAATTGACTGATGCATTGCCATGCTTGCAACGTTAATTTCATCATTTGCTCTCTGTGGGTACTGCGCATTTGCTTCTTCCTTCGATTCTACTAACGTTGTTTCCTTTCGTTTAATGCCAATGAGATGTAAATATATGACCCAGTGCATTTATATTCAATCACCGAACCCGTAACTCGAACCCTTTCACCATCGCCTTTATCCGTTGACTTCCAATGCCGACACTCTTGTAGTAGCCGATTCAATATCTAGCATCGGTGTGCCCGAACCCTATCCTGATCACAGCCGATTCCCACCAGTCCACCGACTGCCGATTTCTGATTCACAGGCACCGAACCAAACACCCAAAGTTATTTACCAACGCCTAACTCTGTTTACTTCAAATGCCGACCCACTTGTAGTAACCGATTCAATACCTACGACCGACATGCCTGTAACTGCACGCTGAAAAAACTGCCTCTGTATCATATTCTCTCAAACCGGGAACCTCAGGAGTTCATCTGGAACGCACTCCAAATATTCAAACATTTGCAAGTTTTAAACTATCGTATATTTAAATGCAAACATTAGCATGATTATTTGCAAATATATATACTTTTACGTAGAGCCATATCCGAGGTTTATCCCAAATATAAGAATTAAGAATAGTCCAAAAATGCAGTTATAAACTTCCAATAACATTCACTTAGGCTGAGCACAAGCTCTTTTTGTCCCTCTCCAATTATTTTGCTCTCGACAGAGCATTTGCTCTCTCATAAAGAGGACACCAAGTACCACAAACAAAGTTGTATTTGGATCACAAGTGTTTGGACACAAGTATACTATACTTGCGACAAGTTCCAAACACACGATATATTTGCATCCAAACAAGAAAAAAAGACTGATTTTCAGCGTGTGGTCTGAATCAGCGCCGATTCCCACCGTGCAAACGAATGCCGATTGCTGATCGCCCAGCACCAAACCAGTAACCCAAATCCGTTAACTACCAACTATAAAGTCATCGGCAATGATCTGCAACCACCTCACCTGAAATCCAATTCAAACCCAGTCTCCATCGCCGACTATAGCTAATGTCAGAACCACACGATGTCAAGGCAGAAGCCAACGACCCAATATCATAGACAATTATCTAACACCACCGCAACTGTAACTCTGTTCAGTTTACTACTACCGTCTAACTTAATGTATAAACAAAAAGTATTGATTCCAACAAATTTAGTTTAAATTCCTGCATTATTGAAACAACATTCGTGCAGATACATGGCTCCAAGTGGTTCTCTGACCCGCCATCGTTCCCATTTAATATAATCCTAAAATCTTCACCAAACAGCATTGCAATGAATTTCCGTCAATTGTTCAAAATTGTTGTCCTTCACTGTTGACTGCATTTCATGTTTAGTTTCGTCTTCATCCACAACGCTGTGAAATATATGAGCTGCTGCGGATGTATGTGTGTTTTGCTTGCCACTGTATAGCATTTTTATTTAAGAGGTTTTTACACTTAATTTGCTAAGTGGGTCAAATAATGTTACACACGCTTATCTCGACACAATGATTCTTAAGTCTACAAACGTATAATATACACACGATACACTTATATAAATGTGAACATATTCGTACGGGGAAACCTCAAACAATGCGGTATTTAGACAAAAAGTTTCACTCATTCATTTATTAAAAAATGGTAGCATTACGAATTTGCGAAATTATTGTGGAAACTATCGACAGTTTGCTTATGCCAAGCTAAGGTCAGTGGAAACTGCTTTGCATCATATAGAGAATTCCATCCGTGAAAAAGTGTACACACACGGGGTCTTTATAGATATCAAAGGCGCTTTAAATAATGTGAAGATCGAAACACTTCTCCATTCCTTAGACAAGAGCCAGGGTCTGATAAGTTGGGTACATCACATACTAAGGAATAGATGGATAAACTGCGGATCTTACAACATAAATATTAGAGACACGGTTCATCGAGGGACACCACAAGGGGACATCCTATCACCGCTTCTGTGGGATAGTACCATAAACAGTCTCCCAGTCTGTTACGCAGAAGACGTTGTGATACTTCTGCGGTGGCCTGAAGAAGCGCTTCAAACATCTCCTAACTGGGCATGGCCAGTGACTGAATGTAAATCCGTATAAAACGGAAATATGTCTGTTCACCTAGAACAGACACGCTTTATGGAAAAAACGATAGGACTATTAAAGGCGGTGAAATGTCTAGGAGTCATACGATACTAGACCGCAAACTAAACTGGGCAGATCACGTTGAGTGTAGGGTGAATAAAGCCAATTCCATAAAGATATTGTGTCAAAGTTGAGGTTTACGCCGATTGTTTCTGCTTAGGCGGCGGCGAACGGACCTGGGAAAACCAGCGTCGTCGGCTTAGTCAGCTAACCTTATCAGGGAATTGCTGCTGTGCAGACTTCAATTCTTAGGACATTTGACCTGATGTTGTTCTACTTGTAATGTGTGTTGTAACCTATTAGGGAATGAGACTGGATGTTGGTGTTGTAGTGTGTGGAATTTCGCCTGGCTTCTGGTATGCAAAATTCAAAGTGTGGATTAACTACATACGTTAATCCTTGATTATTAAGCTGACTGTTATTAGGAAATATTCTGACTGTGTGTTTTATAGTTTGTAAAAGCTATGATTTATCCCACCTATCGTATTATTTTTAAAATTAAAGTATTTAAACGTTTGATCTTCTTTCATTTATTTTATTCTCCAATAGCATTTTTTTTTGCGAAGACCAACACTCGGGAAGTCCCCTATAAATTCAGTGCATTGCATTGGACTTAGGAAAAGGGGATAGGAGTAGGGGGGAAAAGAGAAAAGTACTTTTTAATGTTTGATTTAAACTTGCTGATGTTGTAAGAAGTGGGGAATACACTTTCCGGAAGCTTATTCCACATATGGACTGTTCGGCTGAAGAACGAATTGTTTCTGTAATGGACAGTTCGATCCAACGGCCAGGAAACAGAAAAGGGATGAGTTTCGCTTGAAAACCGCGTTGACGCGTAAAGGTATTTACTTCTGGAATGAGGCCATGTAACTCGGCGGAACACTTTCCATGCAAATACCTATAAAATAGCGAGACACAGCTAACATTTCGTCGATGCTCCAACGAGGCTACAGTGCTGGATACACTGCTGTCGCCTATCAGCTTCAACGCTCTCTTTTGCATGCGGTCTTGAAGCTCCAAGGTGGACGCTGGAGCCCCAGCCCAAATATGACAGTTGAATTCCATTTTTGGCCGGATATACGTGGTGTAGATATTGAGGAGATCGGGTGGGGTAAAAAAATCTTTTACACCTCTTTAAAAAGCCCAGGCACTTGAATGCCTCTTTCGACACGTTGAAAATTAGATTATTCCAACGAATGTCACATTGTATCTTCAGGCCCAGAACATCAAGAGCTTCCGATTCTCTATCAAGAGCTTCCAACATCTAGACCACCCATTGAAATCATTGGCAGGGTCGAGTCAGCAGTGTACTTTTCAGGATGATATCTGTGTTTATCTTCCAGACGATGCTACCCAAAGGGCACCGAAATATTGGACAATAAAATAATTGAAAGAAGACCAAACGGTCGTACATTTTAATTTTGAATAGTTTATAGTTTGTAGTCTTTTGATTGTTGTGGTTGCAACGTGTGTTGTAAATCAAGACAATGACATTGTTCAATTCCAGGATAGATTAAACAAGAAGTTATACGCCGCCACCGCTGCGCTCGTTTGTACGTAATCAGGCGGCGGCGGAGCAAAGGTCTATGTAGAAGAACGATCGGTTATAAAAGGGGGGCTCCATCCCAAAATGAAACGTTGGTTATATATAAACGTTAAATGTATGGGTCCTGACATACGTGTCGATAGCATGGTGGACATCAATGGAGACAAGTATAAAATAATGCAGGCATACACTGAAAGTAAAACGCTTCGTCGCATGGATGAAATATTTTCATTAATGTTTTTACGTTGTTATAGTGAACAGTGTCGTATATCCGACAATTGGGTAGAAGCATTTCATACTTAACTTCTTTCTTTTCATTCCGTTTCTGCAACAACTTACTGGTTGGTCCTCAACAATCTTATTTAATTTGAATTTTGTAGCAAAATGGGTTGAAAATTAAAAAAAAAAAAGTAAAGGCATGAGTTTTAAACTACTGATATTTGGTTTATCTCTTAATTTTTATAGTTTATATTTATTAATTATTTATTTTGGAGGTTTGTCAACATTTTTAGTTGACGAAACAATTTCGTTATTGTAACGAAACTAATTTTTATGAAGGCATAGAGAGAGAGAGCAGTAGCCGAAAAAATGAGAGAGCATTAAATAAAGGCTAGCAAGAGAAAATGGTGAGCGTGAGTGGTGGGTCACGTACACATCTACAATCAGTTCCATTGCAACAACCGAAAGTGGTAGACATAAATAATTTAAATAAATTTGTTAAAACAGACTTTTATTGTGAAAACTAAATTGTGTGAATTTTTGTGTTTCATGTGATCGTTTGAGTAACTTGAGAATCTATAAATCAAATAGATAAAAAAAAATAGAATAGAAGGAACAACACGACAGAAAGAAAGTGACGCATCGATAGCACAAAAACTACCCCGAAATATGTAACTGAACTTTGGTGTGTGTATAAATTACAACTCAACGTACAATCAAATAAGTTCAATCGAAATTTTAACAAATTTGGTTAAAATAAATAAAAGAACAGTTGAAGAAAGTGCATACAGAGCGATCACTGGCTTAATGACAAGGTGATTTTGCGCTACAATGACAGAACCCTCAACACAACAACAATTGCATGATTTAAGAAAACAATCATGTGGTTCTATGGTAAAGGAGCAGAGCATAGGGGAGCAGTGCTTTTGTTCATGGTAAGTACACACATAGATATGCACATATTTTAATAAGAAATCTTAGTAATAAATTTCTCATGTTTGGTTTTAATTCAGGACCTGTATACGACGGCCACAATAACACTAAACCCCACGACTAGCACAATCTTCTCCAGACGAGTGTTTCCCCTCGAATGAAAATAATCTATTTAATAAATTGAGACCATTTTCGAAACAAAAATTCAAAAAATAGTTATCAAAACACCTGCAATGTAATACTAACATTGTATTTATGTACAATTGTCAATAAATAATTTCAAACACACTTCAAAACATTCATTGCAGCAATGAAACAAATTCATTGCAGCAACGAAACAACTTCGTTGAAATAATGAAGCAAATTCATTGCAGCAACAACCATACTTACACCACGGTAACAAAAATTTGGAGTTGATGAACAAATTTTCATAGCGGGAATGAAACTGTACGTTTGCTCACATTTGATGACAAAAGTTGTTGGGGTGATGGACATTTTCATCCCTGTGTCGATGATTTTCCGTTCAGTGTAAGTGATGCAACGTATCTGCTGTCTTGGCATCAGCGTTACAATCCGATAATGTTCTACAAGAGCACTGGAGACAATATTCGTATACATCTTGTACAGATACAGGTCAAATATGAAGACGCTCTGATGCCAAAATGCCTGAGAGCCGTAAAGGGAATGGATCAGTGACGACGTTATGATAAACTACCTGGCCATAGAATGCATAGGATACATTACGGCTGATGAAATAACCGTTAGAATCACTGAAACGAGGGGGCTTCAAGGTGCAACAAACTGATACAGGGCAAAGACGCCTGTTACGTGGATGGTTTGTTAAACGAAGGCAGAACGGGTATAGGTCTGTTTATTGAATAAAAGGAAACTCCAAATCATAACACAGTTCAACAAGCATAGGTAAGGGCTATCACGGAGTCCCTGAGGTGGCTCGGTGAAAATATGGATCATGGAAGGGTCAACATCTTCACGGACTGCCAAGCGGCAATCTGGGCAATTGAATCCGGGACTGTAATATCTAGGACGGTACTAGATTGATAGAGGAAGATTGACAAATTCTCGGAACAAAGCGAGCTGTATATCATGTGGGTACCGGGTAGAGAGTACAAAAGGCCGGCATATTTTAAAAATCGATTCTCGGATGTTCGAAAAAGCAATTTTTCAAGAAACCGGTTAACGGCTTTTAATTTTGGCAAAAAACCGGTGGAACCGGTCTTCTTTGCTTTAAATAAAATTACACACGTAGCACTTACCATACGTTTGTTTAGCAACCATTTCATGTACTTATTCGTATCTAAAAATCAAAATTTCACAACTGACAATATGATAATAACATTGTGATTTTAAATAAAAAATTTATATAATATACCAATTTGGAATGCGTGTTTAATATAAAATTCATAAGAGTTATTCAAATTCACATTAAAATGATTTAAATTCGAAAATCACAATAAAATTTATTTATTTATAAAATAATTTTAATTTTCAAATTTGAATAAAAAGTAGTTGAACACAAATTAAGTGAAAACCAGTTAACCGACGTCAAATAACTGGTCTCCGGTTTGTTCGAAAACTAAGTTTTTATAAACCCGGCACACAGTTAATAGCAATCAAACCGGTTAACCGGTTTGGTTTTTACACACTCTAGTTCTAGGGTCATTGTGGAATCGAGAGTAATATGAATGCTGATGACCTGGCTAAAAAGAATAGAGAGCTGGATACGGTCAATCTGGAAAGTGCCAAGCGCTTTGGGGAAACGAAGGCTGAACTAAGTTAATGGGCAAAGTTCTCCCATACATCCATATAGAATATGTAACCGACAAGCAAGGTAACTAAAACCCTATGAGAAAACCGTGATAGAGTGAAAACTGGGAATCTTCTTGAGCTACGCAAAGCTGAACTTAGTATGATGATCGGGGTACTTGTTGAATTCTCCGGCTTACACGCACACCTAGACCGAATTCGGGACGCTGTGTAGGACTTGCATTGAGGACGCTAAAACAATGGAGTACTTCCTATGCCAATGCCCAGATTTCGCCAATGCCATGAATATATATTTTCAGAAGGAACCTAAAAATGACCTGACACTTCTGATGGGGGTCGACTGGAGAAAACCGAGGAATTACCTAAAGGACACAGAGTCTCTGAGATGAAGAATACTTGTTTGGGAGATGGACGAGCACCACAAAAAGCGCATAATAGACCTATTGTCTGGCTTAGGTGCATACGGCAGCATGGGAGGATCTAACCATGAAGACCGGGCCCATATTTTTCAACCTAACGAAAAGTAACTATTAAAAGTTTATATTCATGTCAAAGACGGAATATTTTTCTTTTTTTAAACACTTTTTTGATTTCTAAGATCATTAGGAATCTCGTTTTCTAATAGTATCTGCTGTAACAAATATAATACCTTTATCACTTTATTCGACTAAAACATTAGATATTTTAATGCTAAAACCATTCCCGGACCTATTATCCATATTATACGATAATTATCTGTAAAAACATGGCAGATACTTATATTTAAGTTTATGTGTATGTCCGATATACTCATACATACGTCCATTTATACATTTTCCTCTTGGTCCTCCCTTAATACATTTTACGGCTTTCATTCTTTTCTGTGTTGGAATCCTTCGTATTTGTCGTTTATCCACACACCCATTCATTTCAAAGTGAGTTCACTTCAGCTGGTTATCGCATGTGTCACTTGTTCCGCACTTATGTTTTTACTTAAAGGTTAAAAATACCACCATCAATTGGTTGGTTGCATTAGATATTGGCAGTCGCCTTATCTAAATACACATCCTCATATACTGTCACTCTCACTGCCACAGACACTGCTACTGTCACTGCTAATGTACATACATACATGTGTACCCAGCGAACCAAATGTCTGATAGCAGAAAATTCTGGACAGCGTATGAATTTTTTTTATAATTTTTTATACTTTCTTCGTTATGAATTCTGCGAAGAAGTTCGGAAACGCCCTTGAGTTCTGTATGTGAGGACAGTGTATTTAATTGTTACTATAATTGTCTTTCGATCCGACATTTCGGACCTAATTCGTTCCCAATTTTGTTCGACTTTTCTAGCGGAATTGTGTTTATTTTGATTATATATGATACGATCTGCAATTATTTCTAAGAAGAATATTTTCGATTCCTTGGGATATATTTATAAATAAATAAATAAATAAAATATACAGATCAGGGATTTTTTTCTGCAATTAGAAAAAACGTAAACAGTAGTCAGAACACGGATTTGAACTCACTTACTCACTTGGCGGACGATCGTATCGAAGCTTGTGACTTTTCTCACCAGCTCCTTATCGGGACCGTCTTGTTCGCGTTGTTACTAAAGTAATAGCAGTTGTCTCTATTGGAGGTTCTCTCCCCTTTCTATTTCATTTATTTTGTCCGGACATGATTGAACGATTTAGGAAAGAAAATTTAACTCTGGACAAATTTTTTTTGCATTTGAACGAACGAGTCGGCGAAAATTAAAACGTAAATAAATACGATTTCTTAATATCCTAAATAAATAACTCATTTTGGCTATATAATTTCATTTGGCAGATTCGTTCGTTCGTTCAAATTCATGAGTCATGCAGGCAAACAAAATCTGGAAGGAACTTTATTTGGTCGATTTCCTCCTTATGTTACCCATATACGCAAACAAAATGATCTTAATTTGGGGAATGTAATTGCGGCAAACGAACGTTTGTTGGATAATCATATCATTTCCTTTGTGATAAATTAATAAAAAATAAATATTTCGAAAACATTTGATCAAACTGTTGTCCATCCATTCACGTTTCATTGTGTAGCAATTCCAACATCGACTTCAACCATTTTGGCCACTCTCTCGACACTGTGTAAAGTTCTCAACTGAATTTTGTCCTAAGAGCTGATAATATGTTTAAATAGAACTGCTATTCATCTAAATAAACATCAGAAATTATTAAGACAGTATTCCGTAGAACGTGCTGTATTATGACCACTTGGTTCGCTGGGTATCTTTCAGTTAGAGTTTTTGTGGGGTGCTTAAATCTCATAGAGTATATCAGGGATGGTAGTTCATAATATATGAAATCACAATTAGTAAGTATTATACATTTCCCACTACTACAGTATTATAAGGAATTAAGGGTTTACCAAGACTAAAAGATATTTACTAATAATCTACAATATTTTTAGAAGCTTCAGATTTCTTTTGCATCATTATTGAATATAAAATAAAATATCTTTAAAGGCTTAAACAGATTGAAAAATGTACGTTACTATTTTCCTCAGCTTTAAATTTCGTATTTTCGATACAGTCAGTGGTTCAACGGCAGTTTGCGTTGATCTTGTACATGAGACAGTAGATCTGATCCCTGCTCTGCCTAACTTACAATTATTTTGACGGCGGTCACCTCGCTCAGTGACTGCGACATTAGCGAGTATGTAGCCATGAAAAGGCTTCTCAAAGTACCATTTGGACGAGGTGCAAAACTGTAGATCCCAATCATTGAATGTACGAGGGCGGTCCCAAAACTAGCCGACCTGACGTATAGATGCTGCCAGTACTTTGAAAAAAAAAATATTTTGGTGAAAAGTGGCAACCTTGTAAAACATATGTTTTAAGTTTCATGGCGCCATACTAAACAACGGTATTTTTATTAGAGCCATCAAAAGTAAACGATCTCAGTGAATTTGTAAACATGGAAAAATTGGTCACCGTTATGTAATCCAATATTTCCATTTGAAAGGTCTGAGTCCAAGCAATATTAAAACCGAGCTAGATAGTACTCTGGGGGAGTCTGCTCCTTCATTTACGATTGTAAAATATCAGGTAGCAGAGCTTAGAAGAGGTCATACGACCATCAAAGACGAACACCGTAGTGGTCGACACATTGAGGTGTCGACGCCAGACGCGGTTAAGAAAATCCACAAAATGGAATTCGATGATCGTCGGCTGAAGGTACATGCGCTACCTGTAATGATAGGCAATTCAAAAAGTGATACACATTGTATATTGACCAACGATGTGAAGATGAGAAAGCTGTGAGCAGGATGTGTGCCAATAGAGCAAAAACAGCGTCGTGAAGTTGTTTCAGAGGGTGTCTGGCGAAGTTTCACCGCAATAAAGTCGAATTTTCTCGTCGATTTACAACCATAGATGAGACAAGGGTCCACTACTTCCCACATGAGACAAAAGAACTGTCAAACCTGTGGTCTAGAATGGGAGAATCGTGCCCAAAGAAGACAACGACGGTTCCACCTGCAGGTAAGGTAATGACGTCTGTTTTTTGGGATGCGCATGGGATAATGTTTATTGGTATGTTCGGAAAAGAAAAACTATCAACACCGAATATTATGCTAATTTATTGCAGCATTTAAGTGATGAAATTGTTGGGAAATCCCTCATTTGGCGAAAAAGTAAGTGTTGTTTCATCAGGGCAAAGTTCCAGTTCACGCTGCCACTATTGCGATGGCCAAAATTAATGAACTAAATTTCAAAGTGCTTCCTCACGCCTGAAGCATCACCTTATTCGGCAGATTTAGCTCCGTCGGAATATTTTCTATATCCAAATTTGAAAAAATGTGCACGGTGGTAAAATATTTTCCAACAATGAATAGGTGGAGTCTGCGGATGATGGTTATTTTAAGGAGTTTGACAGTTCTTACTATAAACAGGTTATCGAAGCTATTGAATATCGCTGGAAAAAGTGTATCGAGCTAAAAGGAGATTATATTTTTCCAACTTTTTTGTGTCTTCTTTGTTAGGTCGGTTAGTTTTGGGGCCATTCATGGAATGTAATGGTAAACCATTTTTATTTTTTGGAAGCTCGTGATAATAACCTTCTTTTAACATCCATTTGCTTGAGTTAAATGTCCCAAATGCACTGAACGCAACCTATTCGGCGCATGGATGAAATATATTCGTTAACGTTGTTACGTTGGTGGAATGTCAAACTTATTCCATTCTACAATTTAAAAATTGTACCCACGATTTATTTGATAACTTTTCGACACGTTGCTGGAACAACTAATTTTTCCCTTTAGAAACATTATATTTAATCTGAATTTGGGAGAAAAGGAGATGAAGAGTAAACAAGGTAGGTGAATGAGATTTAAGTTTTAAAAATTTATCTCTAAATATATTTTTGTTCTATTATTATTACTTATTTAGTTTTGAGGTTTGCCAAAAACCTACAGCCAATGAAAGAACTTAGTTGCTGCAACGAGTCAGTTGTTAATGCAACGAAAATTATCTTAATAGTAGTCACCGTAAGTTCATACACAAACTTCTACATATCTTCTAAAAAAATAAATGGTTTACCATTACATCCCATGAAGGAATTGGGGAGAGCTTCTCATAACCAGTGAGCTGTGCGCTTTATAGTTTTATACTCACTGACCGGGACCTACAGTTTTACACCGGTTCCGAACGGTATTTTTAGAAGCTTTTTCATGGCTAAGTACTCGATAATGTCGCCGTCACTAAGCGTGATGACTGTAGTGGAAAGAAATTTTAAGGTGGTCGTAGCAGGAATCGAACCCAGAATCTCCTGTACAAAAGGCGTGCACACTAGTGTGGGTCGCACCCCATACAAACAAAAAAAGTTGTGACGTTCACCCTCTATAATTAAAGATAAATTGAAGAAGATTTGAAAAAATTTTTTTTTTTTCGCCACGCCCCTTGACCCCGCGCATTTGGTTTTTTGTTTCCTGTGTCTCCATTCATAGGCCGATCGTTACATGTGGTATATCATTCTTTTTGGAATGAAAACGGCTACATTTTCTACTTTGATCACTTTTGACTCCGACGTCAAATTTTAGAAGTGACTTCTGGAAACTCGATTCCTACCACCCTAATTCACGAGTTTTTCTAAACGATAAAAAAAAATTTTTAATTCCATGAAATTTTGTCTTTTACAGTATATATTTTTATTCAGTAACAAAAAAGTTACGAAGGTTAAAAAAAAATCAATTTGAGTTTTTATTCCAACAATCGTTAACAATAAGCTTTGGTCTTTTTGTGGCGCTGGTGTGCATTTGTTTTTGCACTATGATAATGTTCTCTTTTTCGTAATCTCACTTGTTTATCTATTCTCTATTATCTTTCTCCTCCACATACTACTCTTTTTAACCGTCATCACAAACCGATTCAGCTGGCAACACTGTTGTTAAAAATATTATTATTCCTCTTCAAGTGTTCGCGTCTACAGCTGTAGCTTTTTGATGAAATTAGTGTAAATTACTAAAATATTGTTTTCCTTTAATAAGTATAATTAAATTGTTGTTTAGAGTAAAGTAAACGTATTTTATTACCCGCCAACTATAAATATATATAACAATATGCATTTCCAATCGTGTGATATTGATAAAACAAAATTACAAACAAACCGTGAAGTTATTCAATATTTTTTATATCTAAAAAAAATGATAATAAAACAGGTTATTAAAGTGCTATGTGAGGTGTGGAAAAATATAAACATCCCCATAGTATGTAATACCGCAATAAGAAAAATGTTGGTGCGTCTACTAAACTCATATTATAAAGTCACAAAAAACCCGTGTAGATATGTTGAGAGCTATTGGAATAAGATATGTAGAATTTCACAATGCAAGTGCAGCATTGAACTGGGTTGCGAATGCATATGCCCCGAAATCCAAAAAATCCCTGAAAATATAATTAATGCTTTTATTGAACAGTGTGGACCAAGGCGTTTAACTCTTAACAATATTCAGTTAGATAATATAGACGATATGGAAGAGCAAACAACGTATATTACTACACTTGATCAATCTCCAATAACTGTTTCATACGCACCAAACTCAGATGAAGAAAATGGATATGAAGATAATCACATGTCGCCAAATGAGGAGCAACTGCAGGTATCAGACATATCACTGAGGAATTATGCATTGGCATTGGATCGAACTGGCAAGTCAGATCTTTACTTGCAACAACATTTTTAAAAGATTTGAAAATGTCTATTGCTTCAAAAGCGTGTAAGGATAATGAAGCCATTAATCGGAAAATGTTCAAATACCTAGATGACCTTATTATTGACAAAAATAAAATTCGGAGAGAGCGATCTAAATTTAGAGCAGAAACCAAAGCTTCATCTACTAACAATGATGTATTAAAATGCATCTGTTATGATGGAAAAAAAGATATGACATTAAAAAAAAAGAGTCTCAGAATCCCGGACGTATTTACAGAACTAATGAAGAACATATAACCGTTGTTAAAGAGCATGGATCTACATTCGTCGGTTACACAACTCCAGCATCTGGCACAGGTTTAGTGATTCAAAAGGCCATTGTAAACTTTTTATTCTCAGAAGTCTATTCGCTGAACTATTTAGTTTCAATAAATTGCGATGGAACGGCTGTAAATACAGGCTACAAAACAGGAGTAAACGCATGTATGGAAAGATACCAGCAACGAGCATTGCAGTGGAATGTCTGCCTGTTTCATTTTAAAGAGCTACCACTCAAAACATTGTTGAACCATTTAATTGTAAAACAAACCGGGCCTGGAATTTGGCCTCAAGAATTTGGAATTGAATTGTTGACATGTAACCAATATAATGTAAGTTTTTCCTACAATTCATTCGTATTTATTAACATAAAAATTAATGAAGAATTATTTTCAGGTAATAAATAGATTTGAACCAATTTCTATGTGACCAATGCCAGACAATATAGCTGACTGGAACATCCGTGACGACCAGCTCTACCTTTTCCGTATGGTTCAAGCCATTAATAGGACCAGCTTCCTGGTCCTATAAGTACTGCACGTTGGTAAACAACAGCATCTAGGATACTTCAGCTTTATGTATCCAAAAGTAATCCCACAGTCAATTTGCGAAATTTGGTGACGTTCATAGTAAAGGTTTATGCACCTTTTTGGTTTCTTGTAAAGAGTCAACCACAGTCCATATACGGAAGCCGACACATCTTTAAGTACATACTTTGGATTCGAGAATTACCATTCCATATACAAAATATTATTCGCCCAACTATTGAACACAATAGTTATTACTTACATCCAGAAAATCTACTTCTAGCAATGATAACAGATCCAACAGTTAGATTACAGGCTTACGAAAAGATAAGAACTGCTCGGGGTGACCCACCCGCAAAGATTCGAGAGTTCCACGTTCCAAAACATGCAATAAATTTTGATTGCAAGGTATACACGGAAATAATAAATTGGGACAAACTTCAAATAACCGAGCCCACCATGCCTTAGTTTCTATACGGATGAGCAATTGGTTCAATATTAATATTCGGCTCATGAAATCATTGAAATTCCAGGTATATATATTTTATAATTTACGCATCCATAATTAAAATATATAATTTATTTATTAGAATTTCCATGTCATTCGCAAAATACCGAACGCTTTGTGCGAGTTGTTAGTGAATCCGCAAACAAGGTAACGGACGAAAAGCGCATGGGGTATATATTTGCTAAAATAAGAAGTCGAGAGCAGTATAGACAGCTGGAGTCTCGCCAGAATTTAAATTAATTTATTTAGGGAGAATACCACGTTTAAAAAAAACCATTGTTTATACTTTTAAGAATAGAGTTTCTCTCAACAATATTTGATAGAAAAATGAGTAAAAAGAGAGCACTTTAAAAATGGACACAAAAACAGTAACCACAAAAAGACCAAAGCTTATCGTTAACGATTGTTGGAATTAAAACTCAAATTGATTTTTTTTAAACCTTCGTAACTTTTTTGTTACTGAATAAAAATATATACTGTAAAAGACAAAATTGCATGGAATTTAAAAGATTTTTTTATCGCTTAGAAAAACTTGTGAATTAGGGTGAGGAATCGAGTTTCCAGAAGTCACTTCTAGAATTTGACGTCGGAGTCAAAAGTGATCAAAGTAGAAAATGTAGTCGTTGTCATTCCAAAAGCAATGATATATCACACGTTACGATCGGCCTATAAATGGAGACACAGGAAACAAAAAACCAAATGCGCGGGGTCAAGGGGCGTGGCAAAAAAAAAAAACAAATTTTTTCAAATCTTCTTCAAATTATCTTTAATTCTAGGGGGTGAACAGCACAACATTTTTTATCGACCCGGCCTAGTGCACACTAACCATTGCACCACCGACGGCCACACTCCTTCTACACATGCGATTTAAACTCGAACCTTAATAAAAAATAATTTATATGTGGTTTTATAAGTATATGCCATTGTCATTTCTTAATTGGAACTATGGACTTCCGTCCTGAGAAATTGGGCGCATTATAAAAAATTTTAAAGCGTGCAATATACTACTCTTAAGTTCATGGCTGCAATAAAAGATGATCATTGCCACAATGAAACAATTCATTGCAGCTATAAAACAAATACATTACTGCAGTGAAACAAATGCATTTCAGCAACGAAACAAATTCAGTACAGCAACGAAACAAACTCATTGCAATAACGAAACAATTTAATTGCAATAAAGAAATAATTGTATTGCAGCACTGGAAAAATGCACTGCAACAATGAAACAAATTCATTGCAGTAATGAAACAAATTCCTTGCAGTAACGAAACAAATTAATTGCCGTAATGAAACAAATTCATAGCAGAATGAATGAAGTTCATAACAGCAATGAATCATATTCATTGCAGCAACGACACATATTCATTGTTGCAATGAAATATATTCACCGCAGCAATGAACTATATTATTAGTGGGAATGAAACTGCATGTTATCTCACTTTTGGGGACAAGTGTGTGGATGAATTTTAGTTTGAATTTTAAATTGTATTTTGTACAAAGTATATCGCTGTAACGGGTGGTATAAATCCAGTATTTTGAAAATACACGAAACAACTCTGACCCCAATATCACTGTGACACAAATGAAAGGAATTTGTTTCGGCCCTCAACCAAACCAAAAAATTGTGAATGTACTTGGATGTGGTATCACAAAATCCCATCGGATTTGCTCCTATACGTAACAATTTTTTTTTTTACAGTCAGAAGAACATTTTGGAGGTGGGTTAGGGCCCTATTTCCGATTTTACTTCAATAAATCCTAAACAGCTTGAAATGTAGCATTACAACCTTTGACAATATTGTAGCTATTTTCCCATTTCACAATTCCCTCTAATATATTTCTAAGGATAAGTACACTGTTAATCGAATATTTCACGAAACGTCATGAAAAATTACACATATTTTATATGGTTTGACATTTCTTGCCTAACGGTAAATAAATTGCTATAGCTGTTTTCAAAAGAATTGTAGCTTAAACATTTCTTGATAAATTTTCTAAATACACTAATCAACAAAAATTATATTTACAGCTCCATAATTGGTGTAGAAATATGTATTCAATATTAAAAAAATTACAAATTGAGATCTTCTACAAAGTTGCAGTGCTTAATATACTTAACAATACTGTCAAATACACTAATGAACAAAAATTACATTTTGGATTTTTGGTTCATTTATATTTTTCAACCTAATCCTAAAGTGAGACTAAGAAATTATATTTGTTCCAACGTTACGTTCGCGTTCGCGTTTAACGCTCGGTCACTCACCCGACGCATTTTTCGTTTCGTAAAATGCTACGACTTAAGATGCGATGTACAATCACAACCATTTTGGAACCCAACAGGTAATTTTTGTTCATTAGTGTATTTAACCATTTAAGCACTACACCTTTGTAGGAGATATACGTTGTTATATTCGTACAAACGCTACACAAGTTCACACAATTTTCGTAGCTCTCTTGCTATCTGATTTTAATATACGTATAACCACGTCATTATTCTCTTTGCTCTGAGAGTACTCCGCACCCACACAAGACAACTATTCGCTGCCGCTATATCAGTGGGGGGGTTTTTCGCAGGTAAACGTAATTAATTTGCTGATTTTGCCTTGGAACAACTTGAAATCGATAACGATTTTTTTTAAGAATATAATCTTCTCCGATGAGGCCCACTTTCATCTGACTGGTGCAGTAAATAAACAAAACTGTCGATTCTAGTGCGAAGAAAATCCACAAATTATTCATGAACAACCATTACATTCACCTACATTGACAGTTTGGTGTGGTTTTTGGTCTGGTGGAATCATCAGCCCATACTTCTTTGGAAATGAAACTGGTAACACCGTTACTGTCAATGGAGAGCAGTATAGATCGATTATAACCAACTTTTTATGGCCGAAATTGGAAGAAGTTGATCTTGACAACAGCAGGTTCCAACAAGACGGGGATACGTGCCACAAACGAATTATTGCCAGAAAAGTTTGGAGATTCGATTATTTCAAGAAATTGTGACATGGAATTGCATTCAAGAAGTTATTATTTAATACCATTAGACTATTTATTGGGGGGTTATTTAAAGTCATTGGTTTTTAGCAATAAACCAGACTCTCCTCACGCTCTCCAAGTCAATATTGAAATTGTTATTCCTGACATACGACTTGATATAGTGGAAAAAGTGCTCGAAAATTGTGTTCATCGATTTCGTTCCTGCAAAACAAGACGTGGAGGTCATTTGAAAGTCGTTTAATTGAGAACTTAATTGTATCGATTGTAATTCACACTAAATAAAACACATTTGAATTTCCTTAACTATTAGTGTGATTTATTTTTGAAGAAATCATATCACTCAAATTGGAAAACCCTTTATGTTATTGTTGATAGGATAACCAATATTTATTTGGTTTTAGAAGAAATATGAAGAAGTAGTTTTAGAAGAAATATGAAGAAGTATTAAATTTTCAAAATAAATTGTCTATATTCTAAAATTAAAACAAAGATTAAATTTCAATTTTTATTTTTATTTTCATTCGAACGTCACACACGTCCGATGTCTATTTGCAAGTATAATTTATATGTGATTTAGAACATTTTCCACGATACCACTAGTTTATCAATGCAACGGTTTTTGCAGGATTCGACTGCCATAAACATATATTCACCGAAAAACTCCATTCAACAAATTATTTTTTCTCTTTCAGTATAAGGATTCGATCTGAAATTATCGATTAGAACAATATTTTTGCATATCCTATGAGCTATTCAGTTTATTTCTGCACTTACGAAAAATGTAGACAGTCGGTCCAAGGTTTTGAACTCACGTTTGCGGACGATGTGTGTGAAGATAAATTCGAATTTAACTAGCAGAGACACAAACCAATTATGTTAACAGAGGTCTGTAATTACATTAACAGAACTATGTAAGATAGCTAAATTTGGGAAAGGTTATAGAAATTACCGATTTTCTCGCGATTAGACAAATATATATAAACAAAATTTATACATTTATAGCAAAGACTTATTAAAGGACATATCAGGACTTTAAACAAAGTTATTCTTTGCCAGGGTGAAAAATATGAGGGTTTCTTACATAGAAAATCTTCCCAAGATTTTCTATGTAAGAAACCCTCATATTTTTCACCCTGGCAAAGAATAACTTTGTTTAAAGTCCTGATATGTCCTTTAATAAGTCTTGCTATAAAATGTATAAATTTTGTTTATATATATTTGTCTAATCGCGAGAAAATCGGTAATTTCTATAACCTTTCCCAAATTTAGCTATCTTACATAGTTCTGTTAATGTAATTACAGACCTCTGATAACATAGTTGGTTTGTGTCTCTGCTAGTTAAATTCGAATTTATCTTCACACACATTTGCGGACGATCGTTAATATTTTTTTCTAAATTTTAATTTTTGATGGAAGTGCTAACCTTTGAATCGAATTTGGCCAAGTTTTTACGCAAAACTTTGTTAGGCAAATATTTTAGACTCCGACTCGAAGAATCCAACTCCCACTCCACAGCACTGGTTCAAATACAAGTATATATTAAAATCAC
The DNA here is from genome assembly GCA_963931995.1 of Phaonia tiefii. Classification (NCBI taxonomy): domain Eukaryota; kingdom Metazoa; phylum Arthropoda; class Insecta; order Diptera; family Muscidae; genus Phaonia; species Phaonia tiefii. The sequence continues at coordinate 195,526,241 of OZ008367.1, forward strand.
ATGATATTTTGGCACTGATCGATTTTTCTCTTCGAAATATAAACTATCAGTAAGTATCATACCTTCGCGGATCAAAATGAATCGCTCAAGCATAACAGCGTTGAGAAATATTGCAAATATTGGAAACTCCAATCGGACATCGAATTTGGCCGAAAAATCATAATTAGTGCCGAAGCTCATGTTCATCTTGGCGGCTATGTCAAAAAACAAAATTGCCGCAGCTGGGGATCGAAAAACCAGCATGTCACTATTTAGAAGCTAATGCATCTACAGAGAGTGACAGTTTGGTGTGGAGTTTGGCGTGGTGACATCATTAGCCTTTTTTCGAAAATGCTGCTGAAAACGCCATATCAGTCAACGGAGAGCGCTACAGACTGCGGGCCATTTATGAGCTGAAATGGAAGATGTGGTATTGGAAAATTTGTGGTTTCAGCACCATGTCACACAGCTCATCAAATAATAGATCTTTTGCACACTATGTTCTGTAATCCTGTTGCCAATCGGCCGCCTCGGAGCTGCGATTTGACCCCTTTAAACATTTTCTTGTGGACTGCCGTTAATGATCGATGCTATACGAATAAGCCAGAAACGATAGATACCCTTAAGGCTAATATCGTTCGAGCCACTGATATAGAACCACAAATCGCCAACAAAATCTTGAAAAATTTTACTGACAGGATGAGCTATTGGGAAGCCAGCCACACGAATGAAATCGCGTCCCATAAATATTGAAAATATTTGATATTTCTGATACAGTCATAATATATCAAACGAGATTATGGATCATTAATTTTATTTATTTTTTAAAGGATATTGTAAAGGGTGCCTCAGTATGAATGGACTTTTTCAATTTAAAATAATATACAAAAAAAAATCATCCCTTAAAATAAAATCATATATTCTTTGAGATAGTTGTGACTTTTTTATTAAATTGTAAAGAAGACATGTTCCGCTTAAGTATGGAATAAGATATCCGACAAATGGCACCCACGGCTCGGATGATAGGCCACTACTGTTTTCATGAATTTTTCCATGACTTTTGCACTGAGATGTGGCTGTATCTCACCGATGACGCGTTGGATTTCGGATTTGAGCTGAGAAATTGTTTCTGGTTTATTCTCATAAACGTGAGATTTCATAAAACCCCAAAGAAAGAAATCGCACAGGGTTAAATCGCATGATCTTGGTGGCCAGCTGGCATCAGAAGTTCTTGAGATAATTAGATCTGGAAATCGTTGTTGCAATAAATCGATTGTTTCATGCGCGGTGTAGCAGTTGGTGGCGTCTTGATGAAACCTCATGTTGTCCAGAACCATGCAATCTAGTTGCGGCCACAAGAACTCCGTTATCATGTTCCTGTAACGAATGCCGTTCACAGTCACTGCAATTTCGGTCTCATCTTCAAAATAGTAAGGCCCAATCACGCCGCCTGACCAACGTACGCACGAGACAGTTGCTGATTGTGGTTGCATTTGTTTCTCATGGATTGCGTGAGGATTTTCTGAGCCCCAAGTTCGACAATTTTGTGTATTCACGAAACCATTCAAATGGAAGTGCGCTTCATCGGAAAAGGTGACTTTTTTGCAAAATTGATATTGACTTCACTTTGCTCCATTACCCATTGAATGAATTGCCGGCGCTTTGCATGGTCTGCTGGTTGGAACTCCTGAGTAAGCTTGGCAACTCTACTCTCGTTTAGTTCGTTTTTTAGTTGTGCTCCGTGAATTTACTTTATTTTCGTATTTTAAAAGTTTAAATAGTGCTTGTTGTGTTAATAGTGCGAAGATAAGTTAAATTACATTGCTTGATATAATTGTGTGTTCAGTGCAGTGCTTGTTTATACTGTTTTTGTATTATTGTGTGCAATTGGAAATTCTGTTGATCGTGTAAAACACAAACAACAACAATAATATTTGTTTGTCATTGTTGAGAACGTCTAACGTTGTAGTTGGTTGATTTTTGTTTTTCTTTCATTCTCTTTGTTTCGTTATTTGTGTGCAGAGTTGCCATCTGGTTTTGGGAATTAATATCAAAGGGATAATAAGTTCATACGTTTTTGGGAATTTTGTCGATTTTGGAATTCTGTTTTTAGTATTTGTTTCTTATTTATTTATTTATTTTTATTTATTTTTTACTCTGAATTAATTATAATGATGACTTGCATGAACAAAGACTGTAAGGTTACATCGGATACCGATACTCTTATTTCGTGTTGGTTGTGTGATGGCTTGATACATGTCAAATGTGTTGGCCTTTATGCAAGAGTGGCGGACAATCTTAGTGATGACAAGGGTCTGCGTTGGTGTTGCGTGGATTGTAGAAAATTGGATGTGGAGTTCTACAAATTTTTCAGGAGCATGAAGTCCGAGTTTTCTGAGATGGAAAAGGAGCTTTCGGCTTTATCTGGTCGATTTTCCAAGTTTATTGGGATGTTTAATAAATATCCGGGATTGGAAAAGAGAGCGGGTTCACCGAAAGCTTCCTCGCCGAAAAGGAAGAAGACGGCTAAGAAGGCCCCTCCATTGTTGGTAATTCCTTCCTCGCCGAATTTAATGGACGTTAATTCTCCAGTTACAGTTTCAAGTCCAATGAAATCTTCTGCCCCTCCTACTTTTGCTGAAGTCATTTCTGTAGTTACTATAGCTTCCACGGACAGCGATAAGTCGTCTCCTCCGGGTGGTAATCCCGCCCCAGTGCCAGGACCGGGACCAAGAACGTTGACTGTCGTACCGGCAAGGAAGACAGTTTTTGTGTCTAGACTTTCCCCCGACACGACCGAAGAGGATATACGACTTTACATATCGTCTAAATTAGTCGGGAATAATTCTAACGATTCCATACAGTGCTTCAAGCTGAAGTCACAATTTTCGGAACGTAGGTCGTCTTTCAAAATTATTGCACCGGATGATCTATTTGTCAAACTGGTGGATTCGGAATTTTGGCCTCACAGAACATTCGTAAGGGAATTTGAGTATCGGGATAATGGTAGGCGTGATAATTTTGCTAGATTACCGTCTGGAGATAAGCCAGCTCCAAAAAACTAATTGGGAGTTTGAATTTGGCGTATCAGAATGTTCGCGGTTTGAATACTAAATTGTCCAGATTATTTGTTGATAGCTTTGGTTTTGAGTTTGATGTCATTGCATTTTCTGAGACATGGCTTAAACCTAATGTTTTTAATTCTGAGTTGTTCTGCGATAAGTACGTAGTTTATAGAAAAGATCGTGTTGGTAAAATTGGAGGTGGTGTTTTAATCTCAATTGAGAATTCTTTATCTTCTGAGTTGGTTACAGTTGATGACATTGGCGATCTTGAGTTTCTTGTGGTGTCCATTAATTTAGGCGATTTGAAATTGTTTGTCACGTGTTCCTATATTCCGCCATCATCATGCTTTGAGGTATATCAAGTGCATATTGACGCTATTGCAAAAGTTATTGCGTTAGCCAGTAGAAAGGACCGTATTTTAGTATTGGGTGACTTTAACTTGCCGTCTGTGACATGGGTGTCTTTACCCGATACTAATTCTCTGACTCCATTGACACCATATGATTGGTCATCTGATTTTGTTACGCATATTTCCGAACTTGGGTTGATTCAATTGAACGACATTCCCAATTCTATGAATCGAGTCCTTGATCTAGTTTTAGTGGATGATTCTAACAACTTTGATATTTCTCGAATTGATCCGTTAATTTCTCCTGAGGATAGTTACCATCCAACGCTGGGAATTAATTATACATATGATACCATGCAGGTTGGTTGCAATTACTCTTCGTCCTATGTTGGCCTATGCTTTTCGCGTGCGAACTTTATACTTTTGAATAATCTTATCTTTGATACCGACTGGCATAGTATATGTCAGTGTGATAATTCTTTTGAATTTGAAATCGCCCTGGATGATTTCTATAATATTATTAATGGCTATATTTCTAAGTCTGTACCCAAGAGGCCAATAAGGGGTAATACTGGTCCCCCATGGTCCTCAAGGGCTCTAAATAGTCTCAAGAATGTAAGGAATAGATGTTCGAACAAGTATAAAAAATCTGGACTGCTAGCAGACTATGCTAGGTATATTGTTGCTAGGAGTAGATACAACTCTAAATCTCGTGAGAGTTACAGATTATATTTGGATAGGTTGAAGGCTAATTTTAAACGGAACCCCAAATCATTCTTTAGATTTGTTAACTTGAAGCGTAATTCGTCTTCCACACCTTGTAGGATCAAAATGAACGGTATTGAATATTCAGATGAAGAGTCTATTGCTAATTGTTTCGCCGATTTTTTTTCGCATCTATTTATTCCACCCGAGCCTATGATGTTTCCAAATCATACCCGTACACTGTCCGCTCTACCATTCCGTTTGATGCACCTGTCGTAAATTCTTCGTGGTTGCTAGATAACTTAATCAGCTTGAAAGCCTCGAATAAAGCTGGTCCTGATGGTATCCCGAACTCTATGTTGAAATACTGCTCGAATTCTCTCAGCTTACCGTTGACTCTCTTATTTAACGCTTCGTTGAAGTTCGGTCATTTTCCTGCACAGTGGAAGAGCTCTTATATAATCCCTCTCCACAAATCTGGTAGTTTAGTAAATGTTGCAAATTATAGGGGAATTGCAAAATTGAGTGCTATTCCTAAACTTTTTGAGAAGTTAGTCACAGAGGTAATTTCTCATCAGGTTTCCTCTATTTTAGATCCATGTCAACATGGCTTTCGGAAGGGTCCTTCCACCGTGACTAATTTGCTTCAGTTTTCCTCTTCTATTATTGACGGCTTTATTAATGGAGATCAAACTGATGTGATTTTTACCGATTTTAGTAAGGCTTTTGATAAAGTTAACCACAATTTGTTATTATATAAACTAGGGGCAATGGGTTTTAATTGTAACATGCTGAATTGGATTAGTTCTTACTTAATGAACAGAGAACAGATGGTATCATTTGGTCGATCATTCTCAAGATCTATTTTTGTGTCATCTGGGGTGCCTCAGGGCAGTCATCTTGGGCCGATTCTATTTTTGTTATTCATTAACGACTTACCCGCCTCCATAATGCACTCTAAATTGTTAATGTACGCTGATGACGTGAAGATCTATTTTTCTTACAAGGATCCTTGTCAATATACTTTACTTCAGAGGGATTTGTCTACTTTCCAGACGTGGTGCGAAACCAATTTGATGGAGCTTAATTTTACGAAATGTAAGCATATGCTGTTCTCTAGGTCATCATTATTTTCGGCAAAATACATTTTAGGTGGCAATGTTCTTGAATCGGTGGATTCATTTGTTGATCTTGGTGTTCTCTTGGACAGAAAATTGAATTTCAACTCCCACATAATTACGATGGTGAACAAGGCTTATGGCGTTCTGAACTTTATTAAACGTTGGGCAAAGGAATTTTCAGATCCCTACGTTACGAAAAATCTTTTTACTTCACTAGTCCGCCCTATTCTCGAATATGGATCAGTTGTTTGGGACCCCCAGTACAATTTGTATGTTAATATGATTGAATCGGTCCAGAAACAGTTTCTCATTTTTTATCTGAGAAATCTTCAATGGAACCCGAACCATAATCTTCCTTCGTATAGCAGTAGACTAGCATTGATCAGATTGCCGACTCTTAGTAGTAGACGTACCATGATAAACTCTATTACAGTTTTGAAGATAATTGATGGATGTATATGTTCTGAATTTCTGTTATCTAAGATTTTCATAAATGTCCCATTGAGACCCACGAGGTACTATAAACTCGTAAACATCGAGTTTCAGCGTTCGAATTATGCGTCCTTTGATCCAGTTAGGAGAATGTGTCGTGACTTTAATGAGCTATATCAGTTTATTGATTTCACAGGTAGTTGGGAAACGACAAAGTCTAGCATAATTTGTCATTTGAACCGATTGCATTAGTGCTGTATATTCGTTAACGTACATATGTAAATTTAATTTACTTTATCCTTACTATCTGGTCTGATTTATGATTTGGTTTTCGTTTTGCTCGTAATTATTATATATTGAAGTATCTTATGTTAATATCTCGTGATGTGCTTTTATACTTATTTATGTTAGTGTAATACCAACTGGTGAAGAATTTCTGTAGTTGGTTGTAACGTGTGAACTTATAATCCTTGCTCTCCCGTTATAGACCGGTCTATAATGTGTACGCTGTCCTCACGTTATGGGGACGTGGCCCTCTCGGTCGGTAGGGGCGGGTAAGAGTGGCGGCGATGGGTTCGCTCGATTAAAAAAAAAAAAAAAAAAAAAAAAAGCTGAATTTTGTAACCATGAAGGTGAAGGTCCTTTGTCAAAATACCCTGCGTATTACTTCGTGTAATTTGATGTTGTTCAGATTGTTTTTGGGATTTCGTCGATGGTCTCGTTTACAGCAGCAATGTTTTGAAGAGACGGACCGGTACGTTGACGCACAAGAGTCCTACTAATCTTAATTCACCCAGGCTTTTCAAATTTATTGATCACTCTTCGAATGGCTGAGACATCATGTGCACTTGCTCGACTGAAAATGTAATAATCGGAATAAACATACGTGACAGCTGCTAAATTTCAGAGTTGCCAGTAGCACAAAAAAATGGCACTAAATTTAAGAAGTGCAATCTTAGTGAGACACCCTTTATTTTCACCGCCATGAATATTGAAAGAGTTTTGTAATCTTTTGTTGAAATTTGTACCTGTGTCAAATGTATAAACGCCACTCAGTTTCTTGATTCGACACAGTGGTTCAAATTCGATTTCCATCGGCTATTATACAATAACTTTTGAGCGGTGGCATGTCATAATGTCCAGGGACATAATGTCCATAGACATTGTGACACCCTAAAAAGTGTCATAAGGTCCATGGACATTATGACACTTTCAAAAGTGTCACAATGTCCATAAAATCGTTCTCTCTGCGTCCATGGACACAGTGACACTATTTAACAGATAAATTGTTGAAAATATTTCAATAAAATAAATAAAACAATTCTGTAGCACTTTTTGCTACTGTAGAAGGGTCACAATGTCCATGGACATTATGACACTGTCAAAAGTGTGATTATGATACTTTTTATGGTGTCCTAATGTCCATGGACATTATGTCCCTGGACATTATGACATGCCACCGCTCAAAAGTTATTGTATAATAGCCGATGGAAATCGAATTTGAACCACTGTGTCGAATCAAGAAACTTTTGATCTAGTAATAAGTATCGAGTAATTGGTCATGAAAACAACCTACGCAATGCATAACCGTTCGGATTCGGTGCAGAACTGTGGGTCCTGATCAGTCAGACGACAAATTGGAATGAGTACAGCTCACTGATTGTGAGAACCTCCCTCTTATTCCTACATGGGGTGTAATGGAAATCTAAGTAAGAACGGCAAATAAATAAATTATCATTCGTAATCATTGGATTAATTCCGAAATACCCTCGCCACTCCGGTTAATTGGTTTTAGCATAAATATTGTATCCTTTCTCGATATTAAGTATTTTCTTGAAAGGTATTAAAACTCAACTTCATTGCCTTCATGCAATATGTCGCCCACAAATGACAATACGCAACTGATTAACACTATCTTCGATACATACATATGTAACAAACTACATATCTTGCAGTACAATGTCCTTTTAAACTACACAATCTTAATGTTCCATCCCTAGTGTATGACCGACCAAGTAATTGCACAAACTGAATGTGCGACTGGTGTGTGCGTTTGTGTGTATCAGTTAATATGGGCATAACAAATATATTTTTGGTATAAATTTGAGTTCGTTGGTTGTTTTTGGAACAAACAATATCGTACCACATACAAGCATAACCATTATTGTGGAACCGACCAAGCCAGCATGTTTTATCAGCACTTAACCACACTGACGCCTGTGTGCGTAAAGATTATATGATTTACTTTAAATACGTGTGCTCAGGCTCGTCTGTGGCTATGTTCATTTGTGCGTTAGTGTGTGTAAATCGGTATTTATCTCTTGAGTATTTGTGGGCACGTGGGCGTATGAATGAATTCATTGTGGGTGTTTCAATATTACCATTGGATTTGTATCATTTATTGGAAAACTGCATATTTATCCAAATCCAATCCAAAATCCTTTATGACTTACAGTCACAGCCAAAAGTGTATGTACTTACATTAGTCAATATTTCTTGTAAAACGAAATATTCCGTATATTCGTGATAATTCTAGGGGATTTTGATCAGAAGATACGACGTAGACCGCAAATCATTTTATTTCAAAATTGTATTGATTTTCGTTTCACTAAGCAACTTGCTTCGAATGAGTTTCACAATGTGTGAGAAAGAACGCTTCTAAATAAAGACCATTATAGACTATTAGAAAATCCATTGGATATGTCAAAAATTTAATTTGAATAGATCAGATGGAATAGTGCAAACTTGAGGAGAACGAATTCCAGAAAAAGTTTTCACAGATCTGTTAGATTTCTCTAATGTTCAGTGAATGAAGCGATCACGGTTTAATTTGCAATGAGATGAACACTAACAAAGACAATGCTAATCACCACTTTTATTTTGTCGCTTTTTCAAATGCTTACTGCCTTATTCGTAAAAAGTTGTGAGAGATTTGAGAGACGTTTGATGTAAGATAAATCGTCTCTCAAACCTCTTTCAACTTTTTATGAATAAGGCGTTAGTCTTTGTTTACAGTTTATTTTCTATGACATTTGCATTTCGTAATTGTTCTATTTTGTTTGCCACTTTGCTAACAGATGGTGCTGCATTCTCCAAAACTGATAATGTAAACCGAAAGCAGATTTTTCATTCGTCTTCTTTCAACCGGTTACACGCAGTCCCAAGGACGACAAATAATTTTTTTTGAATGTTTACAGAAAGCGTATTTTATTTTAGAAACCCAAAACGTGTAGATACATTTAGGGGTAAAACTTAAGTTTATAATGACACTAATGATTTGTAAAAATATTGATGTGGCGTGTTCCTGCCGACGATCTCCTAATGCAGGCTGTCGTCCAAATAAAAGTTTTAGGCGGTGGCTACGATTCCTCCAGTTTAGTTCATCTAATATTAAAAAACCGAAAAGATTATTTTAGTGGATAGATACAACTAGAAATCGACCGAAGAAATAATCGAAATTTGGATTTTTGACCAAATGGCGGCTTCGTAAAAATATAGAGTTTTCGACCTAGATTAGGACGTTAAAAAAATTACATGGGGTGGACACCCGGTTGGAACGAAGTTCCTTTCGTTATATATTATGTACTAGTTAGCTCCAACACGCCTAAGGCGCCCCTTGAAAAATACGATAATTTAATTGGATCTTTAGAAAAAAGATACTTTTTGTAAAAAAAAATTAATGTGAGTCCGATCACAGGGGACATGTGTAAACATCTAGTAATGAAGTTGGAAGTACTTATGCTTTTAGTATATTTTTTTAATTAATCAATTAAAAGAATCAAAACTTTCAATATTGTAAATACATAGGAATTTGCTGGTTTTTGATGGTTTTATTTAACTTATTTGGTTAGTAAATGGGCACACTTCAGTATATATGTACTGCATTAAAAATTACAGTAACTGAAAAAATTAAGTAAATTTTTACATATAATTAAATTTAATTTGCATTACCAGTCAAATCATAGGGCCGTATTCATAATAATCATTAATCGGGCATTACTGATTACTGAAAATTCAATGCACCTCATCGTAGCCATGTAGGCACTTTATAAAAATTGCTGAAAAAAATTTTAGTAATCAGTAAAAATTTACTAGTTAAAGAATTATTTTTACTGAAATTGTAGTAGTACTGCAAAGTGCCCATCTATGGTAAAGTGCAAATAGTTAATATTGGCTTATGGTAACTAAAATAAGATATATAAATTTTTGATTCGATTGTATTTAAAAATCTATGGAAAACTGCATCTATAGTAGTGGAATTGTTAGTTGTGGGGGTTTGTGGAGAATTGCTCATATGCAAGTGGAAAACGTCAAATAAAAATTTTGATAAAGCTTGCGACTGTGGGTTTGCACAATTTGAATTAAAATCTCCACCCATAATAATTGGCATGACATGGAGATTGTTACCCAATTGTCGTGCACCAGCTTCAGTGTAAGGCAACAGTACGTAATGAAGATATGTTAAAATCTTAATTTATATTGGAATCTAATAGAAATTTTATTAGAATAAACTTTACCTCCATTCAGCTTTGATACACTTTGTGTTGTTTTATGTACTGAGTTATAATTTTTTTGGTGTTTTGTAAAATATTTTATTATTTTGTATTTGTTGCAGTTGACAAGTTATTAATCAGCTGTTTACTGAAATGTAATGCATGTAGGTATTTTACAGCAATGGTTTTCGAAAATTAGTAGCTACTATTGCACACTAGATGCTGCTTATATTCAGCTGTTAAGTATGAATGACAATCTCAAAGACGAAGAAGACTTATAGTTTGACAAGTTTAGGTTTTAGTTTTCCTTATTTTGCTTTGTTTTAGTTAATTTTTTATTAAAAGTGCAAAAAATCATTTTAAAAGTTATTAAAATTAAATGTTTTTGTATTCATTTTATTTATTTGTTTTCATTTGCCTACGATAACATAATGTACGACAATTAGTGAAAATTAGTAGCTACTATTGCACACTAGATGGTGTTGAGTATATTGTATGCAGCGTATGATTATGCTAATACACTCATACATAGCTCACACCGATTTGATAACGCTTTACGATTGGTTAACGAATACATCGCACATCTTACTCTAAATTTGTGATTGTATTGTGAAAAAAATTTTTAACCCCCGGCGTATAGATGTTTACACATCAAAAGATAAACTTTTTTTAAGAATTTTTTTTTAAATAATATATGTTTTTTGATGTGTTAACATCTATAGGCGCGGGTACGGCGTAAATTCACAAAGTGCTTTCTATCTGTACTTTCTATCCGTAACGGAATCAGTTACGGATCCGTTTCGGATCCGCAAGCGGGAGAAATTCCTCCAAAAAAATGGATCCAAAAACAGATTTTATGTCCGTTTTTCGGATCCGTTACGGACATCATATTAGGATCCGTTGCGGATCCGTGTATATTAATATCCGTTTCGGATCAGTTTCGGATCTGCAAGCGGGAGAAATTCCTCTCAAAACAACGGATTCAAAAACGAATTTTATGTCCGTTTTTCGGATCCGTTACGGACATCATATTAAGATCCGTTGGGGACCCGTGTTTTTTAATAAAACGTATCCGTAGCGGAATCCGTTACGGATCAGTTTCGGATCCGCAAGCGGAAGAAATTCCTTCCAAAAAAACGGATCCAAAAACGGATTTTTTGTCCGTTTTTGGGATCCGTTTCGGACTTCATATTCGGATCCGTTGCGCAACCGTGTTTTTTAATAAAACGGATTGTAATAAATTTGTAATTTTCGTTTGGAAAAAAAATTGAAAAAACTTCAAGAAAAATGGAAAAAATGCAAAATTTTTAGCTTTTTTACCTTCCTCAACTCATAACGTCCAAACTAAGCTTTGTGACGTGAAGCGCCTTGGTGGAATTTTAGATTTTAAGGTTCTAAACGAGAAATAGAAAATTTTGGCCAAAAATCTTTAGCCGTTTTTGTGCCATTTTAAATGAAAAAGTCGTAAATCTACCTTTACCACTTATTATTATAATAATTTTTTTTCTCTCAGTGTACGAATGAAATATTCATCTTAAATGAAAGGCTACTAACCCAGTTTATTGTAAAAAATTAAAAAAATCCAGTTTTTTTTTTTTAATTTAATTTTTTAATTTTTAAGCCCACGAAAATGGTTAAACTGTGTTATATTTTGAAATACAACTAATTTTTAAACAAAAACTCGTGGAATAAATATTGTTTCTGAGTCCCCAAAGATTCATATTCAACAATAAAAAAGTTCTTTTTCGCAAAAAGTCGTTTTTGACATATTGCTAAATATACCACACCTAAAAATATACCTTACAAAAATGCAGTGTAAAAAAAATTTATCAAAAAGTTTATCATTTTACAAACGATCCATTTAAATTATCGTATTTTCAACTGGCGATTTAGGCGTGTTGGAAGTAACTAGTACAGAATATATAGCGGAAGGAATTTCGTTCCAAACGGGTGTCCCTTGACACCTCATGTGATATTTGTTTTAAGAAATGGGAATTTATTTTATAGGTGTATTTTTAAGAGCAGGTACTTATTTCAAGAAAAATTATTTTGTTTCACAAGAAAAGTACTCTTTAAAGAAAAGGTAGTTTTTTGAGAAAAGGCAATTTGTTGTAAGCAAATTTACTGTTTTAAGAAAAGGTACTTAATATTTAAAAAAATACTTTCATTAAGAAAAGGTACTTTTTGTATGAAAATGAACTCTTTATAAGCAAGAGTACTTCTTTAAGATAATGCATTTTTTTCTAAGAAATGGTACTTTGTTTAAGAAATTTTTTTTGAGAAAATTTATTTTTTTTTCAGGGACCTGTTATAAGTCTTATAATAAAAATTGCAATATAACAATTATTTCCAAATTTTTATTTAAAAGTTACAAAATAACACTTATTTTTGATTTTTTACAAGTAAAATATAAAGAGTTGTTTTTGATTTTTTAATTAAAAGTTGCGAAATAAGAGTTAATAATCCGTAACTTTTATTTGTAAAAAGCAAAAATAAAAGTTAAATTGAATATCTTTTGATCCAAGTTGTGTATCACCAAAATTATAGTCTTGATATATGATTCAATATCTTTCATATGACACATCACATGGAATGGACTCAGCAAATAGTAGGATCCTCCTTGAAGGACATGTGGTGTTTCATATAAAAGGTATTGAATCATAGATCAAAAATATTTTCAAATTTTGGTAATACACAACTTGGAACAAAAGATATTAAAATATAAGTTACGAAATAACTCTAATTGTTTATTTCTATTGTAAATTTTAAATAAAAAATTAAGTTAAATTATTAATTTTTTATTTTTTAAATAAAAGTTAAAAGTAAGAATTAAAAATGATTTATATTATAAAAAATCGTAAATAGTAGTTTTTGGCCGATATAGCTTATTACGACTAAAATATGTAGAAGTTTTGGTGTATTCCATGTTGTGAAGGAACATTGATTTATTTAGTTAAAATTATCACACATAACTCTTATTTGCGATCCCTGCTTTTTTTTTTAAAAAAATTCACTTCTTTATGGGTTTGTTCTCATTTAACTTCTTTCAATTTGGCTTTTTTATAATATTACTTTTTATTGGGTACAAAACTACAATATACACTAAATATTGGTTACAGGCTCCATCTAGAAAACTTCCCATTAAACAATCAATTTTCCAACATATGTTAGTCTAGACACATACCAAAACAAAGCTACCCAATATAGTTGATAATACTGGGTTGTAGCATAATAGTATTAAAAATAATATAATAATAATAATATTAAAATCCCGCAACGTGCGGTAAGGAACTTCGTTCCAAATATAAAAATTACAAAACTATTGGACTCTTGTGGGATTTGGCCTTGGACGGCTAGGAATCTCCCGGTGTATAATCGATTGGGATACGGTCATGACACGCTTTTCTTTTCTTAAAAATGTTTATATTCGGTTGCCGCAAATATGTTCCACAGACAAAGTAAAGTGTATAAAATTTTGCTTTTGAAACCCGAATTTTTTATTTTGAGTTTCAAAATTAAACATGTATGGATAATGTTTCTGATATGTTAACAAAACAAACTGTTGGGAAAATCTTGCTTTTGAAATAGGCTGACGCGCTAAAAGTTCATCGAAATATGCATATACCTCTGTCAAATATTTATATGTGCAAATAATTTTTTTTTCGTTCCTTCTGAAAACTAACTGTTATTTAATGTCGACCATATACAATTTTTTTCGGTAATATCGCTCTCTCTTTATCATATACTTTTTTTCTCTTTTGGACTTTATTTGTAGTCCCGTTATCTATGATAATCCCTGTAAGTTTGCAATTCAATAGAAAATAATTATATGTGCATTCGCGTTCCTGACACTTTAAAGTGAACAACTCCAGTTTTCTCGGGTGTTTAGCATAAAATAAATTTCTGTACTTGAGTAAAGTGATCGTTATGAATATATTCTAAGAAGCATTTTATTCACAGTTTTGTTTCAAGTTGAACATGCCACGTGGAAATGAAATTATGGGGTTGAAAAATTGTTGGAATGAGACTTGCAGGTAACGGAATTGGCGAGATTGCAGCTGCGGTAACTCGGCATCGCAATAGAGTTTCGAATTTCCTCAAATATCCCAACTGTAGACCAGAGGACTAAGCGGCGCATTCGGCTTTTAGCAGCTAATGAGAATATGAGTTGTAGGGAAATAAAGGTGGAATTGGGTATAAATTTAACGAGACGCGTGTCCAGCAACTGCTAAAGGACGATATACGTCGTCGGTACCAAAGCAAAATAGCCAAACCACGCTTAACCCAGCACCATAGAAATGCGCGTATTGCTTATGCAGAAAAGTACAAGTTTTGAATTTGAAATTGTTATATTTAGTAATGAGCAAAAGTTGAATTTCGACGGACATGATGGTCACCATAAATATTGGAGAGATTTACGACATTCTCGGCAAACGTGCTACAAGCGAAACCACGGTGGTGGATCTCTTATGATATGGGCTGCATTTGGAGCACGAGGGAAGTCTGAAATATACATTGTCCCAACTAAAATGAATGCGGAAGCATACGTTGATCTATTGGACAGCAATTTAATTGACTTTGCTGGCGAATTATATGGAGATAACTGAATTTTCCAACAAGACAACGCCGCGATCCACATTGCTCGGCTCACAAGGGATTTTTTAAGTCCAGAAATATTCCATTACTGGAGTGGCCAGCCATAAGTCGCGACCTCAACCCAATTGAAGACCTCTGGGGTATACTTTCCGCCAAGGTGTTTTCAAAGTCGAAGCAGTATACGACGCTTAAGGAACTATTGGCAGAATGGGAGAAAATTGACATGTCCACTTTAAGCAACTTAGTGAGTTCTATGCCATGCAGGCTACAACAAGTTCTTATACACAAGGGCAACTCAATATCATATTAATTACATATGTTAATTGGATAAGAATAGGAACTAAATTTAAGTTTCTTTTTTGATATATAAATATTTTCTATGCAGAATATATGAAACACTTTTTTTTTGTTCTAAAAGAGAAATGAAAAAATATGTTTTCATATAATTTTAAAGAACACATAAATATAAACTAATAAATATAAACATAAATATAAACATATAAAATAAAAATCAGAAAAAAATTAGTTTTCAAAGCTCCAACTCAACAAGTTACATTGCACATATAAATATTTGAAAGGGCTACACATTAGAATATAGAAACAGACCATAAACAGACTGGCATTGTGAATACATAAATCAATAGGAGTTGAATTAGCTTATATCTAAATTGAATCCTTAACGTCCCAACCATAGGGCATAAAACTAGAGACCGCACACTGTTTTATATAATAAAATGAGTTTGACATTTTATACAATAAAATCTCATTATTTTTGTGGGAGTTGTTAGTTTAGTGTGTAATATTCATGCGGTTTTTAGCACAATTTATTGTTTCAACAAAACCAGATCTGCTACTTTCCGTGTTCGTCATTACTACACAAACAAAATTTGTATGAGAATGAAAATTTGGGATATAAAGGGTTTTCCAACAAGAGGTGTTATTTTGAATCACCCTGTATTTCGGTAGCTGTCACTTTTGAAGCTTTTATTGTTTGACATTTGACAAGTAGACACTACGCCATTACTAAAAATGTGCGCCATTACTGTAAAAATGTAGCGTGTATCGTACGCTTCAACAATACTTTGAAATTATTAAAATTCACTGCAAAAATGGTGAAAATCTTGCAGTAACAGTTCGCAAAACTAAAGCATTTTTGGGTCGCCGTGAAGCACCTAGTCAGACCGCAATACAGAAATTGGTGGACAAATTCGAGCTGTTGGGACAAGTTAGTGATGTGAAGAATAAAACCCGTGCACGTCGCTCAAGAACAATTGAGAATATTGCTGCTGTAGCCTAAAGTGTTGCAGAAAACCCAGGTTTGTCCATTCCTCGTGGTTCTTTGGAATTGGAAACGTCATTACACCGTATTTTGCATATAGACTTGGGTTTTAAGGCTTATAAAGTTCAGTTAACACAAAAACTCAAGCCGGCCGATCATCAACAACATCGTGTCGTTGCTCATTGGGTCCTTGAAATGCATGAAAATGATCCGGAATTCAATCAAAAAATCATCTTGGCCCATTTCCCCCTCGGTGGCTACGTCAACAAGAAAATTGTCGCATCGGGGGCTTGGAAAACCCAAGAGTTATTGGGTTTGGGTGGGGTCACATCCTCAGCGTGTGACTGTTTGGTGCGGTTTATGGTCCGGCGGGGTTATTGAACCTTAGTTTTTCGAAAATGAGGTTGGATCAACAGTTACGGTGAATGGATTGCACTATCGAGAGATGATTAATGATTTTTTATGGTCGGAGTTGGATGGCATTGATCTGGACAACGTTTACTTTCAACAAGACGGCGCTACGTGCCACACAAGCAAAGAAACCATTGATCTTTCACGGGAAAAGTTTCCGGACCGTGTTATCTCTCGAAGAGGTGATCACAATTGGCCACCGAGATCTTGTGATTTAACACCTTGCGACTTCTTCCTTTGGGGCCACCAAATTCAAAACCTTAAAGATAGAATTCCTTAAAGATAGAATTCGTGAGGCTATCGAGGACATACGGCAGCCACTTTGCGATTTGGTTATGGAAAATTTAATGAAAAGGATATGGTCCTGTAAGCATGGTGGTGGTGGCCATTTGGCTGATGTTGTTTTCATTATTAACTATGAAAATAAACGTCCGATCATTTATCTCAAAAAATGGCATTTTTCTTTGAATATCAAAATAACACCTCTTATTGGAAAACCCTTTATTTGAAAAATTATGGTTTTTTTTTAAACGAACCCATATTTGAACTATTTAAAATCGTGGTTTTGAGAGAAAAATTGCTTGGCCTTGACGTGACCCACAATACCCTACTCTCCACTTTTCCCCAGAATGTAGCTAAAACTTTGATACAGCGAACGTATTGAAAACATAACTTTGCATTTTCACCAGATTGTTCTGACATTGACTGTACGTCATTATATCTCAATATAAACATGTACATACATGTACAATCTTACATTGGCTTAAGTACACATGGTATCTTGATAGTATCGTAAGGTTTTCTTTTACACGCCTACAGATTTACAGTACAAGGATAATACAACGGTGACATTAAGATTGATGATAATGATAACTTTTATTATGTTCATATGAATTTTAATAAGTTTCTTGTTATATTCTCTTTGTAAAAAATATGTCTGCATTAAGGGAAATGATATTTATAATTTCATATACTTCTTTCGTTATTTAATGGCGATTGTTCTCTACCAATTTTAAAATCAACGTCTTAATACTTATTTACGAAGTAAATGGAAATGTTCTCCGTTGAGGAAGAGACCATTCGACCAATTTATTGAGTTACGATTGGATCAGTTGGAAATCAATTCAGGCATAGGAAATTCCGTGATAAAGTCTATATTTTGAATAGAATTCATAATTATCATACTTCAGCATTGTTCGTCGATGTTATTGATAAATTAATATTAATATATTAGAATATGATATATTAAATTATGCTCATGTGGGCAGAATATGGTCGCCAATTAAGGAGACGAACATATTGGTTTGCAATGAATTCTTTTACATCTCTGGCATTATGAATCGGAGCATTTACTTTAGCGAAAGCTGATTGTAACAGAGTTTTGCAAGTTTCGACACTATCGAGTATTTAGTTATCGAGTATTTAGCTATGAAAAAGATACTCAAAATTCCGCTCGGAATCGGTGTAAAAACTGTATGTCCAAATCAGTGAGTATAAAACTAGAAAGCACACAGCTCACTGATTGTGAGAAGCACTCCCAAATTCCTTCATGGGATGTAATGGGAAACCAAAAAAAAAGTGTGCAAAATTTATGGACAGATCGCATTTCTTTTAGAATTTTTCGCAGTTAGATTGGATCCGCCATTTTTAAATTGTGGCAGTGGGCCAAGTCTGGCTAATCGGACTTCAAATTCAATACGTATGGCCGAATAAAAAGGTTGTAATGGGTGTATAGTAGACCTTTACGCAGCCGCCGACGTTTTTTAAGTTTTTTACCGCACCGCCGCACAGTGGCCAATTTGGCCTCCCTAGCGGCATTTAATTAAAATATTCAAAATTGAAAAACCGTTAATTTTTTTTTTTTACAATCGATTACAATTACATTCATTAGATTTTTATCGATTCTCAAAAGCTCAGCTTACAGCTGATGAACAGCTGTGAGCTGTCAAAGTCAACATATGTTTCTGCAAGTGTTGTGCAAAATATTTCCGCCTTTTTGATCATTGTTTTACTATTCGTGTTAAACTTGCAAATTTTATTATTTTCATGAAAAGTTTTGTAATATACTAACGACAAGCTATGTATGTATGTATTATATAAAAAAAACTGTGATTGTGACCTGTGTATACTTATATTATATATAAAACGTAATCGTGTTTAAGTGTATTAGCAACTCGGCCATTGTAACGTACCCCTGTCTTTCGTGGAGTAGAACTTACAAAATTCACCTGGATTCAGTGTAATTTTAAATTTTCCTGTATGTTTAAATCATTGTGTGTCCAAAATGTCCAAAGTACCTGCGAGCCTTCAATTTATTGTACTTTTTAGGCAAAATGTCAGTGTCAAAACCCATCCTTTTTTCAATATGGCACGAAGAAGCGGTCCCCAGCAAGAAGTTTCTCGCCGTGGAAAATTATACTTTTGGTACCATTTTGAGCAAAATTAATTATACTCAGATGGAGCAGTGCGAAATTGGAAAGAAACTGTGAAATTTTGCTAGTAGGCTTATCCAAAATTGGAAGACCAGTGGCAGCAAGGTGTTTTTCGAAAAAAACTCACCAAGAATGGCTAGATACACCATTGGTATTATTGGGGAAAAAAGCAAATGAAAATGTTGGACGACCGGAAAAAGACCTTTCAGAGTGCTGCAGGAAAACGCAAGTAAATAAGATGTCATGGCTTACAGAGGAAGTGTCATCTGAAGGATTGTTGGTAGCTGAAAGCTGCAGTTTATATAAATCGCGCAGTGCTTCCAAAGTTGTAGGAAACTGGCATAGTGTGTTGGAAAGCTCTGCCGAAGCAGAATTGTCCAACATATACATGTTGGAATCACCAACAAAAATTGATTATTGAACATTACATTTTCAATAAAAGTGACAAATGTGTTCGAAGCGCACTTTTGTGAACGATAAAATGATATAATTTTCAGTGGTTTGCCATTGATTTTCAGTTTCGTTAATGAAATTCGTATGCTGTCAATAAAATGTTTGCTTTTACAAGATTCAATGATGTACATACTTCTCATGCTCTTTAACAAAAATAGACGTTCATCCATAGCCATCATACCTACAACAATGAATTGCATTATAAGCAGGTATATTATATATTTGTTTCAAGTTTGACTTAAACCATGATTCTTGAACAGCGATAACAGTTGATACAATTTCATATTCTGTAACCAATTGTTTAAATTGATTAAATTTTTCTAAGGAAGAAATGCTTCTAATATTTACAGACATAATGTTGACAGATTGTTTTCCTGAACTTCTTAAATAATCATTAAAACACCGTAAATTTTGAAAGTAATTATTATTATTATTCAAATTCATTTAATTGGATATAAAATTTAAGACACAAATTCAATACATTATTAAGATACAAAAGGCGATTAAGCGTCGTTTTCAGAATCATCTGCACCGTCTACAAGTATAACTTGCTTCCGTATAGATGTTCTGTTATGAAATCGATGAAGTTTTTAACAATTCCTAATTTTATGTGGATCGGTGGCAGAAAGATGTCTTAAGTATTGTCAATTAAATGTGTATTCTTCAGTTAATGTTATTTCATTTGTCACTCCACACTTCCTCTTGGTCTCCACGAATTACATTAGTATTGATTCAGAGGTGAGCGCGAATCAAAATTACAAATATAACAAAAGAATTTTGGAATGCCACCCTTATCGATGATCCCTTGCAAAATATTGATGACCTTCAAATTACTGCAAATCTTCCATTTATTTTCCTAGTATTGGATTTATTTCATTATATCTTTCAATGTTGCATAGCTTTCTTTCATGTTAATACCCATTGCTAGCGGAATGGAAGGTGTTCGGTTCGACACATGCAACAACACTGCTTTCAAGATTGAAACAGAGCGCTGTAGCTCATTCCTATATTTACATTCCTAACAAAACTTTAATATCGTTGTAGTAAACGAACGAACTGTCATCGAAATTGTCGAAATTCGGCTTCCCGTTTGCGATACGCCGTAGAGTTAACATTAGCATGTGTGAGTTTTCTTTGCTTTAAAAACGCTGTCAAAAATATGGCAAGTCGCTGCGATATTCCCAATATGGCCACAATGTAATCCATTTCCATTTGTGTTATTAGTTGTGGTCCATCTCATCCCTGTTGGGGCTAATAATCGGTATCAAATGGATCTTCATAAGTAACACCACTTGCTCTAGTCATTCCTGTAAATTCTGTGCTACGACCATGAGATTGTTATAACATTGGCGACATACTGTATTAGGTGTGTAATTTTCACCGGTCTAGTCTACTTCGTCGAAAAACTCTCTGAAATTCACTGCTTAAATGATAATTTTCCTTTTGAAATCTTTGAAGAACTTTTTTTCTGATTTGATGACCGCAAACGTAGCTAAATAAATCAATATTTTCACACTGCATATTGAAATTGTCAGTTGCCAATGTGGTGTGCGAATCTCATACTAGAGAGAATATTTGGTTCATTTGACGTTTCTTTTCACACTCTTCTTGATGCGTTCGGTGAGATAGAGAGATGTTTGACGAAAAGTGGCATACCCCAGGTGGAATTACAATAACTTCTTGCTTTAATTTTTTATGTCGTTTTGGTGAAAAACTGTGAAATTTAAATGTGTTTTAAACTTTTTTATTGACTCTTATTGTTAGCATACATTTGTGTTGTATTATTTAACACAATAATTTTAACACACAAAACGAAATGCCGTTGTTGTTATTTTGTTCGTTGTTTTAAATCATTGCCTCTATCTGGTATTAGTAAACCAATTCTTTTCAACATTAAACGTAAATATCACACCAGGCCAAATGTCATAAATGTGGTGGGAGAACTATTGGGTCTACTATAAAATAGTCCATGCTCTATAACTTTCACCGCTGAGCTCTCGTTGACGTTGCGCTGTGTAATGCATCGATGTAGGCGTCGTGTCGCTTTTACATTGTGTGCTGCGTCCCTTGTCGCGTGTGCTGAGCTTACTGCTTTGCCTGTGCTGCTGCGGTCGGTGAGATAGCTAGCATAGTATCTCAATGTTGAAGTAACCTGTGTTAAGAATCATTCCTAGGAAGTTCGTATGTTCTAGAAAGTTGTTTACTGAAATCTTAGGTAAATTTTTCTAGCTGATTGTTTCCTTGAATTTTTAACGGTTTGCTACCTATGGACCTGAACAGGGAAAAAAAGGTAAAATAAATCGAATTTTTAAAGTTTTTTGCGATTTTGACCTTGAAGATGAATTTTTTTTGATTTTATATGTGACAAGAGCTATAATCTTCCCTAAGAGAGTAAATCAAAATTCCGAACGGTTTGCAAGATATGAGCCTGACAAAATGATCACTATTTGCAAAAATGAAATCAGGCAGACACGGGTTTTTTTTGGTCTTTTATTACGTAGTGGTGTGGTTATATTTTTCCGTGTTGCACTGTGTAGTATTTCAATGTTGAAGTAAAGAAAAAACAAATGAAATTAAAAAATTTTCGGGAAATTTTTTACTTTTGCGGCTACGTAAACGGTACCTAAGCGCTACGTAAAGGGTGTTAAGAATCATTCCTAGGAAGTTCGTTTTATTTATTTATTGGTTCTACCTATGCACAAGAAAAA
Organism: Phaonia tiefii; assembly: GCA_963931995.1. Lineage (NCBI taxonomy): Eukaryota > Metazoa > Arthropoda > Insecta > Diptera > Muscidae > Phaonia > Phaonia tiefii. Next base: position 195,548,265 of record OZ008367.1, read on the forward strand.
TTTCTTATATAAAGCATGGGTGTAAATATATCGTTCCAGATTACATCAATGAAATATTACAGTTTGTATGGGTGTTCATAAGTTATAACAATAATAATGAATTACATTACATTAAATTAGATTAAATTAAATTAAAAACAAAAAAAAAATAAAATTACAGCAGACAGTTGTCCGAGGCCTTCGGCCACGGACTGTCCCTGCAGGCTATGTCAGAGACACGGCCATTAAGTTTAACATAGAATACGCCATCCGATAAGACAGAAAACATATATAACAATAAATTCATTTGCTTATATTATTTATCATTTATTGTTATATATGTCTTATCGGATGGCGTATTCTACGTTAAACTTAATGGCCGTGTCTCTGACACAGTCTGCAGGGACAGTCCGTGGCCGAAGGCCTCGGACAACTGTCTGCTGTAATTTTTACATTTACCAACGGCATTTGATTCAAGTCAGTTTAAAAAAAAAATATTATGTTCAATTTTTTTAAACTTAATTTAATTTATGTATTTTAATTAATATTTTTAATGAAATAAGTTCTGCGAATGTTGAGAGGGCCGCCCTAATATTAAAAAAGGTTTACCTTATCGAGTCTTCGCATTAGCATTCGAGCGTTGTGTGAAAGCTTTACGCTTTACAATTCAAAATTAATGTTACAACAGCTTTCTTGACGCTTTCGCAAAACGGCTTTATTACGTTAGCTTACTGTTTGTTTCACTTTTTACTAGATACATGTTGCCAAGCAACATTAGCTTGCTGTTCGTTTCACTTTTTACTAGGTACATGTTCCTAAGCATTGTTGAGCAACCAAAAACACTCAACCAAACACCACACATATGTTTGAGTGTATGTGTTTAAACAATTTTCATTTGAGAAATTAAAATACTAGAAATATATCAACCAATATGAAATGTATATCAAACGAAAGATAACATCTTCATTTACCTACAAAAAAAATTTTAAAAAAATGCATCTAGCCGTTTCCTCAAATTCAATGAAATAAAGATTACAACAATAAAAACCTGACATGACTCCTCATACCGTAAGGTAAGACGTATTCTACGTCAAAACAAAAGTTAATCAGCAATTGATGTACTACTTAAATATTATATAAAACAGGATGATAAATAAATAATGACTAACATATTAGGAAGCAGATTTCAATTAACAGTAGTACTTAAATAGCTCGGATTTAAAGTGTTCGTCGTTGGTAATAGTTTGTATATTTGAGGGAAGAATGTTTCAAAGACGAATTGCATTTATAAAGAAGAATTTATCTGAGAGGTGTTTTTTATGCTTTATTTGTATTAGCTGACAGTTCCTTGGCGAAGTTGAACAGTTAAGACAGTTGTATAAATACTGTGGACTTTTCGTAGTGATAATTTTATGTAAGCTCATTAATGCACGAATTCTCATTAAGTTTTCAAACGAAACACCAAATAATCTCTTTGCATATTCTGAAACGTGATCACGCCTAGTTAGACCAAAAACATATGTTGCTATATTATTATATGTTACATTAAGTTTCCTCATCATATCACTGCTGCAACTAGAGAATAGCTCGCACCCGTAAATAAGCTTTGGAACTAAAAATGATTTGGCTAAAGTTAATCGAATGTTAAGTGGAGTAAATTTATGACCGACATATACATTTCTCAACGCAGCATTCGTTTTCCCCACCGCCTTTATAATGTGATCACGCCAAGTTAATTTATTATTAAAAATTATTCCCAGATTTTTAGCTTGTTGTACAATATCAATTGGTACATTCGAAATATGAATATTGATATTCTCTGGAAGATTAAAGCTTTTACTAAACATTTAGACTTGGATGGATTTAAAAGTAAACCATTAGATTTAGTCCAAGAATCAATACCACTCAAATCACTGTTTAATCTTTGTACATTTTCCGCAAAGTCAAATTTATTGGAGCTTATATATACACTTCTACATCATCTGCGTACAGATGCAGAGTAGCGTATTTAATGCATTGTGGCAAATCGTTGGAGTACAAAGTGTAAAGTAAAGGACCTAAAATAGAACCGTGCGGAACGCCTCTCATTACTTGTATAGGTTGCGAGCAGAAATTTCCAACTACCACATATTGCGTTCTTTGAAAGAGATACGATCTGATTAGATTAATTTATTGAGATGAAAACTTAAACAGTTTGTCAAGTTTCATACTAAGCATATTATGGTCAACACTGTCAAAAGCTTTAGTGTGATCTAGTAACATAAGTAAAGATATCTTATTACTGTCCATATTAACTCTTAAATCTTCTGAAAGCTTTTGAAGGGCGGTTGTACAACTATGACCTGGTCTAAATCCGGATTGTAGATTGGAAAACATTGAATTGTGTAACATACATATATGTTCTTATCTGTTTACTGATTGCTTTCTCAAAAATTTTCGATATCTTCCTGACAAATCTTTAAATTTTCATGGGACTATTATTAAGAAAAATTGTAAACCAATATACCACAAAAATAAAGATATACAGGGTGGTTCAGTCACGACTGGACAAATTTCACCAGCGTATTCCTTGCCTCATTTCATGAAAATATGTTCATCTACGACCATTCCCGAAAATGCAAGGGGGTGAAATGGCAGCGGTTTGAAAATTTTCGGATTGGTGGTCGGAGGGTACTACGGTAAAATTGGTAACTTTTGAACCAGTGGTCAGATTTTTTGTTTTTGCTTGTTGGAAGGGTCTTTGGGAGACCTAGAGAGGCCGAGATACAGACGTTTGAAAAAAATCCAATGAGTGTTCGAACTCACGGGCGATGTGTTAACACCTTTTTGTTACACGGTACCTGTTCGATTTCTATTAACACTTTGGTAAATTTTACATTGGCAAATAAAAAACAGCGTTCAATAATATGATGACGTTACAGTTAAATAATATTAACACGTAAAATTATTTAAAGACCAGTGCCAGCACATGTGTCATTATTTTCTTGCTTCATACTTATTGTTTCATTCCCACAAAAAATGCAAAGCAACAGACACATAAACATACATACACTGTTATGTTCGTACATACGCTACACAAGTTCACAAAATTTTCGTTGCTCTCTTGCTATCTCATTTGTATACACGTCTAATAAACATTTTTCTCTTTGCTCTGAGAGTGCTCCGCACCCACATTTTATTTATAATTTATAATAAAAACAAGTAAAAGTGTTAAATTCGGCTATGCCGAATCTTTGATACCCTCCACCTTAGTGTTAACCAGCAAAATATTAAATTTTAAAAAGGAAATTTTTTAAGAAAATTTACTTTTTTAAAAAAAATAAAAATAAGTTACTTGTTCACAAATCCAATTACTTGTTCACAAATGCTCACAAATGCAGGATGCTCACAAATGCTCACAGTGCTCACAAATGCATTGCTCACAATGCTCAAATGCTCACATTGAAAATGTACTTAAGAAAATGTACTTTGAAATGTACTTTGAAATGTACTTTGAAATGTACTTTGAAATGTACTTAATGTACTTTGAAATGTACTTAAGAAAATGTACTTTGAAATGTACTTTGAAATGTACTTTGAAATGTACTTAATGTACTTTGAAATGTACTTAAGAAATGTACATTTCTTAAGTACTTAAGAAGAAATGTACTTAAGAAGAAATATACTTAAGAAATGTACTTAAGAAATGTACTTAAGAAAGAAATGTACTTAAGAAATGTACTTAATGAAATTTACTTAAGAAATTTACTTTGAAATGTACTTAATGTACATTGAAGAAATGTACTTTTTTTTAAGAAAATTTACTTTTTTAAAAAAATAAAAATAAGTTACTTGTTCACAAGTAAAATAAAAAAGCATTTTTTGAAGAACTGTTAAAAAAAACAATCTGGGACGAGAGTTGCACCAACAACCCACAGACTCCAACGCGCAACCCTTTACCCATCAGGCCACAGCAATCTTAGATGAAGTGTGACAAAATTCATATAAATGTATGAACACATGAAAGTACATCTAAACATTCTAAAGTACTTACCTATTATAAAGAACAACAAAGAGTTTCAACATGGAAATTCACCACACGGCAAAAGGAGTAGTAAGTAAAATGAAAAAGCATGTTTTAAAAATAAAAAAGCATTTTTTGAAGAACTGTTATAAAAAAAATACAAGCGCAAAAAGCATTTTTTAAAAATAAAAAAACATTTTTTGAAGAACTGTTAAAAAAAAAAAACGCGCAACCCTTTACCCATCAGGCCACAGCGACCTTAGATCAAGTGTGACAAAATTCATATAAATGTATGAACACATGAAAGTACATCTAAACATTCTAAAGTACTTACCTATTATAAAGAACAACAAAGATTTTCAACATGGAAATTCACCACACGGCAAAAGGAGTAGTTTAGTATAAAACTACAAAAATTAATGTGAAAATTTTATGAGTTTTTTTACGATTCCAATCATAAAATTTTTTCCAATGGACCAATTTCGCTGATTTTCAATACCAAACTGCTCAGGAATACGTGGAACATTCTGGCCAAAAACCAAACCGCGTTATCGCCGATTGAAGCCGTGAGAACGTTTTCAACAGACGGACATGGCTATATCGACTCAGGTTATTATAACGATCAAGAATATATTTACTTTATGGGGTCGCAAACCCTTATTTCTATATGTTACAATCAGAATGACAAACTGATATATACCCTCTATCACTTACAGTGGAGGGTATAAAAATACTAAAATAAATTATTTCAAAATCATGATTTTATTGAATAAAATTATGAATGAAACACAGCTTAGTTCAAAGGACTTTCTCGACTTGCTTCACAGTATCTCAATCGGTCTACCCAATTTTTTAGTGCATTTTCGATTGTTTGTATCACTGTCTCGTGAACGATAACGTTATTCTCCTTCACGGAAATCGCAGCTGAGAGGCGGCCAATGGTCTTCCGAGTTACTGCTGATTATGCGATTTTCGAACAAATTTCGCACAAGATAGATTGTATCGTTTACTGTGTGGCACGTAGCGCCGTCCTGTTGAAACAATACGCCGTCCATGTCATTCTCTTCATTTTTGGGGAACACAAATACGTTGAACATGACACGGTAAAGCTCCTTGCTCATTTTCGAAGAAAAAATTGGCCTAAAACCGCACCAAACAGGCATTCGCTATTCAGTTTCTAGTCGATGACGCGTGGATTTTCCAAGCCCCCAAATGCGGCAATGTTGATGATAAGGTAGCTCCGGATGTGAAAAAATGCTCAAACGCATGGCATAGTCACGAGATTTCAGTTCTTGGACTAATTAGACATTGTAAGCTTTCATACCGAAGTCTTTATATGTGTTTGAAGATAAATTCGAGTTTAACTAGCAAAGACACAAACCACTTTGGTTAGCAGAGCGCTGTTATGACGATTACAGGTATCTGTTAAAGTACCAGAAAGGGAAGTATATTGATATAAACAAGGTTTTTGGCGAATTAAATGAATAAAAAAATATAAATCTAATAAATCGTATTAAAAAACATTACGAGCTTTCAGTATTAGTGGCACAAATCTGGAACAGCTGACCAACGGGCATTATATTTTAGTTCAATGTATATAATTTTAGAAAGGACTTTCAGCCCAAATCAAAGATTCTCCGCCAATTTAATGAATATCTAGCAATAAGTAGGAGCATGTTCTTTTGAGTTATACTACTCTGAGGTTTCAAACGCATTTCAGAATACAATAATTTTAAGCGTTTCCCTTTAAGCACTTTACTCTACTTTTGAACACTTCACAGTGTACAAACCAAGGACTCTTGGCGGACGAGACTTACACCACATTAAAGCCTCTTATTAGTGCTTTCCAAATTTACCACACTTATATTTCAGAGGAATTTCAGAACAGCGATATATGGAATTTAGTATTGTCCCATGTCTTAACATTTTGACCCACTGTGCCCAAACTAAGAATTCTCCGGGGATCAAACTTATACCAAATTAAAGTCATTCATTTGTGCTTTCCAAATTTACTATCTGCATACTTCCGAGGAATTTCAGAACAGCGATATATGGAATATTTTATTCTCCCATGTCTTAACATTTTGACCCACTGTGCCCAAACTAAGAATTCTCCGGGGATCAAGCTTATACCAAATTAAAGTCTTTCATTTGTGCTTTCCAAATTTACTATCTGCATACTTCAGAGGAGTTTCAGAACAGCGATATATGGAATATTTTATTCTCCCATGTCTTAACATTTTGACCCACTGTGCCCAAACTAAGAATTCTCCGGGGATCAAACTTATACCAAATTAAAGTCGTTCATTTGTGCTTTCCAAATTTACTATCTGCATTCTTCAGAGGAATTTCAGAACAGCGATATATGGAATTTAGTATTGTCCCATGTCTTAACATTTTGATATGGAGATGGTAAATTTTGAAAGTACTAGTGAAAGACTTTAATCTGGTATAAGTTTGATCCCCGGAGAATTCTTAGTTTGGGTACAGTGGGTCAAGTAAATTTGGAAAGCACTAATGAAAGACTTTAATCTGGTATAAGTTTGATCCCCGGAGAATTCTTAGTTTGGGCACAGTGGGTCAAAATGTTAAGACATGGGAGAATAAAATATTCCATATATCGCTGTTCTGAAATTCCTCTGAAGTATACAGATTGTAAATTTGGAAAGCACAAATGAAGGACTTTAATTTGGTAGAAGTTTGATCCCCTGAGAATTCTTAGTTTGGGCACAGTGGGTCAAAATGTTAAGACATGGGACAATACTAAATTCCATATATCGCTGTACTGCAATTGCTTTGAAATATAAGTATGGTAAATTTGGAAAGCACTAATAAGGGGCTTTAATGTGGTGTAAGTCTCGTCCGCCAAGAGTCCTTGGTTTGTACACTGTGAAGTGTTCAAAAGTAGAGTAAAGTGCTTAAAGGGAAACGCTTAAAATTATTGTATTCTGAAATTCGTTTGAAACCTCAGAGTAGTATAACTCAAAAGAACATGCTCCTACTTATTGCTAGATATTCATTAAATTGGCGGAGAATCTTTGATTTGGGCTGAAAGTCCTTTCTAAAATTATATACATTGAACTAAAATATAATGCCCGTTGGTCAGCTGTTCCAGATTTGTGCCACTAATACTGAAAGCTCGTAATGTTTTTTTATACGATTTGTCGGTTTTGTATTTTTCTATTAATTTTATTCGCCAAAAACCATGTTTATTTCAATTTACTTCCCTTTCTGGTACTTTAACAGATACCTGTTATCGTAATAACAGCGCTCTGATAACGAAAGTGGTTTGTGTCTTTGCTAGTTAAATTCGAATTTATCTTCACGCACATAGTCTTTATGCAAAATTCTGAGCAAAGAATTGAGAGAAAAGTTAAACTGCTGTGAACGGTGGCAGTTGACGGCTGTTCGAACACACTTTCAGCAATATTTCCCACTGAACGCAATGAATAAGTACGTACAAGAGTTATTTTTTCCAATAAGGATCCGAATTGCCGATATCGCTTAACAAATTGGTCCACAAACCGCGTTGATGACACTCTATTTCTCTGTTAGTTTAAGACTCAGAACTTTGGGAGAACGTTTTTAATATTCCCCAATTTTCTTCAAGTGTAATTCGACATATTTCGTAAATTTCTAACCTTTAAATAATAATCTGTCACTTCATAACTATAAAATTGGTAATATGCTTCGAAATAACGGGAGGTTAAAATTAAAAACTTTACATGGTCCACCAATTATACGCCTTCTCAGATGTTTCCAAGCGGTCAGTGGAGAAACAATGTATTAATATCATATTTTAACTTACACTAAATTATAACTTCCAGGTTATGGATTTCTAATATACATATATGTAAGTACATTTCCTTTTAAGACTAATGGCCTATTCCCCTATCTCGAACAAACAAGCTAAGCGAACGAAGTCGACATTTTCATTCAATCGACATTTTCATGCTATCAGATTCGAAATAGAGGAACCCAAATTCATACTGAAAAGTTTTGATAAATGTTACATTTTCATTCGACTTGAAATGACAAGATTGTGGAACCCAAATTAACTTTCTTTCGACTAGAACACGAACGAAAGCGTTCTTTCTAGATCTAGGAACAGACTGTAATTTCCTTTATACATATGCGATTAAAAATACTTACATATGTCAATAAATTGTAGGGAAATGTATAATAATTTTTACCTTTTTTTACTTTTTGTATATAAATCGAGCGGGAGAAATTTTAGAGCATTGTGAAATGCCACGGAAATTGGTAATAACAACAATCAAAAATGATTCCGAAAATAGTACAGAATGATTTTATCACGAATCTCGGAAAATTCTAAAATGATCCATAAAAGTAACAAACAATAATAGGTCTGTCTGTTTACTTTCCCAGTAAGAATTACTCAGTAACTATTTTTGAGAGAGTAAGAGAGATTATACTCTCAAGTTGAAAATATCCAGGGGGATTCTATGGCACAGAATGAGAGAGCAAAGAAGACAAGAACTAATTTTAAATATTGTTTATTGATACTAATGACAGCTAAATTATGTTTTATGTTGTTTGCATTGAACGAAAAAACGCATTCCCTTTGATTTCTGTCCGTTTCATGTCCAACGAAAGTGTAAAATTGGTAAAATACAGTAGCAAATAAAACTCTATGAAATGGCCTACTACCTCGTCGTCATGAAGAGGCATCGTCATGAAGAGGCATGGAAACTCTTAAGTATTTCTCTATGAAATATCCCAAAAAGTAAACAGACAACATACAGTAAAAATTTGCAAGAAACGAAAACAGCTGATTTGTAAACAGCTGATGTAAATAGTTAAAGATTCAAAAAGTGCAATTAAAAAATGAGCAACCAAAAAAAGCTAAATGTAGAATGTTCACCATGAACATTCTAAAGGGTTTCGGGTGATAAGTAATGAAACTTAGAAACATATATAAAATGTAAACCGTTGTAATTTAATAGATAAAGAGTACCGGGAAACTGCTGCTGAGGAAGTTGCGGGAACAGAAACCATCCACGAAATAATATTCTTGCCGGACGAAGATGAATCGCCTATGGACATGGACAGCCTGTATACAATTGATGCCATAAATGCAGATCCACAATTAAGTCCAAAAACGCAGGTGGAAGGCAAGAAAACGCCTTGGCTGGATTCCTCAACTAAAATGTTGATAGCCAAAGTGAAGAAATTACGTCCAATAGTAGGCAAAAGCGCAAGCCTTAAAAACAAAACTATTGCACTGTTTTTATTACCATTCTGCAATAAATTATGTTGTACATTGTACTTATTGACTTTTATTCATATTAAAATGCACAAAAAACACTTCTCAGATCTATTACTTACAACTTCCATTGTTAAATTTCAATTTTATTTTCCTTTAATTTGTTTATTTGCATAAAACAGTTGTTTTCATAAAACAGCTGCTTCCATAAAACATATGTTTTCTTATTGGACAAGTCTTACGGTGCGTTTACACGGGACAGTTCACGACCGGACAGTTGATAATATGTATTAGTTGTAAAAAAGAGAAAAATTTGTTGTGTGACGTATGTGTCCAGCCAGTTATAAAGACAGAACTGTTTTAAGCAACCATCGATAGTGTCGTTTCTTGTAAATTTCGTGCTCTGATTTTGATTTGCTCTTCTTCACATTTGCTCGAAATCTTAATTTACTAAAGGAAGATTGATACATACATATATTATTTATACATGTTTATATCTAGTATGTGTTGCCAAATAATATTTCAATAAAACTCCAAATTACCAAATAAAACTAAATTTTCCCAATTTCTACGATCGTTTGCTATGTGTTTTGCCCTATTTCTCCAGATTACAATGAAGCTGATGTACTCTGAAAATTTAAAATGTTTATATGTATGTATGTGATGTTTTGCTTTGTTTTTCACAAATTACCACGAAATGTCACCGATCTGACCAAATACGTCAAATCACTTGCCGAAGTTACTGTCGTCGAAAAATCAGAGACAGTAGCGAGGCAAGTGGCAAAAGTGTAAGTGTGGTAGTAAAATAGTGTGAATGTATTGCTACTATCGGAGCAAAACTGTCCCGTGTAAACGCCAGGTTACTGGGAAAAAAATCTCCCGAAAAAACTTGTAAGTTCTCTATCATTGAACTGTCAAAAAAATCTCTCTCTGGCTCTCTTTTACTGGATTTTGGAGTAAACAGACAACATCCAGTAATAATTTGTACAAATTATCTAGTAAACAGACAGACCTAATCATAAAAGATTCTCAATTATGATGCCACAAATACTACTAAAAAGGAGGGAAATTGTTATTCCCATGTTCATATTTATGATTCATATCTGATAAGAGGAGAGAGACACTTTCAAATGCAAAATTATTCTTCTTGATAGGCTTTTGGAAAGTTCCTTACTGACTCTTTTCGGAGTCAGAAAGTTGGATGGGATATTTAAATATATTTATCGCGTTCTACAGATGTCATATGAAAAACAATAATTACACCGTTGAGTTTGTAAGTGCGCACACTTGTTTCTTCCTATGTGGCCCCGTGTTTTGGATCTTGTGGGCCTCATGCATTTGCTTTTTTTCAGTCCACTTTCTAATTTTGTTTTTAGTCCCTCTCTAATATCTGCAATTTTGTTAAATAATCTTTACATACCTTGAAACATAGATGTAAAACCGCTTGTTTGGTACAACTGCTACTGATTTCTTTATTATAGTTGTTTATTAGTTATTAATTTACTATTAACATTGTGCAAACGTATTAAGATTTCGCTGCAGTTACGTGTAAACGATAGTCCCAGACTATTCTGCCAAAGGGAATGGTTATCGATCCCACATTAGCAAGATTAACATATACATACGAGATGCCCCAACTCTCTCATCTGACGTTACACGTCGTGCATCCTCCTAGAGAAATCAAACGTCAGTCAGCTGTTTTGCTCTAAGATCGAACAAATTGTGTGCTTTCCCGATGTTCATTATTTACATACATACAATATTTGGCACATTTACAATAAGAATGTCGGCTGAATAGATTCAACCTCAGCGCCAGATTTCTTCTTTGGCGTTCAAACGTACATATTCCAGAAGTTCGAATCCCCTCAATCGAAACACCAAGACCGAGTTGGTGGATCTCTAGTATGTTAATCTATGAATAAATCTAACGACAATAACGATAGGTTAAATGTCGCCTTAACGATATTTCACCTTGTGTAAACGAACAACAACCATTTATTCAACGATTTCCAAGCACTTATTTCTCTCTTTTATTTATTTATCTTCCAACAATTAACTAATAAACATTGCACTTTCTCTGTGATCACTTTTTCTGCATTTAACCGTTTTCACACACACAATTACCGACACACGACACACGAATTACCGGCTCCACCGTAAACTAGAAATGACAAATTATATTCTCCGTAATAAAATAGTAATTCTGATTGATTTTCACAAATATTTGATATCACCATCATTTATCAACTTTAATTAATTGAATTTTAACAATTATTTATCAATTTATTTGTAATTTTTAACACTTATCCAAAATTTTAACCGAATTTACGGGAGCTGACTGCGAACGACCAGAGGATTAAGAAACAACTAAAATTGTCATCACAGTGAGAGAGAACAAAAGTGTCAAAATAGAGATTTGGTGTAAAAGCTCAACTTGATCGTTCGGTTAAGAGTCGTGTAAAGACAAGTGGAAAAGGAACACTACATGTTGTTTAAAAAAGAATAACTTCGGGATTACAGATGGTAATTTTACTTGCCCAAGGCTTGACTTCATAGGAGAGAGAGAGGAAGAGAATGGAAGTTCTTCCCACACTAAGAAGAAAAATGATGGCAACGGAACTAGTCAATGATTGATTGTTGCTCTGCTTATTGTAAACAGTGTTGCCGTTTGCACCATAATGTTTTGGACCATTATGCTAATGCTTTTTTGCATTATTAGCACGCTTTTTCCCCACAATTTTTAGTTTTTGGTGAAGTTTGTAGTATAATGTTTTAGAAATTGCACAATTTTTTCATCATACAATTTGACTTGTTCTTTTATTTTGTTAACATTTTACAGTGAAAGTGCGGAACAGACCTAGTATAGATCGGCACGTCCAATTTTTTTGATTTTTTTTTTGGTTGTAGGGATCGCTATTTTAAGTAAAAAAAGTAAAATAAAAAAATCGGGGGGAACCCCTATTTTGGGAGTTACGGGCCAAGTAGCCCTGGCAGGGACCTATGTTGCTCGTACCGTGTGGTAGAACTTTTGGAAATCGTTAAATTTATATTGCAATTAGTCGCCCGGCCATCCGGCCGGGCTCAGGCAGGGGGGTTAAAATTCCCTCTGTACCTGAAGTCGATGTGTGGCAAAATCCGAAAAATCACTCGATTGCTTGAAAAAAAAATATTTTCTGGATATTTTTAAAAATCCGATACATGGATAACTAAGCAGTTATCGAAAAAATGTATTTATTTATTTTTGTTTATTTCGACTCGTTTTACACAAAAAAGTTGTGAAATCGGTCCCATAACACGGCACCACACTCGTAGTATCATCCTGTATGTCCGAACTTTGGGTGCCCACAACTCCGAAAATAGGCGTTGCCCCCCATTTTTTTATTTAATTTTTTTTACTTAAAATTAAAAGTTCTATCCAATGGTAATAGTTTGGAGCCGAAGCGAGTTGCCGACCTTTTCTAGGTTTAAGCCGAAAGTGCTTGTATTGTTATAGTCAGTAAAGTTTTACCAAAATGTACATTATCTCCTGTATGTATGTATTAAGTTAAAGTTGTTCACTTACGTGAATGCGAAATGTTTATGCCACTTTATATGAAATACATAAGCGGATGCCAGATAAGAAGAATGCAAAAACATTTAACTATGTATTTGCGAAGTGGCAATCAAAATACAACTTTTAGGGTCACTTTCTCAATGTCATGTTGTCTTATATCGTAACGATAAATTACCGGATAGCAGAATTTCATTTTCTCAATGTACATATACTTAAAATGTATCCAGCCGATAAAGTTGACAAAGAGAACTATAAATGCAAACAGCTGATACTGTTGACAACAGCTGTTTTGATTTCATGTTATGATTTAATTTTTTGGATTTCTAAAATTGACTTGTGATCTTCCACCAGGTCAACAAGTAAATGTTTGTCGGCAACTGACTGCGTCTTTTTGATTGTTTTCTGTCATAATTGGAATAAATTACAATTTGCACAAAATCAAGAATTAAGTAAACTGGTGTTATTTTACAGTGCTGACAACTAAAGTCATACATTTCATCAGAGTTGTCAGGGTAACACATCTAACATCCAATTAAATTAACGGTAGATGAGAAAATGAAAAACACTTGCAGGCAGTATATCGGTCCGATAAATTAAAGTGCAGATTAGTAAACAGACACATTACCCGGACATTGAGAAAATAGTCCTTAGAAAATTAAATAAGTAAACGGCGTAGCGTTATTTTGCCCAAAACGTTTTCGCCCAAATCACGGCGGCAGGTCATTATGCGTAAATAAAAATCGCAATAATATCCAAAAGTCGGCATACCGTCCAAAATTTAAGACTACAACTGTCATATGGCCCTAAAGAAATGTATCGAAGCCTAAACCATATTTGGTCTTTATGACAAAGCCTTTGGGCTTCATGGCATTCAGAATTTGGAATATAGAGATAACTATAACAGCATGTTTATCTATCTCGAACGAAAGCTTTCGACGAAAGAAGGTTGATTTGGGTTTCACAATCATGTCGTTTCAAGTCGAATGAAAACATAAAACTATTCAGTACAAATTTTGGTTTCTCTATTTCGAATGCGCTGTCACTTACGAACAAACATGGAGTCAGGCGAACAAAAATTTCGACTTGGATAAACCCAATTTGAGTCGAATGAGAGTGACTGATTTTCTTTCGATTAGCTTTCCGTTTGAGATAGAGAAACAGGCTATAAGAATAGACAAAAGTTGAGGAAAATCCAAGCAGTGTTCGAACTCACGGGCGATGTGTTAACACCTTTTGTTGCACGGTACCTGTTCGATTTCTATGAACGCATTGGTAAATGTTACATTGAAAAAAAAACAGCGTTCTGTCATATGATGACGTTACATTTAAATAATATTAATACTTAAAATTATTTAAAGACATGTGAAAGCAAATGTGTCATTATTTTCTTGCTTAATACTTTTTGTTTTATTGCCACAAAAAAACAGAGAATGCAAAGCAACAGACACATGAACATACATACAAGGTGTTTCAAAAGAAGTCATCCGATGTTGTTTGGCTCTCATTTTTTTTCTAAATGAAAAACTTCGATTCTGTTTTTTGATTATGTTTATTTGAACCTTTAGAATTTTATTGGTTAAGTTGAGAAGATGATATCGGTTAAATGGGCGCCGTCACAATTGATTACCATACGAGATCGTTTTATGACTTCTTTTGAAACACCTTGTACATTGTTGTGTTCCTACATACGCTACACGATTTCACACAATTTTCGTTGCTCTCTTGCTATCTCATTTTTATATACATTTAACCATGTAATTTTTCTCTTTGCTCTGAGAGTGCTCCGCACCCACATTTAATTTATAATAAAAAATTCTTTATATGTATTTAAATGACCTAGCCCCTTTGTTCAATCCCGCCCATGTTTGCAGCAGATCTTAGAATATGTACACCTAACCAACACACCCAATTTTGTTCAAATACCGTTAACAGGAGCAGATATAATGGATTTTTAATTTGTGATTTGTATGGGAGGTACCACGGTCCTTTATCCAATCCCGCCCATATCTTGGCAGTTTATTTTTGTCATCGCTATTACTTTGCCTGCGAAGTTTCAGCTGGATTGGACCACGGGAAAAGGGTTATAAATCAATCCAAAGTTTTTTCGGTATGAATACATGCATACAGACAGGTGAAGTTAATATAAAGAATTTAAGTGGGCGCTCAATCATATGATGCCGTTTCATTTAAATAATATTAATACTTAATAGCACTTTAAAATATTTAAAGACAAGTCCAATTAATTTCTTGGTTAATACTTTTTATTTTATACCCACAAAAAACAAACACAATGCAAAGCAACAGACACGTGTGCATACATACATACATTATTATGTTCGTACATACGCTACATAAGTTCATAAAATTGTCGTTACTCTCTTGCTATCTCATTTTTATATACGTATACCTACGTCATTATTCTCTTTGCTCTGAGAGCAGTGTTGCCAATTTAGCACTTCAACTGCAATTCTTGCTTCTTTTTGTGGCTTCTGCACTTTTTTCTGGAAAAACATGCTAAATGCCTTTTAGCACGTTTGTGGGCAATTTTTGCTAAATTGAATTTTTTCTATAACGTATGGCTGCTTTTCGGAATTGAACTCTGAATTAATGCTTATTTTCAACCAGGAATTATATTTAAAAATCTCTTTGCTGCAAAAGTATGTTGGTCTAGAGTTTAATTAGCAATTTCCTTAAATTTGATGTCTTTTAAGGAAATTGCAAAATTTGTTTGCTGCAGGCTCGACATACATTTCCATCATGGATGATGAGAGCTATTTTACGGCGGAGGGTGTTCACAAAATCTGGCTTAGCTGTAAGCGCTCAAGTCAAATGTCTCCCTGTACTTGAGAAATTTATCGATAAGTATCACAAGACTGACAAAATTATATTTTGGCCAGACTTGGCATCGCCACACTGTGCTAGAGCTGCATAGTCTTCTTTGGCAAATTTAAACATAGGATTTGTACCAAGGACCAAACGTCACACTACTAAGTCCAACTGTAACTTTTTGGGCAAATTTAAAAATAAATGTTTATGGAAAGGGTTACAAACCGAAAATCGTGAACTGCCTATTAAATAAAATTAAAAGAGAACTCCAGAAGGTGAACACAAGGGAAATCCAGTGGGCTATGCATAATGTGCCTAAGAACATAAGAAAAGCTCATTGCTGTGGATATGATTTTTTAAGCTGTCTATTTTATTATATATTAATTTGAAGATTTTAGTCACTGTTAATATGTTAGTCCATATTTCATTCCGCATACGTTAGCTGCAATTACCAGATGTAACCAGAGCCTAGCAACTTTTGGCACACAGCCCAGCCCTCCTGATGATGTCGTGAAGCGCAGCGGACACCCATTTCCGACCCTACCAAAACTGACGCAACAACCGTACTTGGTTTTGAAAACACGCTTCGCAATAAACCTGGGTACTGAAGACTGTCGCATAACAAATAAATGAAAAGAACTCTTTACGTATGTCAATGCTTCAGACAATTGTAACGCTAGCTGCGACTAAGCGGTATAAGGAAAAAAGGAGGTAAACCGTCTCTTTAGGCGCAAGAAACGGCAGTGGAGAAAGCGCGAGAGTGAGAAAATTGAGATATACACAAGGAAAATGAAATATACAGTTTAGCAATGAAAATCAGCCTGCAATTTTAAGCCCTGATAATAACGTCTATTTTCAGTCCCAGACTAAGTTTGGTTAAATAATAGGCAATGACAACATTTCATTGTTGTCCTAAAGACAGACGGCATGGCTCAACTTCTTTCTGACTTCTTCTATGCGTTACAATTTTTTCCTTATCTAATGATATATACTCCCATCTTTATGGGTAAGGGTGTTCGAATATGTATGGTTTACGAAATAGTGTTTTTGATCGAATATAGGCCGTAAAGTGCGGTTACTTTTTCATATATTGTTTGGATATTCCATTTGGTTTTGTTTTGGGAATGATTGATGAAAATCAGTCCATATTTCAATCCGCATACGTTAGCCGATGTCTCAATTTCTCT